>JAQHRD010000002.1:600740-1201480 GCA_029168975.1 Purpureocillium lavendulum | reverse complement strand
ATCGAGGGTTGGACTGCCGCCGGCCTGGGGCACAAGTCAAACTGTGGGGTCCTCATGAAGCCCCCATGGAAACCCGTCGAGCTGCTTGTAGACGACGTGATAGGTAGTTTGTTGTCTAGGGATGTCTCGCCCTGAAATTCGATTGTGCTTCTTTTTTCTCAATGCCGGGCGTCAATTCACGTGTTGTGTTCAGTCATCCGTTTGTTGTTCTATAGCAGGGAACCGACTCCGGTTTCAACATGCCCATCCCGAACGATGTGTTGGACAGCTGGTATTGCACAATCTCATCGGTAATCATGACTACCTAACTGTACCCGAATGTGATAGCAGCAGCACTAACGATACACGCTTCCACCCATGTCAGGCGCAACCAGTCAACCTACGTGGTGTACAATGCGACCCAGTTACCAACACCGGCATGCCCATACCGTGAACAACAACAGTAGAAGCGCCAAGGGCGGCGAGGACGCCGAGCAGTAGAGAGATACAGATCAGTGCAGCCCCACGTAAACACCAGCTAGCCAAACAATCACAGGGGTAATAGGTGTAGTACTATGCGTGACGCGCCGAATCAGATATGGCACGGCGAGGCGCCCTTGTCGACCAGTCGGCGACAAACCCACCCACGCAGCTCAGTAGATGCCCTCGTCCTGGACACCATCCAAGAGCGTGTTGGTGGGATTGCCGTCGGCGTCGAGGTCGCCCTCGAGGCGGTCCGGGTTGCGGCCCGCGGCGCTGACCCGCGCAATCTCCTTCTTACTGAGGGCGACGAGGTCGAAGCCCGGGGGAAGGGGCATGTCGGCGAGGAGGAAGTCGACCTTGAGGTTGCGCGCCTTGTCGCGGCAGCCCTGCTGGCCGCGGCCGGGGGCGTCCCAGAGCGCCGTCGGGTCCTTGTCAATGGAGGCCCACGCGGCGCGGTGCTTGGCGATGAGCCGGATGAGCAGGTCCGTGTCGTTGGCCGACCACGCCGTGCGCGTGCCGTGCTTGGGCTGCCGCTGCTGGAGGCGCGCCTGCGTCGACGTCACGCTGCCGCGGTGCCGCACCGCGCCCATGTCGATGCCGCTCGAGGGGAGGATCGTCGAGGGAACGGCTTCGGTGGCGGCCGTGGGCGCCGGGGCCGACGAGGACGGGAGAGGTCCTCGTGCCGGGGCGCGGGGCTGCTGCCGTTGCGGTGTGAGGCGTCGCCGCCTCTTTCCCGGCTTGGGGCTCCGCGTGTCCGTCTCGAAGGGGTCGTCCTCCTCCTCGTAGTCCTCATCGTCCCGGTCAGCGACGGCGGGCCTCTTCCGCGCGCTCCCGTTCCGGGCCGCCGAGGCGCGTGCCTGCTCCTGGTTGGAGGGCGGCGCGGCGTGGAGTGCCTCAAGTGAGCCGGGTCCGTCAAACAGGCTGTTTCGACGGTCAGTGTCAGTCAGCCACGCTGCTGCCGATCTCCGACTGGGTGACTTGATACCATGGGCGAGGTCGCAGTGTCGATCAGAGAGGCACGTACCTTTGCTCGGTGTTGGGAGGGCGGCGGATAACCTGCGTTCCGGTATCGCTGGTTGCCCCCGACTCCCGCCTGCCTTGTTCCGCATCGACAAAAATATCTTCCTGAGGCTCTGCGTCGTCCAACATCCCATACTCTCCCAGCGCCCACCTCTCCAGGTTGGCGATGAGGCCGCCGACCGGGTACCGGCGCTTCAGAACATCCACGCCCTGATTCTTCCTGTCTCTGGACATGATGGAGAGCAGCTCTTGCGCGCGCTGAGAACACATCTCGGCCTCCTTCCTAGCATCCTCGCCACCCAGGGGTTTGTACGGCCCGTTCTGTAGCACGTAACCGAAGTCAGTGCTGCCCGTCTCCTTGCAGAACACGGATGCTATAAATTCGGCAGGCCGAACGCGCTTGCTCTGCTGCGAAAGGTGGTCGACGAAATACGCCGTGCGGATCCGCAGCGCCAGGCCCGAATCGATGCTTCTGCCGAAGAAACCCCTTGGATACGTCGCATTGAGCGCCCTGAGGAACGAGTGAGCACCGGACCTGTCGCCAGTCTGAATGCGGTGAACATTGTCCATCGCGGACACTAGGTTGGTTCGCACAAGGGTGTTGCCAACTCGTGCTGCGTCTTCTTCCTCCATTGGCTCCGGCCAGTCTACGAATGGCGTCGTGATTTCAGAAGTCTGGTAATTTTCGCGATTCAGGTAGAATTGTTGCCGCTTGGTCCTCATGAGTTGTTTAGACACCTTCCGCGGATTGTCGCCTTCCTTGAGCCGCATCATAAAGTCGTCTGCCGAGGTCTTGAGGGCGGGGATCAGGTCGATCATCAACTGCTTGGCCTCCATGTCGTCCAGCTCTTCGTCTTGCTTGCCGTTCAATGACTCTGCAGCTTCCACCTCAACGGCCTCAGTGACAACCAGTTCGCCGACTGCTGATTCAATTCCCAGGTTGCGCTCCTGCTCCGCCGGTGCGTCCGCGTCCGCCTCCTCCTCCTCCTCCTCGTCTGATTCGCTTCCTCCACCGCGTGCCGAGATGCTCAGGTCACTACCTGCTTTGTTGGGCGCGCCAAAGCGAGGGATGGGGTCCTTTGTCAGTCCGACACCCCTTGGCCTAGTGCTAGACCCGGAGCCACGAGTGGTGGCACTGGTGGCGGCCGTTTGCCGACGCGTTGTTCGACGAGTGTTCATGTTTGCTGCTGGTCCTTTGTACGGATGCGGTGGCGGTTTGGGCGCGGGCCAAACGGCCGACCAACGCTTGCACTGACGATAACCGCCGGAAGGATGTTGAGCCTCTCCAGGCGCGCTGTCACGCTGCCGTCTAGGGCCGCTGAAGACAGGTTGGGTGTTGGCTTGGTGCACGTCGTTGTGATGTCTAGACGATCGCAGGCAACCCTAACCCTCGAAAGCGCCACGTTGTGGGACTTGGGCCAGCCAAAACAGCTCTGGTTTGTTGACGCCGCAACTGACGCGCCACATGCAATAACCGGGGCGTTGTGACACCTGCGCTCGCTGGGTCCAGGCTGAGAGGCTGACATAATAAGGTACCTCAGAAGCCCGGAAGCCGGGAACTCTGGCCGGCGGTGGGGGCGTGGGTTGGGAGTGCCCAAAGCGGACATTTTTGTCAACCCACTCTCCTGGGCTGTTGGAACCGGCACTTCAGGCTGGCGCAACGATGGCAGCCCATCGGCGAACAGGATCCTTGGCGAGTCGATCCACCCAGCGGCTCTTGATCTTTGTCCTCCGTCACATGCAAATCTCGAAGACGAGCTCTGTGTGGCGCATGATGAGACGTTGGTGCATGCACGCCGCAGGGAGGTGTCCCTGGAAAGCCCTGGGATTGGCATAACTATATCTATCTCTGATATATCTGTGCCGTGCCTGCGATAGCGCTAGAGATGTCGGCGCGCGCAAGTTGCGCGGCGCGTCCCAGGGACGCCGCGGTGCCGTTGCACATCTCGGCAGCAGTGTGCGTTGCAGTCGCTCAGGCTGCCTTCTTTGCACGAGGCGCCGCCGCCGCCGGCGCCTTGTCGGGGCCGAAGGCGCCAAGGAAGTATGCAGAGCGCATTGAGAGCAAGAAGACCTGCGATGGTTGGCGGTGCCGTCAGCATGTGGGAAGGCGAGGCCATCCGGGAGGACGAGACGGCTTTGCATGTGAAGCCACTGACCGTCATGACAATGTTGCCCCAAGCCATGGCGTTCCATCCGGCAGGATTCATCATGCGCTCCTTGCCTAGGCCGTAGCAGCTGAAGGCGATGTGTCCGACGTCGCCAACCCACAGGGCTGCGAGGTAGCGGCGCACGACCCTGACCTCGGAGGTGGAGAGCAGGACGGCGAGGCCGACGAGCCCCATCAACAGGTACATGTTCCCCAGCTGCCAGGCCAGGACGATGCTGTTTTCGGTGACGGGGGCCGGGGCCTTCTGCGGCACCTGCTCCGCAACGAACCACGCGGCATCGGTGACGGCGCCGAGGAAGCCCGCAACGCTGCGCGCGCGTTCCGTCGAATTAGCTATCACTATCACGGGCGGCGCCCGGGCGGGCTGGGCGGCTTCACCGGGGGCGCAGGGGAAGATGGGCTCACAGCGATATAGGCTCGATAACGGTGAAAGTTAAGCGCGGAAGGGTCGGCAGCGATGAGGCCATGGCGCTCTGTTGCGTGCGCAGAACGCGCGCCGGGTACGAAGTAGGATATGGGATATGCGCACAGTGACCAACTCGTGCAGAGCGTGTGCAGAGCAGAGCAGCGACGGAAAGGAGTTCCGCCTGATTTCTTCGCAAAGGTGGCACGACAGAGCGAGAATGCGCCCAGGGAGGGGACCCTTTGGGGGGGCCCCCTTGGGGGGGCGTCGTCGACGAGGGCGGATCAGAAAGAGGGGCCCCGGCCTCGCCAGTCAGGCGCGAGCTTGGTGAGGTCGAAGGCTCGGCGGGTGAGGTCTGAAAAGAGGGACCACGGCCGAAGCTACCCTGGTGTGTCGTAGTCGCAGCGCGTAGTGGCAGCGACCGGGGACGGAGCTTTTGGCAGACTCAATCGCCGGCTCCGTGTCTTTCTCTTCCGGCGTTACATGTGCCGTGCGCTGCTGCAGCAGGGCGGCATCCGGTGGACGACGATGTCGCGGCTCGTGTCGACGCAGGCCGCGTCGAAGAGGCTGTCGGAGCCGGTCGCATCCGAGTCGATGATAGGCGATTGGTCATGGGGGCGGCGGCCGTCAACCGTCGCGGCACTCGTTGCCTTGCATGCGCGGGTGGCTTTGTACACTTGTAGATGTTGGGCTGGGCTGGGGCTGGACAGGCGGCAGGCGTGCTGGCTCGCTGGAGGAACGGCACCAAGGTGAACATCGAACGTCCGCTGCCGGCGGACGACCTCAGGCGGCGCCCGGAGCCCTGGAGTGCCCGGGGGGTGTGGTGAGGGTGTCCAGCGCCTGTCAGTGGCGCCGCTAGGCGGGCCAGGGCCCCAAAACTCACTCTACCCACCGGCCACCACCCACCTGCCCACCGACGGCACACTTCCAGGTTGGCGACCTGCCAGCCAGCGTCCGAGCCAGCCATCCGCCCAGCCTGCCCGTCCGCCCACACCCCCCCATCCCCCCCATCCCCCCCATGTGACTCCCGGATTGCACGTGAAATCAGTCCGTAGTCCGCTCCTTGGGCTCACGTCCTATCGAACGCACCCCCAGTGAGGCGACGACGACGAACGGCACCGGGGCCACCATTTGTCTGCCGGCTCCGGTACGTACCTGACCTCATCGACGGATTTCATCCCTGCACGCCTCGCTCGCTGGATGCTTCGACTCCACCGGCAAGCACAGGCACGGGCACAACGCAGAGCGACGCCGCGCCGCGCAGCGCAGCATAGCATAGCATAGCACGCACGCCCCATGGATGACACGACTCGGCACTCGTTCGCTGTCATGCCGCCTCGACCGCGCAAATGCTATTAAACCCACTTCGAGTCCCGAGGACATGTCGAGATCCATCCGCTGCCTCTTCGCCTTTCCCACGCCCCTAGCATCTTCTCCGTCCGTCTTAACTTGAGCCGTGCCCGCCTCGTCTCGTCTTCGACCTCGACCTAGACTTGTCCCGCGCTGCGTCCGATGCGCCAGAACCTCCCCTCGACGACTCGCCCAAGATGGCCACTATCGAGCCGCGCCTCATCCATCTGCTGAACGAGTCCACGACACCCCAGGTCCAGCACGCCGATCTCCCGCCGCTCTACGCTCTACCGCTGCCCTCCTCCTCCGACCGACCACTGCCGCCCATCGAGCCAGAGGCGGCGAACCGATATGCCTCCGACGGACCCCTCTTTGGCTCGGCCAACCTGCCATCGTCCTCGCTCTCGAGCGATGATGTGACACCGTCCTATCGCAAGGATGACACGCGATGGGATGGACGGCCGTCTGGCACTTCGTCCCACCCTCTCCGCATGCTCCTTGGCGAGCCAGACGTCCCCGAGGCGTCGTCATCATCATCCTACTCCCATGCCAAGATCCTCAACGACGCCGCAGAGACGTCCGACGACTCCTACAGCAAGAAGCGGCCGCGGAACATGACCGTCAAGGACGACTTCGTCCAGCTCCCTCAGCCCATGAAGAAGCAAAAGTCAGCCCAGCAGTCGCTGACCATGCCGCCCATTATCAACGGCTTGCACGAGCCGCCCCCTCACGCTGCCTTGTTCCCTCCGATTGCCTCGACCTCGTTTAACGAGAGCGAAGCGAACCAAGTCAAGATGCTGCACGACTTTGGTCGTGCTGCCCCAGACAACAACTATGTTGCCTCGTCCCCCGAGTCCGACAAGAACGCGGCTGGCAAGGCGAGGAAACGAGCCGCAAAGCCTCGCCGAAAGTGGTCGGAAGAAGAGACCAAGCATCTCCTCCTTGGCGTCAACCGACACGGCGTCGGAAAGTGGACTACCATTCTTGAGGACCCCGACTTCACCTTCAACGAGCGAACCGCTGGAGATCTCAAGGACCGGTTCAGAACATGCTGTCCCGTCGAGCTTCGGGGTCCGTCCAAGGGCTCCCAGCCAAACTCCCCACCGCCCAGCTCGCACGACCCGAAGCCCAAGGCCAAAAAGGGCATCCACTCCGAGAACATCCTCATCGAGGAAGACACCCCGTCGCCCCAGGACACCACGGCCTCTAGCCCACCAGAGTCTTCGGCGCCCCCAAAGCAGAAGAAAAGCCGGGCACATCGCAAGAAGCTCGAGGATCTCGCCGAGCTGGGCATTCACGGCCCATTCAAGAAGTCTCTGAGGCGTGAGAGGCGCCCGTTCACAGAGCAAGATGATCGTGAGATCCTGGATGGTCTTGAAATCTACGGCCCAGCCTGGACCAAGATCCAGCGAGACTCGCGCTTCCACCTCTCAAGCAGACAACCAACAGACCTGCGAGATCGGGTGCGCAACAAGTATCCTACTGTCTACCAGCGTATCGAAAAGGGGACGTTCCAGGCCAAGGATGATGGCCGTGGAAACGACACTCTCGAGCCTTCCATCGACATGTCGATTGATGACTCGTTGAAGCGGTCAAAGGCCTCATCCAAGACTCATAGAGCAAGCTACGGCCACTCAAAGGACGAACTGCATCCGTGGCCGATGCAGATGCTCGACTCGGCCAACTACATGCATCCGCCTCATGCCTTCGAGTTTGGCGAGAGCACATCTCACTTCATGGGCGGCGAGATGGACATTTCTCGCCTCCTGCTTG
This sequence comes from Purpureocillium lavendulum, assembly GCA_029168975.1. NCBI lineage: Eukaryota > Fungi > Ascomycota > Sordariomycetes > Hypocreales > Ophiocordycipitaceae > Purpureocillium > Purpureocillium lavendulum. The sequence goes on along the minus strand of JAQHRD010000002.1, from coordinate 1,194,305 downwards.
ACGACTCACGGCTGTCTCAAATGCCAACCCGGCAGGGTTATGATGCCTTATCCGGCCCCTCATCTCCATCTGCTTTTGCAGTGGAACACCGAAGGGACCGACACGGGCCTCACCCCGTCAAATGCTGAACAATACGAGAACATGCCAACCTTAAACGGCGCCTTTCGCAGGGCACGGCATTATCATTCTGGGATCGGAGTTGGGACTCGGGAAAGTGGGCTTTGGTGGGACATGGCGCAAGAGGAAACGGGACTCGCGGAACCACAAGGTTCGGCCGCGGTTTTGCAACACTTTGATAATGGATACCTCGGTGATTTTTTTTGGGCGGAGCGAGCCTGTGCTTTTCAGACAGGGTGAGCGCGGGATACAAAGCACGCGCTCGAATAGATACCACTTTGATGAATTATAATTTGCACAATTTGGCAGCCGAAAAGGGTCCTCACAAGCACATGTCACTAGGACCTGACAAGTCGTCCAAGAATAGTACGATGGTCTGGCCAGAAATATGTAATGACGCCAGGCATGCCAGGGTCGAGTGAGTGCTTGGGGACAACCAAGGTTCAGACATGTGAAAGTGGCCCGGCGACCCTTTGGGGTGGAGCCTCAAGACAAGATCCAGGTGTGCGGGATCGCCAAGAGCGCGCACGGCGGAATCACATGTGACGATGCAAATCCATCCGGGTAGTTCCGCGTCGTTCTTGATAACGGGTCACGTGGGTGGTCTATCACGTGCTCTCTCACATGACGCAAGAGACATCAATTTTCGAGTGGGGCCACAATCTGTGGGTAGGGCATGAAACCCCTCGGCGGGTTGGCGCTAAACGAGGGCAGCGAAAAAGTTGTGGCCCTGGCATTTTGCATCCCTAGATCCACGACCTGCCCGGGCTCACGTCTTGTTCTTTTCCTCATCACCCGCCCAGCACACCAGCCAGTCGACACCATGGCCCGCGGAATGTAAGTACACACACATTGGTTACAGCAGCCCATTCTCCCCTCTCAGCCCAGAGACGTCCGAGAACCAGAACGAAGATTTCGAATTGCACAATCTGCCTGCTCGCTGTCGGGACGGGACGTGCTCGTCGTCTCCTTTCGCATAAGGTCGAGGATGGATGAATCTGTCGGAGGGGAGGAAGGGGCGTGAAACAGTGGGCAATTGATCATGGTCATGATGGCTGACTTTGGCCCGTCTGCAGCAAGAAGCACCAGAAGCGCCTCAGCGCGCCCTCGCACTGGCTGCTGGACAAGCTGTCCGGCACCTACGCGCCCAAGCCCTCTGCCGGCCCGCACAAGCTGCGCGACTGCATGCCGCTCATCGTCTTCATCCGCAACCGCCTCAAGTATGCGCTCAACTACCGCGAGACCAAGGCCATCCTCATGCAGCGCCTCGTCAAGGTCGACGCCAAGGTCCGCACCGACATGACCTACCCGGCTGGCTTCATGGACGTCATCACCATCGACAAGACGGGCGAGAACTTCCGCCTCGTCTACGACACCAAGGGCCGCTTCACCGTCCATCGCATCCAGGCCGAGGAGGCCGAGTACAAGCTCGGCAAGGTCAAGCGCGTCCAGCTCGGCCGCGGTGGAATCCCATTCTTGGTCACGCACGATGCGAGAACGTGAGTTCTGTCAGACATCATTCAGCCGTTGGATCAAGCTTTGGTAGATTTCCGCTCAGTCGTGTACCCAACCCCGACGGAACGCACATCGACGGAAGCTTCGTCATCCGACGGCTGTAATGTATCCCCCATATTCTCCCCCCCGTCACTGACATGTGTGTCTCTCTCGCAGCATCCGCTACCCTGACCCCGCCATCAAGGTCAACGACACCGTCAAGATCGACCTGAGCACCGGCAAGATCACCGACTTCATCAAGTTCGACACTGGCGCCGTCGCCATGGTCACTGGTGGTCGTAACATGGGCCGTGTTGGTGTCATCACCCACCGTGAGCGCCACGACGGTGGCTTCAACATCGTCCACATCAAGGACGCCATCGACAACAGCTTCGCCACCCGTGAGAGCAACGTCTTCGTCATCGGCCAGGACAAGCCCTGGATCTCCCTGCCCAAGGGCAAGGGTGTCAAGCTCAGCATCGCTGAGGAGCGTGACCGCCGCCGTGCCTACAGCTCCCACTAAGTGGTGTGCCTCGCTTTATCGGAAAATGGCATGTGGACTGGCGTCTCGGGTTTTGACGTTTTTTTCTTGTTTGAGGGTCCCAATGACTACCCTGGAGATAGCCAGCCCTCGAGGCTAATGACAAAGACTAAAAAGAAATTTGAGCCAAAAGCTGCAGCCTGCCGATGTCGAAGCCCCATCTCCCAGCCTTCTGTGCCGTGTTTGTGTGATATCAGCCTGTCCGCTGCAGTCTATAAACGATAGCTCGTGGTGTCTACGCCCCAAATCCCCTTCCCAGAAACAACCGCCCACGCAAGCCAGTCAACATTTTGTCGTGTCGTCGTGTCTGTGGCCCCTTGTCTAGCGGGCTTGCCTCCAGAATATGCACTCGTCCGTATTCGCCGTGTTACCGCCAACAGCAACACCGCATCCCTCGTCATACAGTGGGTGGTTGCCGCCTAGTGAGGCTGCCGAGCCCACGCCAGAGATCAACACCGGCGTCGGTGCCATGGCCAAGCCTGGGTTCATGACCACCCTTCCGGAGAAGTCGGAGATCCACGCGCACTCGTGGTAGCAAGGCCCATAGCAACCACCACCACCGCCAAAGCTCCCCATCGCAACCTGCTGCTGGCCCTGAGTAGGACCGCCGCTGCCGCCACCTACCTGCAGCGGACTGCCCGTCGCAGAGTCCGTCTGCCGAAGTCCTCTAGGGAGCGCCGCGGTTGTCGACGACTGCTGCATCGCCGCCGCCACAGCGCGCAGCGCGGGCGACGACGACGTCCGGCCGCGCGCCTCGAGCCCGGACACGTTTCGCGCCGTTGCCCTCGCCTTACGCGACGACGACGACGACGACGACGACGAAGCCATCCGCGTGTGCCCACCCCTCCTGTTGCCGCAGCTGCCGCCACTGCCACCCTTCGGACTCCCGCCGGGGCGGTCATAGGCGCAGACATGCCCGCTGACGGCGCATCGATCACAGCCTGCCCTGCTGCCGCTGCACTTCAGCTGTGCGCAGTCGGGTCAGCAAAAACTCCGCGAAAGCCACGGGCGACGTGTGCCGGGTTTGGTACGTAGAAATACATGTATGGGTGCAATAGAAACCATGTGTGAGATGAAGTAGCTGAGGGGACGCGTTGCGCACCTTTTTCTCATGGCACCGGTTACATGCCTGGTGTTGCCACGACCGCGCCGCGACGGGGTCGTATGCACGCCGGAGATTCCTCATCTCGGCCGTCTCCGGATCATACTTCCACGTCCCGAACATAGCTCCCCGGACGTCGCGTCGTCCCCGGGCGTGTGAGTAACGAAGCCCAAGTAGGCGACTATGCCAAGTGTTGACGACGTTGCGGTGCGGCCTTTCCCACCCAGTCTTTCGCGCCGTGAAAGTACCGTGCGTGTAAGTGACGTAGGTGTGTGGCAAACGTAGGTTCGCAATGTAGTTTTGAGATGTGGTTCGAGACTCGATCGTCCTCCTGCTACCTGCCGTCTTATATACTTGCGAGAGCATGCTCACACGCAAAGCGACGGGAGCCTCATCAAGGCGTCCTCACGAGGCAGGCAGACATGTCAGAGTCACTGGCCGCATCCAATCCGCCGCACCTACTACATCGCGCCGGCAGCCTGTGCCACGCAGAAGTCCCGGCAGAGTGCGCACCTGGGGTCGGGACGGCGGCGCCATTGGCTCGGGTGGTCATTCACGAAGTAGCATCGCAGGGCCATGCTGAGACCCTGGGCTTACTCTGCTAGGTCGGGCAAATCCGAGTGATGTTGGGGTTGGGTGCACCTGGTTTGGTGTGATGTGAACCAGCAGGGCTGAAGCGTCGCAATGGGCCCGCCCGCAATGGGGGATCAACGAGCTGGGGGAACAGACACTCCCTCCCGCGTGCGGGGTGGGTCGAGTCCGAATCATGAGGGTTTCAGACGGACCGATCCAGCACTCCGGTCGCCGTTAAGCAACGCGGCCGACTGTCCGACGGGCTGAGCCAAGGTATAGCCTTGCAGCCTGCTCACTGCCCGGTCGTCACATCTCTTTCCGTTAGTTATACATCAGCTCTCTTTGTGCGACCCTGTACACCGAGTCTGACCATCGTTAACCGTAACGTATCATCCATCGACCACTCGTCAATCGTTATCGTAGTTCCAGCCAGTACTCTTGGGTCTCCAAGGCACCTGTCGAGTCCTGCAAGTAAAGATCGATCTTCCTCTTGCCTATCAGCGCACCGTCCCTGTCTGTCGAGAGCTCCACGTCGCCTCGAAGCGTGTACAAACTCACACGCCGCCGGTCAGCGGGCAGTGCGACATCGTTTTCGTCGTCGTCGTCGCCTGCGGCAGATAACTTGGTGATCATGTCAGGCGTCAGCTCAATAGCGTGCTCTACTTCAATCATCAGCTTCGCTAGGCTACGCAGCATAGTACGGTCCCAGGCTGTCTCGCGTGCCCAGCACAGGGTCTCGAACAAGGCCAGCGCGGAAACTCGGAGCCTGAGAAACCGACACTTGTGTACGACCCAAAACAACAGTGGGCAGAATCCCATGACGAATGCAAACTTCCTGCTTGCCCAGTCGCATAGCTTCTCGGCGGCATGCGCGAGTCGGCCGATCTCGACGAGGCGGCGGAACCGCTCCAGCTGGCGGTCCCAGAGGATCTCGGAGAGGTCAAGTTCCGTGTCTACACGCATCCTGGCATGGAGCCACCTCGCTTCCAAGAGAAGCAGTGTGGTCCGGGTCCGGTCGTCCTGACGCCACTCATCCTGCAGGGGAGCAAATGCCGACCACCAGTCGTCGAGCTCTGCGCTCAGTGCCGGCACCGCTGGTAGCATATCCTCCAGCCGATGCAGCTCGGGCAGTCCAACGCGATGCTGCTTGACCATGCGATTCAGCCGCACGATCCGCAGCAACAGCGAGTCCAGCCATAAGTGTACGCCGCTCAAGTCGAGCGCCGATGGACATGGCTTGGAGTCCACCTCGTACGGGAGAGGGAAGTCGGTGATGCCCTCGCGGAAGAAAAACGGAAAGATGCTTAGATGGAGGAAGGCTCGGGCTACCTCCTCCCTGGCCGTGTATGAGTTGAGAAGCGTGACGCCGTGCCGGATGTGAACGATTGCACTCTCGTTGTCGCCGCGCATGAACTCGATATAGATGAAGAGGATGCACACCAGCATCACCGTGTCCTTTGAGCTTGAGGCATCGGGCGAGACAAGGTGTCGGATGGCCGCATTGTAGTGCGTGACGGCAAGCTGGTTGTCCTCGTCCGGGACCGTCGGCGCTTCGGTGAAGCCGAGGCGGCTGTTCTCATAAAGGGCGCTGATGGCCTGGATGGCATGTCGGGCGGCGGGCTCTCTATGTATCAGCTGGGCCACCGTCTCGGTCCAGAACGTGCTCTTCAGAGGCCCGCTCACAGACGGGGCCACGACATGCCTGTAGAAAGCCATGTTCCGGAGCTCGAGCTGGCTGGCCTCGGGCACGGCGGGGAGCGCTGGACGGATCTGGGCGGAGAGCAGCGCTTCCCAGGTGATGTAGCCGACGGGCGGGGGTTGATACCCCTGGCACTTCCTGCCGGCAGTCTTGCACCGCAGGCACGCGGGACGGCCCTCGTCACATTTGAGCTTGCGAGCCCTGCATGCTGACGTTAGGGGGGACACATCGGCGAAGGATGAAGGTTAAGGGCAAGGCCGTGGACATGGGCTCTGAGACGGGGACGGAGCGTGACGTACTTGCAGGTCAGACACCCCGTCCGGGCTTTGGCGATGCCTTTGCGAGGCATGATGCGGCGCTCCGCTCGTCACCCGGCGGCTTTCCTGGCGGGTGAATTTGGCTGTATGGGTGAAGCGCGAGATGACCGGTCGTCGGGCAGCCAGATTAGCGTTGGAGTGTCAAGGGCTCGAGGGTCTGTCATTTGGAGGATGAGACGGGAGGGCTGCCATGTTGCATTGGGTGTGGGGCCAATGCGAGCTTCACGGAAGGGACGATCGCGTGCCAAGATCACAGCAACTTGCCAGAGGCGTCCAAAGACCGACCACTGCAGGCGCCGCCGGCACAAGTTACAACACGAGGACTCCCAGGTATGGATAACGTTCATCTCTTCGAGTATGCAGTAGGAGACAGAGAGAGTTCCTCCACGAGGCATGATGACTTACACATACCGCCTTGGTAATTGCCAAAATGTTGATGCCTTGTGCATTACCGTACGGCGAGCATGTGCATGGGACATGTCATGTCAGCCTGCCCTCCACCTCGTCGGCTCGACTTGCTCGTCCCCTCAAATCGACTACCTCTACCTAAGATACTATTTCTCGTCCTTGCAGAGCGAGCAGCCCGAAGACATACGAGGGTTATAGTACTGGTGGTGAACGGCGCAATAAAGCACGACCGGCGAGGTGCTCGGCCATGGCCTGTGCTTGCAAAGCGGACATCCGTTTACTTGGCGGGGGTTCCAGTACCTGTGATGGGCGGTGCAATAGAACGTGGCCTCGGTCGGCTTCTTGGTGCGACCGCCCGACTTGGGGGGCTGCTTCTTGTCTCCTGTCGACGAGCTCATAGTTGCTCTTCGGGTCAGTCAAGCTGTTCTCGCGCTAATCTACGGAGCTAGGTACGGACTACTAAAGGGTTGCCACGAGAAGCTTGGGAGGGAAATATGCAATCCGAGTTGTTTATATACATCTACGGCAAGGGTCGCTGATTCGCGGTGCCAACCCACGGCTCCGTTGCATCAGCCGGAACTCCGTGAGACATAGTGGTGATGCGCAGCGTAGAAACCACATCGTCATCTAAGAGCTCGTAACGCCTTGCGCGCACTTCTTCTTCTTCTTCTTCTTCTTCTTCTTTTTCTTCTTCTCCTCGTACACCCAAGTATATATCCGCGGGGGATTGAATAGACAGCCCGGGCATCCCTTGGCTACGTTTTGGATCCACGACTTATGGTGCTTGACGCAGTAAAACGTGACCCCAGGTGGCTTCGTGGTATCGTCCTCGGCCATGTGCGGCTGCTGCTGGGCTTCTATTGACGAGCTCATATTGCCTGGGCAACTCGAGCTGCTCTTACGCAGATTTGCGGAGCTGGGTACGGATTAGTAAAGCGCTGCACGAGAAGCTCAGGAGGGAACATTGCAGGATGTCTGTGTCAATCCAGGGTCATTTATATTGATCTACGGCAATAGTCGCTGATTCGCACTTGCGAATCGCCTCTCCGTTGAATCACTGTCAACTCTAGAAGACCTAGCGGCGATATGAGGTGCAGGCGTACAAACGTCACTGCCCCCGGTTACCTTGCTAGCTTGTGACATCCACAAGCCTCCGCTGCCTCGGGAGCTGCTACTTCTTCCCTGGTTTCGAACCGTTCTTCGACGAAGACTTGTGCTTGCAAAGCGGGCATTCGTTGAAGTCGCGCGAGCTCCAGTATCTCTGATGTACGCGGCAAAAGACCCTGCCCTCACGCGGCTTGGCAGTCCCGCCCCCGGACCTCGGGGGCTTCTTCTTTCCTTCCTTTGCTAAGGCCATGCTTGGGAGTGTTGCGGTTCTTCTAGAGTGCCTAGGTAGTTTCAGCTGATCTTGCAGTGTGTGTTCTACGTTCGCGGTCGTGAAGTGTTCCGTGGAGTGTCTCTGGAAGCTTATCAAGGGGAAAGCGGATGACAGTTCTCTAGCCATTCGACGATTTATATACGTTGTCAGTAATGGTGAGTGATTCGAGGCGCCAGATACAGCTACATTATATCACCTCGCTGTGTCTTGTTTGACCGGGTGGTGATATGCCATACTCCACCGGGCCTGTAAGTTGTCGCTGTCCAGAACATGTGCCCTAGCAACAGCACGTCGTTAAGGCCAACAACAGCCTGAGCTGTGTTGGAGGCGGGAGTGACGAGCGCCCAGCCGGCTACCTTGACGCACAATGGCCCGTCGACGAATGTCGTTCGTCCGGGGCTTCGTTGGGCCGCCCTCCATCCGTTGGCAACTTGGCATGCTCGGATCAAGCTATGCATCACGCCCGCGAAGGCAACGTTTCGCACCTACCTCCGAGTTCCGACGCGAGCCCCGGCGCCGCAGTCTGTCCGTACATACGAAGTATATGCTCAAGGCCACATAGCCCAGTGACAAGGTTTGGTATATGTAACCGAGCTGCTCGGCACGTACGACGACGGCCCCGGCCCCGTGGACCACGTCATGCCCCTTCCCTTCTCCGCCCGGGGCGTCGCGATCCGAGTCGGACGAAGACCCACCCCTTGCACGCACGCACGCACGCACGCATGCGCGCGACACCGGTGAAGAGGTCCGCGTTTGGCGCTCCCGCGGTCGGTGTCCGAGCCGGACGGCGAGCGCTCGGCGGGCGAGCGGCGGACCCGTGGTGGTGGACGGTTCATGCTGCCCTCGTAAGCCGTGAGGTGCGCTGCTGTTGCGTCCGCGGCCGAGTCACGGCGGGGGGAAGCCCAGCTTGCTGGCTTCGCGGATGGGCGGGTGCACTGCGCGCGCCCATCTCAATGGGTCCGTCACTCACCCAGTGGCCTGTTGTTGGCCCATCAGGGTGTCCCACGGGTAGGTTCCAACCTGGAAGGTTGTTGAGGCTCCCTCAGACACCGAGGTCTGGGCGCGCTCAGGCAGGTCCAAGTGCCTGAGGTGGCTGACCGAAGTGACGGGAGCTTTGGAAGGGCAAGCCAGTAAGGGATGTCGCTACAGTACCAACACGGATTCAACGGATGGCACTGCGCCAAGTTTTGTACTGTGGACGAAAGGTTCGACAGCAAATGCAGCCACCAAACCAGGGCAGCTACTGTCCCTGACTCCCTACCCTGCGTGGTGGTGCCTGCACTGCTTGCCGTCCGCCGGCGCCGGCCTGGTCCGAGCCCCCGCCGCCTCGGCTCCCCCTCGCAGCGTCCCAAGCTGTCTCGGCGCTGGCGCCCGAATCCCGCAGGAGCTCTCAGGACCCCGCCGGTGGCCGCCGCGGGTGCTGGCTGGTGACATCAACCAACCTGGAACCCCGCTGCCACCAACCCACCTTTCCTTCGCACCCACTGCCAGCCAGCCATGCCAGGCCAGGCCGGGGGCCCGTCTCTCTCGCTCTCTCGGCGCCCCGAGGTACCTGACGGAACCGCCGTACCTGCCCGGCTAGCTGGCACTTTGGTCGGCGTTGCGTTGAGCATTTTTGATGATAAATTAGCGGCGTCCATCGCGCCTTATTCCAAATACCGCCGCCTGCCCGGCAACGATCCCGTCTCTCTGCCTAGCTTCATATATAGCCACATATCCTTCTTCTGCGCGACTCCTAGATCTGCATCTTGATCTTGCTCCCATTTGCCGCCTCCGGACATTCTTCATACAGCCCACCACCAACCAACCCCCCCGCCGTTACACTCACCATGTCTGCCCTCAAGGTCGGAGACTCGTTCCCCGAGGACGTCGCCTTCACATACGTGCCCCCCGCCCCCGAGAGCGACATCAAGGTCTGCGGCATCCCCCAGAAGTTCGACGCCAGCAAGGGTTCGTTGCCTTCCCACAGCTCAATTGAGCAGTCCGCGACGCTCGTGTGTGCCGTGGATCGCTGACCGTCCGGCTCGTATTGGGACGCGTGCAGAGTTCAAGAACAAGAAGGTCATCCTCGTCTCCGTCCCCGGCGCTTTCACGCCCACCTGCCAGGCCTCCCACCTGCCCTCGTACCTGAACAACCGCGACGCCCTCAAGCAGAAGGGCGTCGACCAGGTCGTCGTCATCGCCTTCAACGATGCCTTTGTCATGTCTGCGTGGGGCAAGGCCAACGGCGTCACTGACGACTATGTGGTGAGCTTCTATCTCCCCTGTTCATCATGCCTCTTACCAACGGCGTGAAGTGCTGCTGTTTGCTGCTGTTGGTGATAGCGGTGGTGTGAGATGGACATGCGCTGACGCAATCAACCCACCAGATCTTCGCCTCCGACGCCGACGCCAAGTTCAGCAAGAGCATTGGCTGGACCCTCGGTGAGCGAACCGCCCGGTACGCCATTGCCGTCGACCACGGCAAGGTCGTCTATGCCAGCCAGGAGGACAACTCCAAGTCCATCGACCAGTCTGGCGCCGAGGCTGTCCTGGCTAAGCTGTGATTTCGCTCCGGGCAACCGAGCTGATGCGACGAAGATCATCTGCCAGTAAATTGGGCCTCCATATATAGATAGATTTCACCAAAAATTTAGACATGACGAGATGAGTCTCCGCGACCCATGTTCAAATGCATCGTGAAAGGGCGCACGGCGACAAATCGTCACTTGAGAGACACAGGTCTGTCTGCTGCACCTGTAAGCCTCAGGCGAGCACATCAGGGTCTTGACCATTGCATCGGTTTGTCATTTGCTGTCAACTACCAATGCGCCCTATGGCATTCCATGCACCCAGGATGAAGAACCGGCCGGAAAGACACAAGAACCACGGACTCCCACCACTCTCCTTCCGTTTTTGCCCCATCGCATCGACTATCCTCGCTCGCACGGCGCCCGCCCCCTCGGGACAGGACTTAGCGAGTCCGGGCAGCGACCTTGACGGGAGCGCCCTTGGCACCCTGCTTGCTGACGTTCCGCTGGGTCTGGCCCTTGGACGCCAGGGAGGCGCTCTTGGCCTTCTCAGCCTTCTTGGCGGCGGCGGCCTCGTTCTTCTTCTCCTTGGACTCCTTGATGGCCTGGGCGCGGGCGGCGGACCGGGCCTCGGGCCGCATGCTGCGGCGCTCCTTGATCACATCGAGCGAGGCACCAACAATGGCACGCTGGGCTTTGACCGTTCGGCGGGTGCGCTTCTTGGCGACCTCCTGCATGGGGCGTTAGTCCTCTGTGTTCTCGCGGGCAGAATCCCAAGCACGTATAGCTCCCGTGGCGCACGGGGTATCCAGCTTTTCAAGTCGGCTCGCAGCTCGACACCCGGGCGGGAGCTATCGTGACCGGAAGACGGGGGTTCGATCGTACCTCAGAGATACCCTTGCGGTGCTGTCGGCGGTACAGGACGGTCCATGCGATGCGGCGGGGGTTCTTTCGTTGCAGGAAGAGCGACTCCGACTTGCCGTTCTGGAATCGGAACACCTTGCTGTCGCCGCGGACGTAGATCTTACCCTGCAAGACGATGCCGGTTAGCCAGCCTGCACAATGAGAACCCGAGTATCCATCGTCGTCGTTGTCGTGGCCTCGAGGTCCGTCCTCCTCTTCCTTCCATGGGCCCCGAGGGCATCAATCGTTGAACCCGAGTCCTCGTGCCACTCCAACCACAAATGGACCACCACCCGACGCGTTTTCTCAGGGAGGAGGCATCCGTACCTTGCCGGGGTAGATTCTCTGGCCCGAGAAGGTATCGTCGTAGGTACGCATCTTGTCGCTGTTGTCGGTTAATCGGGCGACAAGGTGTTGTGTCGGTTGACCGTATGGGCGGGGATTTGGCGGGTTGTTCAGAAAAGTTGGGCGGCTCGATGCGCTTCAATTTCCTCGAATTGGAGGTGTGTGGCAATGACTAAGCGGTCTAGGGCAGGCGAGGCGCTAGTCCTCGGGAAAGCGTGCGCACGTGACGTCGCACATGCTCCACTCCTTCTCGAAGTGGGGTCTCGCGAACCGGTAACCTCACTCGGCGCGCCAATCAGACGTGTGGCGGTCCACCGTTGGCGACACGGCCGTTGCTCTGTCCAGGCAAAGTGTAACGCTTTCGTTGAGCTTGAACGTCTCCTCTTCCTTGCTTACACGGTTCGGTATTCAGACTGTACGAGGCAACTAGGCGGCCATGATATTTGGCGTGCTTAAATGAAATCCCGAGCCGACCTCATCGCAGATGTCGTCATAACCCAGTTCAGCACTCTGCCAGTCAAACGGAAGCCAGGCGTTCGCGACAATGGCCTTCATGAATGGGTGCCCCTGAGTGGCATTGTCGCCGAGAAAGATGGAATCTTCACTTGTCTCGCTCTGGCGTAAGCTCACTGTCTGCCTCCACAATTTGGGATGAAGTCTCATCTGAACGGCCAGCACAGGCATGAAATGCCTGCCAGCGTCGAGGCTCCCCGAGGCCAATGGCAACGGGATCCATGACTGGCATGCGGAAATACTCGTCATACGGACCTTTAACAGGTACCTGTTGGATGAGTGTAGCAAGTTGAGTGACAATGGGTCTGGGAGCGACAGCGACATTCTTGCCCGCTGCAGGTCTGAACCGGACACGAGCTTGCCCGCAGCACATGCTCCTTTCCACATCAGGCACGGGGTCAAACTTCACATGTACTGCTCCGAAGCGCCCTGTACGTCGAACAACCTCCCGCACAAAGCCTGCGCAGCTTACATTATTCAGGCGGCGATGCAAGCATGGAGCTTACAATGGCGGCGCAGGAGGACGCTTCTCCGTGGCCAACTCCAGACCATGCGCCCTCCTCCTCCGCCGGCGAAACCACGCTCCCCGGACGCGCCTACTTCTCACAGCTCGGTATCGTGCGTCGCAAGCCCGCGCGCGGCGACGCCCCTCCCACGCTCTCCAAGTCGTGCTCCGACAAGATGGCGCTCAAGCAGTGCACCTCGCTGCTCGCTTCGCTGACGTCGCTGTTTGTCGACCCGGCAGGCGCGTACATCGACACGCTCGTATTGCCGCGGTCGCAGTACTCCAGCACGGCATGTGAGCGCGCCTTCGCTGCCGGTGGGCGGATGGAGGCAGTCGGTGGCAAGACATGGGACGGAGGGTACGCGTTCAGTCCATTTGTGGTGGAGACGACGACGAGAGAGTTTGACTTCTCCCGCAGGGCGGTGCAGGCCCGCGCGGACAAAATTTCGCCAAGCAATGTCGCCGCGGCGTGGTCCCTCTCGGGCGTCGAGGAGTCTATCCTGGGTGGCGTGGTGCAGGGCAGGCGACCGTTTGACCCGCGGGGAGCGAGTCGCATGTCACGACGGCAGATGTGGATCCTAGCCAGGGAAATCGCCGGCCAGATGCACCATCACGAAAACATCGAGCGCTGTCTGGGCGGTAGCTCGTATCAAGAGGTCAAGCACGGGCCGCTTTTGGCCACGAGGAATGCTGTCAAGGCCGAGGCCCGTGACACCGCACTGGCCGGTTGGGCGATTAACGACGGGGACTCCGGCTTCGGCATAGAGACGACAGCATGATGGATGCAGTTGGACATCTGAAGAGATTAGTTTTTTCTCTTGATGAAACCTCGATTTTGTACAAATCAATCAACCGAGACAGTTTGGCGGCGCTGTTCCGCCGTACTCCGAGCCTTGACCGTTGTACCCTTCCGCTGCGAAGCAATGCAAACGCAGGGGATCCTGTGACTGGAGAAGCACATTCCCCAGTATTTCCCATAGGCAGTGTCCCCGTCAGCCGGAGGCAAGCGTGTTTTCCCATGCACCCCCCAGCCGACCGCCTCAAGAAAGCCGTGGTGGGCTTTTCTTACTCGACCTTGCTCTCAAAGTTCTCGCCCTCGACCAGGTCGGGGATCTCGTCATCATCCTCGCCCTTCTCGCCCTTCTGCATGTTCTGGTAGCTCTCGGCGAGCTTGCGGAGCGAAGCGAGCGAGTCGGGGCCAAGCTGGTTAAGGATGCCGGGAACAAGCTCGGTAAGCTCCTTGTCCTCGCCATTGCCGTAGATGGCGAAGGTGTTGGAGGGAACGGCGGCGTGAACTGCTCTGTGTCAGTGACCGAGCATCTCGACAGGGCAAAGCGGCATGCGCAAAAGAGCGGGCATGCACGTACCCTTGGGGGCAGCGAAGTGGATGACGTTGCCATCCGACTTGAACATGTTGACCTCCTCGATGGCCTGGATGGGCTGGGTGTTGAGCTTCTTCAGGGTCTGCTGAAGCTTCTTGTCGTCGGCACCGGACCGGGCGGGAGCGCGCTTGACCTTTCTCCGGGGAGTGCCCTTGCCACTACGCTGGAGGTTAGCCATCAGATGCTCGGTGGGGATCGGATCGTTGGGTTCGGAGCGGCTGGTGGTGTATCGTACCCTGCGTTCCCCTGTTAGCTCGCAATTCATCCCACGCTCAGCGAAAACGCTGCCAATGCCTACTCACCAATGCGGGCTCCCTGGCCAAGCTTCTTGAGGCGCTCCTGGATAGCGTCGGACATGTTGGGCAGACGAGGGGGGGGATCGGAGAGCTATGCCGGGCGGGGTGTCCCTTTCGTCAGCAACAGTTCGACGGCCGGAGATTCCAACGGGCGGACGGGCGCACGCGATGGGCGCAGCTGGCGGCACGTACCGGGAGATGAGGGGTTGTCGTTGAGAAGGCTGATTTGACGCCGTCGACTCGGATTGGTGATGGAGCAAAGGCAGAGCGTAGTTTTGTGCGTGCCAAGACTTTTCGCAACTGGAATTTGTGTTTTGCCGAGGGGGGTCCCGCCCCTCGTCCCAGAACGGCCAAGCGCCGCCTCGGCCCACCTGGGGTAGCACCGTTGCGCCCAGGGAGGAGGGAGCTTCCGACCTCAACCACCGTGTCCGTGGTGCAGCTTTCATCTCAAGACCTGTACACTTCGTCGCCCCAAGGTCCTCAACTGCACACAGCCCTGCACTGCGCGGGGATGGACGTGCGCCGGATGCATTCAAAACCCCGGTTCTTCAAACGCGGGCTTCGACACTATGCTTCCGTCCGCATTTGTTCCGCCGCCAGACTCACCACCGTCGCCACGCAAAGACGCGCACACGAGTCGAAGCTCGACTCTCACCTCAAGCTATACATCATTTGAGCTAACAGTCACATCCTGTGCTGTACTGATACGGCTCTGTGAGCCATTTAATGGAAAGTGTTGCGCTATTGACCTCAGCTGTGCATCGCCCCCTGGCCCGGCCGGCTCTTGATTCATCCCACATGCCATCATTGACCTCTTTTGACGGCGCACAAATGGTCCCCGTTACGGCGACGGCCCTTAAGACTCCAAAAAACCATATATCAAAAAGACCCAGGACGAGCGCACCTTCAGCATGACATCAACGACAGGATCAGGGCACACAACACGGTGGGGTTGTGTAAGACGTAGGATATATTCATTACTATCTGCATCGTACCCTCATTGCTTGTTCCATGGAGATCAAAACGTTCATATCCTAGTCTGGACCGCACCGGGGGCTCTTTACCAGCTGGATGGTCCAATTGGCTCCGTCGTGTTCGGGTTGAACGTGATCGTAACAGCCTTGCCCAGGGCATCCAAGGTACCCGCGACCACGGTCGTGCCCCACCAAGCTGGCATATTCGTCTGGGACAGGCCGAGGCCGAGACCAGACACGACGACGCAAAGAGCTGTTCCGATGTCGAGCGCACCAGACAAGGGATAGTTGTAGCGAGCTGTAATTCCGTCAGTTTCCGCTCAATGTGCCCCGGGAAGTTAGAGAGCGTATCTATGATGGGAGAACTTACTCCACCAGCCAAAAAATCGTCGACGAATGAAACCATTGAAGATGATTCCGACAATGACCCACTGAAGGAGATAATAGAGGGTGGCGGGTGGCATCATGCCGGCAGCACCAAAGAGCGCCGGAGTAACGACATAACGGAGCCACGAGCGAGGGTAACGCCGGGCAAGCAGGAACTGGACCACAGGGACAGCAAAGCCGATGAGCCAGAACCAGTTTGTCCAAGCGTAGATTGAGCCGGGGCCGAAGACCTTCCTGGGACCAATGACTCCCCAAATGACACTGGCGTTATAGAAGGTTCGGGCATTCGGGCAGGTGAGACCCTGAGGCTGATCTTCAGTGCAGATTCCTTTGATGTTGCCCCGAAGGAAGTTGTAGCTCGAGATCTGGACAATGGAAAGCCAGATGACGGCAAAGGCCTGCGCTGCAAACATGCTTCGAGGGGGAACCTTCATATAGTGACCAACCTTCATATCAGAGATGTAGTTGAGGCCATTGTAAGACAGCATGTAGCCCCACGACTTGAAGAGCATCATGGCGACCGGGCGTCCAGGCATGATATAGCCAATGATCATCTCTGTAATGACGTTGAGGCCGGTTTGTTGATTGGTAATAGCCTGAACCATGCCAATAGGAATGAACAAGACGAGGCCAATCAAGATGCAAAGGATATATGCCCACCAGGGGAGATGGGTCTTCCAGACTTGGCAGGCAATCATCCCGAAAGCGAAGCTAACGGCGAAGATTGAAAGGAACCACCATTCGGGGGCTTCCTTGTACTTTCGCATAAGTTTCAGGTGAACGTCAGGTTCCTCGTACTTCGAGCTCCGAGCACGGTTCCAAATATCAGGGCCATAGAAGAGCGCGACGTGGGTAACGGTGGAAATGAGCGTGGCGAAGGATAGACCATATGAAAGGGAGAATGTCGGCCCAAGCAAGATCGGCGAGTACTCTTGGTACGCGGTCTCATTGACCGTAAATTCCGGGGTAAGAATACGGGAAGTATTGTACTTCTGGGCAAACCGATCAAAGTTCTTGTTGGCGCTCAGCGGGAGGTATCGGTAGTACTCGGGGCCACCCCAAGAAAGGCCGATCGCGCAAATAGTGGTGAACATGATACCGGCTGCGACGTTGAAGATGGCAAAGGCCGGGGTCTGCAGAGGGGAGAGCAGGAAAGCGGTCACAACGGCCCAATCAAACGATATCGGCATGAGACCTAGACCAGTCTGTCCACCAAAGACCTGGTTGACAACGACGTTGTTCGGGGCGATCCATGTTGGCCACATGAAGTAGGCCAGGAAGGGGGCGATAACCAGAGGGAACCACTCCCAGCAAAAGGTGCATAAAGCAACCAGCAAGAAGAACTTGTATCGGCCGATCCTCCAGCCGTTGGTCTGAGATGGGTCAGAGGGGCGGTGGTCGTGAAGTGAGTACATGACTGTGCATGTAATGAGCGTTGCCGGCCACACCATCGACGAGGGCCAGATGAGGAAGCGCCTGGCGATACCGGCGACTCCGAAGCCCATGGCCTGAGTGGACATCATAAGCAGAATCTGGAATCCCCACTTGAACTGCTGGCCGTAATAAATCTCCTGGGCGAGGAGGATATCGATGGAGTAGCTCACGCCCGAACCAGCGGCTGTCATCATGGTGATGATGGTGTGCTCCTTTACATTGAAAGGTCCAGGGTTCAGCTCGATTGTGCGGCCAAAGATCTTGAAAGTGGCATCCGGCATGTACTTGGCCCAGCCTACTCCCAGACTGCAGGATCCAGTCAGTTGCTGATGACATGTGTATGAGGTGCAGATCAGCGGCAGACTCACGGATAGGCAACAAGCTGCACCACAGTGGATGTGATGGAAATGGGCGTCTCGCGGAGGGTGAGAAGGATATTGCAAGCCGCGACAACGGTGCAAAGCAGGGCGCCGATAACCCATGCGCGAACGGTTGTTACAGGAACCTCAATGTCAACAGGCGGAACCTATAGAGGTGGTGTGTCAGCGCCTCTGTCACCATTTCTTGGCCGGTCCAGGAGAGCAGGCGTACCGAAGCGCGGACTTCTGGATAAGGAGAGTCCTCCTGAATCAGCGACTCGTCAATGGCAGCCTCCTTTTCGGCGTTACCAGACGCGAGAGCATCGTCGATGTTGTCGAGCTTGTCGATATCGAGGAAGGGATCCCACTTGTGCTGCTTGCGAAAGTTGCGCAGCTCAGCCTCGGGGTTGTGAGACTGCTCGGGCAGAACCTCTGCACCAGTAGTCTCAGCCCCCTCGACAGGCTCTGCCTGGGTCCTGAAGCGGTCCTTGAGACCCATGACGACGGATCTTGTGTGTGCAAAGCTCCGCGATAGGCAAGGCTGGGTCAACGCACACAAAAGAAGGCGGCGAGGCAGTAACAGGAGAGGCTCCCGGGGGGGGAGAGGGGGGATGAAGGGGGGATTTATATCCTCCACAGGAGTATCGCGTAGCAGCGGCTGCCGGGACAGCCAGGCGGGACCTGGCCTGGGGGTGTGCGGTTGCAGGTAAGACAAGCGGGAGGGGACGTGCTCTGCATGCGCCGAGATGGATGTCTTCGACTGGCAGCTGCAGGCCATGTGCACAAAGCAACCTCTCGGACGTCCCCAGCCCCAGACCAAGGTGGCGATGGGAATGGGCGGACCGCAGGGGGATGGATCGCCTCAGATGTGACCGCCAGGCGCGAGCCCGGCCAGCTTGAGGATGGGCAGCGCCGGGGCAGGCCCAGGCGTGCTATGCGGCGGGTGAAAGGCCACCTCATGCTGTGATGTGGTGTGTTGTGCCCGTGGTGTAGTGTACGGACTACCAAGCACCAGTGAATGGAAGAGGGGACTCTAGCATGGGGTACAGACAGTTACAGGCTCAGAGCCGTGGACTCGTTGGAGAATCGCGGCCACCCCCTTCCCATCCGACACCCCCAAGACCCAAGACCCTGGTCGGCGTCCTCGCCAGATGCACGGTGCTCCTCCTATCAGGCCCACGCTGATCGGCCGGCCCTACCCTGTCTGTCGTCAAGACCCAGACGTGTGGGTGTGCCCGGAGGGCCGGCGGACAGCTGGCGGGCACGGGAGGCAAATTGAGAATTGAGGAGGAGGTCGGACGTGGCGTGTTGGACGGGAGCGTTGACGGAGGAGGCATGGATCGTGGTGGCGGCCACTTGCGTGCGGGCAGCAGCAGGGGCAGCTCCGCGTCCTGAGATAGGATGCTGGAGGTGGCGCCCACCTGCCTAATGAAGAGGACGACAAGGCAGCTTGGCAACCGGGAACTGCCGTTTTAGCCGTATTGGAGGATGTGCTTTTGAAGCATCACACGATGCAGATGCAGTGTCGGCGTTCTGGGCCGCGGATGTGGACGAGAAGGAAGCTTAGAACGACAAGCTCAGCGGAAGGCACGACGGGGTTGGGGCTGTCCTTCCTGCCAGCGAGCCGATGCAGGGAGCGCCAACTTGCCAAGTGCTCAGCCATCCAGGGCTCCAGAAGAACCAACTTCGTATGTTACTCGTACTGTAGTCCGTACGTTCCTCGTGCGTGCCGACTGGAGAGGACTCGGCGCTCTTGCAAGTTGCATGCAGCTCGACAGCGGCGCCCAACACCTGGATTCGCAATAGGCAAGTTGCAGTGCAGCACCGTCCTTAAGGTACCCAAGGTACTGAGACGCCTCGTACGGTGTACAAGTACAATACCATTCATCCGAGGTGGGCGATACGTTGTGCAGGTTCCCCAGTCGCACCTGCCACGACTAGCACGTATCGCCAAGTGGCCTCGCCTCGGGTCTTCAGCCGCCCGCTTCTCACACTTCAGGCATCCAGCTCTGGAGAGAATCCGGCCTCTTGGCAGGCTCTTTTGCTGATTCCATTCGCACGTCCCACCACCCGGCCAGAACGCAGAGCACCAATTATGGAAGCTACAACCAACAACAGCCCAAAGCTCCCGACGCTGCTCCTCAGTGCTTGCTCGGTGTAACCGCCACCCACGACGCGACTCGGCACGCCAAGCAGGCATGACAGGGGCAGAGCTGGTGTAACCACTGAGATGGAAGGACGGCGACGCTCAGCACAGTGCAGACCTGATGGCACATGATGGGCCTCATGGGAGGCCGGCTTGAAGAGCATTTATGCGGAAGGTCCTCCGGGCTGGCGAGCCAGCAGCACCGAGTCAAGCCCCGCGACCAGCTACCAACACCGGCGCACACACCATCGAGACGGCTTCTCGCGGCGTCGCCTGGATTTCATGCTGGGAATGCCCGCTTCATTGGTCAGCCAAAATCATCGCGGCTGCTGGGGTTCCGTTGCTGGGAAATCCGTGTGCCAACGTCAGGTCACACCAGGGCGCCTCCTCCCGAGCCAGGTACTTGCCCCAGCCGCTCGTCCTGTCCGTGCTGGTTCTCGCCGCCATCGATCTCGACGCCAGCTCACGAGGCCGCCCAGAGCAAATGTCTCGACAGCCTCGGTGGTGCCGACAGCGAACGACACGGCCATCGTTGGCGCCGGTAGCGTCATGTTGCGGCCAAGTCGGGCCAACGTCGAGACTCGACACCCGCGCACTGCCGGGAGCTAGTTAACTGCACCACGATTCCTTGTCAACCCTTGCCTCGCACACCCACACCACAAGCGTGTGGGGTGAACGGGGTCTCGCCGCCCACGGTGTCCCTGTGGCCGCCTGCATCCTTAGCGCTTGCCTTATCTTGGAGGTTCTTTTGTAAGTCGGCTTCTGCCCCAGGAGAACCATCGCTGGAATCGACATGGACGCAGTGCCGTGTCCGATGGTCTACGCCAGTGTCTGGCCGCGACCGCACAGAGGCGTGCAAGTTGGGCCGCGGCACCAAGCGACCGCCCCCAATGCTCCGACAGTCTGGGCTGCCGGACAAAGCAGCCTGATCCTGATATCAATGGCTTGGCCTGGCAGCTTCTATCTGCGGCAAGGCTTGGCAGATAGCTCGTGGAGCGGCACGACGCCTCTCCATCACAGCTGATGTGCCTGTCTCGGGCCTTGTGCGCTTGCGTTCAAGTCGCAGATGGGACAAGACAAGCGCCATGCTGCTGCGCGCCAGCCGTCGTCCGCTCACCTGCACTCTCGCCCGTGGCCGCATCAGACGCCCGCCACCTCATGCACGGGCAGCACGGCACCCTGCCCACGAGACTCGTCCACTGATGTTGAGCACCACAGAGACGCGCAGGGTGCCCCCGAGCCGCGACGTAGTGACGTCGTCGTCTGCGACGCCGCTCCGAAGCCGCTGCTCTGCGACAACTACGAACTACATGACAATTATGACACCTCATGACGCGCACGATTCCATCATCATTCGGCGGCCTGCTTCGTGTCCCACGGCGTCGGACCCTTGCAGTATTCGCGTCTACGACTGCCAGCACAAGCGCCCCGACCAGCCCCTACGGCCACCCTGAGATCGCGGAGCCAATGGCTCGCGGCGCCTCTTCCGTCGCTTGTTGCACGGCACCTTGTCCTAGCCCACAACTGGCAGGAAACAATCCGCAGAGGCGTTTGAGGCTTGACAAAGGGGCTGTCGGGGAGAGAAGCCACACAAGTCGCAACCGCACCCTGACGCGGGGGGATCACTCCAATGCCGCCAGTCTCTCTGTGGCTATTTTCCCGGCCGCCACGGCACCCCTGCTCAACGTGGATCAGGCGGTCCTGGTTGGGCCACCAGCTTATCCGCCAAGATGGCGTTGGTGATGTTGGGGTCGGTCGCCACCACGAACCCCCCCCCCCCCGATCGGCACACCTCAGTCCCCCATTCATGACCTGTTTCCAAGCATCACTCGTGCAAACGACCAGGGCTGCAGGCTCGTCGTTGGACCGTCTATTTTTGCGTGAACTTTTGTTCTGCTTCTGTCGTATGGCGCAACACGGCATGTGACCCAACACCTGTCGCGTGCAGAACGATTTGAGTTGCACGAATGCTCGTGTTCCTCAATGGCTTCGCTTCCAGCCTTTGTTTAACCTTGTTTTCCGGGCGTCGCATCGCGTATCCTGCGTCTCTGGCCTTCGACCGGCGCTAGAAGCGCACTGACAGCGCTGATTGTCGTTCGCTGTGACCGGCCTCACACTACAGCAAGCTGACTTGATGCTTATGCTTATCTGTGACCTTCTCGGGTGGTTCAAATCAAAACCTCGCGTGTCCATGTCCTGGGCGACCATCGCAATCGCCCGGAGGTACTGCATGCCTACCAGGAAGTGCGCCATGCGGGCACGTGGCTCCGGTGAGGTGCGTTGAATCCTTGCTCCGTGTCTCCACCATGGGGCTGGCGCATTGCAAACCAAGGTCGCGATAGTCGAGGACAATTCTGAACGTTCAACTTCACCGACAGGTATGCTTCTTGTAGCCAGCGGGAGCTTTTCATCGCCAAGGTCATCGCCAAGTCGGAACAGCGGTTGTGGCGACGGCCTTGGCCAAACGCCTCCTTCCTCTCGCGCACTTGGCGAACACAGGTGGCGTGCGGCTTGCAGCAGCGTTCGCCGAAGTACCTCGTGCCTGTGTCTGAGGGGTACCTTGTGCACAACATGTGGCGCCAGCCAGTGGTGTTGTCCCAATGCCTACGAAGTAGGTGGCTTGTGGTTCCGCAGCTTTCTTCACAGCGGTGGGAAGCTACACTTCGTAGTGGCAGAGGCGTTTGCTAGCAGACGAGTTCGACGGTAACATGGCTTCGCCGGGTGTGGGCAAACAATGCTGCCGGTGCGCCTGCAGACTACTTGTCCCGGTGCTGTGGAGAGACTCTAGCAACTGGCTCTGCTCCCTTTGGTGATGTCAAAGCGAGTGGCCGTCATTGCGGGAATCCCAAGTTGGTAAGTTCTGGGCCTTATCAGACCCTTTCCGGGGTCTGTTTAGCCGGAGGACGGGGACGAGATGCTAGCACGACGTCCCACTGACCTGCCAATCCGGTGCTTGGTTGGAGAGAAGGATTCACAGAAACACGGAACGCAGCTAAGCTACTGTACAGTACATGACTGTACCCGTTTGGGTGCAAAGACAGAAATGCGAACGGCATCGTACGACAGATACGTCGCCTCCTGAGCGATCGAGAGCTCATCCCAGCTAACGGGCCTCGTAGGGCAAGCCGTACTGTACCAACACCGGTTTAAAAGGATCTGTCGAGTGGCTTGGGCCTCACTGACAAGGCTTTGCGGGACGGCGGCTACTCGATGCAGGAAAGCAACAAAACTCGCGGCGGGTTGGATCATCCGACGCCCGACCCCTCGGTTGGGTGCGAAGATGCCGGCAATGGGACTTTTTGTCGCTCGCCAAGACCTCGCCGCCGTCGGTTGGAGGCGGGAAGCGGAGGAATGGGGAAATTGGAGCGATATCCGAAGACATGCAAGTCCCTTCGCCTGCCTCTTTCACTATGGTCACCGAGATAGATCAATGGGTTGGCTGGCCGGGGTCCAGCCTCGGCTCTATTGGGGAGCTGATCAGGGTGTGGTGTGGTGTTGGCACGGCAGACGCAGTGTGCCTGTTGGCTGCAAACGGTCCTCAAGCCCCCGTTGGTAGGCGGTCGGACTGGACAGTTGACGGCCGTGCGGCGCAGTACTGTGCCGCCGTGCCCTTGTCAATGCTCAAGACCGCAAATGCGACGCCTTGCGTCTTTGAGGCAGGACAGGGAAAGACGGTGCAGTCAGGCGTATTTGGTACTGTATGCTCCCAAGCGGCGCATATGGGAGGATGTCCGTCGTGGTCAGCCGAACACATGGCGCGAAGATGATGCTCTCACAGTTCTGTCATTCAGGCTGTGACCGCGACCCTAAGTCCAGCATGATATGCTGCTTCACAAGCGGGGACGCCGCGGGTCCCTCCCGGATCCAGCTCTGCTTTCTCCCCGGGTTGGTTCGCTTGCCAAATGTCCGGCCGGCCGTCGAGTACTGTACTGTACTGTAACACGTACACATCGTCGCGGAGTCGCTCACTCGCTCAAAGAGTTTGGACGCGCTCTTGGGTGTCGATTGGGTATTTCATGCGTCTCCGCCGGAGATTGTCTCGGGAGAAGCTAAACTTACAATATTAGTACAGCGGCAACAACCGAGCCAAGCCGTGTTGCTTCGTGACGGCATTCTCGCACTCGCTTCCTTGGCTACTTGGACCCCAGGCCGGCCTCGCGCCTCATCTCGTCCCTCTGCGCCTCGGCCTCCCGCTGCTGCGCCTTGCCCGCACGGAGCGCCGCCTTTCGTTTCCGCTCGTCCTCTTCCTTGACCACGACCCAGACTGCGATTAAGGAACGTCGTCCTGTCAGCCCAACTCTTACTTCTCGCTTGCGTGCGCGCCGACGAGTGCGCAGGCCAGAGGGTGGGGAGGGAGGAGAAACGCACTTGGCTTGTCCGACTTGGAATACTCCTTGAGCCGCGTCACGAACTCGTCAAACTCCTGCTCGCGCTCCTCGCGCTGCTCGATGCTCCTCTTGAGCAGGTCCGGGTTGTATCGCGCCCGCAGCTGCTCCTCGGTCGGCGTAAGCCAGTACGTGAACGCAGGGCCGCCGATGCTGACGGCCGCGCCGCTGTGCGAAAGAAGCCAATCCCAGTCAGCACGCCTTCTTTCCTGCCCTTCCCTCATACTGCTCTTCTCCCAGTGACGCAGATGTGGCCGTCTGCACGAGTTCCGACGTACCCGATCAGGACCTTTGTCCATAACCGCCAGTTGACGGGCTTCTTGGGAGGCATGCTGGTCGGCCGCTGCCTTGTGTCGTGTGTGTTGCGAATGCGAGCGTGCTTCTGCGCTCGTCCGTTCTGTTCGTCGTATTCTCTGGTCTCGGTTTCGTGAATTCGCTTCGGCGGATCGCGACGGGCCGGCTGGCTCGAAATCGTGTCGGCGCGGGTGTCGATGATGCCGACAAGACGGGCCCCGGGGCGCCAGCTTGCGATTTTGCCACTGCGGTAACTAGCGGCAAAACGCGCCCGCGCGCTGGGCAAGCGGTGAGGAGTGGGGGCTCTGGGGGAGCTGTCAGCCAGCGCAGAGCATGCTGGGCTGGCCAGTCAGCGGCGAGCCGTTGCAACGCAGCAGCACAGCGGCCGTGGCTGAGCTGTAGCTGCGGTGTGGCGCCAGCTCCGTTGCTGTGGCTGTGGCGTTGTCGATGCGTGAGTCTCACACATTGAGATTTGAACCACCGCGTAGTGGTGAGATGGTGAGCCCATGAAGCTGACTCTGTTGGCATGTTCCCATTTCCCTGTCGTCCAGAAGTTTGTTGGATCCGCTTTGGTGAGCGTTTGCAGCTCGGCGGGCTTGTGCCGTGCTGCATCCCTAAGTTGGACCCTCTCCCGGCATGGATCTTACACTCCGCATGAGACACAAAATCCCGTCTTATTGCACTTCGGAACAGAATTCGCTGACCGTCGCATAGGAGAGCTGCACCGAGAGATTCTCATCACCAACAACGTCGAAAATGTCAATCTCAAACCCAAAGCGCAAACGATACCGCCAACAATAAAACGTCACCCCCACCCTGGACCCTACCCTAAGCCGCGGACCGTATCGAAAACCCGTGATGCCGACTGTGCATCACCAAACCCCATCCCAGATGCACCTCGACAAGCGCCGTCGTCCGGTCGCCCAACTACCGACACCCATGATCCCTCCCTCCCTCCTGCTGCGCGGCGTCAGCACCTTACACCCCTCCCTCCCGCCGGCAGCGCGTTCCCGCACCGCGCCGCGCCGGACCGGGGCCCCCACAACCTCGGCGACAGCCCGATCCGGGTAGAGATTCACGGTCGCAGCGGTGGGTGCGCGGGCGGGTACGGTACGCTGCCGAAAAAGATCTTTTGCCGTGCAAGGTTGTCCGTCCCTACTATATGTACGTTGTTAGGCAGGTACCGTAAACTCCGCGTTGCTAATGGGCAAAAACGTGGCCCCTCACGCACCCGTTCGCCAACACCCTCCCCCCCCCCGGGCCAGAACCCACCGGCACAGGACCGACATGACATGGATGAGCATGCAAGGGCCCGAGGGTGAAGCGATTCGCGCTCGCGCGCTGCTGCTGGCCCAGGGATGGATGGAGGAGAGGGGCCTCCCCCACAAGCTTAACCAAGATTCAACGTCACGCGAGGCGGCTGCCGTACCCGGATTCCTCGTATTCTTGCTGAGTCAACTGGCGCCCTCGCGACGACGACAGCTCATGCCGTGAGGGCGAGCTCGGCGCGTGGGTTTCGATACAGAGCCTGGCGAGCGGCGACAACGGAGCCGGCGGCAGCAGCAAGGACCGCCGGTAACGAAGTGCCTCTCAACCTTGGACGCAGATCGACCTGTGACACGTATCGTGAGATCAAATGCACACACACGCATGCTATTCTATCATCATTAACGCTTGCTACCGTTGCTGCTATGCTTCCTTCAAGCCATGCCTTCATGCAAAGAATCGCCGCCCGAGATGCACGGCCGCCCGAACCTGCTTTCCTGGCGGGCTTCTATGTCGCCGCTTTCCTAAACTCCAAAGATCCAGTATGCTCCGCGCCGTCGCTCCTTGGCAAAATGCCTTTGCTTCCCAGCTTCACGAGTTGGTGCGTGAGTGACGTAGCAAGCCTCGAGTCCTCAACGCCGGCTAGTCGTCCTCGTCAAAGCCGATGAGGGCGGCAAACCTGTCCATAGCAGTGTTCGCTGCCGGCTCCTCGGCTGCGCCGTCCATGTCGGACGCGGCCACCTTTTCATAGTCGTCACCGCTGTCCTTTTCACCGTCGCTGTCCTTTTCACCGTCGCTGTCGTTGCCGTCGTCGTCGTCGTCGTCGTCGTCGTCATCGTCGCCAAAAAGATCTATTTCCTGGCGACTTTGGGTTTCCACCTGCTCCGGCTCGCTACTGTTATTTCGAGACTCGCGCTCGGGATCCATGACGGTGGCAGTGTCTGCGTCTGGCCCGACTCCGTTCACGATGTCTTCCTGGGCGGGAGCATCCAACAGGCTTGCAACGCTATTGTTGCCTGGGGAGCTCACCAGGAGCCCGGACTCGTCGCCGCTGGTAGTGAGCGGCATATCGCACTCGTCAAATGTGCCGAAGCTGATCAGGTCATCCCCGTCGAGGAACGTTGCAGAGGTGCCGATCTCGCTGTCGCTGGGAACAGGAAGATCTGCTGCCATTCTGGCCTGCTTGCTCTCGTCTCGAGAAAATCGTATGACGCTGGCGCTGGTCCCGTGAGTCTTGCGTCTCGCGGCGGCCAAAAGGGACTTTTTAGGCGCATATTTGCCCCCTGAGGCGATCCGAATAAGCACCCAGTGGAAAATCCAGGGAAAGGTGATAAGAGGCATGAACCTGGGTTCCAGCGAGGGATGAGCATTTGCTTCTCCGCACTCGTCATTGTTGACGTCGTCTTTTCCATAGAGTGCAACTTTCACCTCCTCCTCGGTGACCTTGTACATGGCCGCCACAAACTTATCGAGTTTGTCTTCGTCACTTCCTCCAGCTGCCTCATAGCAAACCTCGCGGAAGCGCGTCTTGATGGCATCGTACTCTCGACCGAGATCTTCCTGACGCTTGTAA
This sequence comes from Purpureocillium lavendulum, assembly GCA_029168975.1. Lineage (NCBI taxonomy): Eukaryota > Fungi > Ascomycota > Sordariomycetes > Hypocreales > Ophiocordycipitaceae > Purpureocillium > Purpureocillium lavendulum. The sequence continues at coordinate 1,167,404 of JAQHRD010000002.1, read as the reverse complement.
TCACTGCCGATTGCCGGCCGCGACATTGACCATCCGGTGTACAACTCGAATTCGGTCGCAACGTCGTGCTGTGTGAGGACTCGACGAACAGATACGTCGTACTGTCGTTTAACTGCCCTAACGGTTTCGAGAAGTTCATCGTCGAACTGGTACCGCGACAGGATCCTCTGGTCAAAGGCGTTCTCCCAGTCAGGCTGGAACTCGATAGTCTGTCTCGCCACCTTGTCGTAAATCTGTCCCAGTGCCTTGGTCGACCGGTAGGAGCTCCGTTTCTCCATGAAATGCGGCCATCTTTTCGGCTGCAGGGTTGTGTTCCATCCAGCTGGGTCACCCGTCTTGGGAAAGTCCACTGCCTTCGAGTGCAGTTCTGCCAAGTACAAACCTAGACCATGTCAGGAAACGCAGGGCCCGAGGGGCCTCATAGGCTTACATATTTGAGACTTGGGGCCACCGTCCTCGAAGTCGCAGCTTGCCAGATGCGACGTTGCGATCAATGGAAGCACATCATTCTTCATGTACTTGACGAAAAAGTCGCGAATATCGTTGACCTCGACGTCCCTTTGAAGCTCCAGGGGCTGAGATGGGGTGTAGCTCATGGGCGGAAAGTTCCATTCTGTCGGTATCAGATTGGGATCCCATATGACGAAGAAGTCATCGCCATCAAGATCACCCCCGGACAGCATATTGGGGACCGGTCGATCTCCTGTCGACGAAAAGACCACCACATCTTTTAGATGATGTAGCCGGGGGTTGTCGACGGCTTGCACGACGCGAATATCGCCCGGATGCAGAGAGGGGTTGCGGCCAACGATACAGACACCCTTGACAATAATTGTCTCGTCATAACGGGTTGGATCCGTGAGCTGCAGAAAAATCTGTGGAAGTTTGTTGATCTCCTTGTCCTTGGAGCCCTCCGTGGCGGCTGAATGTCCCCTCAGCGTGCCGGTCTCGTCGACGCAGCCGAGGACAAACGCGCTCTGTTCGACTTGGATCCGAGCCTTCTCTTTCAACAGCTTAAGGGACCAAGACCTCCAGAGGTTTAATAGATTCAGAGTGAACGGCTCTTGAACATCGTCGGTTCTGAAACCAGCCTTGAGGAGCTCCGCCAGCACCAACGTCGACTGGTTCTCGTCGACGAATTTGGTCAGAAGGCCAACGGCGACTGAATTATCGTGCATGGCGTTCTGGTACTCTCGAATTTGCTGATTGAGCAGATTGAGAAACGCCTTGGCGGGGACGCCAAGACATTCCAAGATGGTGATTGTTTGTCGATTCAACGTAGCCGTGGAGAGCTTGGCGCAGCGGATGATCTCCAGACCCTTTGCGACCGCCGTGAACTTCTCTTGCGACTGTCGGACGTGAACCTCCATCCCCTGCGCCTGCGGCCAGACCGTCATGACCCCTTTGCAACCACCCATCCGGAATTGAAACGCAGTCGGCTCATCAAAGACGTCCAGGGTCATTTCCTCGATGATGAGGCGGGCGAGAAACTGCGAAATCTTGCCGACGCCGTCAGTGAAGCAGTATCCGTTGCGCTCGGTGTCTGGGATCGCTTTCACTTTGGGCTGGAAAATGCCACGGATCTCTCTGGTTGTCGAGAAACACTGTCCGAGGCGAGCGGCATACTTGGCGACGACTCGGATGTGACCAAAGTGCCCCATCCACTTGCGGATGTCATCGCAAGAGGTGTGTTCTGTCGGGCAAAAGAAGTAAACGCCGCATTGTCTGAGCTGCGAGCTTCCGAAACCAAGGAACTCGTACACTCGGTCACCTATGCGGATGCCCTGGTACAGCGCTCTGAATATGCGCTTCCATATCTCGTCGTTCTGCTTCTTGTTGATGGCAATGCGGCCCTGTTCTGCCTCTTCGATGAACTGAACCCTCAGGAAGCGGTCTTGGATGTGATTATACTTGCGCATCACGCGATTCGACGTCTCCACTGTCGGCGAGTTGTATCGTATCGTCGTTGGCGTGATGACGGCCTTGTGCACGAGCGTGCAATAATGGGGCGTCTTGAGATTTGGGACGTAGGATTCGGCGTCGGGGTGCTCGAAGAGCTCCATGGGATCATACATCGGCTCTCCCTGATCGACCAAATACTCGAGGCGACGCGTGGCGTCGAATGCCTTCAAGCCTGCCAGTCTCTGTAAGAACTCTACGGAGACCGTGTGCTCATTGAGAATGCCGCGAGACACGCATACCTCGACCTGGTATCGGACCTCGAACGGCAAGTGAATAATTGGGGTGGCCGACGGCTCCAGCAGGGCCGAGGCGGTGCCTTCACTGGCGACGGGAGGGTGATCGAGAAAGTCCCACATGGTCCTGCCTGCTTCGTGAATGTCAAATGTATCGCTGCGGTGTACCGTGACGTTGAAGTCTTCCAGCGCCATCTGCATCAGATGTGGCGAACTGATGTACCCCATGTCAACCTGTTGCGAGATGACAAGACGGAACGTTGTCCAGCGGCCGATTTCCATGTAGCCAGGGTCATCGACCTCGTTGTGCACCGCCACAGGCTGCTTCATGGGGAGGTTTAGATCATTGGCTATGTCCGTGGCGCGAAACCACAGGTCAGTGAAGCTCCAAGCCGATGCGCCGTCGGCGAAGGAGGCCTCAACGTCGTCCATCTTCCACGAGTACTGAGGCGGGCGCTGCAGAGGCAACACCCAGACGGTGTTTCCGTCAGCGTCCGTGGTTTGATGAAGATTCTTGATGCTGGAAATGTCGACCTGAAAACGAAACTCTCGAATTTCCTGCCAGTCATCCTTGTCGGCAATGGTCGGGAAGTAGACTGTGAGCCACTTGTTCTTGACGTCCAGCTCCATCTTCATCAAGCCTGACTGCGGCGAGGGGAAGATGGACTTCATGACCATCATGGCTTTTGGTCCCACCAAGGTTCCAAAGTCGAGCTGCTTAAGCCCGATGGTCATCTTGACGGGATACGCTCGTTGGTGAGCCGTGTTGCTGTTGACCAACCACCTGCGCGGGGGCTCCCAGAGCATTCTGGTGGTGATCTGCAGGCCATGGGGATACGTCCGCACTTTGGGATGCGGAACGGTAACGCTGCCACGAGCCCAGAAGTCCCTCTTCGGAGGCGGCTCGAAACGGATGCGCGCCGACGAATTGTTGCGGCCCGTGCCTCTTTCGAAGATGTCTATCCAGACGATGGGGCCATACGGCGAGAACCACTGCCAAAGCTGCTCCGTGGTAACGTCAGGAGGTAGGTGCTCCAGCCTGACAGTCAATTCGCGCCATTGCCGCCATTCTGAGCTGGAGTTGGATTGCGGCGGCTGTTTGGGCGAGGGCTTTGGCTTGTGAAGGGGCCGATGTGGCCTGGAGGGCGCCTGTCTCGGCCTGGAGGCGTGCGAAGATTGCGAGTCGTACGAGTTGTCCTCAGTCGAGCTCCTGTCGGGACGCGAGGCCCTTTGCGGGCGTTGGGGCCGTCCCTTGGACATGGTTGCCATGTATTGGACGACCTATTGGTACGCGACCGACGCAGCTGACGTCCCAATGACTCCCTCGTTATTCGCACGCGGGTGAGCGAGCCCGAGCGGACAACGGAACAGCCTTTGCGGAAGGGACCAAAATGAGGCTCGATTTGGTCGCGTTTTCGCGTCTCCACGAATGAAAAACCGTGACTCCTGGCCGGAGCAACGACCCCGTGGGGCTGAGGGTGTTGCCGTGGTGAAAACAGGCAACTTTCGCAGGAGAGAGGCCCTTGGGCCGCGGAAGCCGCGAAAACCTGACGCGGTCTGGGTGTGCAATCTTGACGTTGGATGCGACACGAGGGCGGCGGCGGCGGCGGAGGCTGATGTGAGCGATGAAGTGCGGGTGGTTTGAGTGAATCACGCCAGGTACTCAATGGGCAAACCCAATATCGCGGATCGCGTCAACCATAGTCGTAGCTGCACACAAACCGTCAGCCGGAGGGAGCAGATGGGAGAGGCCGGTAACGAGCCTTTGTTAACACGTAAAAGAGACGAATGATGTAGATGCGCTGCGTAATTCGCTGTCGCTAGCAGGGCGTGTTTCGCGTCGCGCGACCCTGGGCGCTGGTGCCGGGTACCTAGGTAGTTGGAAGACGGAAAAAGGAAAGAAGAGGGATCCAAATCTGGCGTGATGGAGAGGAGATGCCGGGTTGAGAGAAGGGGGGGAGAGAGAGAAAGAGAGGGGAGAGGCGGAGAGCAGAGCAGAGCACGGCGTGGAGCAAACGGAGAAAGCAGCACTGCGCAGCGAGTGCGAGGAGGCGCGGGTGATTGTTTGTGCGCGAGGTCAGGTCTGGTTGCATGTAACTTGTGCCTGGGGAACTCTGCGTGCGGGTGCGGGCGCTGGTGCGAGCAGCTGCAGAAGGTGCAGGCGGTTCGTTTGGCGCTGTTCCTCCTGCTGCCAGCTGCGCGCAGCCTGACCTCAGTCACTGCGACAATGGGGTGCCGACTTGCCCTGAGTGCAGTGGTGATTCACGCCTGTCTCGCCCCCATCCACAGGCGGGGTTCTAATGGCTTCTAAGGCTGACTGGACTTCCACGCAATTCATTGTTTCTGCTCAGCTCAGGTATGGACTTCCTTGGCTTATGATGTGGCCGTTGAAGTGGGTGCCCGGGACCCCAAGGCCTGAGACGATCGATTGAGGCCACCCGTGTAGCAATACAACTACCTGGTAAGGTAGGTATCTACCTACCTAGCCGCGACGGCCACGTGCAAGACCTGGCGACGGGTGTTTCATGGTCAATCTCAGGGTCTCGTCCCTACCTTACCTAGGTACCTGAGTTCTACAGCATCAAGCTCGGTCTCGATACCGTCCATGTCTAGCCGGACTCCGGTCAACGCTTGCCGTAGCCGAACTTAGGTACGTACAAGTCGCGGGCCGTATGCGCACACACGCATGGGGTGACTCTCACAGGTGGCATTTCGAACCACACCGGAACTTCCTCGCATAGCCGCTGATTTCTAAGGCGAGGGCGCGACAAAGGGGTGACGCGATGGAGACGCGCTGCGACGCCGCCACGCGGGTACACCCGCCCGCATGGCCTGGCGCGCGGGCCTGCAGGGACCGCTGCATCCCGTCACAGCATGATCGTCGCCGAACGGAGGCTGGACGCTCGTGTTGCATAGGGACGACCACATGCCGTGTTTGACAAGGCTGCTTCCACGCTGCGTCGACGGCGACGGGCATCATCTGCGGGCACGCCGGCGCATGCCCCAGGCGTTACAGGGGTCAGACCCCAGCGTTGAGGGCGGTACCGAAGCCGCTAACGGGACGGGACCCTTTACGGGGTAGGTAAGGTACATGTACTGATGGCCGCCGGCGCGGCAGTTGCCAGTTGCGCCGCGTCCGTCTCCCACCAACGCGCCGTTGCGCATCGCAACACCAACATCGCCACACCGTCGAGGTAAAAAAGAACCCTGGATATGGCATACAGGCACGTGTGCGCAGTGCGTCGTCAGGCGTGCGAGCGACACGAGCCCCCTCCCTCCAGCGCGTGCCCCCTCCCAAAGCGCTCTAGCGCAACCTGTCTTCTTGGCTCAGGGGCCCCCGAAATGACGTTCCCGAGACCGCCATGGTCCAATCAGCGCCCTCGCGCCCCGGGAGGATTGCCTGACCAAAACTCTTCTTCGCCCTTTCCCGACCCGTCAGTCGAGGAAGCCAGCTTGTGCCAGCGCACCGCGCCGCACCACAGGGCACCGCACCACAGGGCGCCGCACCGCAGCAGGACGCGGCGCAACCACTGCCGCAGCTCGCATTCCAAGGTTCTTCCTCATCATCCGTCCATCCTCCCTCCCAACACTTCCTCCTCCCTCCCGCCCTCCCCTGCCTTCCTCTCGCGCGCAAACGCGAAGCGACCGCTGCCTCGGCCTCGCACACACACGACCGGCTCCTTTTAATTAATTTTCTTTGCATTTCATTGCGCGCCGCGCCCTCCGTGTGTCGCTGTCGCACCGTCGCTTCGTCCCGCCCTCGACTCCACGACTCGCCGTCTTGTCTCAAATCCCGCTCGGCGCCCCGAGGTCCCGCTCGCGTGAGCCCCGTCGTCCGTGCCTTTCGCGTCGCCGTCGCCGCACACGTCTTCCGTCTTTTTCGCTCCCGCCTACCGCCGCCGGCCGCGCCCTCGAACCAACCTTGAACGGCATCCGCGCCCGATTGAAGCACCGAAGCATCCGCCGCCATGGTGTACGTCCGCCAGAAGAACCTCCCGGCTCTCCGGGAGTACAAGTACTCCTCGGTCGACCGCTCGCTCGTGTCGAAGTACATCTTGAAGCCCTTTTACACCAACTTCGTCATCAAGTGCTTCCCCATGTGGATTGCGCCGAACCTCATCACCCTCACTGGCTTCATGTTCGTCGTCATCAACTTCTTGACGCTGTTGTGGTACAATCCGACACTCGACCAGGACTGCCCCACCTGGGTGTACTACAGCTGGGCCCTCGGCCTCTTCCTGTACCAGACCTTTGACGCCGTTGACGGCTCCCAGGCGTGAGTCCCCCCTCCCTGGGCCGAGGTGTTGAAAGAATTTGGAAGCTAACGTCTGATCAGCCGACGAACGAAACAGTCCGGACCCCTCGGCGAACTTTTTGACCATGGTGTCGACGCCCTCAACACCAGCCTCGAGGTCCTCATCTTTGCCGCCTCCCAGAACATGGGCCAGGGTTGGAGGACTGTTGCGACCCTATTCGCATGTGAGCCTCCCCACCAGTTGGACAGCCCTCTGCTCTTGACACGCGCTGACGCACTGCAACAGCTCTCCTCACATTCTACGTGCAAACCTGGGACGAGTACCACACCAAGACCTTGACTCTCGGCATTGTCAACGGGCCCGTCGAGGGTGTCCTCATCCTCGTCGGCGTCTATGGCCTGACTGGCTTCCTCGGCGGTGCCCATATCTGGCAGCGGAGCATGCTTCGTACCCTCGGCGTTCCCCAGAATCTCGGCATCCCTCCCAAGGTCTACGAGCTCTCCTTCACCGACTGGTACATGGTCCAGGGCGCCGTCGTCCTCGTTCTCAACACCGTCGAGTCCTCCCTCAACGTCATCCGCGCGCGCCGCGCCAGGGGCGACCGCTCCCGCGGCGCGCTCCTTGGCCTACTTCCCTTCTTCGGCATGTGGGTTCTCGTCGTGGCGTACCTCTTCCTCAACGAGGACATCCTGCACAACCACCTTGTTCCATTTGTGCTCTTCGCCGGCCTCGTCAACGCTTACAGCGTCGGCCAGATGATCACCGCCCACCTCACGAAGATGCGCTTCCCCTACTGGAACGTCCTGGGCGCCCCGCTGATCTTTGGCGTCGTCGACGCGCTCGGCCCCTTCCTCCAGCAGCGCTACGGCTTCGGCTGGCCCAGCTCCATCGGCGACGGCGAGTACCAGGTCGGCTTCGTCTTCCTCATGTTCGGCACCGCGCTGGGCGTCTACGGGAGCTTCGCCGTCGACGTCATCGTCACCATCTGCGACTACCTCGACATCTGGTGCCTCACCATCAAGCACCACTACGACGAGAGCGGCAACCCCCTTTCCAACGGAAAGACGAAGAATTTCTAAGCCAACGCGATGCTAAGCCTCGGTCCGGGCTGCGAGTATGCGAGTATGACGCAACGACAAAGCTTGCGCGAAAGAGGGAGCCGAGGGACCACGGGAGGCGAGGGCACCAAAGAGGAGGATGACATCAAAATGGCGAAAGATGGGTTTGGAACAGAGCCTCACTGGGAGGTTTGTGAAGAGATGTAATGGCCAGTTATGTAAGATGACCTTCGACAGCGACGCAGCAGCGGGTCATGGGGCCGGTCACGATGAGCGCCCTTTCGGCACTGATCCTGTGTTTTTGTTCACCATTTTGGTTTTTTTTTCTTGCAGTCTTTTGGCCTACGGTGCGGACGGGACCTGAGCTCGATTGAGAGTGTCTCTGTCCCTTCCGCTGGGCACGGGAGTTTCGGCTTGGGTGGTTTGCGCCTTGCGTTTTCTGCTGGCGGTTGCTGGGAGGGGGGTGGTCATGAAGGGACCTAGTCGACGGCCCCCCTGTCAAACTGCCGTCTGCTCGCATTTTTCGTTTCTTTTATTGCATGGCCTTGATTCTCCCGATGGAGAGTTGTACAGAGGAGGTAGAGCAGAGCGAGACTCTTCAGTTGTATAGCAAACTACAAGCTACAAGAAGCGAGCGGGTTGTCGATCTCACGATGCGTGCGCGGGAATGGAGCACAGGTAGAGGGGGTTAGCTCAGGGGAGAGCAAGAAGAGAAGGGAGCTTCCATGGCATGGTCGAGGGTGCCGATGCTAGTGAATGAAGGTGTCAAATAGCTTGCTAGATATCAAGATGCCACAAGCAATGAGCTACACACACACATAGACACGACGAACAAGTGCTGCCCATAGATCCCAAAAACAGAACCGCACTCCTTGGTGACCAGACTCGATGAAAAACAAGATGAAAACGCCTCAAATACGCTCCCATCCCATTCCCATGTCGTGACTGCCCGCCCGACAGCGAGCGACCCAAACGCCAGAGGTATGTTTTACCTACACCCAGATGCCCGATTACCCACTGCACGCTCATGCAACTCATCCAGAATCGTTTCGTCCGACGCAACGCAACGCAACGCAACGCATGCACACGCCCTCATCCAAGGGCTTGCGAATCGCACACCGTGCCCGGAACGCCGTCGTGTATGTGGAACCCCAATCAAGGGTTTGGGGTCGATGACGTGCCCCATAAGCTTCATAGGAAACTGCGACGCCGACTATAACAAGTCATCGGACCCGCTGGCGACGCTCTGCTCAACGGCGCTGAGAATGTCCGACTCGGCAAAGACGGGACCCTGGCCGTCGCAGCGGGCACAGTCCTTGAGCAGCTCGCTGACCCTGCCCACGTCGACGAGCCCGCGCTTGAAAAGGTCGTGGGAGACGATGTAGTCCCATGTCGCCCCGGCGGCGAGCAATCGCTCACCCTTGTCGGACGTGGTGATGCGGTGGGAGGGGCTCTTGTTCTGATGGTTTTGCAGGACATTGGAGTAAAAGTCCGTGGGGCTGTATCTCATGGGCGCCGTGGTCATGGGCTCCGGGGAGTGGGAGCCTTGATTGCCGTGACCCATCGACGACGTGGCCCTCAAGATCTCATTCTCGGTTGACATCTTCTGCAAGTCGCGCTTCAGGCGCTCGTTCTCGACGGAGGCCTCCTGTTGGGCGGCTTCAAGGGTGGCAAGCTTGGCCTCGAGATCCTTGACGTGCCTCTCCTTTCTCTCGCGAAACGCTCGCTGTCTGTGGGGGCAGGCGTCAGCGACGTCAGCACGGGTGGCGCACGAGCGTTCGGCGGGCGGGACAATTCCCGCACGCGCATGAACCGGAAGGGGGGGCCGGTGAGGAAGGAGGGATGTCTGGAGACGTACGCAGCTCGGTTCTGGGCCTTTCTCCTGGACTGTGCAGGCGTCAAGTTATCGTCGTCCTCGCTGGCGCCGCGGGCGGGGTTGGAGTCGTCGGCACCATTGTCGCTTTTAGGGCCGGGCATGGTGCCGTTGGAGCTGTCGCTCCTCGAGAGGGTGGGCTGGCGGTGATGGCCCATGTGCTGTTGTTGTTGCTGAGGATAGCCGGGGTTGACGCCATGGTGATTCGGCGGGGTCGGGGGCCCCGCGAAGCTGTGGTGTGCGGTGGCGCCGAAGCCGTTGGGGATGTCGAAGGCGTGGAAAGGCTCTGGGGCAGGGATCGTGTCGAAGGGATCCTGCTTCGGGCGTCAGTCAGTAGATTCGCTTGATGGAATGAACGGGCGCGGCGCGAGAGTCGCTGGTTGCGTCGGGCTGGGGGAGCGAGGGCAGGGGCGCGGCTATCGTAATGCTCAGGTAAGGCGGCGCGCCAGCAAATCAAGCCCGGGTCGCGGGGGGGGTTCGCGAGCCGGCGGCGGGCACTGCAGCCGCGCCGGGACATGGACGACTGCCGCGTGCCTGGAATCACGATCGCGGGCCCTGTAGATCGCCAAATGCAAGATGCGCAAGCAGAGGTTCGGCACTGACCGGCGAGGTGTGACTGTAGTCGTCCGAGGGCCCCGACTGCGCAGGCGTGAGGGGCGGGATGGGCGCAAAGGACGGGTAAGGTTGCGAGGACGCAAAGGCGTACTGCCCCGTAAAGTCCATGGCAGCTGAGCTGGGCGACGATACTCTGGCTCTTGTCGGCCGGTTTGGTGCTGGTGGCGGTGGTCGTGTTGCTGTTGCTGCTGTTGCTGCTTGGTGCGCACTGGCCAGCAACGGGGCGGGATGCGTGGTAAGATATTGCAAAGCGTTGACAAGCCTGGCTGAAGACGCGGGGAGTGAGTGGGACGCAGCAGGCGAGACGACGAGGCAGGTTGGCAGGCAGGCAGGGAGGGGGCGGATGAGAGATGACGGAGGATTTTTATTTTCCTTGATGCGATGGGCTGGGAGGGGACGAGATAAAAAAGGTCAAATGGTCCAAGATGGGCGACGGGCGACAAGGGCAGGCAGGCGTGCCTTATGGAGAAGACCAAATGGAAAACCTCCGAAGATGACGCCTCCTCCTCGTCGTGCTCTACTTGTGGTGCCGGTGCTGGTGCTGGTGCTGCTGGTGCCGCTGCCGGTGCTGGTGCTTCCTGAGGTGTGCCGGCGCGCGGCTAACGGTGGGACACGGCCAAGCCGTGTCTAGCACGAAGAAGGCATTCGCGAGGCCCAGAGGCATGGAGTCTCTCTGGGACGGGGCTTGGGGGGAACTGTCTTTCGGCTAGCGCGCAGATGAGACGGCGACTCTCGGCGGAGGGGTGGGAGGAGGAGGGATGGAGGTAGGGGGGGGGAGGGGAGGGCAAGGCAGGGTACTTCGTCGGGAAGGGACGTGTGTGGATGGGCGGAACCCGTGCGAGGATAACGAGGACGACGGGGACCACAGGAGGCTCACGAGGTAAACGAGCACCAGCCTAGCGGGCGAGGCGGCGGAGACGACGGCGGTGGCGGCAGCGGCAGGAAACAGCAGCGGCCCAGCGCAGGAGGCGGAAACGGAACTGGAGGGATCCAAGCACGGCGGCCAGGCAGGCAGGCACTCTGTTCAAAGGCAGGTAAGGTACTTAGGTAGGTACGTGGGAAGGGTCCAGAATTGGCTTTCGGGGCTTCCAATGAGCGGACACCAGCGTGGTAACTGAGATACCGTTCCTTCCTTACGCCTGGGAGGGCGCGGTATGAGCACTGTCCTGCCTTCCCTGCCTTCCAATGGAAGGTTGTCCTGCGCGTTGGTGAGGCCGGCCGGTGAAGTCCCGGTGCGAGTTAAGGTGCTGCCGCTGTTTTCCTGTTCTTCTGCTGCTCCTGCTGCAGCCCCTGCTGCTGCAGCCTCTGGTGCCGCTTCCCGTCTCTTGCTGCCCTGCACGGGGTACGTATGTAGGCTGGCCAGGTCCAGCCCGGGGTGTCAACGGTAGGTACAGGTATTAACGGCCAGGCAATAAGTTACATGGATGCCAAGCCAGGCCAGGCCCGTCGCTCGCGGGGCAGCACCACAACCACTTCGTCCTTCGCACAACCACCACTATCACCTCAACTCAATCTAACACCCGACCCGACCGCTGCCATGGATGTCTCATGCCCAGGTGCCCTGTCCCAGCTCAAGAGCCCCTCCACCTCACTGCAGGTTGCCATTTTGCCTCTGAGTCTGCAGCCAGCTTGGCCAGGGACGGCGACCGCGCCAGCGCACTGGGTTCCGCCAGCCAACCACCTCGAGCGGCCCAGCCTAGGTGGTCCTGCCCCTCCACCCCCCAATGGACGCCCGAGCCCCAAGCCCACGCCCAAGCTCAGGGTTCGTTTCTGACGGCTGGGGGAGGTTCGAGGCTGGGAGCTGCGCAGGTAGGCAGTCCGTACCGTGGTCCGCTACCGTCTTCTGCAGATCGCAGGTGCAGCGCGAACAAAGCAAAAGCAATGAATGGATGAGATACGCCTTTGCGGTGAGGCCGGCGGCGTCATGTTTCCCATGGGCTCTATCAACCTGGAAAGCTTCCGCGGAGCCCAAGCAAGCCAATGTACCCCGAGAGACGCCAGCCAGCCTGGCAGACATGCCCGGACGTTGGCATTACCTTAGGGGACGCTCCCCTCCCAAGCCCCCGGCGTCGTCACAGCACAGCAGCAGTCGTCAAGGCAGGCAGCTTGTCACCGCTTGGCACTTCAGATCGCTGGACCCAGACCTGAGCGTCACAACACACCACCACACGGCGCCCACCACACCCCCTCCACCCAGATGCCGCACCCGATTGTACCTCACTGGCACGGACTGCCGGTGCCGTGGCTCCTGGAAATGGAAGCCAGTGACACGCGCTATGGTCCCCTGGGCATAGCTCGCCCGCCGGCGCCGGGCGGGAACAGGGCAGCAGCGCGTGGGCAGCTGGAGCCGCCACCAACGCTGGAGATTAGGTGCCTTGCCTCGCCTCGCCTCGCCTTGCCTCCTTGCCTTGCCCGAAGCACTCTGTCTGTCGCAGCTAACGGACCTGCAAATTGAAAGTATACCAACGAAGTCGGTCGCGATCCCGTCAGTTGACTGCAGCTCGGACACGACCAAAGGGGTCCCATCAAACCTAATGCGGCCGACGGGGGCATTGCTGGGTTCCAGTTATTGCTCCGTGCTGCTGAAGCCGGGGAGGCACAGGCGGACGAAGGTACCGCAGGCACACCCCCCCGACGAGCGTGAAAGGCGGTACCTACCCAACACTGCACCGCCTACATATCGTACCTACAACACCACCTCCCGTCCACGGGTCACACCCGGGACCCGACGCGAGGTCCACTGACCTTCCATCAGTCGGCGACTCACCCGGACGTGCGCGTCGCCGCAACGACATAGACAAGTGCAAGCAGCCAAGCCACCGACGTCCGCCCTCAGCCCGGCTTGCACGCGCGAGGCGTGCGTGTCGCAACAGGCGCAAGGCACCTTGCCGTCCTTGGCATGACTATGAGCCAGTCTCGTTGCGCCTCTCCTCGGGGCCTCACATCCCACGGTAGCCTCCGTCGGCGGGCTGCAAGCCACCACCCGCCGACAGTGGGGTCCCACGCTGCAGCCGAAATCCAGTGGAATTGGGAGCGCAACACAGGTCGACTGGACCCCACAGGGCCGAGGGAGGGAGGATTGATCGCCTGTGGATGCCCGTGTGGATGGGGAACGCCGGCGGCGCGCGTGCGCTCCAGGGTGCTGCGGGTGGTGGCTGCCCTGGTGCTGGGGGGCTGCTGCAGGTGCAGGCGCCTGCTGCCTGTGCCGCTGCAGAGGCGCTGGACCCGCAAACGCTCATGCGTCCGCCGCCCCGTCAATGCCAATGCCAACGCCAACCTATGGAACGGCTGATGTGCGTCGAGATGCCCTTGGCGGTGGGATGGCCGACGCCTCGGGGCTCCAGGGCTGTGCCATCCCGCCCCAGCCAGTGGAACGGCCAGTGGAACAGCCAGTGGACCCCTCCAAAACCTTGTTTTGTTGCCAACCCAACCTCACCTCACAACGTACGCCCATCACCAGCGAGACCTCACACCTCGTTTTGATCATCACTGGTTCGGCCAGCGGAAAACCTGCCCTTTCTCTTTGACCTTGCTTTTTCTGCCGAGATACCCGTGCAGGGAGAGAGAGAAGAGAGAGAAGAGAGAGAGAGAGTTAGAAAGGGCTGCGCGCCGTAGCAACGTGGGCGGTTTGCATGCCATTCGGCCAAGACGCACATCCGTCACATCACCTGCCTGCGCGGTCGCGTTCTGACCGACAGACAGACAGATCCTTGGACGGGTGGCCTGGCCTGCTGCCATCGCGACATCGTCTCGCCCGCGTTCGTGACTCGCCGCCGCCAAGTGCTCACCCGCTCGCTCTCCTCCGCCATGGAGGCGGTAAGAAACCGGTCCCCTTGACGGGCCGAGTGCCGGGGCGGGCGGCCCTCGCCCTCGCCACCACCGCGGCTGTGACAGCGCGCGCTCTCTCCGTTTCTCTCACTCAGCGACTACTCGTACGAACGTACGAAGTACACACACGTACGCCCACGGCTCCGACCCGCCGCTCTGGGCCCCCCTCCCTGCCTCCCACTGTCCTTGGGAGAGGGCCATACCTGAGGTCGGTATCCCGAGCGTTCGCTCGAGTCTGCACTCCTCCGCCGTCTAGCGTTAATGGGCGGAAAATGGCCGACTGACATCCGACACCTGGCGACACACGCGTCTTGGGCATACCCGCCCTCCCCCCGGGGTGGCGTTGCCCGACCGCTCGGGTCAAGTTGGCCTCCGAACGTCTGGGACGGACGCTAAAACCCCAGTTTTTTCGCAACGACGTCTCGAACTGGCTGGGTCGAGACACGGGCAATGCGGCCGACGCCCAGGCACCCTGAGAGGAGAGACGCATGCACAGACTGTGACCAAGGGCGGCGGCCCTGAACATGGCCCTCCCCTGCACCCACGTCCTGGCGGCCGATACCGTCAGATCCGGGCCTACGAGTACCAAGATTCAAGGTCGCATCGCATCCGGTCAGCGGGCTGGTACGGCGCGTACGAGTACGAGCAGACGCGGCCATGACACTACTATCTAACTCGTGTGGTGCATGCCGCAGATGCCGCTAGATGCCGCGTCGGGAGCATCTCGGCCGTGAATCTCGCCGTTTATGGGGACAAGTTGATGCCAAGCAGCGGACCCCGGGGGCCCAGGGGCACACTCGACGCGGTGACACACGCCATATCTTATCTTTTTTTCCGAGGGTATGTGATATGCAAAAAAAACCCACCTCCCTGCCTGGGAACAGGAGGGAGTGAGGGTGGGTGAGAGGGGTGTGGTGGGCGTGTGCGATAGGGCCCGCCAGCTGGCGCCGCGATGCCAGCAAACGACACGACATCAAGTTTGAATTTTTGAAATCCACAACGGCAAATGATCTCGGCCGATCTCGCATGTGCAGAGACAATCATGCCCAGGGGCGGCCTGGACAACTGCCTAGCGCAAAGCCCATCATTTTGAAACCGTCCTGCCTGATGGCAGCGTATGCGGGCTTTGTGCGGTGCTGCTTTGACCCTTGACAGGGAGCAGGAGTTTCCAGGCGACGGAACGTTGGGACGATAACACCGGCTCGAGGACAAGCCGATGACCAGAATCAGAACGGGTGCCCAACTCTGGCGGAACCCTGCAGCCACGTCCGACGCCCTCTCTCGCTCTCTCTCTCTCTCTTTCTCTCTCTCTCTCTCTCTCTCTCTGTCTCTGTCTCTCTCTTGTGCTGTATTTGAAAGCAAGCAAGCAGGCAAGCAGGCGTACTGTGCAGGACATTACAGTTCGAGGAGACGGGTGCTCGAAAGTGAAAGTCACACCACACACCAGGCCCTGCTCGTTGCGGACCGAGGCAAGAGGGGAAAGGGGCATCCACAAAGCCCGCGCCGACGTGAACATGACGTCTGTCCCGTGACGTTTTGGTCGCTCCGCGTCCGCGTCTGCGTCTGCGTCTGGGCTGTGCGCTGTGCCTTCTCTTTCTTGGCCGAAGCCTCTCCCAAGCCCCGTGGAGTAGCGTCACGCGCCACGGGGGCTACCGCCACGCGACCCGACGGCACTTGAGAGGATCGCCGGGCGGGTGGTGGTGGCCGTGGGTGGTGGAGAAGCCGGCGGCGGGCACGCGTGCGGCAGAGGCGCGCAGGATTCCTAGAAGAAGGGGAGGGGAGAGGGGAGGAGGGTATTTTGTCAGCTTTCCCTTTCCGGTGTCCGTGGGCGGCGGTTCCGAGAGGCAGCCCGGCGCAGCATGTTCGCCCGCTCTGCGGGCGCGGGAAAGCCGCCAGCAAGTCCGCATCCAGCGGCTCAGTGCGAGTACGTTGCGGCCCCGTGTGAGGGAGCTTTTCCAAAGGAGACGGGTCATATTTCATGTAAGTCGTGCGTCGTCTGCTGTGAGACACTGACATCCCCTCTTTCTCTGCGATTACTTTGCAGCAGTGTAACTAGCAACCGACGCTGGTTTTTTTTTCTCTCTCGAAAATATTGATTCCCTACAAGGCGTCAAACAGGCACCTGAGTATCAATAATCAAAAAAAATCACCTTGTTGTCTTTGCCTGCCGGTCCCCGTCCGCCAGCTGGCCCGCCAAGAGCATCGTGAGTCGTGACTCGGCCAGCATTCCACAACGGGCAGCGTGGTCTGCGCAAAAAAGGGACACAAGACACACACTCACTTGCGCAGACACAAACACGCAAAAATACACAAAGCATCGTCAGCCAGCCAGCGGGACGGTTCCGCAAACCCCGTTGCTGGCGGGTCGCCGGACTCGGCTGTCGCCCGAGACGAGGGGAGGCGGGCGGCCGCCACGGCTGCGGCGCGCGAAGTCTGGTCAGTGTAGGTACTACCTGAGGTAGGTAAGCTACGAGTTTGTACTCAACGTGTATGGGACCAAGTGCGAGCGAAGCAGCCCAGCGCAAAAGCAAACCATGTACATAGAGGACAAGCAACAGCCACACAGCCTTGCGTTTGGGGGGAAAAGCTGAAACTGGGTTTTAACGTCCCGTTTTGGGTCCGTAGCTGCTAATTTGCCCAATCCAGCTCGCCCTGCTTGCTTGCATGCCTGCACCCGCTCACAGACGGGACAGGGGCCACTAAGCAACAAGAGGCTAGCGGCGGCGGCTCGGACCCACGCGACGTAAGGTAGTTAACGCCACGTGGCGCCCAACCGCAACTGGCCCGCGCAGCCACAGATGCCCGTGTGGCGTTGAGAAATACGACGTGCCTTGTCAACCTGAGCTTGTCAAGCCACAGCCAGGGCGAGGTCCGAGGCGGCCACGGCCCATTCGCCAAGAACCCCTTCTCTTTCTGGGCACGGCGAACGCGCCATGACGACCAAGTACGAGTACTGAGTTCGAAGTAATCGTGCGGAGGACGGAGCGGCGGGTTACTCATGGGGGGGCATTTGGGGGCGCCATAGGGCGGTGCCGCTGTGACGCCGGGTGCCAAGGCGTGCCATCGGAGCTTTGATGGTTAGCTGGCGTGTGCGTGGCTGGACCTGGCGTGGACAGGAAGCAGATATCGACGCGTCCACCGCCAACGACACGCCGTCGGCATGCTGGCGAGTCGGCGACCTTTCGGTGATGTGAGATTTCGCAGGGTCGAATCTCGACCGCCTGTACAAGTATGGATACAAAGGAAATTGCTGTGCAGTGTGGACCCTCGCATGGGCGAGGACAGGCGAGAGACGGACCGGGTGGTGACTGTGCCAAGGAAAGTTTCTGCAAGCGTCGTTGACTCGCTATTATACGACATCAGTTCATGTACTTGATGCAAGCAAGTGGTGGTGTAATTTCATCAACACCACAATGGAACATTTTGGTCGTCATCTGCAGACTCGGGACCTAGCTTTGAATTGTGATCCTTGTCTAGAGTTACGCGGCTGACATGGAGGCCAACTTGCGATATCCGTGGAGAGCAGTTGCCTTTCTACCATGGTAAAATCAATATCAAACCATGGCCATCTTGAGACGATGCGGGCTGCGCACCTGCTTGAATCTCACACAGACGACACGCAGCAACGCGATGACACGAGTCCGACAGTCCCCAGTCTTCCCCATGGTTTCATGTCACCTGTCGAGCGTGCAATTGACAAACTTTGCCGAATCGTGTAAGTACAGAAGTACACACAGCCAGCAAGCGTGCGAGTACAGTACAGTACGAGTAAACCCGTCCCCTTGGCTCGGCGCATGAAACAACGACAATCAAGCTTTCAATGCGACTCGCCTTCTGGAACCACCGACGCCGCCCTTGGCATTGATGCCTTTATTGACAGGCGGTTTGGGCCTCCATGGCCCCTGCGCCTGCACGGCGATGCCGTCGTCATGCTCCGCGTCGGCCCCCCCTGAACTTGATTCAAAAAGAATTGCGAAGCCGAGTGATCGCCGTCGTCCATGCGACGCCCCAGATGCCTTCTCTCTTTTTCTTCTTCTCTCTTTGCACTCTGTTCGGTACAGTACCGTATTGTATTGCCATCTCTGACCCTGCCCCTTGCCGTGCTTACGAGTACTAAGTTATTACTGCCCTTGACGAAAGGGAGGGGGCCTCTTGTAAGCTTCCACGATTTCGAACAACAGGGCGCGCTCCTCTTTCGCAGGCGATGACGTAGTCGGAACTGCCGGACGTCTGTGTGATAATTCCGAATGGAGCCCTCCTCGTCGCCGTATGCCCCTGGCGAGGAGAATCGCCGTCGACTATTTCAGCTCAGCGCACTGCGGCGCAGGGCGTGCTACGGGCTCGCCCTTCTAGTCCTCCTTACATCAATCTATGTGCTCACCACCCCTCGCTGGGAGCTCGGTCTACGGGGCCCGCTACTAAACTCGCCCCCGACGTCTGATGCCGCAGCTCCGGGCTTCGAGCGGGCACTAGCAAAGGTGGTCGGGCTCCTGCCGGGAGAAGACGAGCGGCACGGGCTCCTGCAGCCGATTCAGGAGCATCGCGAAAAGAGGCTGCGCGAACTCGCCGTCCGTGTCCGACGCTACAAGACGCTCCTGGCGGCATGGGAGGAACTACACGTGGTGGCCGGCGAGGACGGACGTGACTTTGTCCGCGACAACATCATACATCAGATCGACGTGGTCTACAAGAACCCTCCGCTGCGTTCGAAGAAGCTCAAGACGCAAGGGTTTGAAAAGACCACGCGGTCCTATGAGATGTATCGCGACTTTGTGGCCGCCTTTGCGCGGTTCCTCTTCCCGGCGACGGCGTCCCATGCCCCTGACCTCATGAGGCTGCGCTCCCATATCAAACAAGGGGGCAGAGGGGTCGTCTTCACGGGAGGGGACACGCAAGCCGAGTATCTGCTATCATCTATCCCGACCCTCCGCGAATTTGGTTGCGAGCTACCGGTCGAGGTGGTCTACTTTGGCGACGCAGACCTCAGCGCGGACTACCGCACGCGGCTAGAAGCCCTGCACGGCGTCACGACCGTCAACGCAGAGGATATGATCAACAAAAACAACGCAAGCAGCGGCATGGCCTCGTGGTCCAGCAAGCCCTTTGCCGTCCTGCTGTCCAGCTTCCGCGAGGTGCTATACATGGACGCGGACAGCTTCTTCTTCCAAAACCCACAGGCCCTGTTCGACAGCCGCGGATACACGCAGACGGGGGCCTTGTTTTTCAAAGACCGACGCGTAGGGCCGACTCACCGGAGGGCGTGGCTCCAGCAGCTGCTGCCAGAACCCGTATCTGAAACGGCGATGAAGAGCCGGTTCTGGACCGGGGTGAGCAGCCAGGAGCAGGAGTCGGGCGTCATGGTGGTGGACAAGTGGCGCCATCTGGTGAGCCTGCTGCTGGTGGCCCGCCTGAATAGCCTTGAGCGGTGGTCCAGAGAGGGCGGCGCTGGCATCTACGAAATGGTGCACGGTATGTGGAGATATTTCCTCTCTTTTGTCCCCGTCCGTCCGTCCGTCCGCGCGCGTCGAGCCGATCCCAGGTCCAGGCCCGTCATGGGAGGGGGGGGAGCTAACGCTTTGGCGCAGGTGACAAGGAGACGTTCTGGCTGGGCTGGGAGCTCGCGGGCGACGTCGACTACAGCTTCCAGCCCGGCAGCGTGGCGGGCATGGGCAACGCCGAGGTCGTCGCCGTCGCCGAGGCACAGAAAGATTCGGCGAAGCACAACGACAACGACACGTCGTCACGAGCCGCGGCCACTCGAGGTGGAATCTCAGGCGATGCCGATGGCGAAGGGCCCGGCGTGGCCGGCGATGATGAGGGCAGCACCAATAACACCAACAACAACAACAATATTTGCAGGTTTTGCTCGGCGCAGCTGCTGCACCTCGACGCCGACGGGCGCCCGCTCTGGGTCAACGGCTGGGTCCTGCAGAACAAGAACAACGAGTACGAGGACTGGGCGTACGGGGCGTGGAAGTCCTACGCCCCGGAGCCGCTGCCGGAAGACCACGAGGCGATAGAGTGGATGCTTGGGGGAAACAACTATTGCTGCCTCAACATAACCTGCGGGCGGACAAAGGACTTTACCTCGGGCCAGCAGGCGACGCTCACGGCGCTCATCAACAAGGCCAAAGAGGTCGGCGCTTCCCTGCATGCCAACGGGACCGCAGAGGGCGCCAATACCACACCTCACAACTAGACAACTAGACAACTAGACAACAGCCTCACACCCCACGCACACTACGATATGATCTCCAGGCGGTTGCCGTGCGCGGCATCACCAAGTTTCGTTTGTCGTCGGCCTTGTTGAGTGGTAGGCTCTGGCCGGCAGCAGCCCGTCGCTTGAGTTGCCGCTTCGAGGCAAAACGTGAGACATCACGATGCTCGCGCTCGCGCTCGCGCCGCGCCCCTGGAGACGCCACGTCCCGCCTGGGCGGACGAACTGATCTGTCCGATTGGCGAACCCGTGCGAGGCTAACAACACCGGCCACAATATGCCGCTGCCTGCCTGCCTGCTTGCCTGCCTGCCTACCAACGCGCCTTAGATTCACTTACTTCGTACACGTTTGAGGTGAATACTCGGGTACGTAACGAACATACTGCTGCTCCACGGCGTCGGATCCGATCCGAATCGAACGCCCCCAGCCCAGCCCCTCGGAACCGGCGCAATATACGAATAGTGTAGTATGGAACGCCTCTTGGCGCCTTCTCCCGGCCGGCACGCGGCCGCAGCGGCGCGAGTGTCGTCGACGATAGTTTGAGGATTACCTACCTACTTGCTGCCTGGAGCCCCCACAGGTCGACAGTCACCCTGGGCGGACGCACGTGGATTCTTGACCCCTATGACGGCGGCGGCGGCGGCGGCCGAGGGGGTCGTGTGGGAAAGGATTAACGTTGGCCGACGCCGCCGTCTGGGGCACCTGGTGGTCTGGGGCAGCTAGTTATCAATTGACGTGGTATGTACATCAGGAAGTCCATCGCGCGGCCTCGGCGAATTACAAAGTACAGTAGTCCGTAGGTAGGTAAGGTAAGTAGGTATTGACTTGTGTCACGATTCACGAAGAACCGAGTTTCCACGGAAAGAAGTGCATCATTGGTCCGAGTCCGCGCAAGGGACAGAGGAGGAAAAAGAAGGAGGAGGGAATTGGGGGCGGGGGGCGTGCGCCACCGACCGGGCGGGCCGCTGGCGCTGGAGATCTCGAAGCTTGCTCGTACCTCGTATTAGGGATTTTTGCCCAAGTCGGGTACCTACGCATAGAGTTGCGCCTCGTCTGTGTGGGTACGGAGTATGATTAGGTAGGTACCTTACCTTACGGAGAACGGGCCGAGGTACCTGGTATTTAGCAGCACTAACCACACGCGAGTCACCGGCGCCAGCAGGCAAGCCAGGTGCCCCCACAGGGCTGCGAGAACGGCTGCGAGAAACGGCCACGGCCGAGGGACAGGTCCGCGGGCGCGCCTTTGACCTGGCTGGCTGGCGTTTCTTAAGTCCGTGTCCGTGTCCGTGTACGAGTATGTGTCTGTGTGTTCTGTGTGTCTGTAACTCTGCTGTCCCCCGAGCACTCCCGTGGCTGCTTTGAAATAAATACATACACCGTCGGAGACGTACGATATAGTACGTGCCGGAGTTAAGGGACAGATAAATCTTTGGCTACCTAGTATCATACACTTACTTGCCTGGCTGCTTTGACTAAGATTTCCATGTATACTTTGTACCTCGTGCACATCGCTCGCGTTTCGTTTCCCAAAGGGGACCTGACTGGTAAGGTACGTAGGTACCCAAGGTAGGTTGGTAAGGCTGAGGAAAGACACACGCACACAGAGAGAGAGAGAGAGAGAGATAGAGGGGGGGGGGACGAAACACGCCCCCCGCCCCCGTCAACACAGCCGTCGCAGATCAAGTAATGCTTTTCGGAGGCATCGCATCATCTAGACGGCGGCAATGTGTGGAGAATACCACTATGCGCACCCGCCCTTCCTCACGTCCTTCCCTCCGTCCTTCTTCCCCCCTTGTATCGGAGATTAGGACGTCGTGTGCCGTGTCCGCCCGCAGGGGTTGGGGACCGTTGGGAATAGGTTCGGTTGGGGATCGCCCTTCCAGGGAAGAACCATGCGGGCGACGAAACTCTATGCTTTGACGTTGGGGAAGAGTGGGCGTCGGCGATCAAAGAAGTTGCCGTTCGGGGATCAAACTCGCAAAGGACACGGGGACCGGACGGCGCGCATGGATGGGGTGTGACGATGTGATGCTCGCGGTGTGAGGTGCGTGCGACACGGACGGTCAGCCACCTGTTGGCATCTGCGACGCAACGAGAAACGCTGCAGCCTCCTTGTCTATTCTCTTGCCCCTTTTTGCCCGCTCTCTCGTTCTCTCTCCCGACTCCTCTCTGACTGTTTCTCTCTCTCTCTCTCTCTACTACAGTACGTCCAAGCCCGCGACCCATCTCAAGTGTTGCCTTGGCTTACATGCAAACACGCACACGCACACGCACACGCACGCGGCCTCCGCGAGCGCGCGCCTCAAGGCAGTAGCCGCTTCGGCGTGCGAGGGTAGTAGCTCGTCAGGTGCACGCTCGGCAGGTTGAGGTACCACGCGACGACGCGGTCGAGGCCGATGCCGCCGCCGCCGTGCGGGGGCACGCCCGCGCTCCGGAACACGTCGACGTACTCCTTGATGCCCGGGCTCGCCGGGTCGATGCCCTTCTTGCGGATCCGCTCCTCGAGCAGCGACGGCACGTGGATGCGCTGCCCGCCCGACAGGATCTCCTGCCCGCGCATGAAGAAGTCGAAGGCGTTGGTCACCTTGGGGTCCGCCGGGTCCTCGAGCGCGTAGAACGGCCGCGCCCCCTCGGGGAACTTGTCGAGCACGTAGAAGTCGGTGTGATACTTCTTGCGCACGATGGCCCCCAGCGCCTTCTCCTGCGGCGTCGACATGTCCTCCTCGTCGCTGACGTTGCGGAACTCCTCCGGGCCCTCGGCCCGCAGCAGCGCCTGGCCCTCGGCGAACGTCAGGCGCACTTCCTTGCCGTCTGCGGGCAGCAGGAACTCCTCGGACGGATAGATGGTGCGGATCAGCGCGATCTGCTCCGCGCACCGCTCGGCAAGGCCGCGGAAGATGTAGAGCAGCACGGCCTCGAGCATGTTGCGCACCTCGTGGTAGCCGTCCTCGATTTCCATTTCCAGATCGAGACCGGTGAACTGTGCGTTTCGCGCGAGCTCGTCAGCTTTTCGCAAGTCCCCCGTTTACCTTACGCCCATCGATGCGGCGTCGGTCGGTCAAAAGTCAAAAATCTCAACTCACCTCGGTCATGTGTCGGGGCGTGTTGGAGTTCTCGGCACGGAACACGGGGCCGATGCAGTACACGCGCTTGCGGCCGCCGGCAATCTCGATTTGCTTGTAGAACTGGGGCGACTGCGCCAGGCACGCGCTCTTCTCAAAGTACGGCAGGGTGAAGACGTTGGCGCCGCCCTCGGACGCGGCGCCGATGAGGCACGGCGGCTCGAACTGGTTGAAGCCCTGCGAGTCGAGGTACTCGGCGAACAGCTTGCGCGTCGCCATGCGCACGTCGGCGATGGCCTGCTGCACGGGGGCGCGCTTGTGCATGGCCGGGTTGCTGAGGTGCGTGGCCATGCTCGCGCTCGGCACGTTGTCGAGGTTCGTCGCCTCGAGGCCCTTGCGCGCCTCCTCGACGGCGGCCGCGTCCTGCGGCACCTCCTCGTCGTCGAAGTTGGTGACGGCCTTGTTGGCGACGACGAGGCCCATGCCCAGCACCTCGGGTCCCGCGGCGATGATGTAGCACTTTGTGATGTGCAGCTCGTAGTTGGAGACGCGTACGCTCTTGACGGGCTCGAGCGGCTTCTCGACGCGGCCCTCGATGAGGACGTAGCTCTCGAGGTTGAGGCCGCCGATCCACTTGACCATCTGGCGACTGACGGGCTTGCCCTCGGGGCTCGCCGCAACGACGCCCTGGATGGCCCAGTTGCGCTCCTCGCGCAGCTCGACAAAGGCCATCTTGGCGCCCTGCATGCGCGAGTTCTGCACCCACCCTCGCACTTTGATGGTCTTGCCGAGGTGCTCGTCGCCAATGTTCTTGAGGCTGACCCGCTCGGCATCGACCTTGGTCTGATGAGTAGCATCGCCGTAGTTCTCCTTGGCCAGGTCCTCGGTGTTTCCTGCAGCGGCCTTCGCGGCGGCCTGGGCAGCTTGGTGCTCAGCGGCGCGGCGGGCCTTCTCAGCCTCCTTCTTGGCCTTGGCCTCGGCCTTCTTCAGGGCCTTCTTGGACGGGCCCGCGCCCTCCTCGCCGACTACGGCGCCATCGGCAGTGGCGGCAGGGGGGTTTGCGGCCGGAGCCTCGGATTGGGACGGCGGCGGCATAGGGTTGTCGGCCATGGTGTCGTCGTCGTCGTCGGTATCGTCGTGGTTTGGGTTGCCTTCAGGCGGGGTATCGGGCGGTTCGACTCTCGCGGGCGGATGGAGACGCGGCGGCAGGCCAATTGCTCTAGTGTGCAAGAGGGAAAAGGTGATCCAGGTCGCAGCAATCGAAAGACGGCGCGCTCGAGATGCTGTGCTTGAGCTTTGTACCCTATGGAGGACAGAGGTTGGAGTGACTCGATCGGTGGGACAAATTTCAGTCATGCGTCTTTGGCGGGGCACGAGAACAAGCCCGCCAAAAACCCCGCCATGACGCGCCCGCCTGCGGTTGGCGGGGCCGCCTCCCACACCGCAGTCCCGAAACGGAAATGCCTGGGGCGGATGACTCTGACCGGCCATCACGGCGTTCGCGAGGTGCCAGGAACAACGAAAACCGTCAGGTCAACTCGGCGGCCCATGGAGGGCAGCTCGCAGTCTCTTTATTACTCCATACAGTGTCTCGTCAGTAGCAAGCAAATCTAGCAAAAGCGGCTCCTCGTCCGGGAGTGCCACAGCCTCGCAGTCCTCCCTAGTCGCCACACAAAGTCTCGCAACTCCTATCCCTCCTGAACTCCGCTGCGAATGAATCCCCGTAAACCGACAGAAGCCAATCGAAAAAAGGAGGCCGAAGTCCATTGTATACAGGCCGTTGGGGATGTGTACAGGGTCGTCCCGGCCGGCGCGAAGTTGCAGTTGCAGTTGGCCAGGCTTCAAGGCTGAGGCCGAGGCCGGGGCATTAGGCAAAGTGCAAAGGTTCGGCCTTTTCGCAGGTAAAGAGGTTGATGTGATGATCGCCACGCGCGGCGCAGCTTAGAATTGGGCGATGAGGGTGGAACGCCGTCGCCGAGATCGGACCTCCACGAGTCTGCTGCAGGAAGCTCGAGTACGGCTCGAGCCGCGACAGCTCGTTGCCCTCAAAGTTGAATACCTTGACCGAGTGTTGCGATGTTCCCCTATTACTAATGTCAGTAGATGGTTCACGGATATCATGGCAATGAAACTTACACTGCGAATACCGGAAGGTGTTCGTGGGTGCTCGCTGTTCGCAGAGTGTCTCTCGTCGTCTGGAAAGAGTGCAGCGGCTTGTCCATTCGGATATCCCATATCTTGACCTTGCCGTTGCGGCTCGCGCTGACGAGCTCTCGCTGTCCTCCGCGTTGCATGTGGACGCTCTTGATCCACTGACGGTCCGACTCGTCCTTCCATTTGCGCACCATAGAGTCTTGGGGTCGTTGTCGTGTATCAAAAACGCGGACCGCTCCGTCTCCAAATCCAGCCACAAAGACGTTGCCCGTCATTTGGTCCGAGGTCAGCGACGTCACGCACGAGCCCGATCGAGCGGGAATGTCCATTATGCAGGTCTCGTGTGCCGCGTACCATACTCGAATGACTCTGACGTCGCCCGCAACCAGGACCCGGCCCGTCACCTGCTGCCAGTCGAACACCATCCCAGAGTTGACGTTGCTGGGGACCATGTGCGTCAGCGCCCGCCACGAGGTGGCAAGTTCGATGTTCTTGTCCGAATCGTAGTTTCGATAGGCGCGGATCACACCGTCTGACGAGCCAGTAAGCAGGAAGGCCTGATCGTCCTCGTTGATGAACTTCATGTCGCTTATCTTGGACCCCTCCGGATTGCCGTTGCTAAACTTGCTCAGTCGACCCTGCTTCTTCCAGTCCCAGATGTACACGGTGTTTCCGTCATCTGACACGGCGAGGTGATCCTCGTACTGATGAAACGTCATCTTGGCAGGCTGGGCGCCGTTGTTGACGATACCCAGCTGGTTGTTCCACTTGTGCGTGCCGGCAAGCGCCTTCAACGGTTGCGTCTCCCGAAGCATGTTCTCATTTCTCGCTCTTCGCCAGAGACGCTCATTGTACTCGGTGCTTCCAGGCTCATCGGCTTCGCTGGCTTTCATCTGCGGCTCGCGGAAGTACTCAATCGACCAGTCCAGGAACCCGCTCTTGAGAGGAAGGGTGGGCGGCTTTGTGAGATCTCTCGCCTGGTACGCGCCAGAAAGAGGCTCACGTGCGACATTGTAGGTTGCAGGGGTGCCGTACAAGTCGTTCTGCTCCGGCGGCGCCGACACTTGGTCGGCAGGCACCTTGGCCGACGGGGACTTGGGCGGCACGGGGCTCGATGGAGTAGCAGGCCGCGACTTGTCTTCGGTACCAATGAAGGACTGAAGAAATAGGCTCGCGGTCCTCCGTAAGATCCCCGGCGAGGGTAACGGTGGGGTGTTGGGCGCTCCTCGTAACGAGTTCCTCTGGGTTGCAGTTGCTGCCTGGCGTTGCGCAGCCCTGTTTGCGCGGTGCTGGATCTCTCGCATCAAAGCCTGGGCCGATTCTCCGACAGGAGAGTTGATGAGGGCGTTGTGCACATAGTCGACGATAACCGTGGCATCGCGCTGGACTTCTGGGTGTGGATCGACGCTGAGAATCAGAGCGTGCTTCCAACATGCCATGTACACCGTGTTGTGCGAGAGGCCATGTGAAGTAGCCTTGATGGTACCGTCCTTGTTTCTGTTCTCAGGCCGCGTGTAGTGAAGACCCATCTTGTGCTCTTGGCCGTCGTCCTGCGGCGGGAACAACAGGTAGTCTTTCTCCTCTTGCAGTTGATCGAATGCCGCAACCAGGAACTTATTCTCAAATCGAACAATGAACTGCGACAGGAACACCAGAAATTCTTTGCGCACCATCGGACTACCATCGGTGCCCGTGTCTAGGATGGTCCACGCAATGGACTCTTCGATGCGCGCAACCTCCTCGGTGAGGTCAGGGATGCCGAGGAAAGTCGTCATGGCGTGGACCATGGCCGCACGAACCTCGCAACACGTGTCGCGGATCAGATAAGCCAACTTGACGTAGGCGTTCTCTCGGATGCCTCGCCACTTTGCCTCGGGGAGATCTTGCCAAAGCTGGCTAATGCAGAGACACGCCCACTGGCGCAACAGCGGGTTGCTTTCGTTCTGCAAGTGGAACAGGCAGTAGGACATGATGTCCATTTGGTTGCACACCATCTGGCCGTTCTTGTAGTCCTTGCAGAGCATGGCGAGAATGAAGGCGCACATGGCCTTGTGCTCGTCACTATCGACGACCGGGAGCCCTTCTGATGGCTTCAGGATCTGTGCGAAGTAGCCATATCCACTGTCCTTGATGAGATCCTGTTGGCAAGAGATGTCTACTGCGATCAGACGTGCCCAGATAAACACCATGACGGGCTTGAGCTCAGCAGCGGCCGATTGCAGGAGCTTAAGGACGTATGGGAAGATTCCTATGCTCAGGGCCAGTTGAACGGACCAAGGGCCGAGGTCCAAGAATCGTCCAAGTAGAATGAGGGCTCTCACGCGGTGCTGCTGGCTCAAGAGCACCTGCAGCACAACCGGGAGCTGGTCGGGCGGCTTCTGGGCCATGGCGTCACCCCTGGTAAGGTAGACGTCGAAAGCCGTGAGTTGCTCCGTGAAGAATGTCGAGTTATGATATTCGTATTCGACTCCCTCGCTTTCTTTCTTCTCCAACATCGGCAGCTGTGCCAATGCCATGTCGACTGCCAGATCCCACGTCTCCCACAGGGGATGCTGATGTGTATCCGGCAGCGCCGGGTAGGACTGCGGGTGGCAGCCATACACGGTCATGACGCGCTGGGCCAAGAGGAAGTTGCGGAACAGCGCCGCCACCATCAGATCCTGTCTGAAGAACTTACGGAACAAGTCCCGCGGCAGCGTGGTCCATGCAATACTGTCAGTGATGGCCGTGAAGATCCAATTGAGCTCGCCCAGCGGGGTGCGTCTCTCCTGGAGCCGGCCCGGTAACTGTTTGGCTCGCTCAGGTGTGAGGTTCGTCTTCAGCGGATTTTGCAGTACGAAGAACCAGAGAGCCATCTCGATCGGCGTTGTCAGACAAGCCGTGAAGAGATCAGCGGGAAGCAATGGATTCGTAGGCAGGTTCTCCTTGACAGCGCAAGCCGCCAGGTGGATGTACGGGCGAAAGCTGGTCTTTTCGTAGTGAGGGTCGCGGGCGGCGGCTTCTTCCTCTTCCTCCTCGTGCTTCTCCACGAAGCGGTGATAGTTGTTCAATATGTTGCCGGCCTCAGAACAGTCCCAGACAAAGATCGTCGGGGCTTGCAGCCAGTGCTGCAAGTCGTACAGGCTGACGGGAATGTACTGTGTGTAATTCTTGTTGAACACCCAAATCTCACCAGAGGCTGTGGGCTTCGGGACGCCATGGCCGTTGTAGTGCAGCAACACACGCTCATCCTTGGCGTTGCGGCGGAGAGAGACGCAAAACTTCTTGGTCTCTTCGACAGAAGGGTCCAGATACTGCTTATAGCGAGCCCTGATCGCCAGCGTTTCGTATTGGGCCTGCAGGGCCTTGCCGATGTTCTCGAGCGCCTTCTGAATGGGCGGTACCGTCGGGTCTGTCCACGCCTCGAGCTTGGCGCCTGGTGTCGTTTTTAGTTGGTCTGGAGGCTCCACGCCGATGTTGAGGCAGACAGCCAATGCAGCGGACACTGTCTTGAGCCGATCTCGCTGACGCCAGTCCTGCAGCTCGTATTCGAGCTTCTTGGGCTTTCCGGTCGTCTCGTGCCGCTTGTCGGTAAAGTACATGTACCAATTCT
The DNA here is from genome assembly GCA_029168975.1 of Purpureocillium lavendulum. NCBI lineage: Eukaryota > Fungi > Ascomycota > Sordariomycetes > Hypocreales > Ophiocordycipitaceae > Purpureocillium > Purpureocillium lavendulum. Next base: position 1,138,553 of record JAQHRD010000002.1, on the reverse strand, counting down.
GAGAACGGTAGTTAGCTTGTCTCTTCACGAGCCAAATACGCGCATAGCGCGCCAGCGACTCCACGCGAGATTCTTCCTAGAAATCTGCGGCACGGGGCCAGGCGGCAACAGACTCGGTTTTCATGGTCGGAGAGCTGACGGGGGGAGAGGCGTTGAAATGGCAGGTTTGGACCGCAACTTGCGACTCGTAACCCACGACTGCCTCTGAGCCGGCTTCGGCTGGGCGTGGGTGACCGGCGAAACGGGAGGCTGCTGGTAGGGGATCCGTCATGCGACGTTGGCGTGCAAAGGCGCTACCTACGTTGACGAGCTGGGATATGATATGCTCGGACTGGTAATGGTCCTCGAAGCCATGTCTAGCTCCCCATGCTGGGACCTCATCGTCGGCATCCGAATCGTCTGTCTGGCGCGGAGGGCGGTAATCGCTCTTGGAGCGCAGGAGCTGGGGTTTGTTCGGGCGCTTCGGCCGGTCGTGGCCGAAATCGTCTCTCGTCTCGGCGTGGAGCGCGACGCCGTTCTTACGGCCCGGGGCGCTCGAGGGCCGCCTGTCGTCGTGGTCGGACGAGGCCTCGTTGTCGGGGCTGCTGTCGCCTTGAGCGCGGAACCTAGACGTCTCGCCGTTGGTGGCAGTAGCGGCCGAGGGCAGCGAGCCGTGTGTGTCGGATCGTAACGTCATGCCTGCTGCTGCATCTCCAGGCTGCGGATGTGGTCGTCGGGAGAGCGGACTCGAGTCTGCGTGCGCGTGCGACGCCGCCGTGCGTGGGCGTTGGTGCGTCGACGTCTTCGGAGCGCTGGAGGCGGCGTGTCGAGGCTGGTGTGGAGACGGCGTCGTTGACGTTGACTGGGTCGCCACGACGGTCATTCTACTTGTGGTTGGAGTCGTCGCTTCGGAGCGAGCGTCGACGGCGGGCGCTGAAGGGTCACCTCAGGCCTGCACGGTCATGATCGGGAGGAATGCGCCCGCGCTGCGATACGGGGCATTCGCGGTGAGAGAGAGGTGGAGGCTGGTGTGCGTTGGTTGCGAGTTGAAGGTGAGGTGCGCCTCGACGTTGTTTAGAGTTTGGGCAATCACAAGGCAGAGGCGGGCGCCGGGCGGCTGACCATCCCAAGCTCCCACGTCGACTCAACCCACGGGCAGGCCGCGAGGGAAGGTGTGCACGCGCAGGTGGGTGGGCACCTGCCTGGTTGCCTGGCATCTGGGACCCTCCACGGAAGTGAATTACGACGCTACAGGTACCTAGGGAAGGTACTCCAGCCTGCCAGCTCTGGCGGGCACAGGCAGCTGGGCCGCACCTCAGCACCGCCCGACTCCCACTGAAGCCGGGTGGCCCTGGCCCCACCGCAGCTGCAGCTTCATGGAAGCGGCTGGCTGGCAGCTCGCACAGCACAGAACCTGGAAGTGAGGCTGGAGACCCCACGGTCGCCCGCCATCGCCGGGAAGTGGGTGCCGGCTGGGTGCTGGCTTCCCCGGCCGAGATGGATGTATGGGCACTTGCCCCCAGGTCGAGGTCGCTACGTGCACGAGTACCAGGACCTGGTGGAAGGAGCCGAAGCACCTCACTTTGTGTGCAAGGGCAACAACAAGACTCGCTCCTACTCCATTGCGGTGTCGCTGCGGGCACCGCCTGGACCTGTAGGCTTCTGTGTCGCCCATGCACCCGTAAGGTGCCGGGAGGTACGAAGGATGGAAGCTCGAATTCTCACGGGACCCCGCCAATGCCCGCGAACGGCGCCCAAGTGCCGCCTGGCTCCAATTGTCCACGCGGTACCATGGTGCGAGGCTGCACGCGGCGCGGTGACTCAACGAGTGCTGCAGACTCGTCCAACTGCGCAGCCAGTCGACGCTTTGACCAAACGGCTGCTCTTCTCCTGCCCTTCCCGAGTAACGCAGCATCCGCGGATCCCCGCCCCTCGTCCTGCACCGATTGCCTGTGCCGCCATCGGGGTCCTCGGGCAAGTACCTAAGTTACCTACTCGTAGGTATGTGCGGCGTCATCCCCCGTACTTAGGTTCACACAGACTACATCTGGGCTTGGAACTGACAGTCCTGACCGTGTATCGCTGGCCCGTTTGCTTTTTCTTGGACAAGATTTGGTCGGCTTAGATGTTCCGTCCAACGGCACGTGAGCAGCCAGCGACGGCGTGGACGCTACGACCTCAGGCAGCGACACGGACAACCTGACGACGGTCTGGCGGCACCGCGCCTGCAAAGTATGAAGTAGGTACAATGAAGATAGGGCTGGCTGCGTCGCTCACCGCATCTTCGACGGTGTGACGATTCCCGCGCGCCAGCCCGCGCAACTCGTGTTGATGCCAACACGCGGGCATGCAGCGGCCGCTGCGGAGTGAGCTGGCGACAGGCCAAGACATGCTTCCGCCGCTAGTCACATCCCCGTCTCTGCTACGCATAAAGTCTTGCCGCGTATTCGTACCGCGTGCATTGATGCCGGAATCGCCAATCGCGGGCGCCGGTGACCGACCGTCGCGCCACGTCTGCAGCCTCCCACCGAGCCCGCGCCGTTCCGGGATGGTGGGGGAGGAGAGGGCAGAGGACCGGACGAGACAGGACATGATGCCCAGAGGTCATGCATGGGTCGAGAGCCCGGCTGTCCTGACAATGTCAGGTCGGACATTGCAACAAGCGTCGTGCGAGTGCCAGCTCGGACGCATGCACGGCGGGGATCTCCCGGCACTTGGCGTCAGCATCCATACCCCAGGAAGCGCGAAGCCCGTTCGGAGCCTCATACCCACGAAAAAGGTTCTGGTGACGCATCGCTCCCATCGCCGTTTACGTTTGCCGGCATGCCGCCATCAAGCTGGATGCAGTTCCCGCGCGTTGGGGAGGAAGTCCAAACGGAGGGGAACGCAAGGAACCGCAGCAACCAAACGCCGGTCGCTGGAGTCTGCCAATTGACCAAGAGCCTTGGACAAGAAACCCACACGTGCTTGCTTGACTGACTCGCCGCGCCAGATTCGGCAGGTGTCGAAGCCGAACTGGTGGCGTCGCCTGTCGAGTTGTCAGCAGGAGCTGGGTGGTTCGGGCCGCGCCTCAGACTCCGCAGAACGGTGAACTCAAAATGGAACGGAGGCTGTCTCTGGCAAAGGCAGCCCCGGTCCGTCGACGGCGAGGGCCGGAGTGGCAGACCACCGGAGGAGCAGACCACCGGTGGCCAGCCGGCGACCTGTGCCCGCACGGCCGCTGGAGCAGCCGATGGAGCAGCCGACGGGCCAGAGAAATGAGGAGCGGACACTCTTGTCGAGAAGCGCGGACCGGGGATAGAGGCCGTCTCGTCACCCAACCCACCCAGCAGGGACGACATCGTCGCCAGACGATCCACCGGGGGGCGGCAGTGCGTGGGCTGCAGAAGCGCTGCCAACCCAATGGGTAACGAATGAATCCCATGGATGCATTGGGCGATGCGGCTCTGCTCTTCCATTCGGCGTCGGTGTCGAGGCTTGAGACGCGCTCGTGAAGCACGCGCACGCGCATCACGTTTGCGCTGCGCCAACCCGACCTCGTGGTGGATGTCATGGTTTGGCATTGTTTTACCCTTAATTTCTCGACGGGCGAGCGCCTTCGTCATGGCCCCTGCTCGCCCGCGGTGACGCAGAATACGGCGCTGTGACCTGCCCTTGCATGACGTCTCCAGCCCCCGGCTGGTACCCAGCTGGTCCTCCCTCCGAGAAAAGGGGCACCCCCACAGGCACTCGCGCTGTTGCATGCGCGAGCGTGCCTGTTAGCGCACGCGCGTGGGTCCCGCAGCACCCCCAAGCAACCCCGAGAAACGACGTGCAGGTCAGACGGCGGCCTGCAATTGGCTGCTGCTGCCACGGGGCACCCTGCCTCCTCCTCCGCTCCGGTGCGTCTGCCCCTGACATGATTTGAGCTCAGGAGGGGACCGGCTGGACGAGACGGGCGGCGACGAGGAGGAGAGGGGAGGGCAGGAGGAAGCGTCACGGGCTGCGGTGACGGGCGAAACTGGCGGCGGCCGGGGCTCGCTGGGCTCACGTCGCGGGTTGCGGACGTGCGCCGACCCGTCATTTGCTCTCGCGGGGAGCCGTGGAATTAGGTAGGTAACTGTCGCCGCTCCATTGATGTCGCCGTCGATGCTGCCAATGCGGGCTGCTCCCCACTGGACCGGCTGGTCCTGACACTGGATCGAATCGCGCCTTGCTGTCAGGGCAGGGCCAGGAACAGGGGCGCAGGGGGGGACGGGGCGAAGAAGAATTATTATGGATGGCTGAGGTGGGCGCCGTGCGCTGCGTTGATGGGGCCTGGCACCCGGGGCGGCGGACAGGGCACCCGGGGCAGGCGCGCGCACTGGACAGCTCGCGGAGCCCGCCATGCCCGCCTTGCCCGCCACGGCGCGCAGCACCCACCTCACCCGTGGACCCGTGGACCTCTCACGCCTCTTACCAGCCCCGAACCGCGTGGTGGTGGGACGCCGTCCCTGGAACAGCAGCCGACTGAACCTCTCACGGGGAGCGATCGCCCCAGCCCAGCCCACCTGCACCCACCAACCGGCCACGCTTCAGCCTCCCCCAGTCCACCACACACCTCCAACGGGCGGGCAGGGCTCTCGCGCCAGGAGCACCAGCAGCAGCCCCAGCACCGGCACCCGCACCCGCACCAGGAGGCGCCAGCTGCGGTCGCCGGCCTTCACACCCTGAGGCGTAGCGCAGGGCAAGGCAGGCAAGGTAGCGTACCGTCCCATACCGCACCGCACCGCACCAGCTCTCGCCCGCCTCTCCTCTCGCGCCCGTCTCCCCTGAACAGAAACCCCCTCTGGAATCCCACCTCCCCCGAAAAAGTCGGCGGCTGGCCAAAATTTCGGGTTGACAACATCCGCGGGCTGGTCCACCGATGCTCAACCAGCCATCTTCAGACTCGAGCTGCGGTTCACCTGCTCTTCTCTGCATCGTCGGCCGTTGGCTCTGCTGCTGCTGCTGACGCCGCGCCCGCCACCACCGGCTCGCCGCCATCGCCCCATCGCATCGTCGCCGCCCCGTCTGCGAGTGCCGCTCCCTACCTCTTGGCTCTCCGGCTCGCTGCCCTGCTCTGCCCAGCCTCAGCCTCTCGACACTTGGCGGCACGACGCACCTCGACCACGCTCCCGGATCGCAACCATCGACCCGTCGCTTTCGCATCGTCGGCGCATCGCCCGGGACCCGAGACGAAAGCATAGCATCTCGAAGCGACCACATCACGGGCTTGAGCGCCACGACTTCAATCCAACCCGCCGCCGAGCGGTCCCCTCTCCTCTCCCCTAGCCGACCATGGCCTTCCTCTTCAAGTCCAAGAAGAGCCAGGACCGGGCATTGTCGAGTCGCGATGGCAACTCCGGCTCCCAAGGCTCCATCCAGAGTGCCAGCTCTCGCATGGCCCGCGACGAAAAGAACGCCCTGGCACAGCGCTCGACGCCCACCGGCAGCCTCAACTCCCTAGACAACGACGGCAGCGTGGGAAGCCCGGATCGCGGCCATGGCCGCCGCGGCGGCAGTGTGGACAACACGCAAGCCAGCGATTTGCCCGTGAGTATCTGCGATTCGCCCCAGCAGAGCCGGCGCCGTCTGTCGCAGCTCCCGTTGCCCTTGAAGAGAGCGCAGTCCCTAATGACCCTTTCGCAGCTTCGAAACGGACCCCAACCAACAAATCCAAATGCGTCGCTCTACCCCTGGTCGCAACGCCGGCTAACCTACACCACTTCGCACCCGAGTCCTTTTCCCCGGTATGGCGCCGCTGTGAATGCGACGTCCTCCAAGGAGGGCGATATATACATGATGGGCGGCCTCATCAACAGCTCCACCGTCAAGGGCGATCTCTGGATGATAGAAGCCGGCGGCAACATGGCGTGTTACCCGCTTGCGACAACGGCTGAGGGCCCCGGGCCGAGGGTCGGACATGCCAGCTTGCTCGTCGGGAACGCATTCATTGTCTACGGCGGCGACACGAAAATCGAAGAGTCGGACGCCTTAGACGAGACCCTCTACCTTCTCAACACTTGTAAGTGATGAGCCCCGCGACAGAGTGACGCATTCGCTGTGCGCTTTGCTGACTCTTTCGCTTCCAGCAACCCGACACTGGTCACGCGCGCTGCCAGCTGGACCTCGCCCGTCAGGGCGCTACGGTCATTCTCTCAACATCCTCGGCTCCAAGATCTTCATCTTCGGCGGCCAGGTCGAGGGTCACTTCATGAATGATCTTTCGGCTTTCGACTTGAACCAGCTGCAGATGCCCAATAACCGCTGGGAGATACTTTTGCCTGCCGAGTCGTCGCCAAGAGCCCCAGCCGCGCGGACGAACCACTCGATGGTTACCTACAATGATAAGATGTACCTGTAAGTCCGCACTCACTTCGCTGCGCACCATGACCCCTGTATACTCACATCGTCGCAGATTTGGTGGTACAAACGGTTACCAATGGTTCAATGACGTCTGGTGTTACGATCCCGCCGTTAACACGTGGACGCAGCTGGATTGCATAGGCTACATCCCTGCTCCTCGGGAAGGCCACGCCGCTTCCCTCGTCGACGATGTCATGTACGTCTTTGGAGGTCGCACCGAAGAGGGTAGTGATTTGGGAGACCTTGCCGCCTTCAGAATATCCACGCGACGGTGGTACACGTTCCAGAACATGGGTCCGTCTCCGTCTTCTCGATCCGGCCACAGCATGACGACTGTTGGGAAGTCCATTGTGGTTCTCGGCGGCGAACCTAGCTCTGCGGCGTCGGCCATCAATGACCTCGGCATTCTCTACGTTCTGGACACGAGCAAGATTCGCTACCCAAACGACAGCCAACCAGGCGCACAAAAGATTACCCAGGGCCGCCGGCCGAGTGCGAGCGAGGTGCAGAATCCGCCCCGCGCAATGCCGGCTAGAGACGGATCTGCTGGTCCCACGGATTCGAGGAAAGGGAGCGGCGGCGCAATTGCTCCCATGGTCAGCCCTACAAATGGGCATAAGTCACCGCCGCCGGGTGGTGATCTAAGCGCGTCGCCAATCTCTGGAGGCCCCGGCGCGGCCGTGGCCAAGCCTCGAGCTGCCCTGACCTCGAGCCCGGCGGGACCACCTCCGACAGGGCCGACGCCCGCAAAGCCGACAGGCGATCAAGCTTCAAGCTTGGGGCGAGTCCGTGGGCCTTCCGCCGACCGGGCTGCCGCGTCGGCCGTTGCTCAGGGCCCTGTCGCGCGTGACGCACCACCCGAAACCGTGGCTGCGGCAGTCAATGGCCGCCGTACACCAACACATCCCGGCCGTGGGCCTGTCAAGCAAGAGGTGGCCGCTGTTGAGCCTCCAAAGGCCAAGCAGACTCGCCATGGCCAGTCATCAGGGTCCGTCGACAGGGAAGCTGAATCCGCAGCAAGAGCCGCCAGACCGGCTTCACCACCTCCGCCACCAGGCAGCCGAGCAATCCCTTGTCTAGGCGGTCTTCTGGCCGCAACTCCCAGACTGTCGCCCTTCTCAAGGAACTGGACGCTGCGCGAAACAGGAATGCTTGGTACGCCTCGGAACTCGAACTTGCCCGCAAGTCAGGCTACGTTTCCAGTGCGACTTTCAGCCCGACCCTCGATGCGAAGGCCGCCGAAACCTTTGACGACGAAGACCGCCCCCTGATAGAGGCGCTCCTTGCCATGCGAACCGAACTCGCCAACGTTCAAAGCGCTGTTGATAAGCAGGCTGTTCTCTCTGCGAAGCAAATTGCCGAGGCTGAGAAGCAGCGTGATGCGGCCATACAGGAGGCCGTCTACGCCAAAGCCCGGCTCGCCGCTCATTCCGGCGGGTCGGCTTCGAGCACGCCTCAACTGGATCGCGAGCAAGACGACGGAGGCTACAGGGAGGCTGAGATGAGCAAGAAGCTTGCCTCGGCCCTGCATATTCAACGAAGTTTCCAGTCGCAACTAGAGAACGCCAGAAGCGAGCTAGAGGCCGAAAAGAAGGCCCGAAAGCTCGCCGACGATACAACCAACGCCGCCCAAAGACGCATGGGCGATCTGGAAACCTACAAGCAGCAAACCTCTGCCGAAGTCGAGCGTCTCAAGTCGGAGTTGCATCTCGTGCAGCGCGAGGCCCGGGACCAGTCAGTGTCGTGCGCAGAGGCGGTCGCGGCGCTCGAACTTCTCAGAATTGAGAAGGAAGACTTTGCGACCAAGTACAACGAAGCTGTCGGTAGCGCCAAGGATCACGACGAGAGTTTCCAGTCCTTGCGGGATGCGATTGGGGCATCTGAGGACGCCAGAGTTCACCTGGAGCAGAAACTCGAGGAGGAGCGCGCCCAAAGGCAGGACATTGAGGCAAAGCTCACCAATCTCAAGGCCGAGCACGAAGCACGCACGGTAGAGCTCGCCTCGTCGACACAGCGTCTGCGGGACGCTGAAGAGCTGGCCGAAAGACACGCCAGCGAGGCCAAGACGCATCGCCAAGCCGTACTGGCGGGCCTCGACAAGATATCTGCGAGAGACGTCTCCGGTGCCGGCAAGGCAGATACGGAGAGGCTCACTGCGCTACAGAACCAGGTCACAGCCGCGAACGCATTGGTCAAAAAGTACCAACAGGAAGCAGACGGTGCGGCCGCCAAGCTTCGAAGCGCTGAAGAACGCATCGCCGGTCTGGAGCAGTATCAAGAGCAAGCCAGTCGTGAGGGCGTGACCATCAGGAGGCAGCTGCAATCCTCCCTGCGAGAGGTTCAGTCCCTGCAGGCTGCGCATACAGACGCCAGGAATCAGCTGGCAGCCCAGCAACTGGAAACGAACGCCATGACGGTGCAGCACAATGCGCTCAAGGACATTCTCAACGAGCGAGGGATCAGCCCGACAAGTGCCGTACGCAGCCGCGGCCTCGCGAGCCCGCGTGTCATGTCCCCTGAGCAGACACGCATGCGAGATCTCGAAGTGCAGCTTGCCAGCACCACGGCAGCCCATGAGGAAGTCAAGCAGGCTTTTGCGACGCAGGCACAAGAATCGGAGCTTGCGTATCGTGAGAAGCTTTCACAGCTCGAGAGCGACTATCAGTCGGCCGTGCACTACGTCAAGGGAACAGAAAAGATGCTTAAGCAGCTCAAGGATCAGCTGTCTCGCTACAAGTCGGACAATGCTCGCCTCAAGGCCGAGCTCGACGAGCTCGAGAGCCGTGCGCAGGAGGGTGGTGAAAGGTCGGAACCGCCCGCTGACTGGGAAAATGAGCGTGATGCTCTTCACAAGAGAATCGAAGGTCTCGAGACGGAGCTGCGGAACTCTGGTGCGCAGCTGGACAAGAACCTCCAGTCACTCAGGGCGGAGCTGGCCGAGAGCATGCGGCAGCGGGACGAGGCGACCAAGTCGGCTTCTTCGCAGCGCAAGGACCTCGAGCAACTCCAGTCGGAAAACGCGCTCCTCGAACAGCGCGCCACCGACGCAGAGCAGAAGGTCTCGCTTCTACTGGATCAAGTCGAGCACTCAGTGGACAGCTACCGCCGCCGCAGTCGCCAGATCCCTGCCGAGGCAGTCGCGGAGATTGCCTCGTCCTCCAACGGGCTGGGCGGTCATGGCCATGCCCGCAGTGAAAGCTCCGAAACCGAGAGCGCGTATGGTGGCAACGGCCTGGATGCTAGGAACAGCGCCGCCCTCGACAACCTCGCGAGCGAGCTGGAGACGCTGCGCAGCCACTGGGAGGCGACCAACAAGAACTACCGGCTGAGCACCAACTTCGACTTTGACCAGCCGACGCCCGTCGGCGGCAAGAAGGACGACGACTCTGCTCCCGGCGCCAGCCTTGGCTTGAGTGAGAGCCTCGCCGACTGGAGGAAGCGGCTCGATACCGATGACCACCAGGCGGGCCCGGACAAGTCGCACCAACACTAATTTCGGATTATCTCTGCTACGAGCATTCATGACCAACCATCCATCCATCCATTCGAAAGATATACCCCGCGGACCGTTGTTCCTACTTCATCTTTCTAGCCGTCAGTCAGCGCGTAATCGAGTTTGGCGACGTCGTTGTACATTTTCATCAGCCTGTTTGCTCTCAGCCCCCTTTTTTCTTGTCAAGGGCGGAGCAGGGCCTCGGAGTTGGGGGAAATAAGTCCACTTGCTTCTTTTCTTCTCTCTCCGTTCGCCCCCCCCCTTTTTTGTTTCTGGCCTCGTTTGGTCCTCGTTTTCTTCTTCCTCATCGCGAGTGTCGAGTACATCTCTCGCTTCAATGTCTAAGTCTAAAACCTGTCGTTTCACAGCAAAAATCACTCGACGTTTTTCTGTTTCTCGCTTCCTCCTTGTTTTTTGGGGTGCCGGGTCCCTCTTATTTGAGGGAGGAGAGGTTGGGTGCCCGTCGTTGGTTTGCGCGTGGTCCGCGGGCGCAAATGCAGGCACTCAGGTGTTTCTCTCTCAGTCTCACTCACTCTCTACCGTGCGCTCTCTCGCTGTCCCTCTTCGTCTAGCTTCCCTCCGTTCCGTTCCCTGGCTGCGGCCGAGCGGAGTGGGAGGGTCCCTGACTTGGGAGTCTTTGAGCATTTGCAGAGATTTGTTCGGGCCGTCCTCCTGAGGTGGGCGATCGAGGTGAGCTCGGTTGGTTTGCGCGGGATGAACGGGCGTGGATGGCGGTCGTGGGTGATGGCGGAGGGGGCGCTCTCTGTTGTTGCGGTTGCGTTCGCTGTGTTTTATTCATGCCAATGGACGGCTCTGGCTAGCTAGGGCTTGTTTGAATGATGAAATGAGGTTCTTGATATAACGATGGCAGCAAACATGGTCTCGCGGTGCAATCGTGGTGAGATGGCGCTTGTGCAAGCAACTGTGTATGTTTCTTGGCTCTCGAATGCTCTACACGATGAAGCTAGACTACGCGCACCGTGTCCCCCAACTCCAGCGCTGAGCGACGGCCCTGCCACTCCAAACACGGCATCCCATCCATTATGTATCACTGCCTTACACACTGCGGCTCTATAGCCCAAGAACACATCCCCAAGGAGGCAAGGCACACACAAAGCGACGACCCTCCCTCTCTCCCTCCCTCCCTCCCTCTTTCCTCATCACAGACTCACGAAGCGGCCATCAGCCGACGCTGCACGGCCAGGCAGCGGGCAAAGTCGAGCTTGCGACCCTCCTTGGGCATGTGCTCGCCGCTGGCGATGCAGAGGACGCGCATCTTGGGGTCATAGCGTAGGCCGGTGAGCAGCTTGGGCGTGATGAGGAAGTACTGTGACGTGTGCTCGCGGCACGCAATCTCCACCATGCGCTCGTGCACCATGCGCTCGTTGCGCGGGTCCATGCCCTGGTTGATCTCGTCGACGACGCGGAACGGCGACTGCGCCAGCGACTGGAGCGCCATAAGGAAGAAGATGGTGGACACGGCGCGCTCGCCGCCCGACTGGCGGTGGGCATTGAGCTGCTGGAGCGTCTCGTTTTCGCTGTCCAGGCAGAGCGTCAGTAGGTGAACGACGAGGTACAGGCTTAGGGAAGGTGGGTCTTACCGGAATCGAACCATAATGTCAAGAGCCCACAAGTCAAAGTCGTCGTCCTTGTGAATGCGCACCTCTCCCGCACAACTGATCTGCTCAAAGTTGTACGCAAACGCGTCGTTGATCTGGGACACGAGCTCCTCCAGCTTGGGTTCCCATTTGCCCATCAGCTCCTCAAGCTTGCGGTTCAGCGAGCCGAGGCGCTCGTTGAAGCCCTCCATCTTGCTCTTGAGCTTGGCGATCTCCTGAGCGCGCCGCTCGAACTCGCGGAGCACGTTGGGGTTGGCGGCGTGAATGAGCTCGAGCTTGGCCTCCTCGGCTGAAATCTCCATGTCCAGCTCTTCGGGGCCCTTGCCGTTGGAGAGTTGGGTGAAGAGCTCCTTTTTGGCCTCGTCCCGAGCGCAGACCTCCTGCACCTCTTCGCCGAGGCGCCGCCCCTCCTCCCTTGCCACGGTGGATTCTTCTGCAGCGGACTGTACGTTCTGTTTTTCCAGATCGAGCCGCGTCAGGAGACCTGCGTTGCGATCCTTGAGGCCAACGATGTCCGATCGCGCCTCGATGAGCCGGATCTTGGCCTCCAACAGCGCGTGATGCGCAACACGGATCTTATCGATGAGGCCCTTGTGCTGAACAGCTATCTTCGCCCGCTTCAAGGCCGCCGAGTCCCAGTCGTATTGCAGGTCCAATATGCTCTTTCTGGCGTCACGCATGGCTTTCTCGTGTGATGCCCTGAGCCGTTCCTCCGACTCTATCTTCTCTGGCAACGACTGCCACTTTTGATACTCCCGCTGCAGTGCGCTCTTTTCGTTCTTCAATGTCGTCTGTATTTGTGTTAGCAAGATCCCCGGGGTTAGTACAGGGGATTCGACTTGCAATTTTGCTTGTGATTTCGTCCTTCTTGTCGTCGACAGCATTTTGCTTAGCCTTGAGTTCATTGTGTTCCGCCTTCAGAATATCTCTCTCGCTCTTTTGCTCTGAATACTGCCGGTTTAGCTCTATCTTCTCCTGTGCATCGATAGGCTGTGATGTCCAGAACCTTCCAGGCTGGATGTTCTTGCTGACTGTCGTCATGGCCTGGGGGCCGTATTCTCTCCGACGTCGAACCATGTAGGAGTGTCTGCCGGCCACCCAGCTGTTAACCTTTCCGCCGGAGACCAGTCGCTCGTATTCCGCGTCGTTGTGGTCCCTCAGAGAGACACCCGACTGATGGAGTCTCTTCTCAGCACAGAGCATGGCTAATACGGGTGCGGGGCCGTCCAGGTAGTCGATGGCAAATCCATCAAGTCCCAGAGCTGAGGCTTCCTGAGCATTGACCGGAGGCTTGAAGGAGTCCAGGGGTGTCGCGCAGGTTCGAATGACTACAGACAAGCTCATGACTCGATACAGCTGGTCTGTGAGCTTCTTGTAGTCGCTCTTGCTTTGCGCAGTGAAGCACAAGAAGTCATCGGATTGGAGCAGCGACTGCACTTGATCCGAGTAGCGCTCATTCTTAATCGAGCAGCTTACCATTGGCGGACCGATGACCTCCTTCTCGAACACGTCCTGATGCTGTTGGACCCATTCCCAACCCTGTGCGATTTCCGGGAAGTGCTTCCTCATGAAATTGAGCTGTTGGCCCTCTTGGGTGTCGAGGCCGTCGATGTTCTCCTGGATCTTGCGCATCTCGTTGACGACCGCTTTACCCTTGTCCCTAATGTCGTCCATTTGTGCTGAGTATTGTCGATATTCCGCATCGAGTTCCCGCAAAGAATGCTCCTCGGCACGCTGCATTGGGCCATATTAGGGGATGGAAGGAAAACACATTGAAGATACGATACCACTCACAATCTTTTGGTTCCAATCGGCGGCATTGAACTCTGAGGGGCGGTTCCTGAGATCTGCCTGGTACGCCGTAAGTTTCGTCTTGGAGTTGGCGAGGTCACGTTTCTTGGCGTCGAAGCCCTTGCGCTCGGCCTCGAGTCTGTTATTCATTTCGTTGACATCCTCTGCTGCTGAAACGACCTCACGGGCCATGTTCTGCGCGGCATGTTCGGCATCTTTCAGTGCCCTCTCCTTGGCGGGTATGGCGTTTTCGATCCGCTGTGCGTAGTCCTGCTTTGCGTTGACTGCCTCGAGTGAGGGCCCGCACTCCTGCTCCAGACGCCGGAGAGCTCGCTCGGCCTCCTTTTTCCGCTCCCGGGCTTCAGAATATCTTGTTCGAGCTGCTGTGTACTTGGAGAAGACAAGTGCTGACCGGAGATTGCTGACTCGCTCCTGAATCTCTTGGCGTTCCCGGATCCTATCCACGTCTGCTTGCAGTCCCTGCTGTCGGTTCTCGAGGTTTTGAAGGGACTCGTTATCGCCCTGAACGGCTCCGACGAGGTCCTTTTTGTCCTTGTGCAGTTTCCGAAGTTGCGCCTGCCAGTCCAGCATCTCCTCGGGCGCGGCAGCGCGCAGCGTCTCGTGGAGGAGGTCAACGGGGGTGCATGCGGCGAACTCAACCACCCTGTCTTGTGGCAGGAACTGGCAGAGGTTGTCCACCTGGATCTTGAGCGACTGCATGAGCGCCTGAATGGCCTTATGGGTCGTCTCTTTGCCGTTCAACCACCACTTTTGGCTGTTTTGTTCACGGCGAATTTGCACCTTGATTACGTAGTTGGACCTGTCTTTCGGCTTTTTCTGCAGCTCGATCTCGATGGTGGCCGTGTCCTTGCCGTGCTTGACAAACTCCTTGACCGAGCCGGCTCGCCCCAAGTGCTTCGGTCCGTATCCTAGACCTAAGCATATGGCGCAGACCAGCGAGCTCTTGCCGGTACCGTTCGGGCCAATCACCATGTTCAGGTTGGGGCCCGGAAAGAACTCTGCCTCTTCGTACGTCACGAAATTCCGGACCTTGACGCGGACTATGGAACCTGGGTGAAAGTCTGTCATGCTGTCTCCATTTGCAGCTCCGTTCGCTCCGTTGACGCGGCGCGCAGGGGTTTCAGCAGGACCGGCATCGTCGTCATCGCCTGACTCGGGTTCGACGCGGCGTCGCTTGGGAGTGTCGGAGGCTTGGGAGGATGCACCGTATCGCGGGTCGTCGCTTTCGTCGCCATCTGTGGACTCATCGCGCGGCCGACGACGAGCAGTAGGGCGCGCCATGGCGCCTGTATCGCCTGACCGTATCGATGATGGTCGACGAACAGGGCGCCGCGCGCGTGTGGAAGGTTGCGGCTGTTCGGGATGACCGTGAGATGTTGGCGGTGGGTGAAGCCAGGCAATTAACCAACGGGGCGCCGCGACGCGTGCTCACGCGTAGAGGCAGCTCAACCCCACCACAAAGTCTCTTGGACGCTCCTTCCAGCACAGCAGCCTAGCAGCGTCCACTAACGATTTCCTGTCTCTGCCCCTCCTTGAACGTTAACCCTTACCTAGGCAGACAGTCGCAACAAGTACACGATTTTTGGGCCAATACACAAAAAAAAAAAGTTGCCAGCTTGACGATGGACAGACCAGATGCCGGCAGGTTGCAAAAATTGCAAAAAGAAATGCGTGATCTGGGAATCGAACCCAGGGCTCCCCGACGTTGCGGATGGCAACGGAGAATTTTACCACTAAACCAATCACGCTGGTTCTTGTTGAAGACTCATCGTCTTATTGACCTCTATGTTCCTTTGCAAGAGACGAACGACTTCAGAGCTGCTCTGGCCCCCCGCCCCCCTCCCTTTTTAAAGCCAGCACTCAAATTTCCCCTGGGAAAATTCGACGGTCCTTTGCGAGATCGTTTGCTCCCTGGCGCCACAGGAAGGTCACCTCCCTCGATGCAATACCTACAGATGCGTGATAGTATATTTAGCAGCGAGCCGGGGAAGCTATTTTGGGGTGCTTGGCGAACGATTTTAGTGTCGTTGGACATCACGAACTTCATCCGCGCAGAAAAGCGTCTCTCGGCTCTAGGACTAGGAGCCGTAGCCTCTCGCCGCTCGCATTGCACGAGTATGGGCACTTCTTATCGAGGCCCGCGGCCCGCCGGTAGTCGTTCTATTTGCGGCCATGTCTCCGCAAGACCGGCTGAGAAGCATCATATCATTTGACATCAGACCTGGTGGTCGGTGAGCCGAGTGGCTGTGGAGCGGCCTCAGCCACGTACCAATATGGATACGAACATTGGCCTCCAGCACCCCACAAAGGCACGGCCACAAGGTGTGTTCCCTCTTTCGACTTTATATCCCACCGTTGGCGACGGTTATGTTTCGGGGTATGCAGGAGATTTCGATGTACGGCGGCACCAAGAAGCTCCGCCGATCGCTCAGCCTTTTCGTTTTCGCAGGCGACATCACCGTTCGATATGGGCGATTCACACATCATCCTGGACCGGCATGGCGATATTGAAGTGAAAGTTGGAGGGCCAGATGACGCAGACAAGACGACGTTTGTTTCTTGTTCCCGAACTTTAGCTCGCGTGTCACCCGTCTTCGATCGCATGTTATATGGGACCTTTGCGGAAGGGAGATGCAACCAGGACCCTCAGGACGATTGGACAATCAACCTTCCAGATGACAACCCGGTCCCGATGAAGGTGTTTCTCAACATCGCGCACGCGAATTTCTCCGAGGTGCCCAAGGACTTGACGGTCGGTGATTTGTACGAATTGGTAGTTTTGACCCACTACTACGATTCGACTCGGCTTCTGACCCCATGGGTCGAAACGTGGATGTCGTCGCTCGGCAGCAAGCAGTCGACGCCGCCCAGCGACATGCCGAAGCTACTCTGGATATCGTGGGAATTTGGGCGGCGGGAAGATGTCACCACCATTTCCCGGCAGATGTTATTGGAGTTTGACGGGAATTGGTTCAACGACACGGACAAGCTTGAGGATATCCAGACCCCACCATACATCATCGGTGAGTGATGGCACCCGGACGATGTCGTGGGAGCAAAGTCTTACAGAATGAATAGAGAGAATGGTGTCTATCCGAACCACGACCATCCAAAATTTGCTGGACATATTCCGTGACATGGCTGAGACCCTCACCGTGGTGGACGAAAAGCCAAGGTGGTGTCACCATGCAACGTGGATGGGACACCACCGATGCGAGTCCATGATTCTCGGATCAATGACATTTTGCCTGACCCGAGCAGGACTTTGGCCATTGCCGGAGCCGCTCGACGTGGAGTATAGCCTCGTCGGACTCTATCGGAAGCTGACCAGCTTGATCATTCATGACATCGGGGACGTGAAGGGATCGCCATCTGAGGATCATCGGCAATGCAACCCCCGTCAGCATCTCCTGCATAAGGTGCAGGAAGTCATGAATGGAATTCCGGAGCTTTTGACAGACTACCATAAAAATCGCATGGAGGAGCAGTCAGAGGGATTGGAAAACTGAAAATGCTGGACGGATGCATTTTGCGCACACTGAGCCGGCGTTTGCGACACGTAGTGTACTTTACTAGACAATACCTCTGTATGTTGGGGCCAATCATTTTCAGCGATCCATCCTTGCCATTGTCATAAAAAATCACTGATCTTGCTACCGAATCCAACCAAATCATCTAATTCGCCGGGGTCCGCTGCATCTTTCCGGCCCACCTGGCTGGAACGCAGCGACGCCATCGCCGAGCCCTCGACGGCGTCAACTACCCTGCACCACTTCCCTGCGAGCATTTCACGGATCTTTGCTCGAGCAAACCTCGACCTCATCCAATATCCTGCGGCAGCTGCCGCGGAGCGAGACGCAGGGCGTGTCTCAACCTATGGCAGATATCGCTTTGTTCGGAAGGCCGCACACGATCTCTCCATCCACCAGCCATCGATCTCGAGCTGTCGAGGCCAGGCGCGAATGCGCGTCGTGAGACAGCTCGTCACGGAACCTGTCGAATGTTGAACGATCGGCAGGTGGAGTCTCACAGCACTTCTAATTCCGGCCTGTGGCCACCCGTTTGTATCCACATGATTTGGGCGGGCTGCTCGACAACGGCACGCACGCAACGTCGACGATGGCGGGCCGGCGGAACGAACCTTGGAAGCTCGCGCTGCCGGCCCCTGTCACTGAAGAACAAGGAGCAAGAGAAGCCAGCCACAGCCACCAACAGCCACCCAAAGGCCCAAAAGGGGGGGGGGGGGGGCTGCTTAGTCAGTTTTCGCATCCCTGGCGCCAAGACAAGCAACGACATCCCTTGAGTTCCAGTGAGACTGGGCTCGAGTCTCGCGACCCTGCCCTGTCTGTGTCGATGTCTGGTTGTCGCCACCAGCCTCTCGAGAGCGCCGAAGACGAAGTGACCTGTCGGACGGGGCGATGCGATGCCAAATATTCTGCGACCGAAGACCTGCGGCCGCTGCGGTGCGCGGTAAAGTCCCGTGCACGTTCGGTCCAACGTCGCGCAGGCCGGTAGCTGCGTTGCTCAGCAATCGAGTCCCCGCGACAATCGGTCACGATGGGATTTTAGATCGAGTTCTGGAATAAAGCGCCGTTTCTCAGTGCCGCTCTACGTCGGTGGCTGGACGCCGCGCCAGACGCTTCGCGCGCGCGTGATGCAGCCTCCAGAGACACGAGCCTTTGGCAGGCGAGTTTCGTGGAGGCGCCAACAACCCATCAACCCATCCCATCCCATCCCATCCCATCGGCCCGTGGCATCGCGCGCGCTGGCATTGTTTCATTTGGCTTTGGCAGCGGGAAGCGGGGTTGGGCTCCTTCAATTTGCGCGGCGGCTCGGCCGTTCGGCGTGGCTGCTGGGCAACTGGAATGCGTCGTGATGGGCACAATCTCGCATCACTTCCACTTTGCGCGCGGCCCCGCCACCGCGGCGCTGCGGCTGGTATTGGGGTAGCGTGCCTTTCTGCACCTCAGGCTCGCATGTTCAACAATGGGAACCATTGGTAGGTGACCTGAGGCACCGACTCGTACCTTTGGTGCGTGAGTACCGGGTCCCCCGCCGTCTGTTCCAGCGTCCGCCCAGCGCCCAGATGCCGGCGATCGGCCGCTGCGTGTCCCAGTTCCAGCATGCTGCCCTGCCTCCCTTGCGACCTGGCCTGCCAACCCCAGCCCATCCCAGCCCATCCCAGCCCATCCCAGCCCATCCCAGCCCATCCCAGCCGCCCACCCACAGCTTGACCAGCCCGTCGACCGCTGTAGACCAGGCATGCCTCACCTGCGCCGCGCTGCACAGCACCTCACTTACAGGCCAAGCGCCTCGTAAACATTGCATTCCTTCCCACGACGGCACCAGACGTGCGTTCCGTCTTTCTTCCTCCCAACTCCCGTCGTCCGCGTCCACTCTCTTCTCCTCCTCTGTCTGCCATTACCCCTCTCGCGCACACGACTCGTCCCGTCCGTCTGCTTTCAACCTCGTCCATGTAGGCACGCGCGCGTGGTGTCTGTCTGTGTCCGCCTCTGTTCGCATCATCTCATCGAAGCCGTCTCTCTACTTCCTCTTGCATTCGTCTCGTCTATCGCGTCCGTTTGTTGTTTGTCACCACCACTGCATTCGCTCTTCTTCCGTTTGGACGCTACGCTCGCTCAACAGTTGTCATTGAGGCTCCGTTTCGTCTTCCGCCTACTCTGCATCCTTGCAGTCCTTTTGTCTGCACATTGCCTCTATCGAGTATTATGTGCCAGCGTCGCCGATAACGGGAGCCAAGCTGAACCATGGCCGAGGTTGCGGGAGCCAAAGTCCGCTCGCCGCTGGCTGAGACGACGAACCGCGTCAACTCGCCGTTCCCGCCTTTCGAACAGCAGCCTCACGGCAAGCATCGCCACGACCACGCAGACGCGCGCCACGCTCAAGCGTACGGTCAAGCCCCGGCCCGCCGGGCCGTGCCCAACCCAATGGCCGAGAACCACCGCCCCTCCACGGCCCATGGCGCTCACACGCAAGCACCCGCGGTCCTGAGCCCGCCGAAGCAGGGTGATGATGACAAGCGTTTCTCCCAAGCCTCATACGCGTCGTCATCTAGCAGCCGCAGTAAGAAGAACTACAAGACGCACGTGGGCCCGTGGCAGCTTGGACGGACGTTGGGCAAGGGATCGTCGGCTCGTGTCCGCCTGTGCCGTCACAATATCACCAGACAGCTCGCAGCCGTCAAGATCGTCAACAGGCGGATGGCATATCTCGTTCAAGATAGCAGCTTGGCCGCTCTGAGCAAGTGGGACAGCAGCCTCCCCGAGCAGATCAACGGCGAGATGCGCGTACCCATGGCCATCGAGCGCGAGGTGGCCATCCTCAAGCTTATCGAACACCCCAACATCATGCGACTATATGACATTTGGGAAAATCGCTCCGAAATGTGAGTTGGAATTGTTTGCTGCTCGCTGCCGACGGGAAGAGGTGTTTCTGACCACGAAACAGATACCTGATCCTCGAGTACATTGACCAGGGGATCTTTTCACCTTCATCAACACCTATGGGCGCCTGCGTGAGGAGACCTCGGTGTTTTTCTTCCGCCAAATGATAAGTGCCATCGCTTACTGTCACTCGTTCAACGTCTGCCACCGTGACCTCAAGCCCGAAAACATCCTAATTACACACGACCTCCAGATCAAGATTGCAGATTTTGGTATGGCCGCACTTCACCAGACAGACACGCATCACCTTGCCACGGCATGTGGAAGCCCTCATTACGCTGCCCCGGAGCTACTCAAGAACCGACAATACCGGGGGGACCGCGCTGATATCTGGAGTTTGGGCGTTATTCTGTACGCAATGCTGTCCGCCACGCTCCCCTTTGACGACCCAGACCTGCGCGTCATGATGGCCAAGACCAAAAAAGGTCATTACGAAATGCCGCGAGGCATCAGTCCAGAAGCCGCCGACCTCATCCGACGTATGCTTCAAGTCAATCCCGACCGCCGCATCACTCTCAAGGAAATCTGGCGCCACCCTCTCGTTCAGAAGTACAACTACACCGACGATTTCGGCGACATCACGGGGCAGTTGCCAGACACGCGGAAAGGGTTCCAATACAGTCCAGTATTACGCAGCGAGATCGATCCACAGCTCCTCCGGCAGTTGCGATCCATGTGGCACATGTTCAGCGAGCAAGACCTCGTGCTCAAGCTCACCTGCGACGAGTGAGTGCTCCTATCCTGGCTCGTCGTTTTCATGCTGACTTCAAGGCAGGCCCAACGACCAGAAGGCGTTCTACTGGTTGCTTTACAACTATCGGGATAAGCAGCTGGAGGACTTCAAGCCGGAGTTGGCACACTCCATGAGCGACTACCACCATCTCAAGCCCACCATTTGGAAGAAGAAGGTGTCGACGTGCGAGTTCGCGCAGCCTCGTGCTAATGGTCACGGCCGATCCGTCTCGCGCTTTACCGTCATCTCCAACGCTGCAGAGACCGAGGCCGGGACGACGGACAAGAGCTACGACCCCTATAGAGGCAGTCGAATGTTGCAGGGATGCGAGCCAGAGGCCAGCCACGCCAAAATCGTCATTCACCGTGATGCCGAGACGATTAGTGTCAAGAGCACGACAAGGGCCCGTAGCGGCTCCAATGCTCGACGCGCACGCGCCAACTCTGCCAAGGCTGCATCCATCATGGCCAAGCAGCCATCCAGAGGCTCATTGCTGTCCCTCCGTAGCAACAGACAAGGCACGCCTCACGTCGCGATCCCAGCCTTGCGGCACAAGCGCGGGGTCGACTTTTCGCATGTTAGGAGACGGTCGACCTCAGCTGGCTACGCAAAGCGACCACCAACCCGTCTGCGCACGACGGCGTCTGTTGCGGGCGACGGATCGATGTATCAGAAGGAGGCCGCTCGATCTCTTTCCCCCGAACTGCCCCAGCAGGCGGACGGCACGCACCGCAAAGCCAATGGTGCTAAGAAGAACGGCGCTTCCATGATCTTTAATGAAGAATTGCGCCACTTCAGCAACAGCTGTGCCAAGGATTGCGATGAAGCATTCAAGGGCACACTGGCGGAGGCTGAATCCGCCGCTGGTTCGTGGACGGATGTGGAGAAGAAGGACCGTGGATCAACACCCTTCTCAATGACCGTTGACAGCCCAACGGTGGCAACTCCTGCGACTGAAACATCGAGCGCCTCGTGGCAGACCAGACCGCTGCCCCCACTGCCTACCGAGGATGTCTCGAAGACGTTCCTGACTCCGAGCCTTCGCGACGTGGAGTCTGAGCTTGATTTCGGGGGAGACGAGAGGTCCGATGCCGCATCTGTTACACACGATGGCCCTCGCGTGGCAGTTCCAGTGTTGCTTTCAAAACACACTGATCGTCGAGTTGTCTCGGCACCAGTCTACAACCACCAGCCTGGACGCAAGCTCGTTACGCTCCCGTCGATTCACGAGAACACCGCGAGTGCAGTGGACAATGATGGGGCACGAGTTGTCTCGGCTCCTCCACACGGCAGCGGAAAGAGGTCAAGCGACGCGGACAGAAGCCTCAATTACTTGAGCAAAGTCGAGAATACGATCCGAGTTGTTCATTCGCCAGGGTCGACCAGTCCCGTCAAAATGCCTGAGCCGCTCAACGTGCAGAAGAAATCCGCGACTGAGGACCTCGGCCATAAGTTGCATCGACACCTTGCATACAATGCCGGGAGTACCGACGACAACGCCACTGCGTCGCTGGGGGCGGATGCCAACACCGACACGAAAAAGAAGAAGACGTCTTGGTTCCGACGTGTGTCCAAGGCGGAATCCGAGGCCGCTTCAACCGAACTGAAAGGGCCACGGAGTTCCATTGCGTCCAAACAGTCTTCAGAAGCTGATGCAGCCATTCCTGCGACGAAGAAGAAGGCCTTCAGCTTCCCGTTCTGGAAGAGCAACAAGGGAAGGGAGACGGGCATGGTTGTCGACGGTGAGTGGGACAAACCGGAACCTCTTGGGCCAATGTACACTAATTGGATGGACAGGGCCAGTCCGTGCCACGGAAGACAAGATGGCGGCAAAGCAGACCCGGCAGCGGGAGCTGCACGACTCTGGCTCGGGCAGCATCCGGAATGTCGCGGTGAAGCAAAACTGGCTCACGCGACTGTTCCGCGTCAAGCCCGCAACGAGCTACATCTGCATGACACTCTCACGCAAGCGAGCTCGCCAGGAAATTACCATCCTCCTGCGTGAATGGAAGCGCTACGGCATGACGGCAATACAGGTGGATAAGCAGCGCAACATTGTCTTTGCACGGCTCGGGGCTAAGAATTGTAAGTGGCCGACGGCTGCCAGCATAACATGCTCGCTAACGTGACGTACAGATCTGAACCTCAAGGAAGTGGATTTCGCTGCGGAAGTCATGACGGTGATTGAGCACGGCAAGAAGCAGCCGCTGAGCATTGTGCGCTTCACGCAGGAGCGAGGCGCAGCCAGCAGCCTCCACCGGATTGTCGACACGATGCGCATCATGTTCGACACCCGCCACTTGGTGGTGGCAGACAAGGAGAAGCAAAAGATGATGATCAAGACGCTCAATGCGTGAGCAGCAAGTCGTGGGCGGACTTGAGCCTTTATTGAAGCACAGGGTTGAGCATGCGGAGTTTCACCATGTCTGGGCGAATGGGGTTGAGCAAAGGCGCTGGGCACTGGCTCGCAAGGCAAACAGCTTCGATTCTACAAGGTGACTGGGCTTTTTGGTGCAGCAGAGGGGAGTATGGGGTTTCTTGCACAGGCGAGGGTGTTTGGTTGGATCATCCAATTGCTAGTTGGGAAGGTACCTTGGAGCTACCTTGGGGTTCAAAGACTCGAACCGGCCGGTTAATCAGACACGGCGCTCGTGGGCCGGACATAGGTTGACGCTGAACGTTGGAAGAGTAGCTTCAGGGGAGGAGCTGCAGGAGAGACCTGTACCTGACGGACATTATTGAAGTGGCTCCAACAGGACTTGGCTGTATTGTTACTTTTGTCAGTCAAAATTGAAGGTTCAAAGTGTAGGTGCACGGGGGCTGCTTTGTGATGTCTTTGTCGTGTCTGACCGATGTTGTCACGGCCTGGAGTCGATGCTCGTGTAACGGACGTTAACAGGTTGGACGTTGACTGAGGGAGACCACTAACAAAGGTGTGAAGCACACTCCGCAGTTTACCCCGGACGATCCGTCGCTTTCCGATGCCAGGGCTGGCAGAAGGGGCCGGCTTGGGCGGGACCCGAAAAATAACCGGGTCCGGCCAGCAATCCTGAGGTCCCAACGCGTTTCCGTTGAGGCGGGAATGGAACAGCCGGTGGCAGCGAGCGAGCGCGGGGAAAAAAAAAAATCAACGTAGGTGAGAGACGAAGCCGGTCGGATCTTGCACCCCTTTTCCACGGACCGCAAGACGCCAATTGGTCTCTCGAGCAAGTCACCAGCCAGCCAGACGCCCACAAACTTTCAGCCAACGGACCAGGGGATCGATCAGATGTTGCGTACAGTGACGGCGGGCAGGGCGGCGGCCTCGGCGCGGATGCCGAGGGCGGTTAGCAGAGCTTCTACTTGGGCGTCATCGCGGGCGGGAGTCGCAGCAGCCACCACCACCACCACCACATGCCGGACCCCGCAGCTCCTGCAGCTGGCTTCCGCATCCTCAGCTTCATCCACACTCACACCCAGCTTCGCTGCCAGGGGCTTCCACAGCACAGCACGCATCATGGCGCCCGCGACGCGAACCGAGAGCGATGCCTTTGGCGAGATCCAGGTCCCCGGCGACAAGTACTGGGGCGCCCAGACGGAGCGCTCGCTTGAGAACTTCCGCATCAACCAGCCCCAGGACCGCATGCCGCCGCCCATCGTCAAGGCCTTTGGCATCCTCAAGGGCGCCGCCGCCACCGTCAACATGCGCTACGGCCTCGGTACGTGCCCTTTGCTCACCCCGTCCCGTCGTGTTCTGCTCCCGTCCCTCTCTCCTATCGTTGTGGAGCCGCGTGTGCTGACGACGGCTGCTTCGTAGACCCCAAGATCGGCCAGGCCATCCAGCAAGCCGCCAAGGAGGTGGCCGACGGCAAGCTGCTCGACCACTTCCCGCTCGTCGTCTGGCAGACGGGCTCCGGCACGCAGTCCAACATGAACGCCAACGAGGTCATCTCCAACCGCGCCATCGAGATCCTCGGCGGCCAGATGGGCAGCAAGAAGCCCGTCCACCCCAACGACCACGTCAACCGCAGCGCCTCGTCCAACGACACCTTCCCCACCGTCATGCACATCGCTGCCGTCCTCGAGCTCGAGGGCGACCTGCTGCCCGCCCTGCGCAGCCTGCGCGCCGCCCTGCAGGCCAAGGTCGACGCCTTCGAGGCCAAGAACATCATCAAGATCGGCCGCACTCACCTGCAGGACGCCACGCCCCTGACGCTCGCCCAGGAGTTCTCGGGCTACGTCGCCCAGCTCGACTTTGGCATCAAGCGCGTCGAGGGCTCCCTGCCCGACCTGCGCCTGCTGGCCCAGGGCGGCACCGCCGTCGGCACCGGCATCAACACCTTCAAGGGCTTCGCAGAGGCCATTGCCGAAGAGGTCTCCAAGATGACGGGCACCGAGTTCAAGACGGCGCCCAACAAGTTCGAGGCCCTGGCCGCCCACGACGCCGTCGTGCAGGCCCATGGCAGCCTCAACACGCTCGCCACGTCGCTCACCAAGATCGCCCAGGACATCCGCTACCTGGGCAGCGGCCCGCGCTGCGGCCTCGGCGAGCTGATCCTGCCCGAGAACGAGCCCGGCAGCAGCATCATGCCAGGCAAGGTCAACCCGACGCAGTGCGAGGCGCTGACCATGCTCTGCGCCCAGGTCATGGGCAACAACGTGGCCACGACCATTGGCGGCATGAACGGCCAGTTCGAGCTCAACGTGTACAAGCCGCTCGTGATCCGCAACCTGCTGCACAGCTCGCGGCTGCTGGCCGACGGCATGCGGTCGTTTGAGAAGAACCTGGTGGCCGGGCTGCAGGCCAACGAGGAGAAGATTGCCAGCATCATGAAGGAGTCGTACGTGTTCCCTCTCCCTCGCCCCCGCCACGTTCCCGCGAAGCGGGTACTCGGCGACGCCTCATGACCATTGGCGCGACGTGATGTGATGTGCTGACCGAGACGGACGTAGGCTCATGCTCGTGACGTGCCTCAACCCCAAGATCGGCTACGACATGGCCAGCAAGGTGGCCAAGAACGCGCACAAGAAGGGCCTGACGCTCAAGCAGAGCGCGCTCGAGCTGCAGGCGCTGACCGAGGACGAGTTCGACACCTTGGTCAAGCCGGAGCTCATGGTCGGCCCCAGCGAGTACAAGCAGTGAGCGGCCGCGTGTGCGTGTGAAGTGAGCCGGCGATAGCCACGCCGACGCGCCCCTGCATGCATGGGCGCCGTCGTGAGCTGCACCCCCTCATCCCCCTCTTCCCCGCCCTGTCTGCTTGCATGCAGGTCCTGCCGGGTCGAGGGGGTTTGTGAAAGAAGAGAGGAGGCGGGCTTGGTGATGTTTCCAAAGAGAACGCGGGCGAGACGGGGACTGGACCGGGCCGGGCGACATGGAGAAGAGAGATCCTGGACGGGCGTCTCGACGCGGGTGTACTACATAGCTTTGAACCTACAGCAGCATTTACCGGAGCCCAAAAATACAGCGCGCATTGTAGGGAGCCAAGGCCGAGGCGTCGAGCTGCGGGCGGGAGCCGTCTTTATCGACTGACCCTGTCGGCGGCTCGCGAGGAGGAGGAGAAGGTGGTCGAGTTGCATGCGCCACAGGCCGGCCGCACTGCAACCCCCCTCCTGTCTGTCTGTCTGTCTGGCTGCATCGCAGGCGCCCCCTGCCTGTCAAGCTGTCTGGCTGTCAAGGTAGCTGGTGTCTATTTGTGGGTGTGCATCCTGCCCCTCGCCTCGTTACCCCTGTCGTGTCTTGAGCCGAGCTCTCGACCGAACGGACGAGCGAGTCTCGATTGCAGCTCGAGTAGTCCGTATTGCAGGCACGGTAACTACGGTACGACCACCCAGCCACGGTGGTGGTGGTGGTGGTGGTGCACTTGGTGGTGGTGACCGAAGCCGAAGGCCCGGGAGTTTCCGGCCGGCAACCGGAGAACAGAAGAGAAAGCACAGGCCCAGGGGTCCCCACCGCTGGGGATGTTGTGGGGCGCTGGCGCCGATGGCAGCCTCGGCTGCTCGGTCGGGCGTGGGGAAGAAGGGGAGCTCCAATGTTTGCAAGTCTGTTTGGACCAGCAGCAAACACTCAGGTGCGCGATGTGTCACTATGCGTCATTCCCTGGGACTGGGACGAGGCGATCGTTGCGCGGGCGTCGAGTGGCAAACATTGGCGTCGTCGTCGGCGCAGCGGATGGCCAGCCATATCGTATCGAAAGCAAGCGGGCCAGATTCCTTCCTCTTGGTCGCCTTCGTTAAGGGTCAACATTTAACTTACGCAGCGCAATTCTCCTTTGCCGGTGAGAAACTCGTAACTCGGGATGCTCAAAGCCGTGACACTGGGGCGCGATGGTGAGGCGCCGAGACGGGGAGGGTCTGCGGGGCCTGCGGCGGGCTGCTGAGAGAGAGAGAGCACGAGTTGGAGCTGGAGCTGGCGGGAGGTGAGGGCGCGGCGGCGGCGGCGGCGGCGAGGTCGGTCGACGACAACGGAGCGCGCCTGGGCGAAACGCCTCGGCAGCGGCCGCTCCGCTGCACGGCCGGCGGCGGGCGCTGGCTGCCGACGCCTGGGCTGGCAGGGATTCATCCGTGGATGGGCTACAGCGCTCTGGGCGGCCCGTCCAGGCCTTGCGTCAGGGCGCTCACAGCGCTGCATGGGCCCCGGGGCTGGATGCCGAGCGCTCTACCCCGCAGCCTCCGATGGCCGCGACCACCTGCCCCGCCCCTCAAGTCTCCTGCACATGCTTTGGGATGGGGGGCGCCCCGTGATAGGTAGGCACGTAGCTGGCTGGCTGGCGGGCTGGAGCTGGGGAGGGGCGGCCATCCCCCCTCCGCGCCGCGCCCCCCAAGTGAGAGACAGCGCGCCGCAGCGGTTCCAATTACAAGCTTCCACTTATCCGTACACCCGAGCAAGACCGATGGGTGCCGAAGAACGGACGGGCGTTGGTCCCCCCGGGGCCCAGCGACGGACGCGGCGGCGACGGCGGCGACTTCGGGCTGGTGTGCCTTACCTGCCGCGGTACCTCACATTCGCCTGTGGGCCAGGCACGACATGGCACTCGATGGATGTAGGTACCTGGCCGGGCGCGGTGATTGCTGCCGAGGCCGGGTATTGGGCGCGTCGCCGCGATGGCACAGTACGGGTGCGGTATCGTCGCAGTCGGTGATCGATTAGCAAGGCACCTTTGCGTGTGTAGCAGTGGTGGTGGCCAGTGCTGTATTAGCCGGGGGCGTTCGATGGTGGTGGTGGTGAACCAGTGGTGGTGGTGGTGTTGCTGGTGGTGGTTTGCAGGTAGGTAGGCAGGTACTCGCAGGGGCCGCTCCGCCGCTGGGCTGGGCTGGGCTGGAGCGGCTCTGACGTAGCACCTTATGAATGCCGCGCCTCGTCGTCCCTTCCCTCCTGCCTTCCCCGAAACTTATCTCCTCGGCCCTTCGCACTTTCCCCTCCGCGACAAAGAAAACTTGTCCCTTTTGCATATCTCGGCTCTACTGCTACATCTGCTGGACGACGAGAGCGAGCCTGAAAACGCTGTGCTGGTATGTTCTCCCCCATCCCCATGGTCAATGACCTCTCGTCTCGTGTACGGCGACGACTGGATACGCACCCGCACCCGCACCCGCTACCGCCGCCGCCGCCCGGCTCGGATATCAGTCACAACTGACACGTGAAAGCAGAGCCGCTCCACGACACTGCAACGCAACCACCAGACTCGAAACTCATTCCGTTCGAGTCTCTGATTTCTCAACCTCCTGCATACTCGCCTGTTCCGGTCAATTCTGAGGATTCCCGGAATTTTCTGACATTCGAGACGCCCCGTATCGCGCGTCCCACCCGCACCGTCTACCTCGGCATCACCGCCAACGCTCACCCTCACTCACTCACATCTCACCCACCGCCACCACCTACATTTCCCAAGGGAAAGTAAAAACGCCCGCAACAATGGCCACCACCGAGTCCATCCTGCAGGGCGTCACCCTCCTCGGCAAGGTCGACGACGTGCACCGCAAGATCCTGACGCCCCAGGCCCTCGCCTTCCTCGCCCTGCTGCACCGCTCCTTCAACGCCACCCGCAAGAACCTGCTCGAGCGCCGCAAGCTGCGCCAGGCCGAGCTCGACCGCGGCGTCCTGCCCGACTTCCTCCCAGAGACGCGCCATGTCCGCGAGAATCCCACCTGGAGGGGCGCCGTCCCTGCCCCGGGCCTCGTCGACCGCCGCGTCGAGATCACGGGCCCGACCGACCGCAAGATGGTCGTCAACGCGCTCAACGCCGACGTGTACACCTACATGGCTGACTTTGAGGGTGAGTCTTTGCCCGAGATCGCTGGCTGCTCCCTCTCACTGTCTATGTCTCTATGTGTGTGTTTGTGTGTCCGCGGGTGTGCCGCGCCGTGTACAATTGGTGTGCCGGGCGGTGTTGGTGACGTCTCAACACCATGCGCGGCATCGCACACACACTGAGCATAGAAGCAGATCACGCAAAATCACCTGTGTTTGACCATCACGCTGACATCCCTCAGACTCCTCCGCCCCCACCTGGGAGAACATGATCAACGGCCAGGTCAACCTCTACGACGCCAACCGCCGGCAGGTCGACTTCAAGCAGGGCCAGAAGGAGTACAAGCTGCGCACCGACCGGCGCCTGCCGACCCTCATCGTGCGCCCTCGCGGCTGGCACCTCGAGGAGAAGCACCTCCTCGTCGACGGCGAGCCCATCTCGGGCAGCCTGTTCGACTTTGGCCTGTACTTCTTCCACAACGCCGCCGAGACGCAGCGCCGCGGCTTCGGCCCCTACTTCTACCTGCCCAAGATGGAAAGCCACCTCGAGGCCCGTCTGTGGAACGACGCC
Organism: Purpureocillium lavendulum; assembly: GCA_029168975.1. NCBI lineage: Eukaryota > Fungi > Ascomycota > Sordariomycetes > Hypocreales > Ophiocordycipitaceae > Purpureocillium > Purpureocillium lavendulum. The sequence continues at coordinate 1,109,289 of JAQHRD010000002.1, read as the reverse complement.
TTCAACCTGGCCCAGGACTACATCGGCATGCCGCGCGGCACCATCCGCGGCACAGTCCTCATCGAGACCATCCTCGCCGCCTTTGAGATGGACGAGATCATCTACGAGCTCCGCGACCACTCGTCCGGCCTCAACTGCGGCCGCTGGGACTACATCTTCAGCACCATCAAGAAGTTCCGCAACAACCCCAACTTCGTCCTGCCCGACCGCTCCTGCGTCACCATGACGGTGCCCTTCATGGACGCCTACGTCAAGCTGCTCATCCAGACCTGCCACAAGCGCGGCGTGCACGCCATGGGCGGCATGGCCGCTCAGATCCCCATCAAGGACGACAAGAAGGCCAACGACATCGCCATGGACGGTGTCCGCGCCGACAAGCTGCGCGAGGTTCGCGCCGGCCACGACGGCACCTGGGTCGCCCACCCGGCGCTCGCCTCCATCGCCACCGACATCTTCAACAAGCACATGCCCACGCCCAACCAGCTCTTCATCCGCCGCGAGGATGTCAAGATTGGCCAGAACGACCTGCTCAACATGAACGTTCCCGGCAGCATCACCGAGGAGGGCATCCGCAAGAACCTCAACATCGGCCTCGGCTACATGGAGGCCTGGATCCGCGGCGTCGGCTGCGTGCCCATCAACTACCTCATGTAAGTCCCTCAGCCACACCTCAGAACCGTAGAACCGTATCTCCGCTGACACATGGCTCTTTCACAGGGAGGACGCCGCCACCGCCGAGGTGTCCCGCAGCCAGCTCTGGCAATGGGTCAAGCACGGCGTCTCCACCGCCGAGGGCAAGCGCGTTGACAAGGCCTACGCCCTGAAGCTCCTCAAGGAGTGCGCCGACGGCCTGTCCTCCAAGGCCGGCAAGGGCAACAAGTACCACCTCGCCGCCCAGTACTTTGCCGGCCAGGTCACCGGCGAGGACTACGCCGACTTCCTGACGACGTGAGCATCCCCTCTTGCCTATTCCCGCTTGTCTATGTTTGTCTTTGTACTGACACACTCGCCCGCGCAGTCTTCTGTACGACGAGATCACCGCCCCTGGGTCCCCCAGCCCGGCGTCGAAGCTGTAGTCGGGATATGAAGGAAGGGAAAATTGGGGAGGAAGTTGATGTATCGCGGAGGAAAAGGAATCGCAATCCTTGTATGTTCGATTCGTGTGACATGGTCCTGGCAAATCTTGGAGTACTTGTAGCCGTTTTTCCCCAATCGGAGAATGACACAAAGCGTTTATGAAAGAGGACTGCCCGAGCCAGCAGGCTGTGACGTGACGTACTGCCGCATTCATCGTGTAGGGAGTAAAGACAGCCTGGTGGTCTAGCGTCTTACCTCACGCGGCTGTCCACGCAACCGCCGAATATCCAGCTGACGGGTGATATATCCTTACGTCAGAAGATGCCGCGGTCCGGCAAAGCCGTGCTGACACTTGGGAGTGCCATGGAGTGATACGACGCGCGCCTGCGTACGCGTGCGTCGTCCATGGTATTTTCAAAGACTGGTCGTCCGTCGGGCTACTCGCTGCGGCATTTTCAAAGTCACGACGACAGACAGATGTGTGCCAAACCATGACATACAACTCCGACGGTACGGTGATTCCCCGTACTCAGCAGCACTCAGGGCCTCCCATGAAATGTCGCCGGGACCAGTCCGTCAGTCAGTCTATACCACAATCCAAAAAGGTGAAACGAGTCTTTGCGGACTTCAGAGCCATAAGGACCTTCACAGGGGGGGCCGTCGACATCTTCTGGTTTGGGTTCTCGATGACGCAAAATCACGTTCCATTCTTCCGTCCTTCCATTTACAATACTAGGCAGAGGAGAGGTGGTCATGGCTGTGTCTCTCCCGGCGTCGTCGTCATTGTTGTTGCGCGGTTGTCCAGCCGCGGCTGAGCACCCGAGTCCAGTCCTCCCGCTCACGCGGGGGGCGTCTGGTCTTTTCCTCCTCCTACCCTGGATACCGGCGGCCCCAACGACGGAAAGCATGAATGGCAGCGTGTGACATCTTCACTGTCCTGTCCTGGGCAAAAGAGACCCCTCATAGACCCCGTGCAGGTCTCCCCCCCGAGCAAGTGCGTGCCGGCTTTGTCTATGGACGGGATGGATATGGATAGGTAGAGTCTACACGAACGTGACAGATGGCATTTGCGCTGGTACGGCACTGGCATCAGGTGTGCTTTGGGGACCGTCAGCGACATGACCGCCGTGCTCACGGAGGTCTCGTCGGCTCCCATCCATGCTCTTAAGGGCTATACGTCGTCCACAGAGAAGCTTACAACACGCGGAGTAGGAGAGGAGAGGGGCGGAAGAGGAACATGAAGCCTGGACGAGTTTCTCGGCGCCGTTCGAGAGTATCGACGGCATAAGGGGGACCGGGCGAGGCGCAGCTGGCGCAGTGAGGAGCGTTGCACTGCATCGTTTATGGCGTGGTAGGAGATGGAAACGCTGCTGGAGGTGCAAGGAGGCAAATTTAATACCCTCGAACTAGGCAGATCCACGGTACCAGAAAGAACCGTGGAGGATAACATTCGTCACGTCTCTTCAGTCGTAGACTGCAAAGCATCGTGTGTTGGCCCTGCTCCAGTTACTCCGATCCAGCATATTGCGTACCGTGAGGCCTCCGCCTTTTCTGGCTGTGACCAAGTCGCTGTGAGCAAGCCGGCCAGACCTTGCCCCTGGGGAGCTGCCATGTCCACCACGGTCCTCGAAGCCAGACCATTTTGGAAATTTGCGAGTGCCCGACGCGTGACATGCCCCGTGTGATGTGACTTGACGGGATTCAGAGGCCACAACCCGCCGCTACGCCGCGGGACCAAAGCCAGACTACGTACGGACTACAGCAACACGTCCTGACGCGACTCGGTTCCGGGATTTTCATGTTCAGGGGTAAGGGGGCCAAAATGGCATTCAGCCGTGTACCTGTCACATTTGCCCCTTCCTATAGATGAACGTGGCTCTCATCTTAAAAAGAAAGAGACTCCTCGTTGACTGTGCCGCATCGCGGGTAGACCGAAACTATTGACAACTAGGGGGCCCAGATGGGCATCAAGAATGCCTGTCTGTCCATCGTACCGTATCCTCCCATACAGAGTACTCCGTACAAGAATCCATCTCGCAGGACGTACTGACGAGGCCACTCTCGTGTCTCATCGCAACGACTTCGATCCACCGTGCTCTTCAACCTCGGCTCTCGACGTTTGGCAGCGGTCGAACGACGTCGGATGTCGGCCCCCCCCTCCCCCTCCCCAACCGGTCTCTCGGACCGCAGGCAGACCCCCCCCCCCTTTCCCGGCCTCCTCCTCCCAACTATCACCAGCTGGGGGCGATCCTCGTTGAGATTGCGGGTCGGAATGTCCGTGTGTTTCGTGCGTGCGCCCGAGTCAGGGCGTGCCCGCAAAGCCAGGCGCCTTCCGCCATCCCGGTCCGGCGTGGGCGCTCGGGGACGAAGCTGGCTCGCGTTGCGTCCGCTTTCCCCTCGCCGCGCGGACCTGCTGTAGCCAGAGCATGTGCATTGGTTTCTGCCTTGGAGCTCCGGATCAATAGGCAGCTCGCTTTGGCCTCGTTCATCCCATCCTGGGTTTCAAGAATCGAGTTGAGCTAGCCCAACCCTCTCTCAACGGCCCCCATTGTGCTCCCCGGACCTGGGCCGCAAAAAGGCGCAGACGCCACCACAATCGGTGACCTTGGGGGGAGCATCAGATGGGCTCAGGACGCTTTCATAAAATCAAAGAGCCTGATGAGGGCTTATCCCACCAACGAGGGACCCGGTTTTCCGCGTTTACTCCGTTCTCGTACGGTGTCCATCACGGGCAGCCGCTCGCCGAGTACGGACTACGATAAAGTGAAAGCCCCATCATCAATGGGGGCCCCAAGTCCGGAACGATGTACGAGTAGCTAGTCCATAGCTGCTCCTGCAATGCGGTGGCGGCGGCGGCGGCGGCGGCTGTCTCGGCGGCGCACTAAAGAACGCCTTCCCAACGGCTGGAATCGTGGGTGGCTGAGGCATTCACTCAACCGGCGGCGACAAGGTAGCGAGAGAGACCCTGCCACGAGGCAGCCCTCGCGTCTGAATGGCTGTTCTGTGAGAGTCTCAGTGCGTCCCGGGATGGGCGGCCGTGGCGGCAACGAAAAAGCAACAGTCCGGCGAGGGGATGGTGTCCCAGACTGCCGTCCACAAAAGCAAGCACATGCGTCTGCCATTGCGCAGCCGGCACATTTCTGTCCATTTGACGAGACCAGGGGACAGGCACACCGCAATCCCATGCATTCATTGCCTTTGCCTCCTCGGACAGCCCTGCGAGATGGTCGCATGTTGTCTTCCCGCGCACGATTCGCCATTCAAACCGCCATTCTCGTCTCGGCCCATGCGATCCTGCCCCTGTCTGTCCCCTACATGCCGCGCCCCGCGATCAGCGTTGACATGTGTTGGTTGGGCTGAATTTCAACCGTGAAGTGTTCAGCAGCACCTCGTCGATGCGGCTGTGGCGAGCAGAACACGTCCACCGACTCAGGGTGGCCGTTGCACTTCAGGCCCGGGCCGCCTGGTGGCTCGAGAGACGAGTGAGCCGCAGCTTGAGGGGCATGCCAGCCGCCCGGTACCCGCGCGGAGTCCGGGTTAAAATGATTGCGGAGGACGACGAGCCAATTTCGGTCCACAATGCCCATGATCGTGCGTCGCATCGTGGGCGGCAACAGTTGAGCTGTTCGAGCATACCGGCGCGAAGTACTCGCGGTACACAGGTCCCCCCTGCATCGAGTGTGCCATCCATGATCATAACGCAGTTGCCAAAGCGTCCTTGCCGCAAATGGAGGGGCAGAGGGAAGAGAGCTGGGGCCCCCAGGAGCCTCCCCGTGACCGTGCAGCTGCTTTGAATTACGGAATGATGCTCATGGTGAGTGACTAGCTGCGAGCCCGAGACCAGTGACAGCTATAGTCGCACCGGAGGGGGAACCCCTAGGCCAGGAATCTACTCCGACTCCTGCGTTCGCTACACACTCAACCTCGCAACGCACAGGATAGCGCAGGGGAGCGCAAGTGGTGAGTCTGACGATCATTTCTCAGCCGTGGCCGCAGCGAGGAGGTCCAACCTGGCTCCTCCGTCGGTATGGGTATCATCAGCCGGAACGATGAGTGTACCGTCGCCGCATCTTGAGTGCGCGAAAAACATTTGTTGGTCAGGCTCCGCATCGCGCCGCCATCACGTCAGCTTCAGACCAAGAAATGTGTACTTGTAGGAGCAGCGGAATTGCGAGCACAGTGCCGTGCCCTCACCCTGACCTGGCGGGACGTGTTGATCGAGTCTTGAGGTTGGCACAAACCCTTGATGCCCTCCACCTCGCCGGGCGAGAGTTGAAAGTGGGTCGAGCTGGCGTGCAAGCACCACGACCAGGTCGACCAGCCATCCAGCCCATCCATCCATGCTCCCCCAAGCGCGGTCCTCCAACCCTGTGGCCACACCCCCTCCCTTCCACCAGGCCAAAAGCCAAGACGCCACTCCACGTGCGCGGAGGGGCCATCCTCTGTGCCGTTTGGCGCGATGGAAATGGCGCCGCGGTGCCGCTGGCTGCATTGTGCTTGGATGTGTCCCCCATCGATGCACGCCTTGCTAGCTCCGTGCGCACTCTCCCTCGTGCTTGCTGCTGCCCAAGCTCGACCGGGACCTCTGTTGCCTGTGGTGAAATCAGTTCGTGGCCGCATGAGGTGTGGAGTTTCGCTCGCGCGCCTGTCGCCAAGGTGCGGGTGACGGAGATTTCGCAGAGCTGGCGAATCAACCCTTGACCCCTGCGGCCCGGGACACGCCCGTATTCACACGGACTTGGCCCTCGTCCGTCCACACGTACGAGTAGCTCGTACGCACGCGGCGGCGCGGAGCGCGCTGACTGCAACACCGACCCGGCAGACTCGGCATCATGGGTTTAGTGTTCGGCGAGGAGGGGGCAAAGGAGGGCCCAGACAGCTGACATGAGATGGTCGGAGGGTCTGGTCTGTGGGGAGGCGAGCGTTTCCGCGCTGGGGACTCGTCGTCGCACAACATGCCGAATCTGCTTGCTAAGTTGACGTTAGTCCGCCCACGACAACTCAAGTCACGGGCGGGACGCAGCCAGCGCACCCAGACGCAGACGCCGGCCGGGGAGTCCATCCTGGCGCAGCGGGCGTCCTTCGCTGCCGGCGCAAAACGCAGATTAGCATTGGTCCCGAGGGGGCGGAATCCCCAGCGGCGGCCCAGCCCAATCACACGCGCGAGATCCTCCCTCAGATGGAGCACCGGGGAATGGGATCGCTTGTGCAACACCGTTCCACCGCGGGGCCCAGTGGCGCCGGACTGGCAGACATAATGGGGACTGGCCTTCCTGGCTTGACTGGCCGACAGAGGGGCTCGCTGGGCAGTGGTCCCCGCTGCCGTGAACGAGGACGGAGGACGGACGTCCGGGTACAAGGTACTCGCTCAGCGCCCGTGCCTTGTCGCCTCCTCTCATCTAAAGTTGGCGAGATCGTTCACCAGCTAGGCCCGGATAGTGCAGGGCTCGCCCTCAGCCGCGGAAGCTGGGCCAACAGCACGCCTTGAGGAGGATCCGTCTGGAGCTGCGGCTGGAATGGTTCAGGGAACCGCTTGGCTCGAGCGCCGGTGCGATCTGGGCTTTCCAGCGATTGCCAGCAGTCGATTGCTCCAGTGCTTTGGAGGAGGCCTAGCCGTCTTCGGGATCGTGGCCGGTCGCTTCGTCACGCTGCTCGTGCGCGCCTATATGCATGTCCACATAGTACGAGTAGGTTGTCATGCTGGCTAGCTGCCTGCCTGCAGCAGAACCGTGCCCAGGCACCTGCAGCCAATATTGGCCCTGCGACTCGGAGCCGCCCCGATCGAAAGCCCTGCGATGAATGGCAGCGTTGGGAGTCGGCAGTCGACATCTGTTAGCCGCTTGCCCGCCCCAGGGGTCGAGGGGAGAGAGGCTGTTGGGTGTGACGAGAGAGGCGCTGGCCAAGGAGTTGAGATGCTGGCAGCAGGGATGTTCCGACTGTGTATCTTCAGCAGCGACGGCACGTGTGTCGGCGTTTGCAGCTACAATGCAGGAAATCCTATTGTCGTGTCACGACGAGCGTACAGTGCCTTATTGCCTGTACCTGAACGTTGAGGCATCAGAATCGGCGCTCATGAAGGGCACCCAGGATCGTTCCTTTCTCATGGGTGAGGTACCTGGTAGGTAAGGTAGTCCGTTCCCGTAGGTGCCTTCCCACACACCTGCCTAGGTCGCCTGAAACTACCTTGCCTTAGTCCGTCGTACCTGGTCTTGTTAGCCTTCGCCCCGGATTGACAGGGCTGCTCTGCGGCGAGCATGATGGTGTGGGATAAATTGCACCTCGAGCGCGGTTCAACCCCCCCGTCCGTTCGTTGATCTGAGAGGGTCAGAGGGAGGCATCCAGCAGCTTGCATCCAATGACAAGCACTCCTGGGCCGTCCGGAACGGGCTCCGCTGTGATTGAGGCAGGTAGCTGAGGCAGTCGCACCTGAGGTAGGTATGCAGGGAAAGAGTTACCTGTCCATGACCAAGCCCTGCATCGAATGCGTCCGTCTGCTCTCGAGACCGGGAGCCGGGGGAGAAATGAGCCTGTGCACGGCACGGGCGGCTTGGCTCTTTCTCTTCACGGCCAGAGCAGGTGCGGCTCGCAGCTCGCAATAGCCTCATTGTGGCCGTGGCCGTGGCCGTGGCCTCCGCCTCCGCCTCCCCGCTCCAAATTAGCTTGCGAGCCTCCGCCTGTCGCTCCTTCTTCTTGCAGCGCGAAGCATGGCGCTATTCTGGTCGAAGCTGGGCGACCAGGCAAGGGCGCTGGGACGGGTGCGCTGTCGACGTCACACGCCTTCCCCAGGGCCATGTTCCTGCTCCTCCTCCCGCTCGTGATAGATGTACGGAGAAGGGGGGAGGGGTAGCTGCTGGCTAGCCGCGTGCTCCTGCCCTGCAAATCGTGCTTAGGACTCAGGAGCGACCACGACCACATCGAATGTTGTGCAGTCTGGCAGCATTGGACCGGCTCCTGCCCCAGTAACCTGGAGGAGGTGCCCGCTTCCGCCAAACGACCGCGCCGTTGGCCACATCACCCCTGCTAATCTTCACCTATTGAAGACGGGAGCACGCAAGAGATCTGGCCTGCGCGATACCGTCTCGGAGCTGCCATCTGACCTGACCTGCCCCGGCCCCGCTGTTCTCGAGAGAATCTGAACGCTCTCGGATCCCTTGACAACTGCGCGGTTGGCCACATGAGCCTTGGGGACAACTGTCTCGCGGGGGGTGGCCTCGACTCTGGACTCCCGAAACTGAGATTGGCGGGGTTGCACCAATGCCCCGACAACCCACATCCCGGTTCACAACGCATGATGCAACGCTTACGATGGTCTCGCGGATGCAAGTGCCTCGTTCGTGGCCGTTCCCCAAGAACTTGATTTTGCTACCCGCCGGCGCTGCTGCCCGCTTCGGCTGTCATCATCGTGGCCCGAGCCGACTTGGAAGACGGAGGGGAGGTATCGGACACGATGAGTAAACCTGGTCCAATTTGGAGCTCTCTGGAGTCTGCACTTGCCCTCCTTGTGTGTCCCAAACGCAGCCTTGTGGCAATCAGTAACAGGTACCAGAGAAGTTCATCATCCGTTCTTCTGTACAATGACGACTGCGCACAGGCATACCAGAAGTCTCTGCCGCTTGGAGCGGGACCCCAGCACGGCTGTCGTCGCCCTGGATGGCTGGTGGCGATCGCCGTGGCTGCTTCCCATGCCAACCCCAGCCTGCGGGCTCGGACGCCATTCACCACTTCCGTCCTCGACCCTGGCCTCCACCTCCGCAGTGTGGCTTCGCGCCCCCCGAGCTCACCTTTACAAGGACGCTAATCACGAGTACCTGCCCGGACAGACCGAGCAGGAACGAGGCACGAGGAGAGTGCGATACGCTTCTTGCTGATGAAACAAACCTGGCAGGCATATCGACGTGTGTGAATGCACCTGACAGCGGACTGCGCAATCGAACCGCAGCCTATTAAATCCTCATGAAAATAGAGCGCAAGACATCGTTGGATCGAGGAAGAGTGTGACATCGCACCGTGGCCTCCCCATTGGATCGCTCTGTCTTCACCACCAGCAACTTCGTTTGACTTTGTACCATGGCCTTGATGCTTCGAGTCGCTGGAACCCGATGTTCGGCGACATAATTGGAGAACAAACGCAAACCATTGCCCACCAGCGATCTTGGTTTGCCATAGAATAACAGTGACGGTGCGAGATCAACCGGATGGGGGCAATGGAGCTGTGGCTTCGAGAGGTATGGTCGCTTCACCCCAACTATACCGACTCCACGGCTGATATCGAGCAGTGGTGGTGTCCAAGCACAAAAAGGCCGTCAATCAAAGCCCGTCAATGACATTCACAACTGGATGGCTTCGGGAGACAATAGATGGCGGCCCCAGACCGCAGGCGGATCACTTTTCTCCGCAAGCCTGTTGGCCTGATGGCCGCGGCAGGGCCTCGTCCAGAAGCTGACTCGAGACACGACACTCGTCTCCAAACGCTCCCTGGCTTGTCATCTGTTCCCCGCGCGACGCGGTGGCCCCCTCCTCCGCTGCAAGTTAGTCCTCTTTCCGATTAGCTGCCAGCCTGCCACGGGTGAGGCTGCTGGCTGGCGGAGTCGTCCACGCTCAACAGCCGCAGAGCGGAACATACCGCGGTGGTGCCAGCAGCCACCGTCGCATGGTCATGCTCCCAGCGCTTGTCGCGCACACATCGTCCATGCTGCATGCGGAATAGCGCTCAACCAACGGAAGAGCGGGCTGCCCAACACAAGCGCGGTGGCTGTTCCAAGGCGATGAACACTCTTTGACTGTGGGGGACGCGCATGTCGGCAATCTACCACTCGTAGGCAGCGCAGAGTGCCAGGGTCTGCGCATGAGGGTTTCGAGCTGCCCCTGCTGGGGCAAGCCACTCGCTTTTGACACCACCGCCTCCTCAGCATTGAACGCATGCCTTGATGCTTCATCGTTGGCAGAGCTAAACGTCCCCTCGCGTGGCCCTTCGACAATGACCGCTCCAAAACGCTTGCCGATCTTGCCGCCGTTAGTGGGCTTGCCGTTCTCGACTCATTGCAGCCGGCCTGCGGGAAAACGGCTGATTCTCAACGCATTTGCAAGCTGGATACGTGCTGGATACGTTTAGTTACTTTTCGCTCCGGGGCCAGAGCTTCAGGAGACACACACCCCCTTGCCACCTCCAAGCAGCCGGCCAGGGCTCCGCACCACCCAGCAGGGCACCACACACCCCAGAGGACGGAGTGCAGCACCACTGGCGTCTCTTTTTTAGAGCCCGTTGACCGGATGCATGTGCAGGCATGGCGAGACAATTGCTTTTTGAGCCATTTCCTTGGAAGGCATTTGCTCATCCTGGTCCCGACCTTTTCGCAGCTGAGTCGCGACCCCGGCAAGCACCGTCGCTTTCCCTTCTCGCCCTGCTGGGCCATGGCGAGTGTTGGGCATCTGACCATTCCACACCTCTGGAGCCCTGGTTGTCGGTATGAATCGGGGTTGCGCGAAGTCGCAAAACCCAACAGTTCGTCGAACGGATCAACTGGGTGACGAAACATGAATCGTGTGAGCGACATGCTGGGGAACAAGGGGCCACCCGGGCGAGCACGAAATGTCGCTCCCCTGTGCCTCATCCGGGAGAACATTTTGGTGTTGCCCGATGGAATGCACGCGGGCCCACAGTGAATTGGTCTCCAGTCCTGAGACCTATCATGTCGGGACCGGCACGATGGTGCCTGGGCCTCATTCACCGGTATCAAGTCTGAGAAAGTTGTCGCCTTCCACGGCTGCAGATCGACAAGTCACATTCAGCGCGCCGCTCCGGTGAACCACCTCCGTCGTCCCTTCTCCGGGAGTCAGAGACACGAAACGCAAAGGACAGCCACAGTTCGATCCCTCCATTTACCAACGTGCGCTGGGGATGATCCCGCGTGGTGTCTGCATGGCTCGGCACCAAGGCTCGTTCGAAAACAGGCGGTTGGCGGGAGCGGGCATTTAGCGCGCCGCTGGCGACTGGGCTCATCTCAGGGACCCCTCAAGCAAGGCAAGATCGCCCCGCGAATCCCTCGGCTGCTTGACATGAGTCTGAACCTGGCGCCTATTCATCTGCATTCGCTGGGCCAGTGATCATCGGCAGCATGTCCATTTTCCATGTACTTGTACACGTACGGAGTATCCCGCACATCGCGCACAACGTGGAGACAACGTTTTATGTTTCTCCGAACCATCTTCCCAACGCAACGCAACGGTGTTCGGCATTTGAACGGTTGCCCCGAGACGGAGCGTCCTATCGAAACCGGGCTGGTGTTGAAGCCAGCAGACCAGTAAATCACAGCATTTTCCATTCCTCCTTTGTTGCGACGAAGGCCAACATCGTTCGTCCATGCTTCTCAATATGAAGTTGACTTGAGACCCAGATAAGGCTACCCCCCGTGGACAACTTGGGCGGCCCGACCGTGCCTGTCGCTGTTCTTTCGCACGGGGCCAACAACACGCAGAGACAGTGCTGAAGCACGGGGACGTGCTTACCTGGAAACAGGCCATCCCCTGGAGCAGATCATTTGACGCTGATCTCATTGGCAGATATGAACTGGCTAGCCGGATCGATACAGGGGTGTACAAGCTATTGAGGAGGGGGCACAGCAGTCTCAACGAGGACGAATGCCCGAACAATGTCAGCCATGAAAGAACTGACAGCATGAGCCAGCAGCATAGCACGCATGCACACAGCCCTATTGTCTTTATTGCGAGCACATTCGGCGAGGCGAGGCCTTTACGCGGTTAAGCGACGTCAAGCGGGAGGGGAACATCACAGGTCGCCAAAGTCCAAGCCCAGCTACTCGTACGAGCTCCAGATGTTCACATGCGGCTGAGGCTAGAAACGCCTCGCGCCAACGTTCCCAAGTGTTGGGTCGGCATGGCTGAGCTTATCCGTCGATGGCGGCGGCTGATGGCGCTGGGCCAACTGCCCAAAGACCGCCACGCGGGACCCGGCCTGGCGCATTTTGGGTGCGCCAGGATGTGTCACTGACAGTGCGGCGGCGACCCGGCTGACGGGAGGCTTCATTGGGCTGCGGTTTCCTGGGGTCCAAGCCTCCGGCTCACACTGCTAGCATTTTGAACAGGGGTCACGGTCCCGAAAACTGCTTGGTGGTCGTACAAGCGAGGACAGTAATATTGGAATTCTACGAATGCGCAGGCACGGAAGGACATGCTGAATCAGGCCTGCCTGGATCTGCGATCAACTGCAACGAGCAGGGGCAACAATGTGTACGAGCACAAGCGCAAATGCAGGGTCAAAAATACTCGCCTGTCCGCACACAGGCCACCGGCATCGGCACTCAACAGCCCCGGAGGTGCCAATCGATGGCCCGGGCTCCGCCCGGTTGGCGCGGATCCGCTTCGTAACGGCCCTGGAAAAGACGCACATGCTGCGGCTGAGCAAAGGGGAGACAATCTTGATGGCTTACCCGCCGCCGTCTGCTGAATGTACGGGGTACGTACTTCGTACAAGGACGGCACAAACGAGAGACTCGTATAGTCGACGAAAACGTCAACTGCGTTGTCATCCATCCGGTAACCAGGTGCAGCCTGCAGGGACTCGAAGAAAAGCTCGACACGTCGGGCAGGGGGCAGTCAACACAAGCATATGTCCGACATGGTCTGGCCGTAGTGATTGCATGCCAATCCACAGCTTCGACTCAGGATGCACAGCTCGCAATGAAGAGCAGGCACCTACAGCATCAATGTACACACCGTACAGGTCAACTGTCGCCGATGGGCCTCGCAGGAGACGACGAGTTCCCAACAGCTCCGCGAGATGCCCTGACGGGGTGTCATTCCCAGCGAGTCAAGCTTCATTTTGACTCTTTGTTAAAGCCAGGCCCTTCAGATTGGGGCAGCCTGGGCTGCTCACCACACTAGCCGTTTGCGGGTCTGAGACTTTTCAATTTGACCGGCGGAACAGGCTCAGGACGCATTTTGATATCAATTCTCGAGGTGAGCGAGACCTCGGGTAACACCTACGAGTGGCCAGATTCAAAGTGCAGTAGTAGAGGCGCACATGTCGAAATACTCGTACGTACTGGCTTGTGCGGGTGTGGACGTGGTCGAATCCGCCATGTGTGCTTCTCGTCGTGCAACAGGCTGGCGCTTGACGAATCCCGGCCGCATTTCGCATTCTTGCGGTGTCACAGACGCAAGATTTTGCCGCTGCCCCTTGCAACAGGACAGCAGGGACGACCAGAGGGTTCCGTGAGCCACCCGGTGTATCAAGGACTTGGAGCAATTCAAACCGCCCACCCACGGCAGACGCACGAATTAGCGGAACCACGACTGGTTGATCTGGCCACCCCTGCCAAAGAATCGCGACGCAGTCGACGACCGCGGTGAGGACAGGGCCAACAAGAGTGTCGTGCTTGCGCGGCAGCGCATGGTACACGTACGGACTACTCCGTGCATGCTCGCAGGTCGACGAGGATGAGGAGGGGGGTGGGTGCGTTGCGGCAAAGGGAAGACATTTGCGCGCGCAGTAATGCATTCCTCCCCACCGGCCACGCATCTCGAATTTTGACCTGCAACCGCAAGACAGGAGCACACAAGCACGTACCGCTTTCTGCCCGTGCGCCTGTCAGTGAGCGTTCCCCCATCGCTGATTCCAACCACCGCCCAGAACGGACCCAGCAGCAAGAAGCGCACGCACGCAGCTCCACACACCCCAGGCTAAAAACGACATCCACCCATCCACCCCCGTCTTTTAGTTGACGCCCCCCTTTTCCCAAGGAGCCCACACTGGCACACACCCCAAGGCCGTCGAGACTCGCGAGGTCCTCGGGTGGTGGTGGGTGGGTGCCCGCTGGCGTGCTGCTCCCCGGGGGCGAGGGCATGACAGAGAGAAGCACTGATAGGACCGAGCAAGGCGCAGGAGACGCCGGCAGGCAAGGCCGAGGGCATCGAGACAAGCTCGCGGAGGAGCACGAGGATCGATCAGGCGAACGCTTGCATCAAACGCACTCTGGCTGGCGCTTCTCGTGCCTGCAGAGCGGAACGCCTTCTGACAGGCAAGATGGCTTCAGACGCAGTCCAATCCAGGCCCCAGTCATGCCATCCCATCCCCAGCACAAGGGCCCGGCGTCGGTCGTCCCAGCTCCTGGTTCCAGGCCTGGGGCCAACAGACACACCCACACCCCTGGCCCGGTCGAGTCGCCCCATCGCTGGGTCCTCTTCAGCCCTTCCGAGCTAGTAGCTTGTTGTAGCTGCTAGTCCGGCCGCGCGCGGGCTGTCATGGATGGTGGCCAGAGGTAGATGGATGTCTGGGCCCTCGACAGACGGGTCGCTACTCCGTACTCTACACGCAAACGGGTGTCGGCTCAGGCGGCCCCCGGAGTACGGGTACCTCACGAAGGCAAGCTGGGCGACCGAATCGCACCAGCCAGGAAGGCGGAGGGCCAGACGAGCAGCCCTCCAGCACGCACGCACACACGCACGCACCCAGCGATCCCGTCGCAAGCCCATGCCCTGCCTGCCTGCCTGCCTGCCTGCCTGCCTGCCATGCCCCATCCAGGACGCTAAACTCAAAGGACATGCTGCACCCCCAGCAGCGGCAGCGAGTGTGTTGAGCAGAGCTTTGAATGCTGCCAAGTCGCGCGTGGGCTAGCCGTAGATTGTCGTACCCCGAGGGGACAGAGACAAGGACCCCCGGAGGGTCACGAAAAGTGGGAAGCGCGAGCGAACGGGTGACGGGGACAAGATATATACATTGCGCGTTGCTGCTTGCCAGTCGGCATCTCGAACGGCCTTCACACGCACGCACACCTGCACACTCGCACCCGAGGCTCCCCCTCCTCCTCACCAGACAGCCGTCTTGGACAGCGCAGGCCTCATCGAGCCAGAAGCGCAGAGACAAGACAGAGGCCGCCGGAAGCTTACGGCCCTGGCGCAGTGGTCAGCTATCACAGCAGCAGCGGCCGCTCAAACCTTAACCGTCGTTTGCGCATCGCGTCCTCGCCTCGAGGTGTTCGACGGTGCGTCTCTCGTCAGATCATCTCTGCGACAGCGACAGGCGCCGGCAAAGCGAGGCGACGACGGCAGCTTAGGCGAGCCAGACCCGGTGTCGACGACGACAAGCCGCGACGACCCGGACACGCGGGCACTGTGCCTGTTCAGCTTGGGCATCAGCTGCGCGAGTGGTGGTGTCTTCGAGAAAGGTGAATGTGGGTTTGCAGCAGCGTTTAAAGTTCGCGGCACCAGCACCACTTCACGGCACACCCGAGCCATAGGTACAGCATTGTACTTCGTTCGTACCATCGAACTCTTCGACTAGCCGGCCGCCGTGAACGACTCGGTGGGCCAGAAGGTGTCGAGCTTTGCCTGTGTAGAGGCAAAGTCAAGCCAAAGTCAAGGCGAAGTCAGTGACAGGTCGAGGAGGCCCGACAGCCTGGGCTGGCTTTTTCCTCCTGCACGCCCACGACCCAGTTCCCAAGACCCTATTCTGGATTTGATTCATTCAGTCCATTCCACCCCTTTCCTCTTTCTCCGTGGTTTACTTGAACCCTCTTCTCCCGGACCCTGCGGCATCGAGAAAGAAAATATCCAGAAGCGACGTGGCCGACCCCGGAAATCCTGCCAAAACGCCGTTCCCGGAAAGGGCCTTCCCCATCCCATCTCCTCGGAGCAGCCACAGCGCTCGACCGACTGCAAGCCTCCATACCCAACCCAGGGCGCACAGCAACCGGCCGCGAACGGCTTGGCTCTTTTCTTGACCTCACGCTCTACTTTTCCCCATCTATCTCTCCCCCCCCCCTCTCTCTCCGCGCCTCGATCGCCAGCGCGCCGCCAACACCAACGTTTCTTCCTCCTCGCCACCTCGGCCTCGCGACAGCGACAGCGACCGCGTCAGCGTCAGCACCAGCGCCAGCGAGCCTGTGGAAGAAGTAAAAACTCGTCGCCGCTGCAGCGCCCCTGCTCAGCTCGTTTCGACAGAGGACACGTGCAGCGCGAAAGTGACAGAAGCGACAGTCCGGGCAAGGGTGCACCGCGAACTGGGGCGAGCAGCCTTTTATCAACCACTCAGCAACGCCTCGGATCCAGAGGCGACCAGGACAGACTGACCGGCCCCTTCCACGTCTCTCTGCTCTCGTCTCCCCTCCCCTCCCCCGGCCGACGACTCGACCAAAAACAGCACCCATCCCCAGCCAGTGCTACACAGCATCGAGCTAGCCCTTCTCCTCTCCTGGCGCCGAACCTGCTCCTGCCTCCCAAAGAGCCCGTCTCGGTCGTCTCGACGACTCGGAGCGCAGACCGTCACCGATTCTTCCCTGTTCCCACTGTCTAGACAAGCAGCTGGTACAGAAACCACGCTCTTAGTCCGGCGCGCGACGCACCCCCTTCTCGGCGTCCGCGTGAAAAGTAGCACTTCCATCTGCTCTTCTCTGCTCTCTGTTTCTCTACGTCAGCCCCGGTTAGGATGGATATGGCGAGCTTCGCTTCGCGTCGCCCGGCCGCGGGCGCGCTGCCGACCTTCTCTCTGCCGCCGCCGACACAAACATCAGATGTTCCCCGTATGGCCCGCCTCCTCTCTGATCGTGACCCCTATCGCCCCCCGTCTCCGTTTGGTTTCGCATCTGGCGGCTCTCTGACATCATCTTCTCCAGGAGCCAGCGACGGCCTGAGCCCGGGTCTGTCGAGTGTCAACACTGGCAGCTCCCAGGGCTCCCAGGCTCACTCGAGCAACCTCCAGTACACGTACGGCCACTCGCAAGGCAGCTGGCCCACGCCGGGCAACTCATCCTACAGCGTCAGCTCCTCCTCGCAGCACCAACAAAGCCAGCAGCAGCAGCCACTGAGCCAGTCCCCATACGGCGGGCGGGCCGCGCTGTACGGCCAGCCGCAAGGCATGAGCTACGGCGCCCAACGGAGTTCCCAGTCTCCTGCCACGGGTGGAGACGAACTGCCGGCGCCACCCTACGACGGCGTACACCAAACATTCAGCACGCCGATTCCCGGTGGAGGCGGTGGTGGCGGTGGCGGACAGGAGGGACACCACAACCTGTCGCCGGGCCAAGGCGGCCCTCAGGGCAATGCCATGATGGCGGCACACAGCTCGACGCAGGCTCCCGCCCAGTCTGGCGCCTCGGCTGCCGTCGACCCCTACTCCTATTCTCGAGCTCCAAGCAATGCGAGCTACTATGCGCCCTCGTCGACATCGCAACAGTCGAGCTTCCCCTCGTACGCGTCCCACGGTACCTCGCCCACAAGCTCGGTTGGGTCGCGGGGCATGGGCTCTATCTCGGGCCCGCATCATAGCATGGCGCCGCCTCCGGCGTCGTATAGGGCACCATATGGGTACCAACACATGCCATCCTCCATGAACGGGCCCGTCATGTCCAATATCCATCAGCCCGGCGGGCAAATGTCGGTGATCCCGGCGATGGGCATGCCAGCGGGCTACGGGGCACACCCGATGATGTACGGCCACCACAGCCAGCCACAGCCCCAGTCGGAGCGGCCCTTCAAGTGCGACCAATGCACGCAGTCGTTTAGCCGGAATCACGACTTGAAACGGCATAAGAGGATCCACCTGGCTGTCAAGCCTTTCCCATGCAACTACTGCAGCAAGAGCTTCTCGCGCAAGGACGCACTCAAGGTTAGTACCAACAAAGCCGCGGATTGCGGAGCTCGTGGAGTGCATGATTCTAACCGACTGGGCAGCGGCATCGACTCGTCAAGGGCTGCGAGTCCAAATCAAACGAAAACGCCGGAGACGACAGGATGAACGCCGATCGAAACGGTGACGACGACGACCGATCTCCGGTGGGCAAGGATGCATGAAGGGGGCCCGAGGTGAGGCGGGCGCGAGAGAAGAGAGTACGGGACCGACAGGACCGTACAATTACGGAGGTGGGCCGAAGGGCTGCCTTCGACAATGACGATGGACGACGATGTTTGGGACAGCTTCGGCGAATTGGGACTACGGGGAATTGTGTTATCAGGAGATTGGCGTACTGGGTGACTGGTGCAAAGTCCCCTCCCCTTTTCGACTGTGTTTTTTTTTCTTGGTGTATTTTGTTTGTCGAAAAGATGGCCGGGGGGCTCAATTGCACCTTGCTTGTTCTACGAAGTACGTGTGTTGGCCGACGGCGAAGCATTCCGGCATCTGGCGAGAGGGGACGGGAAAGGGGTCATCGGCTACGGTTTGGATTGGACTGGACTGGGGCTCAAAGACTGGGATGGGTTTCGATACCACGGAGAGGACGCAGCCGGGGATGAGGGAGCATCGGGGTCGGTCGACGCATGTGATTTGTTCTTCCTTTCTTTTTCTGTGTCAATGCGGACAAAGGCTGCGGACAAAGGCTCGAGGTCGGACAAGAGGCGGCGCCAGCCGAGCGCCACCATTCGACGACGAAGCACGCTGTATTCTTTGTAGAACTTGTGTTGTACTAGCTTATGGCCGGGAAGAGGGGGCCGAATGCAGCGCAGGATATCCCGTTGCAATTGCCGCATGCCGCCCGAGATGGTAATGGTGAATGGAGGGCACCAGGAGGGGAATAGTAGGTGGCCCAGTACATTGAAATTGCGGCCCGGCCGACAGATGCAGCCAAAACTATCACAGCTCGATGGGTGACACGGGCATGTCACGAATCTCGTCGATGACGGGCAGAAGACGCAAGCACGCAGAGCGGCTCGGGTGAGCTTGAGGCCTGCACATCCATAATGAGCGGAGCGGAGACGCGTTGCGGCCGGGTCGTCCAGTCACGACGACGGGGAAACAATCGCGGGTGGTTCCGCTCGGAGGCGCATCGACCGCCTCCGTCGGTACATCCAAGGCTCACTCACGCATTCCTTTTTCCCGCTGACCCACGGAGGCGATACAAGACGCATGGCAGAGGGGGCTCAGAAGAAGCCGAACGAAAAAGCGACGTGCGGGATCGCAGCGCGAGCCTGATGCCTGTCGGCCGTGCTGCTCATGCTGCTCCTGGCTCGGTGCTCTTGTGGTCGTGTGTGGGGATCGACAGGTGTGTGGGCAAAGGGCGCTAACGAGCTTGATCGGGTCCGCGGCACTCTGCGTTTGTGGGTGAGAGTGTGTCTGTGTGTCAGAGCAACGGCTGGTGCTGTCTGTCAGCTCAACTTGCGCAAAGGTCCCATGTCCACCGCGATGGGAACTGTGGGCTCTCCCCCACGCTTGGCCCTGTGCGACGGTCCGTTTGGTGGTACTTCGTAGTGGATGAGGGATGGATCTTGGTTCAGCTTGGATGGATCGTGATGATGAGGGCCCACTGCCGGGCATGGAAGCACTACTCGTACGGGAGTCTGTCATGGAGGCGCATACGTACTTGTACGAGTACTCGCCTGTGGCCCTGGTGAGTAGCGCGTACGCGCATGCCGGCAGAGCATGCCGGGACTGGACTTTGATTGAAATTTCGAGCAGAGGAATCGTGGCAATTGTGCGACGCTGCGCTTGCGCTGTGCTCTTCATCGTCGTCAGCGCTGACAGTACTCATTGAGTGCCGCTGAATGCGGTCGCAAGCTCAGCGAGCCTCTCTCCTTGGCCTATTTGGCGATGTCTGCAGCCCGTCTCGCCCTCTCTCACCTTGGCTTGTGGCGGGCGCGGCGGGGTGTGTGGGAGAGGGAGCGGTGGTTGTGGAGGTGGATTTTGGGGATGTTGGGTTGCATTGGCGATTCGGGGGGTGGGCGTGGTGGGGTGGAGACAGGCGAGCCGGGGTGGCCAAAAGCTTGAATTGCGGGAGGATCGCGGCGTGCGGACGGCGGTGGTGGAGGAGGGCGCCATTGGATTTTGGCATGTTGGCCTTGGATGCGGCGGCGGGCAGCCAGGCGTCCATGGCTTGCGGGTGGCGGGACGGGCTTGCGGCGGCGGCGGCGGCGGCGGCGGCGGCGGCGGCGGCGAGTGCATCTTTGCGTGGCCCAGAGTGTGGGGTAGATGGCGCTGCCCACATGGGACAAGGATGATGTTGGGGCGCGAGGCGAGGCGTCGACTGCGGGCATCGCAGAGACGGGACCAAGGCGAGATGAGATGGGTCGGCCACGGTTGATGGGACGAGGGCGACGACGACGTTGAGGTTGACGATGTGCGAGGAATGGCTTGACGTCGATGGTGGATGCAGGCAGGCGCGGGTGCGGGGAGGCGCTTGCCGAGGTGCACAAGTGGCCCCCTGCCTGCCTGCCTTCAAGACTGGGTTGAGAAGATTCCGGGGTTGCTGGATCGTGGCTGCCCAGGACACGATGGGGGCCGATCCCAGGAGCAAGCGAGGTCAAAACAGTCCAGTGCACCTGCAGCGATCGCGGCTGGATGTTTCGCTGAACAGAGACGCTGGAAAGTTCCATGTGACGGCAATAGAAACACAGCGTCGTCGGTGTTTAGCGACGCGACCCTTGGATGGGGTTGCATCGCCCGACATCGCTGAATCGCTGATATACGCCTCTTGAGGGCAAAGCTATGGCTATGGCTAGGTAGGCAAGGTATGTATCGCCTGGCTTGGGAATATCTCTGATGGCGTGACAAGAAAGGTAGGTAAGTACCTTGGGCGGGTACTCTGCAACAGAGCGGAACCTCCTGATCAAACACACCTCACCCGAACAGGAAGCGCCCAAGGCGGCAACCAGCTTAACTAAGGTACCTATCTTAGCACCTTAGGTACTTGGTGTACCTTGGTCCATTAGCCTTTTCGAATTGCGAAGCACTGCGAATTGCCTCGCGCTACTCGTTCGCCCCAGGAACCCAGAGTGCCTCGACGACACGGTCTTGACGCGTGATGCACCGCGCAACCTTACGAGTACCTTAGGTGTGCTTGTGCGCCGCGCAGGCGTCGGGGCGTCAAGCCCCCATCGGCAGGGCGGCTGGAACCCCTGGTCGCCTCGTCGCCACGGGTCCACCACCGCCGCCACCCCCGAGGTTCGCGGCTGCTGCAGCTCGCTTGCTTGTTGCTTTTCTCGGAACTTTTCTTGTCCTTTTGTTTACTTTTTTATTTTGTCCGATGCAGGGGACGGGGCCACCCTGGGAAGCGGAAAGTCGGGACACCAAAAGGGCTGGCCCACGGAATGGCACGCGTCCTTTGCGTTCGAACTGCTCGGCTGGGCTTGCTGCGCCGTCCATCTCCAGCACATGCCAACGCTGGCGCGCATGTCCAGCGCGGCACGTACGAGCGCTCGCGCAGTATCAAACAGCGTAACGGACCGACCCAATGACGGACCCTTGCGGGATCTCGTCGAGATGCATCGGAGGTGGCTGGCTGGGTCCATGGCCAGCGCCGCTGCCGCTGCCGTGCAGAAACACCACCACCACTACGGAGTACCACCACCACCACCACCACATAGCGAATAGCGACAGACAAACGACCCCTGCTCGCCTGGGGGCGGGCGACGACGGCGCTCTGTTGGATTGACTCCCAACAACAGCACATCATTTGCATATTTTGTTGGCCGGCTACCTTGGTCCTTTCCCGTTGGGTCGCACCTCGGGTTCAGTGGGTAGGGCGCGAGGAAGGCAGGGGTCTGGAGAGACGAGGAACACCCCCCTCGGCGACCAAGCCAAGTAAAGGTACAGTAAGGCGCCGAGTCCGTACGGATGGATACTGTGCTCCGAACCGAACTAATAATAACAGCAACACGAGAAGCGATGGCCGGGGTATTTATTACCTTGCTACGTACTACGAGTTACTTGGTAGCCCGCCAGGTAAGGTACGGCTGTCGCATGCACGTACGAAGTGCCTACATTCGTAATGTATGTTTCTAACAATACATCATCATCCTGCTCGTATGCGCGCGCGCATGCGGCCTCGCCTAATGGCTCGGAAGCATTTCGAGACATGCGCCCCCGCGAACGTCGTGAGCTTGTTGCTCCCCGGGGTGTCGTCGTCGCCCGTCGTCCGTCGGCCGCCGCCGTCGTCTCTCGCTCGCCGTACTCGCCAACGTCGTCGTGCATGGCTACCAACGATTTGCGAGGGGCGTGTCCCGTGCCCATGTTGGCAATGCATACAGTACGGAAACACTCCCCCGCCTCTTCCCGGCGGCTGCGGCGGCGGCCCGTTCGTCTATCCGTTCGTTCGTCGCAGCACGCTCATGTCATGTCCTGGCCCTGGTCCCGGCCGGCCCCCCGGAGGGCAACGAACCAACGACAACATAGCAGCACACGCCCGCCCGCGTCGATGCGGTGCAGCCGACCCTGGCCGCCTCGCCTCGGCACGGGCTTCCGACGTCGTGGGCCCCGACCTACCTGCAACTGGTCTGTACGCCGCGTTCGGAGTACCAGCCCAGGGGACGTGCTCCGTCCGTGTACATGATGAAGAACGAAAGGATCGACGCTGCTTCTTCGTGCGACGTGGGCTGTCCTCGTCTACCCGGTCCCACCTCAATATTGCCCGGCAGGAAACACCACTTTTGGGCGCGCTCTGGTGCGATGTGGCCCTACCGTGATTGTTGGTGCTCCCCTTCCGCGGCATGAACATGAACTCATCTGCCCGCGAGATCTGACCAGGGGGTCGTGGGACGTTGCACAGTCTTGCCACTCTCCATCCCCCCCCCGTTTCGAGCAGTCGCGGATTCGCCATTCGCCTGGGCGGGCGCTGCTGGAGCCGCGCGTGCTCGGCGGCGTTCCTTGGCGTTGCCGTACCTGCGTCGGTGGCGGCAGCCGGTGAGGCCCAAGACGGTTCGAATTCGACTCGGTGCGTCTAGGCAGCGCGGCGCCTGGGTTGGGTGTGTGTATGCGCGCGCGTGAGCGGGTTCCTCGTCAAGCCACCCCTTACCTTATTGCGACGCCCTCTGACGAGCCTCCAGAGTCCAGACTACCCCTCTATCTAGCCGGGTGTAAAGTGTACGTACTTCGTACAAGAGGATACTCAAAGTATATCGACTGTGCGACCCGAGACACACAGAGTCAACGGGGAAAGGGTATACGCACTCCCCTCCCCACCTGTTTTCATCCCCGTTCATGCGACCCCTAGCTCGCTTTCCCCGCGCCCCGGACGTCTCCATCGGGCGGGCGGACGTTCCTCTCTCAATCATGGAGTGCAGGACCAACAGCATGAACATGCACTTGGCGTGGGACGGATACGCGCAACGGAACGGCGCGGGCCACCATCCACCACGCACATGTACTCGTACGAAGCACGCGTCCGATGGGCAGACGCCGACAAGCGGGACGACGCCCGTTGAGGTTTGTTGTAGTTGTTATCAGGGGGCCCTTGCCTCATCGTCGTCGTCGTCGTCGTCGTCGTCGTCGAAATAGGCTTCCCGCGCGGATACGCGCATTTCATTCCTGCGCGGGCATGGACGGGGTCTCCCGGCGCGCCCCTTATTCGGGATGCTTCGCCGCTCTGCTGGTTGCGCAAGTGCGACTTGACTACGGATTTGAAATTGTCTACGAAGCACCAAGTACGAAGCAGCAAGGTTACAAGCGAACCTACCAAGCGTTTCCGTTCCTCACATCTGGGGTACCGACGAAGTTGACATCATGGACGCCCCGATCCACACGCTCCTGCATGGTTCTATGGGGCATAGCAGACCAGAGCAGGACAACTGGCAAACGAGCAGAGAAGGAAACGCGGGCGACCCAAGCCTCACCCCTGGCACAGATGTGGGCTCGTATGGGTCCTCCTGGCGGGTGCGTACATGGCATCTTGATTCTTCATGCGGCTCGGATGAGTGTGGCACCGGCGGCGGGCCGGGTCAGGTCCCCCCCCCCCCCCCCCCCCTTTTTTTTTTTTCGAAGGGATCCGTCTGATGTCTCTGCGACGTTGAGAGGAACCACGTCTGTGCGTGGGCGTATGTAGACGGTTTACCCGTAGTAGTCGCCTTGTAACTACAAAGTACTTTGTGGAATTCAAGGTCGTGGCGCGGACGTCGCTCCACGATGGCGCAAGCCAAACCGGTTACTGGGGCGCGCTTCCGACACCCCTGGGCGCAAAGTCTTTCGAAGTACTTTACTTTCTTTTTGGGTAAAAGAGATTGCGACAGTCTCCCTTGGGTTTGTTGCAATAACCGCCAAACTTGGGTGAGGGCTTGAGTCGTCTTCTTCGCCGAGAACCGGGGGGGGTCTGGGCGAGGGTAGGCGGTGACACGACATCCCGAGAGCGAGGATTTGCACGGCCGCGCGCACCCCCGGAGAAGTCTCGACTCGTTTTTTGCACCCGACACGGTCTGTAGTTGGCGATGACGACTCACAGAAGTTGAGAGGCAAGGCTTCCCCGGGCGAAAGTTGATATATCACCTAAGTCGAGTCAAAACTGACACGCATCGAGGTGAAACTCCAGCACAGCGTGTTTGATTTTCGGTCCATGTCGAAGGGCGATAGAGCCAAGTGCGAGTGAAGCTCTAGACTTGCGGCACAGTCACGTATCACGCGCGCCCTGTAAGTCGTACTGCCAATGAGCAGGGGTCCAAAGACGGGGGCCGCTGGGGGGTTATGACGCTCTGGAGCGCGCCGTCAAGCAGTGCGAGTAGCACGCCCGCGCAAACAGCGCAACAAGAACTCTTCACTCTCGACGCGACATCACGGTAGACGGACAAAGACCAAAGCCAGCGGAGTGATGCCCCCCCCCCCCCCCCCCCGGGGTAGCGCGCGAAAGTGAAAGTATAGCCATGGCTGACGTGAAGAGCGCGCCCACGCCACGCCACGCCTCGCCGTGGCGGTGGCGCTGCTACTGTAGGGCATCGCGCACGAGAGAGAGGGGGGGGGGGGTTCAGGGACTTGGGGGACGACGAAGTCACACGCCTGGGCTAATGACGCCGGCCCATGCACGCAGGCGAAAGGCGGCTGAAGAGGGGTTTGGCCCAGGGGCGCGGGCAACGCTCTCAGCTCGCTGCGGCTTGCAGGCGGGCTGCAGGGACTGGGCTGGGCGCCCTTTGTTGTTGGGGAGACTCAATTCAGCTCTGGGCCATCGTGGCGGGACTAGAGACGCCGGAGCGTGTAAGTCGTCTGTTCTGTCGTCCTGTGCCCGGTGGCGGAACATGGCCAGGTGAAAGTGCGCAGGACGGCCAGATGGATTATCCATCCGGCGCTTGGAGAGGGCAGCTGCAATGGCAGTCCTGACGGGACCTTCCATCACGTACATGAGGTACCTATTCGCCGATTCAACAGCCAGCAACATGACAGCCTTCGGCTCAAGGAACTACCTAGGTAACTAACTCTGACGACTTCCCCCTGAATCGCGAGCGCCTTCCACTACTACAACGGCTCTCGACCACCACAGGTCTGTGCACACTCCACGGCCTCCATGGCCGACAAGGGAGCGCCGCCGGCCATCGAGGCTCGCGACGACACGACGTGCGGCCCCGCAAACACCAGCACCAGGACGGAGGCGGACCACGGCCGCAGCACGCCGTGGATGCCGCTCGCGGCCGCCATCGTCTCCGCCGTCTGCGTCGTCTCCGCGGCGCTCGTCATACACTTGTCCGACGGGCGGCCCACGCAACGCTGGATCTCCGGGCATGCGGCCGTGCAGCCGGCGGTGCTCCTCGCCGTCGCGACGGGCGTCTTCAACGCCGCGCAGACGCTCGCCATGTCCGGCGGAGTGACGGCTGCCTGGTGGACGAGCGCTTCCTCGGCCTCGTCCGGGGACCACCACGACGGCGCACTGGTCACGTCGCTGCACTACATCTGGAGCAAGGGCCCGTGGGAGGAGGCGCTGAGGAGCCCTCGTCGCTTTGCGGCCGCGCTGTCGGACCCGCGCGTTGCGCACGTCGTGTGGGCGACCGTGGCCGTGGGCGTCGCGGCCGTCGCGAGCAACCCCCTCCTGCAGCGCGCGAGCCGCACCGTCGTCGGCACGACGGCCTCGCAGGACGCGTGGGCATGGAGCCTCGCGCTGCGCGTCCCCGACGGCTGGACGGGCCGCGTGCAGCACGACGCGCGGGCGAACCTCTCCGCCTCGGAGGCCATGCAGGTCGCGGCGCGGGACTGGTACAACAACGCGACGCTGCGCAACGACGACGACTCGTGCCGCGGGACGTGTCTGACGACGGTGCCGGCCGCGGGCGTGGCGGTGTCGTGCGCGACGCGGAACAGGACCGTGGCGCTGAGCGCGCCCGACGAGGCCAACGCGACGCTCTTCAGCATCGGCTACGCCCGCTTCGACGACCCGCCCGGCGAGCCCGTGCTCGAGATCGAGGTGCGCTTCCTGGCGGACGTGCTGGACGACGGGTCGTGCAACGCCACGATCCAAGTCGACACGTGCCGCCTCACGTCGGCGACGGTGCGCTACCCGCTGGTGCTGCACAACAGGAGCGTCGCCCTCGACCTGGCCGAGGAGGCGCCAACGCCGCCGCCGCCGCGCGCCGTCTCGTCGACGCCGTCCAGGGGCGATGGCGCGGACGCGGCCGACGACGCGGCGGCTGGGCCGCTGGGCGGGCTGGCCTGGCTGCTCGAGTACTACCTGGCGAGCAACGCGACCATGATCCACGACGAAGGCAGCGACTGGTACGACTGGCGGCTCAGCGGCCTGCTGGCGAACCAGTACTCCAACATCACTGTCGAGCACTGCCTGGCGACGTGGCGGCGCCCGACCGACTATGTGCTGCGCAGCATGCACGAGGTCATGTTTCGCATGGCGTGGATGGCGCAGCCCGCAGGTACGACGGATCTTGCTTGAGCGTTGCTTCGTCTCCTCGCAGTCTGGTATGGAAAAGATGAAAGACTTCATGTGGCGCCGAGCCCTCCATGGATGATGGTTCCTCTGTTTCAAACTTGTGGTCAACGACTCTTTGAAAAGATGCCGGGTTGCTAACAAGCAGAACCAGGCACGCCAACCAGCGCGGGAAACCCCGTCACGCAGATCCAGCAAACCACCATGTACGAATCCAACTACGCGCCCGCGGCAGTCGCCATCGCCATCATGTGCGCCGCCATGCTCAGCTCGCTGTCCCTCCTATGGGGGTTCTGGGGCCTGCGGCGGCCCGTCTCCCTGAGCCCGCTCGAGACGGCCGCCGTCCTCAAGGACGCCGTGTCTTGGGACGCCGTGACGGAGTCGGGGTTCAGGGAGGCGAGGGACCTCGTCCAGGCGATGCGCGGAGTGCGGGTTCAGCTGTCCGCAGCAGTCGGGGGCGCTGTCTTTGGTCATGACGCCGCTGTTGTGGGAGTGAGCGCTGAACAGGTGGAAGAACCCCCTGGGCAGGGTCAAAGTCCGGCACGCAGCGAGGCCAGCGGCGGACGTCTCCACGTCTCTGCCGCCAGTGTTCATACCGCGGGCTGGGAGGCAGCTGACGGGACTTCCGCTCACTCCAGCCGAGTTTCCTTGCCTCTGTCAGATACCAGATAGATACTATTCCGGGAGAGCGGGCACAGACCGAACGCCACATGGCCTGGCATAGCGGAGCGTGAGGGCGACCCCGTGAACGAGCAAGATATCTACACGATTTAACAGTTGTAGAAGTCGGGTTTCCATACACATGTTGTCTGTCAACAAGCACAAGCCCATGGGACACGGCAAACGCAGAGAGGCAGTCCCATCGAGGCTAAGAGTCACTTTGACGTTTGGAGGGAGTGGGGACAGTTCACTGCCAGATGATGGATGAAACCGTGGCTAGGGTCTCTCCCCAGAAACTCCCATCGCTTCGGGCATACCCTTACCAAGAAGAGCCGCAGCGGCAGAGTTTCTCGTCAGTCTCTTGCAACCTGAAGGTCTGGTCGAGCAGTGTTTCCCCTGGTATCAGCTGCACGCGCCAGACGGCAACGTCTCCTGAGCAGCGCCAGGCCCGAACAGGCCCCCCTGGAGAAGCACCACCAAACCCACCTACCCAGCGCACCCGACGCGGCCACGGCACTGGGGTCAGCCAACAGACGCAGCTGGCCGCAGCTGTTGCCAGGCCGGCCGGCCCACGAACGCAGCCAGTGCATTCACTGCCAGCCACCCGCCCGCCTGCTGGTGCACACATCACCTCTCCGCCCCAACGCGTCTCTTCCTCTCACCTCCTTCTCCCCAACACACACACACACACACACCGCACTCACGCAGAGGCTCCTCGCAGACAACTCGCCTCAAGCACCACCACCACCCGGCATCATCCCGCTGCGGATCCGCGAGTACAGAACCCTTCATCCGCTCGTCGTCGTCGTCGTCGTCGTCGTCGTCGTCGTCGTCGTCGTCAAGAGTGAGTATCCCAACGTCCCGCCGTTTGGCGCAAACAGACAGCTCGTGCGTTTCTCAGCAGCCAACAACAACCTCCAGTGCAAACACGCGCGTCGTCGACCAAGACGAAGCCATGGCTCCCATCGGATGCTTCTCCGCCGGCGGCCTCGGCTGCAAGAAGAGCAACAAGAAGCGCCTCTACGTGGCCCTCTACCCCAGCGGCATCGTCGGCAATGAAGAGCGCCGGTATGTTTTTTTTTTCCTTCCCTTCCCTTCCCTTCCCTCTCCTCCCCTCACATCTCTGACCAGTCCTCTTCATGACGAACCGGGAGACGACAAGACAAGGCAAGACAAGACGTAGTGCTAACCTGTTGTTTTGCCACCAGCTACCACTGGGCCCTGATCCTCTCGCCCAAGGTGGAGGAGGTGGACGGCCACCCCGTCGAGGGCACCCGCTTCCACGTCAAGAACCCGCCCGGCTCGGGCTGGATCTACGAGGAGCAGCCGCTCACCGACGCCCGCGCCTCGTCCAGCCTGCTCGTGCGCGTGCTCATCGCCAAGGTCGAGAACGAGGGCCGCCTGCGCACCCTCATCCGCTCGACGACCCTCGCCGGCATCGCATCGTCGTCGTCCACGTCCCCGGCCCCTGGCCAGCACCAGCGCTATCACCAGCAGCTGGCCGCCACCGCCGCCGGTGGTCACGCCGCCGCCTCAGTGACGCCGTCGTCGAGCTCCGACGGCTTCCGCTGCCGCACCTGGGTCGCCGACGTCTTCGAGCGCCTGCACGCCGACGCGCGCGAGCAGCGCGAGGTCAACGGCCGCGGCGGCGCGCTGCTCGCCATCGGCACCGCCGTCACCGCGTGGCGCGACGTCGAGGACAAGGCCCGCGAGTACGCCGCCCGCAAGGTCGCCGAGGGCCGCTTCGAGAGCGTCGAGCTCATCACCCAGCCCAAGCCCACCTGGGACATGCTCAACGACAAGGAGGTCATCGCCTAGGCGCTGGGTTGTTGTTGGCATGGGGGGAAAGTGCAGCACGATGTCGCTGCGGTTTGGGTGGCGCTGGGTATCCGACCGAACTTTGCTTTTTCTTTTTCCTCCCCTTTTTGCGTCTTGATTTAGCTGGATCTGTTGACTCGAGGTGGTGTTGAACGACAGAGAGTTTAATTGTTGTTGTTGCTGTTATAGCTGCGTCGGACCCGGCTCTCCTCCCCTCAACCATACCCCCAGTTTCGGTCTCTGCTGTACCCAAGGAGTTTTCATGTCAAGAGATCTCGTCTCTGGAGCCCCGCGCTGACGTACGATACTTCAGACAAGACAGACAAAACTTTGACTTGCCATACAATGATCCGGGCGATTTGTGAGTGTCCCAAGAGTGCGCTGACGCGAAGCAGTGACCATGTAACGCGGGACGGCAAGCGGCGGCCATACTTCCCCGTGAGGTGAGCTTGGCAAGCCCAACGTCTGGTATACAGAGCCAGGGCGGACATGGTAAACGCGATGCGATGTGATATCAACAGCCCGGCGCATCTCTGGGATGGAAGTTGATATAGACGCGACGGTCTCGTGGCATCGCTCTCGGCTAACAACCATCTCTCGCTCGTCATTCCGTAGATGAATTGTATTCTCTCCGTGATTCACAGCCTCGTAGATGCCATCTCAGAAAGTATATATATCTAGAGGCAATGAAAGAAAGCTCAGTCAATCCATGATCGTCTCTCCCCGAGGATCAGCCCATTGCGCACACCACGGCCGCGCAACCATGAAGCTGCAGGCCACGACCCTCGCCACTCTCGTCTCCGGAGTGCTGGCCACGCGCGGCATCCTCTACGAGCCGACTGTGGCCAAGGTGCTAGACCACATGCCCGACTGCGGCTGGTCGTGCTGGCCCAAGGGCGTGGCGGCGACGCCGTGCGCGGCCGAGAACAACATCACCTGCATCTGCGACAGCGTCGGCAAGATGGCTTCCGGCATGGAGGGCTGCGCCGAGGACCGCTGCGACAAGGCCAACTGGTGTACGTACATGGCCCTCCACCCTACGCCGCTACGTGATAGTTCCCTCATGGGACAGTCTGGTAGTAAGTACCGTAGCTGGGTGCTGACCAGGGGGCGCCGATGAATGACAGGCACGCTCGGCGCGGACGTGAGCATCACCTTGGGTGTCATGTGCTACCGCCTGTGGCAGCTGCCGCCCAACTCGACGCAGACGGCGGAGGCCGCGGCCGCGATTTGCACGCACCTGGCGCAGCAGCACACGTAGATGCGCGCAGCGCAAGCAAGCAATGCGAGCTTGCTGCAGGAGAGCGCGCCGGCGGTTGTGGGTAGACGACGAGTCGACGGCGGCGTGGCAGCCCGCAGCCGCAGCCGCAGTCGCAGTCGCACACTCGGAAACGAACACGGCGACGTGGATGGCGCCCTCAGCGACTCGCGGTAGCAGGCTGTCGCACGTTGACTCGGGCAATCAACGTCAGGATCGGGGATATATACGATATTGTCCGTAGCCATGAATCGTTTGTTTATACTTTGTGGGGGTGGGCAAGCATCATCATCACGACTCTGCAATCACTATGCAACCAAGTGCCGCCGATGCAGCAGACTCGCGCGAAACGGGAGGGGCCTGCAATGCCAATATGGCAGATAATGCCATGAGGCAGAAAGTCCCATCGACAGGGCAGGCAATGCCACCGTGAGCACGCCTGGCCGTGTCAGGTCATTAAAGGCTTGTCGCATCTCACTCTGCATACGACAATGGTGCCGCCGCCGAGCCGCCGCCGAGCCATTCCAATCGCGACTCGCCGCCCGTACGAGGTAGAGCTCGACGACGACGACGACGACGACGACGACGACGACGACGACGACGACGGCGGCGACGGGATGGCGTCGGATAGCATTCGGATCGGCGACGAGCCGGGCCTCAAACGCGCGAGGGGACGAGGGCTCAATGGCAGGGCCAAGCCCGGGGCCGTGATTGATGTGCCTCAGGCTGACGTGTCGTGCGGTTGTCAGACGAGGGCAGTGAAGCCACCGGTCACAGAATATTGCGCGCTGGCCATGAGTTGGTTGGCGAGGCCACCCACGGTACTGCTGTGTCGCTCTGGGACGGACGAGAGCTGTAAACGTGCTCGATATGGCTCCCCGATCGTGAGACGGCGAGGGCGTTTCATGCGTGCGAAAAGGAAGCCGGTGCTGGGAGTTGGTTGTCTGTCTGGGGCTCTGGGGCAGGTCCTCAGGTTGTTGAAATGGCAGACAAGGATTACCAGTACATGCTTGGTAGGGAAGGCACGGGCCCCGTCGACCCCAACAATGCAGCCACACAACTCCAGGTGCAACAGCGGCGGCGGCAGCACGCAGGTACGAAGTACCTTATGTACCTCGCACCACGCACAGGTACCGGTACGACGTCCCCCGCCGCACGAAGCCCGGGGGCGCACAAGTCCCGCCCGCGACACCGCTAACAGGACACAGCGCAAAACGCAGGCGCCGGCTGATGGAAGAGACAAAGGGAGAGGGGCACGGCGGGCGAGCAAGTTTAGGTGGCCGCAAACGCATGACTGCGTTAATGCGTGGATCACGGCCGGAGCGACGAGAAGAAGAGAGGAGCACCAGCCTGTGCGCCGTCAGCGGGTGAAACAAAAAGGGCCCAGCTTCGCATCCCGGCCCCTCCTCCTCCTCCTCTTCATCGACGGAACGAGAGAGAAAAAAAGCCAAAGAGTGCCGACGTCAATCGCCCCGTTCGTGAGCCCGTTTCGCATTCTTCTTGGCTCAGACACTGGCGGATTGGGGATCCTGCGCATACTGTCGCTCGCTCGCGTGCACTAGCACCCACTACTGTACTGCGCCGGAGCGCCTATATACCGTTTCTATATATGTCCCCCGGAGCCACTGCGACAACGCTGGAATCGACGACGAGACATTGAAGAGCCAGATCGCCAACAATAACAACAAACAAGCCACGACAGACGCCGTCTTCTCCCCAGCAGCAGCAGCGCCGCCTCCTTGCCGTCGAGGTCCTCCGCAACACCACGACACACACACACGCACACACACATACAGCAGCACCCGCACAGCACCATGTCGTCGCTTCCCCTCGTCGCCCGCCACGGGGGCCACACGGACATGGACATGGACATGGGCAACAACTCGTCGACATCGTCAGGCGGCCACGACGGCTCCATGGGCTCCATGATGATGGCCATGGTGTTCCAGTGGGACACGGCCACGCCGCTCTACTCCAACGCCTGGACCCCCGGCGGCGCGGGCGCCTACGCCGGCACCTGCATCTTCCTCGTCGTGCTGGCCGTCGTCGCGCGCCTGCTGCTCGCCGCCCGCGCCCTGCAGGAGGCGCGCTGGCTCGACCGCGACCTCGCCCGCCGCTACGTCGCCGCCCCGGGCAAGGCCGGCCTCGCCGAGTCGCTCGCCCGCGACCCCGACGCCAAGCACATGGCCCTCTCGGTCAACGGCGTCGAGGAGGAGGTCTGCATCGTCGAGCGTAGGGGCCACGTTGCGCGCCCCTGGCGCTTCAGCGTCGACCCCGTCCGCGCCGCCATGGACACTGTCATCGTCGGCGTCGGATACCTGCTGTACGTTTTGCCTCTGCCTCTCCTTCTGCCCTCTTCCATCTTCCCCCTTCCCACCTTCGGAGCGACCCGACCTTGGGGCTGTGGTTTTTACTGAGCTTCTGCTGACATCCTGGCGACAGCATGTTGGCCGTCATGACCATGAACGTCGGCTACTTCATGTCCGTCCTGGCCGGCGTCTTCATCGGGAGCCTCGCCGTCGGTCGCTACAGCGGCGTCGGCGAGCACTAGACTGCGTGCGTGCGTGCATTCTTCACCCGGCTTTTGCGGCGTGCATCGCGTTCGGCATACCTCCTTCCCACCTACACACCAAGCGGCATTCATATCTAGGTATCATTTATCGAGCAGGCGTTCGGGGGCGATTCGACCATACAACGGGACGGCAGGCGATATGGGGCATATTTTTTGGGGACTCCATCGGTCTACCAGGCAGTAGATTGATAGCGTGACAATTAGACAATTGTGTTTTCACAGCCGTTGCTGCTGCTGCTGCTGCTGCTGCTGCTGCTGCTGCTGCTGCTGCTCCGGCGTCGTCGGCGTCGACATGCCGGATACTCTGCCCTCAACCAAGCGAGCCCGCGCGGGCCGTTGTCGCGCGACTCCTCCCAAGTACCGCTGGTACAGGTACCTCGATCTTAGGAAACTTGCTCTTATCTGCTCAGCGAAAGGCACTAGCGCCGGGAACCCAGCTGCAACTCCAGTTCCCGGCCGGCCGAGGGCTCCGCCCGCAACCCGGATGAGTCAGCATCCGTTGCTGTCAAAATCACAAGAGCACATGCACTGCCATTCAATCGTAGAGAATTCGCCAATGCTGCTGCACTTATCAGTTAACTTGGAAGTAATGAGCTGAAAATTCCGGCAGAGGTTACACATACACAGGCTGTGGTGCATATCGCTTACCCATGTTGAGGAAACTCACACCAAACCGCTGCCAGCTACAACTCAACAATAATGTAGCCTTACAAAGAGTCAAGCGCCGTCAGCCAGGGCTTGTGCATGTCAAGTGCGCGCCTCACATTCGGCGGGTCTCGCTAGACTTTCACAATGGCATTGACCAGTCCGTGGTCAGCACAGTGCGCCTATAGAGCCCTCCAGGGCTGTCTCCGGGGCCTTTGTTGAACTTATCCCAGGCATTCCATTGCCTTGACGACGTCAAGGCTGGGCCTTGGTGACAACATGAATTGCGGGGAAGATGCAGCAGCTCCTTGAAGGTTCTCGCTGCCCTGCACGACTGACAGCTGACACGTTTACGCAGCGTGAGCGCCGTCAGGCTTTCCATTGTGCTGAGGGTCTCATATTCTCCTGAGATTGTCGTCATTAGAGGGTCATATATTTCGTACGCTCTACAGAACTCCCATGACATGGAGGAAGTTCGTTCGTCCCCTCGTTCAGCCACCGCCAGCCCCGCGCCTGTGGCCACATGTAGCGTTCAAAGTAGTTACCCAACGACAAGCCCACAGCTTCTGTTGGCGCGGAACACCACGTGGTTCTATTCTACTCCTTGGTGAGCAACGCTTCAGGTAACCTAGTCACATGCAGCGTGCATGACATACATGGGAGTAGTTATCTCTGGACATCTTTCTATCCACGGCCTGACTAGCCGGTATAAGTCAGAGTGGCACCGCGAACATGTC
Source organism: Purpureocillium lavendulum (assembly GCA_029168975.1). Lineage (NCBI taxonomy): Eukaryota > Fungi > Ascomycota > Sordariomycetes > Hypocreales > Ophiocordycipitaceae > Purpureocillium > Purpureocillium lavendulum. The sequence goes on along the minus strand of JAQHRD010000002.1, from coordinate 1,074,954 downwards.
CAATCAGCCATCAACAACAGAGCATCTTGCCTAAATTAAGATCAACGGTCTTCAACCCAAAATTTTGACGCAGCTAGCCTATCCGTCAATAGCAAGTATACGTACATACATCCAGCAGCCGGTGACACTACCCTAACATCAAGGTTCTTCCGAGCATAAGATTCCAGAGATTCTGACCGATTCCAAATAACCCTGTTCCACTTGCGGTCTAAACTTGGACTGTCTGCGTCTTTCCGGCGCGGGCAGTCCCCCCGTGGCGCTCAACACCGTGTGTGCCGCTGGCGCTTTCGAGCCGCTGCGTGCTGCCCTTGCATGGGACGAACGGGGAGAGAGGCTGTGATTACCCGCCGACTTGTTGTCCTCGGGTCATGGCCGCATCGTACGTTATTGACATCTGTCCAAACCACAGCTCCAACTTCAGATCATGGCCGAGCTGTCCAGTATTAACATCTTCGAGGACCACGGCTCGAAGTTACTTCGGTGTAGCTCCGAATACATAGATGCCTGGGGCCGGGAGTTGTTGAGGGGGAGCCCGTACCTGACCCGGTGGATTTGGCACTTCCTTTGATCCAGGCGCGGCCCCTATGCCCTCGGGTGTGACCACCAAATATCGTGCTCACGCGTTTCCACGTAATGGCGCAATAACACGACCATGGACGCGGGGAGGCCATGTGGGCGAACCAGCGAGCGAGCGGCAATCCTACTACCTCTATACCATAACACCTCGTGCAGTCATGCGCTCATGCACCAATCATTGACGCGCTACATTTCCTCACTCACCAGGTCGCCGAACACGTCGTCGCGCGCGCCCCCCTCGCACGGCTTCGACGATTCGTCACGTCGCCGCCCGATCACGAGCGCGAATCTACAGCGTCGAGTCTGTGCGCCCGATACGTCATCTCTCGATGTGTATCGCGGCCTCTTGCATGTGCACTGCACTTATGTATGCCCCGAGCTCTGGTCCCGCGCAACCAACGACAGGAAGACGGTGGCAGACCAACAGGTTGGGCCTCTCGCGCCGAGGTTGTTGTAAGTGGAGGGGACCACGGCCCAACACATCAACACGCTCGTGCCATCTCGGCCCTCGCCCCCGCAGACATGGTGCTCACTGCTCACTGCCCCCAAGCTCCTCTCCCGCAAGGTATACGCCCATCCCGCGACGCGCGCGCCGAACTCGCCACACCTCGGTGAAGAAAGCCAACGCATCTCGCGCCCCTCGGCCAAACAACCCTACCTGATAATTCATTTCCACGCCAATCTCCCCCCTCTCATTTTCCCACCCATGGCTTCCATTCATCCTGTCTCGTGCATACGGTCCTTTCCCTCTCTCGTTAATGGCTCCCCAATCACATCCCGCCCCTCGCCCCGAAACGGCAGTTTTCCCATGCCCGATCCGGATGTCGTACCCGCCCCCTCCTCTCGCGCCGCAACATCTCAGCGTCGCCTGGCATGGACAGCAAGCTCCCATCCATAATAGCAGATGAGGGAAAATGTTCTTCCTTCTGGACGAATGTCGTAATGCTGTACTGTATTGTATCCTGTGTAGCCACCTGTCAACCTTTACTACCAGACTCTTCATCCCCTGTGCGCCCGCCCGACCGTGCCGACTCAGCTCAAACGCGGCAGCCGGACTTGGGGTGTCATCGCGCTCAAACCACATCCTTCAAATACAAGTCGTTGCTTGGTTAGTTAACTTGGCTAGGCGGCTTGCTTTTTCCCCCCATCTCATCCGTCCCGCTCCGCTGTCGAGAGAAAACAGAATGGCGTCGTGCCGTCGTGTCTCAACCCACGTGAAGCGCACGTTTGCTCCCGTGGCCCCCGGGAGGTTACTCCTTCAGGCATGGCGCTCGCCAAGGCGATCTTTGCCCTCTTCCCCGGATCTCTTTGTCCCCTCACCCCCCCGTCCCGCATCCGATCAGATTTGACTGTCCCGCCGATCCAACGGCCCATGCGCTTGTCTACAAGAGGAAGTGGTGTTTCCAGTATCGCCAAAGCGGTTAGGGATTTTTATTATTGTGCTCGTAGCCATGACCTGACGTACACGGTCGCCTTATATCACACTGTACTCATGGTTCAATAGCAGTCATAGTACATTTTGCCAAGCCGTCACCGTGACTCGTGCTTTACTCGGCCGAAAGAATGCAATGGTGCCGTTGAACGCACGGCCGCAAGAGCGGAAACTCGACAACAGCGTCCGTGGAATCCCACTCCCCGGCGTACAGAGCAGCCCATCCCGTCGTCGGCTGCTGACACGCCACCATGAAATCCCAGCCGCCCATCGTTTCTCAGTCGTCAGACTTCATACCCACGTACCGTCATCCTCAATCCGCCGGAACGCGACTCCTGGAGCACCGCTCTGTCCGACACTCCTCACTGTGCCATCGAGACAACCGAGCATCGACCCCGCGCAACGTCCATGTGCTCGCGGTCGCGCCTATTCCAGACCCTGGCAACGGGAGTCAGTCGCTGTCTCACCCGTCTCGATCCTTCAATGCGGAAGTTCCGGGCGAGGGCGCGACAGCGTCCATCACGGCAGATTCCGTGCCAGCTGATGCGACGAAAGACGGAGGCCAAAACGCGATATCCCAGCAGACATTTTTTGTGTGTGTTTAAGAGGAAATAGAACAAGTATAGACCGAACACATCGAATCAGCATACCAACTCGTCATCAACGCCAAATCACCAGAGCCCCGCGGAATGTATGGCAGCGCGTGCAAATACGACGGCCATAGTCGTTCAGCGACGTCCCCCACGGAGCATCGGAAGCCGGGTATAAACGACCGAACTCGCGTCCCTTCTAGACCTGTCCTCCCCCCTATGATTGATGATGGCTGCTCGGTGGCATTCCTGGCTGCGGCGGCATCCCCGACCCGTACCCTTGGCTTCGCTGCTGCTGGACATAGTTTTGATATGCCATCGCCTGCTGCTGAGGGTCCATGGGCATCCCGGGCATGTAGTTGCCGGGCATGTGGGGGTTCTGGGGCATTCCGGGACGGCTGCCCTGGGGAGGAATATGCTGCCCGGCCGACTCCTCCGGGGACTCGACCTGATCGGCGCCATCGACGCCGTTTTCGTTGCCCTGCGTGGGCTCCGGGGCATTCAGACACGCCTAAACGTTCGGGTCAGCGCGACGAACATAACGCGGAGAAAATGCATTGCCACGGCCACATTGGCGCGTGCCCCATCACATGCGACGACGCGACCGACGACGAGCGCATATGGCGCGCCGAGTTGGCGCAACGCTCCGTAGAGCGGGTCTCGACGAAGGACAAAGCAACAAGCAAGTGAAAAAGCAATGGGCAGCCAGGCAGAGTGCGACGCAAACGCGTGGGGAGAGATGTACCTGAATCAAGTTCTTGCCCTCAGCCTTCGTAACGAGCGGTTGGAGCTTCGGGGTCGTGAAGGTGTAGACAAGACCCGTTTCGGAGACGACAAGCAGCAGCACCTGGGTGCCGGTCAAGACGGACAGTTCGTAGGCCTGCAATCGAGGGAGAAGCTCGAGTCAGCGAAAGGGTTGACAGAAAAGATGGGATGCATTTGTTCATGCATCGCGGAATGGATGGAGGCGCTTCGTGCCGCGTCGAGGAACCGCGCGAGCGTCGTGCACGCACGCGCTGGGGTCCGGCGAGGGGGGAGAAGCTGGGCCGGGGAGAATTGGCTCGGTCGCCACGCACCTTCTTCATGATGCCGGCCTTGCGCTTGGAAAAGGTAATGTGTCGGCGAGACTTGTCGCTGATGAACTTGATCTCAATCTTGCGACGCTCGCGGCCGCCCTTCTCGTCGTCATCGTCGTCGTCGTCGGCAGCCGAGGGGCGCTGGCGCTTGATGCCGCGGCTCTCAGCGGCGGCGTTGCCATTGCCGACCGAGTGCGACTCGTCGAGGTCGGGCGGAGAGGTCTGGTCGTGCTGGTCAGTGATGTCGGCCATTGTTTCTGCTTTAGGCTATCGCCAGCAGCGGGCTGCAGGTGGGCAAGGCGCGGCGACGCGAGGTGCGAGTTGTTGCTGTCGCCCCGTTTGGGTGGGCGAAAGGTGAGGAGGCGAGGCGAGGCGAGGCGAGGGGGCTTGCTTGGCTTTGGCGGGTCGAGGCGACGCCCGGATCAATCAATCGCGCGTGCGCGGAGGCGGCGGCGGCGGCGGCGGCGCTGCAAAACAGTCGACTCGTCGAGACGGCCTTTCGCGACGACTGTCGTCAACAATTCACACGAGTTGCCCAGCGTCGAGACGTGAGCTGGAAAAGGCAACAAAGTGGTGGAGATGACTGCTTTGAGCGTGGTGCCGATGGATCTATACTGGATCTGGAGTTGTGAAGCGGAGAGGGAGGGAGGTGCCCTTGTGTGTCGCAGAAACACCCGGTTGGGCGCGCGCTCTTCTGGATTGAGTCTGGTGTGAGGTGAGGCGACGGGACTCCAGAGGAGCAGGTGGGTTGCTGGGTTGCCAGGCCGCTGGGCGGGATGGAAGCGAGGGTAGGCGAGACGAGGCAAGGTACGACGTGCCGCCAGTTCTTATTGCTTTGTTTGGCGATGCAAGCTTCGGCCTCGACGCATACGAGAACTTAGCGCTTGAGCGTGATGGGGCGTTTCGCGGATAGGACAAGACGGAAGGCGAGGTGCGAGAGAGAGAAGAGGGCGAACGGGCAGAGTGTTGGGCCTGACTTTTGATTATCGGGGGGGGGGGTCTGGCTTGCCGGACAGGCTGGAGGGGATGGCAGGGCAGGGCAGGCAGGGTGGCAGGCAGGCGGGCAGGCGGGCAGGCGGGCAGGCCGTTGTTGCCCTGTAACCTTCCAATTCCCACTTCCCACCTCTCCCGTCTTCCAGTCCAGTCCAGTCTGTCCGGTCCTGCAGGCGACGGCGGGCGCACGCGGGCGCGGTTCGCTGGCCACCAGGGCACACTGGCGCGTGCAGGCTGGTGGGCAGAACGCCAGGGAAAATGGGCTGGCCTGAGCTGGGGGGCGGATGGGAGGCAAGGACGGGGGCGAGGAGGGGGCAGCCAGCCTGAGAGGGTTGGGGCCCGGGGGGAGGGGGGCGCGTTGCGCTGTGCTCGTAGCTGCAGGCAGGACTGGAGCCGCGTGCGACTTGCTGACTTCTGGCACCGGAGAAGAGACGAGAGACAGAAGGAGTGGGTGGGCACCGACAAGAATGGCCGACGGCCCGGCCATGATTGGCCGGAACGTTGCGGTCCCCCCGGTCGCTGGAATGAGGGACGAACGAACGGGCGCTTATGAGTGGGCGTTTCGGTGGGTCCCATCCACAGCTGGCATGGGTGCCTCGTACCAGGTGCACTGTCTGCCGCACTGTGCCTAGGAAGGTGCTCCGGGCAGAGGAGGGGCAGGGCCCAGCCGGCAGGGCACCTGGGCATCTCTCACGCTCCCCGAGGTCGCCAGCAGCACGAGGACCACCTGGGAGACACCAGCAGGCCCCATTGCCCCCCCCCCCCCTTCTTCTCCGACGGTGGAGGTTCCCCCCAGCCTAAGGCTAGCACGCCCGAAGATCCACTGGGGCCGCGCTCGAAAAGCAAGACACTGAGGCGAGCTTGGCGAGGGTGGGCTGCAGCGAGGTGGATGCCGCGCGCAGGGCTGTGCCTGTGGGGGAGACGGCGGATGGAGCCTTCTGCCATCTCGTCCCTGCAGGCGACGAGCTCTTGCGGCATGGAACCTGCAAACGAGGAACAGGCCAGGGCCACGCGGAACGAAGTGGGCTTCGGGCTCATTGTCGAATTGTTCCATGTTGCTGCTCTCCCTCATCAGGGTCGGCAGGGTGGTGGCACAGTTCGCGCTGTCGACGCATCAATGGGCAGCCGTGGGCTTTCCCGTCCCGTCTGGCCTGTCGTCGGTCTGGCAGCGCTCCGTGTCGCAGCACCCTCGAAGTCTCCGGTCTCGGCCCTCAACATTCTCGTATGGTAACTCCCATCTCGCAGACCAGTCGCTGCGCACTATGAGTAGAGAGCGACAGAGTTGCCAGTGACGTCGTGTCGTTTCGTGGCCGTCATGATGACCCCTTCCACGTTGCCAGCTGGCAAGGGGACAGTGGCCCTGGCGAGGCCAACATGGAAGGCACGAATGAGGACACGGCTGCAAACCTCCTCGTGCCTACCTCCGAGTACGTACCTCAGGTACCTACGAGTAAGGTAAGGTAGGTGGTCATAGAGACGGGGCCTGGAAAGAACGAGCTTGGTCGTGCCTCTCCCGTGCCCCCGTAGGGCCAGGCCTGGGCCACTAGTCGCAGCCGCTACGGGGCCCTGTGTTCAGCAAAAACTGACGTCTGGCCCACCACCTCGTCCGTCCATCACTCCGGTCCATGACAAGCATGGCAAATGGCGACCCTCTCACGCTCAAACTCTTGCTCTCCTCCGTCCATCCATCCTCCTTGCCTCCGGGCCTCGATGCCCGGCAAGCCTTGGTCGTCAGGCCCCACCCACACTCGGCCTCTTTAATGATCCAGGGTCACGGCACACCATCCTTGCCAACCACCCCCGGCCCGCCTCAGGAGGGCCGCTTCAGAGGCGAGCGAGTGGGCGCCCTACGGATGCCGATAACGCAGCCAACGAACCGTTTGCCGATGAAGAAGACCACCAGACGTGACAGAGGGCCACGGAACGCACGCAAGGGAAGAGACATCCGTACCGGCAGACAGACGCAGCAGAGCACCTCGCAGCAATTCGCAATGAGCCGCCTGCTCGATGCTCCCTTGGCACAAACATGACTCGGGACATTGCTTCCACACAGACGGGGCTGGCACCCGTTCTCACCAACCGTCACATCCCCCATGCAGCAAGGGACGCTGGGAGGCGGCGTCGATGGTGAAGCCGAGCCGGGGTAGGCCACGGCAATCGGCGCCTCTGATCTTGTGCGAAATGCCCCCCGGCGTCAGCAATCGCCGCAATCAAATCAGGCAATTGCTCTTTGGCGGCGTTGGATTTGGCTCCCGAGGCCAAGCCCCTTTCCATCTCGACTGCAATGCAACCCGAGGTTCGCGGCTGCTGCTCCTATGGAACACGGCCAGCGGCTCGTGCAGTTGGGCCATGGGGTCGTCGAGCTGCAAGACCAGCCGGGCGTCAGACTGTGCAACCCCATGGCAGACGGTTGCCTTTGATGGGGGCAGAGGGCATGGCCCTGAGAAAGGGACGGTACTCGATGGCTCTGGGCGCGTCTTTCGAGTTGAATCGGAGATACTTGGCACGGGAGACCATCGCAAGCCCAGCAGAGGGCGTCAAAAGTTCCCAGCGACTACAGGCCCGTCGAGATGCCGGAGCATGCTGATCGGTCGTGCCAGACCAGCCAGGCAGCCAGGATCCTTGTCTGTTGGTCGTCCCGCGGCATTCACGTTGTGTGCGCTGGACGGGCGTCCGTGGGCAACTGCAGAGACACTTGCAGAAAGGTACGTATCGAAGGATGCGCCAGTGGCAGACGAGGCACTTCACTTTGCGAGGGTACGGTACCTGGCAGTGGCGAGTCGTCGAGATGGCTGTGCTGGTTTGGGTGCTTCATGGCTGGCTCTGGCACCGAAGATGTAGGGGATGCATGCGACCACGATCGGTCCATCAAACAAAGCCGCCCCGTCGTCCGATGCGCCTCGTCAACGTTGTCAACACGCACCGGACGCGGGGAACGCACGTCGAGATCACAGAGCGCGGACCGACGACGACGAGCCGATGCGTGAGAACGACCGACTCGACCGACTTGACTCGACTCTACAAGACACGACCCGGCTCCTTTCACGCGTCCCGCTGGGCTGCTGCTCCTTGGCCCAATGATTGCCGCAGGGACCTGCACTGGCGTTCCCACAAGTTTACAACCCTCATGTCCAGGCTCTCGCTGCCCCGGCGCCAGTGAGCTTGTCAAAGGGTGGCTCGGCGGAGATCCTGCGCGCTTGGCCGTTTTAGGCAGCTACCTGGGCGCGCACAGTGTGAATCCGGAAAGGTTCCAGAACGGGGCCTGAGAGCTTGGCCCGGCGGTGCCATGGTTCCCCTGTCGGCTTGCAGTAGGCTGCTGGCGATGGCTGGATGGCTGGCGAGACGGCACGGTTCCAAGCAAGTTGACCCGGGGCAGGGAGCGCCAGGCCAGCGTCAAAAATAGCGACGCGACGAGCTGCCGGGCGAGCATCAGACGGCGGCGACGGACAACGCAAGAAGCTTCGTGTGGCATTTGGGGTCACCCCTGCGAGCTGCGAGGGGGACACTCGAACGGTTGTTTTGTGTTGATGCTTGGCCCGAGACGAAGGCATGCCTGCTTGCCTGCCACATGCCTGCTGGCATGAGCCCCCGGCAGCGCAGGCGCGGTTGGTATGTATGTACATCGGTACCTTCCACCATCCTATGCACTTAGGCGGAGCTGGTTGGGGCCTCGCTAGCGGCATAAGACGGGATACTCCGCTACAGACGGCGTTGCTGACGGGCGGGCTTGCGGGCTTGCGGGCGTTGCGCGATGCGTGTGCTGGGGCGTCCTGTGTGGAGGCTGTTGGTGGTGCGTTGGACGTACGGGGCCAATTTCTTCGTTGCCATCGTCGTCGTCGTTCGTCGTCGACAGCGGCAATGGCGCGGGCGACGGTTGAGGTGTCCCACGCGGCCGTTGGCAACGAGCAGGGTAGCCGGCGCGTGGTGTTTACTTGGCTACCGGCATCTGGGAGTGGGATTGCGAATACCTGCGCAGGGTATGGACTACCCCTAGTCATTGGCCCTTCAGTATTGTACTGTCGTTTCGATGGCTGAGTTAATATTGCCTGGTTGGGTTCGCATTAGCGGGCGCTCCGTATGCGACTGGAGGAGGCAGTGTGAGATTGAGCCACCCTACACCAAGCAGTCAGTCACAACGAGTCCAACTCGTACATCGAAACCCGGGCGAAATTGTGTGCGTGGTGCAATTGCCAAGGAGCGACAGTGTCATCTTGTGTGTCTGAATCAAGGAACACGCCCTACCGCTGTGGTGTCTTTGGAGGATACAGACCGACCCTTGTGCTGGATGGGCAACTTGTCACGACAGCCTAGAGGCACGCATCGCCACGCGCGTCACGATGGCCCGGCACGGTACGCAGAGGTGGTCTGACATGACCGCATTGCCGAGCCTGGTTCGCACAGCACAGATATAGCGACAAAAAAGTACGTGCCCGTATGCACGCATGAGTCGATTGAGCACGGCGTCCGTCCAAGAGGAAGTAAGAACGTACATGAGAAGCAGGCCCGACGCCGTCCACGCCCTCCCTCGCACGACAGCGTCGTGAGACAATATGCGCATGGCGCAGCCGTCACGCCGCCGGCAGCGGACAGACCGGCCGGCAGACTGACAGGCAGACTGACAGACGGACTGGTGACAGACTGACACACGGGGCGTGCAAGACGCCTGGCCGCCACTGCCCTCTGCCCCGCGGGACGACGACGGAGGCGGGGGGCGACACGCAGGGTAGGCTGTGTGTATCATCGAAGGGGGCCCCTTTCGCGCGTCACGTCGCACAAGTGGCGGCGGGTGCCTCGTCGTCGTCGTCGTGCAACGCGATGCGCATGAATGAGCAGCTGACGGCCGGCAAGACAGACAGACACACAGTACTTGGTGCACACAGACCCTCCCCGGACCCAGCCCAGCCTTGCCTGGCGGTGCGTGTACGTCGTCGTGGGCGCGACGGGCCAGCTAGCACGACGGGGGATGCACGCACGCGCAGATGGATGGATAGATGTATGAATGTATGGATGGATGGATGGATGGATGGATGGATGCACGTTGGACCGAGGGAGGCTCTTTTCTCGGTGGCCCCGGACAACCGGCCGAGTTGTTTTGTGTCGCGTTGTGCTGTGCTGTGCTGCGCGGTGCTGCGCCCGTTGGTCGCTCGACGGGGGCGGGCGGTTGAGAAATGCGTGCATTTGCGGCCGCTTGGCGCATTCCACCAGCACCGGCGGCACTGCACTTCGTACACGTAGTCGGCTGATAATAAGTCAGTCCCTGGACCGAGCCGACCGCGTGCGTGTGGGCTCGTCGGGGGGCTCGGGATGCTCAACGACCAAGTGCGCACGGTAATTAATAAAGTTGGCGGCTGGATTCCTCGCAGCGTCCTGCGCGTGCTGCATCATCATCAGTCCAACAGAGCAATGATGAAGCTCCCCCCACCCCAATTCACGGCTTGAGTGACTGCCGTCGCGAGAAAAAAAAAGAGAAGGAACAAGAGCAAAACGGATGCGACTCTGCCTTTCCCTCAGCATCATCAACCGCAACCAAAACCCTCCACAACCACGGGTCCCCCTCGCTGCCCCAAACGAACGCGCGACCGGCAGAAGGGAAAGGGGCGCGGACTCCCAATCAGGCGATTTCACCAGCGGATGCGCGCGCGTGATTGGCCGAGCCGGTGGCCCCCCCAAGCCAACCTGGAAGGCCAAGGCCGTGCCCACCGCAGCGCACTGATTTCTGATGCACGCCTGAAACGGCCCTTGTCAGGGCGGCCGTCGCCATCGCCGCCGCCGCCGCGGCAGTCGCCGCTTCGCCGAGCCGCTCGTTGCTGGCTGTGTCGTATGGAAACTTGGGTTGGGTTGTAACTAAGCGCCGCCCACCGTTCCATCCCCGTCCCCGTCCCCTTCCTGGTTGAAGGTTTGCATCAACGACGGGCGGAGACGGACGGGGCCCAATGCTGCTGTGCTTTGCTCGTGTGATTTTCCCCTTTTCCTTCCATTCCACTACCGTTCTCCCCTTCTGACGGATCATGGCTGCGTGGTGATCCCTCACTGGGCTCTTTTTCTTCGTGTGTTGGGCGTTGTTGTGGTTGAACTACCTAGGCCCTTCTTACCACCTCTTCCATCGTGAACACTCGGCGGCGACCCGTCCCGGCGGCCGCAACACGCTCGTTGTCTATTCTACCCTTCAGGCCTCGCCTCCTTCGTCCTTGGACCGTCCTGGTTGACGCGGCGCACCGTCGATCCGATCCGATCCGATCCAACTCGACTCACCGTGAGCGGATGGTAGACAGGTTCAACAAACCGATATTAGACGCTGGTCGTCATTGAACAACACATACGCTTTTGCAGCAAAGACGCCCTCACGAGCGCACCTTCTTCCATCACAAACCAACCAGTTTTCCATCTTCATATCTCAACATCATCGAGCACGACCGGGCTGGGGGGGACACACGATGCCCAACAAAATCTTCCTCGCCGCCCTCGCGGCCGACGTGCTCTTCCTCGCGACGGGGTGCCTCGAGCTGGGCTTCTGCCTCGTCGTGCGCAGCGCCATGGACGACGCCCCGCGCGACGGCAAGGACGCCGTGCGCAACCTCCTCTCGCAGCGCTTCCCGCTCACGGCCGGCATCGCCAACGCCGCCCTCATCCTCGCCGCCTTCGTCTTCACCATCCCCGGCCTGCTCTCGCCCATGCGCGGCTGGCTCAAGCTCGGCGGCTACCTCGTCACCGTCTGCGGCCTCTTCACCCTCTGCCTCGGCGTCTATCTCTGGGTCATGACCCTCCAGATCAAGGCCGCCTTCTTCTCGACCTATGTCGACCAGACGCCTGCTGTGCAGTCGCTGATACAGACTTCGGTAAGCTTGGCTAATTCCGACCCAAATTTCTGTGTGTGGTTCGTGTGCGTGTGTTCGCGAGCATGTTGTTGTGCGGTGTGTGAGTGTGAGGGGAGTGTGTTGGAGATATATGCAACCGACGAGGCATTCGCGAGACACACAAACGCTGACGCCGTGGTGCTCATCTCGCAGTTCGACTGCTGCGGCTACTTCAACCGCACGACGCCCGCCTTCGTCACCGACGACACGTGCCCCAGCCCGGCCGCCGCCGCCCTCGTGCGCGGCTGCGCGACCGCCGTCTCGAGCTTCGCCAACGTCTTTGTCGACAACATCTTTACCGCCGCCTTTGGCATGGTCGGTACGTTTGTCGTGCCCCCTTGGAATCCTACTTCTCCACGCATATGATCCATCACCCTCCTCCCGTGCTGGGTATGTACATGTATACATCTAACAGGCCCGTTCTCGCAGGCGTCGACGCCGTCCTCATCCTTGCCATCGCCTGCCTCCTCAAGGACCGCAAGGAGCGCGAGCGGTACCGCCACATCGACGAGAAGTCGGGCTACCGGGGCTTCTGAGCCGCTTGCTGCTGATCGCTTTCAGTTCCCCTCGAAAGTTGCGATTGTCACTCGTCGCAATGGGAAAGAAAGTCGTGCACAGAGTTTCTTGGATATGGACAAAGAGCATCTGTTGCGAGCGTTGGTTGGTTTTCTAAGGCTCTCCTTTCCTTTTCGCAATGCACAGTAGTATGTCGGCTCTCCATGGCACACACATGCCCCAGCCGCTCCCTCACAGTCGTCCTAGTCTTTTGTAATTAGAGTAACAGGCTAGTCAATATATGATCCTCGGCGGAAGTCAAGTCACTTCGTTTCTGTACAGGTGCAGCCGAATGACGTAGGGACACCGATGTCCATGCAGGTGAATCCGTCACCCAGGCCGCAATCAGGAATGCTAGAGGCTTAACGGTATATTATTAACGAGGCCCTCCGCGGTTCTGCACACCCGCGAGGCCCGCGGGACGAAAGTACACCAAAAACCTCTCGACTTCACTCTCAAGTCCCTACTCCACGCCGCTCGTGTGCGATTCGTGTATGTGGTATTCTAGGACGCCTTGTTCGCCTCGCCAGTTGCCGGCAGACATGAGAAATGATGCTAAAAACACAAACAAGAGGTATCCATTTCCAAACTCATACAACCGAGTCGTCGTCCCTTCTCGGGCCGCCGTTCTCCGGATGGCCGTCGTCGAAATCTACGCTCGGTCGCATCTGCGAAGGACTGGCCACCAAGCCGGCGCTGCTTACCGAGGCACGGCTCCCCCGCTGCGTCCACCAACTCAGCGAGAGCATGTCTCGTATCGACCCGGACCCGGACCCGGACGAGTTTCTTCTCCGGATGTTGCGCCTCGCCACCAGGCCGGGGAAGCCCGTGCTCTTCCTCCGCCGACGGGTCAGCTTGCGTGGTGTGGACTCGGTGCTCGGCCCGCTGGGATCCTCGCGGCCGCCGACGACGCCGCTCACGGACCTCCGGGCCGAGGAGAGCAACGGCGTAGCCTCTGTCCGGCCAGGCAGCGTGATAGACCGCAGCCTCCCAACCGGCGTGGTTGGCTCCTCCTGGTCTTCCAGCTCGCCCCATATCTCGGCCCGCTCTGCCCAGCGGAACGTCTTCTTGCGTGTCGGCGTGAGCGGCGACGTCTCCCCGTTGACGGCTGGGAATGTCTGGTATGTGGGAACTTCTTCTTCGACTGCGGCCTCCTCAGATCCCAAGAGGGACTCCTCCTCGCCCTCTGTATCCTCGACGAGCCCCAAACCGGGAGCAAGGGTCGATTGGCCAACGCCGGGCGCATGCTGCTCGTCGCTGAGCCGCCACGACAACGCCAGCACGCCCGAGAGCAGAATGACAGTACCAAGTGCAATGAGGCATGCGTGTAGTGTCGATATCAGGCTTGTCTGGTTAAAGTATATGAGCCCATCCAAGATGGCAATGATATTGTAAACGCAAAACACAAGTGGGTAGAGGACCGAGGTCGACACCAGTTTCAGTCCCCGGTGTAGGTAGTATAGCTGGCACAGCGCGAGGGCGACGAGCGCCAGGACGATCGCCCACGACTGCCAGTGGGCGAACTGGTTGTTGCCGCCAACCGTCTTGATCACCAGCTCGACGGCCGATTTGGCGAAGAGGAGGGCGTGGGCTGAAAGGTCGCCGCTGATGATCCCGTATGTGATGCCACGGGCCAGGCGGAAGCGCGCATTATGCGATATGCTGGATGTTCGGTTGACGACGTCTATCAAAATGGCGGTACCAATGACAAATAGTGCCTGCAAAATCATCCACGCCACGAAGGGCTTACGGGCGAGCAGTTCGAGGAGCTCGTCCAGGTTGTGCGCGGGCGAGGGAATCGCGCCGAAGATGGCGATGAGGACGGCGCCGGTCGTCACGAGGACGGTGCCGCAAAGCGACCACCGTGTAAAGGGCTCGCTCAGAATCAGAGTGGCGCATATCGAGTTGAAAACCAGGCCAGCCGCTTGGAGAGTCGACAGCACCGGCAGGGGAAGCGTCGATATCTGGACCGTGCTCCCCAGAAGGTTCGCGATGATGAACATGCCCATGCCCAGTTGCCATCTGCGTCTCCGATACGGCGGCCGCCGCACGTCGTGGGGGCCCTTTTCGTCTTCGAGGATGTGCGACTTTCGCTGGAGCGTCAGGCCGAGGCTCTGCACGCTGGTCGATATCAGGCCGACGATGATCCCCAGCTGCAGGCGCGCGTCGCATTAGCTCTGTCTTCTCGCGCAGTCGCGGGGGCCCCAGGCAGGGGAGGGAGCAGGGCAGGGCATACAGCTATGCTCCCGCCGGGGGAGATGCCGCCGAATGGTCCCATCGCGCGGCGTCCAGATCGACGGTCATCTGGCGGAGGAGAAGGGCGAGGTGTCGCTGGGGCGCGGCATGAGGAACGGGAGGGTGATGTTGTGTGCGCGCGTCGAGATCGGGAGCGCCACCTTCCCAGCCAGAGAACGTTGGATCGAGGAGGGACGTGCGGGGGGTGTCGGTCGGGTGCGAGCGAGGCTTGACGGCTGGAGGAGAGGCTGGCCGTTGTCGGTCAGGCCAGGTTTGTTGGGCGGGCGGGCGAGGCGGCGGTGGCTGCTCGCCCAGCGATGAGGTGACGACAGTCCGAGAGAGGAGGACAAGCGAATAACGAAGGGCGCCGGCACCCGCGCAACGAAGAGGCGAAAATGGAGGTAGATGCGTCGTGGAGGCCTCGAGGTTAGCAATTGGATGTCTAGACGGTTGAATGAATGCTGCAGCTTCACAGAGTGGGATGAATGCGCGGGATGGGCGCTTGCTTGGCGGAGCTGCTGCGCCGTCCCTGGTCATGGACGGGCTGGCTGGGGGGGAGGCCACCTGACACGGTCACCTAACCGCCGCCGCAAGCATGCACGGCACAGGCACGCTGGGGGGATGGTGCTACAGTGACCCTGAGACCCGCCGAGCCAGGCCCGAGTGCTCCAGTCGCCAACCGGGCTGGAACCTTAGCTGTGGCTGGTGCCGGTCACATGACATCCTGAAATGACCCCCCGACGTCATCCCAGGCGCTGGACCGGCCCCCGTAAGCACTGGCGTTTCCAGCGGGGTTCATCACCTGAGCTCCGCGACTGTGGCTGGTGGACAGTGACGGGAGGCTTCAACGCTCGCTGAGGTGGGTGCAGGCAGTCCGTACCCACAGCGACTCGGGGAGACGCACGACAGCTCCCGCCTCTCGACCCCCAAGGCGTCACAGCTCCTCCTGCGACGACGACGCTCCATCTCCGCTCCGCCCATCCCCAGCAGCAACGACATCCCTCGTCCTCGATACCGCAGCCAACCTCGGGCTGTGATCGGGATCCCGCCCCCGCCTGTCCTGTCGGCCATCGCTTTTCTCCCCCTTCGTCTACCGTCGCGCCGGGTCCGTCCCCACACGCCGCAGCCATGTCGCAACACGCATTGTCCGACCAGCAGGTACGTCTCGCGCACCAACGACCGCCGACGACGAGCGGCCGCGATGCATCATCCGCCGCGCCGAGGGCCCAGGCCATCGGCCTCGCCGCCCGCTTCAGTCTCTGACATTGGGGACATGTCGCTAACGCAGCCCGCCCGCTGGGCGACGACGCACAGGTCGACAATGAGCTCCGCAAGATGACGGCCTTCATCAAGCAGGAAGCCATGGAAAAGGCCCGCGAGATCGAGATCAAGGCCAACGAGGAGTTTGAGATTGAAAAGTCCAAGCTCGTCCGCCAAGAGACCGACGCCATTGACTCGCAGTACGAGAAGAAGTTCAAGCAGGCCACCATGTCGCAGCAAATCACGCGCTCCACCGTTGCCAACAAGACGCGGCTCAAGGTGCTCGGCGCCCGCCAGGAGCTGCTCGACAACATATTCGAGACGGCCGAGAAGCAGCTCGCCGACGGCGCCAAGGACAAGGGCAAGTACCAGAAGATCCTCAAGGGCCTCATCCTCGAGGGCTTCTACGCCATGAACGAGCCCAAGCTGCAGCTCCGCGCCCGCAAGAAGGACTACGACGTCGTTAAGAAGGCGGCCGAGCAGGCGGCCGAGGAGTACAAGAAGGAGGTGGGCAAGGACATTACGGGCGTCGTCGACGAGGAGCATCCCCTGCCCGAAGGCTCGTACGTGACCTCCCCCCCCCCCTCCCCCCCCCCTGCACGCGCCACCGACAGACACGGTGATCAATACGCTGACACAACGCCCCGCTGATATAGGTCCGGAGGCGTCGTCATCGTCGGCAGCGAAGGCAAGATTGACATCAACAACACATTCGAGACCCGGCTGGAGCTGCTCAAGGAATCGGCCGCCCCCGCCGTCCGCGAGTCGCTGTTCGGAAAGAACCCGAACCGCAAGTTCTTCGACTAGATATACTTCTCGTATGGGGCACGGCCAAGTGTTGAGACTGCTCTGTGGGAGATACGGGGGAAGGGACGAGGCTGCGCATGTGCGTGAATGCATTGACAAGACCTTGCACTGTTTCCATCGAATTGCGCGACCCGTACCTAGTTTAGATGCTGTACCATAAAACATGACCCTTTCCAGCCTCAAAACGCCAAGCTCGAGTCACCCGCATATTCGCTGATATTTATCTCCAACATGCCTTTCATGAAACGAATGGGTATCAATCGCTATTCCCTCTTTCCGCAATAAGCTTGTTCCTGTCCAGGCGGGCTCGGCTCCCCTAACGCTGTAGAAACTTTCTCATATAGTCCTGCTGGCGCGGCAGGTCTGCGGCGTCAGACTCGCCAGGGAGGTCAAAGACGCTCTTCTTGGCCTTTCTCTTGGTGCGAACCATGTAGAGCAACCGCTGCTCAACCCACTCCACGACGCTCTTGGCCTCGGTTCGCGCCAGCCGCATGCCTGAGTCGTTGATCTTGCGCCAGATCTCTCGCAGCTTGGCGGCTAATTCGTCGACCTCGTCGTTGAACCTCTTCTCGTCCTCGCGATCGTCAAAGACTCTGACAGATCCGTCATCGATGGCTATATCCAAGAGAATTATCTTGGCCTTGAGCTCGGCGAAGTCAGTCTTGGGAGAGATGCTGAATTCCGTCCCGCTGACGAGATCGATCATGGTTCGGATGGAGACGACATCCTCTGCATTGTGGCGACCAAGGGTGTTGTCTTCGAAGAGGAATACAACGGCCAATCTTCGCCTCAAGTCGTGCGTCTTGCGGTTACTAACCGGAAGACACAGTAGGGCATCGGCACGTATGCTTTGAGCCTTGATTCCGTTGCAGAGGTACGAGCCAGTCTCGAAACACTACACGCAGTAGTTAGCGACACGCTCGCTGTAGTTGATGGTCCCGAGGACATACAAATGAGTCCCACGACGGTCCGGGAATGGCTTCAACAAGGGACTGGACTGCGTCCTCGTACGCGCTCAAGAGGTCGATGCTGCAGATCAGGAACCTGTCCATGGACATCCGAAGGAGGGTCTGCGCTGCAAATTTCGCGGCGGGCACAGACATGTGGCAGCAAATTCCAGAAAGGAGTTCCAGAAACGTCTGCAGACACGACCAGTCGCGGTCTTGATATGGGTCGTGGCCCAATTTGGACACAGGAAACTCGGCTTCCTCGTTCTTAATATCCTCAGCCGCGCCTAGTTGGAGGAACAGACCCTGCAAACGTTCTGGCGTGAGTAGACGTTCAATTTGCTCCCGACAATCCCACAGCATATCGCCGTATTCCTGCCGTATGATAATGGACTGTTGGGTGCAAAGGTCGTCCAGGATCCACTGGAACAGAGAATCCGGCATGTCGTTAAGCTTGTGCAAGACCATCTGAGGCACGCCGGAAACGAGGTGCTGCTCCCTGGTCTTGACACTGCCCTGTGTCAACAGTCGCCATGGTCCCTTTTTGCCCTCTCTAGGCACTGGTTTGGGCGACGGTGCTGTCGACTCTTGCTCAAAGAAGCAATATCGTAGCTGGGCCTGACCCGGATCTGACCGTTGCACCGCCCGAAGTACTTTCTGCGCATCGTGGCCGCCTTTCTCCTTGACGACACCAGCAACGACATCGCCCAATGGCTCGGCCTTGGAGGCGGCTGCCCTTTGCCTCGATTCTTCCGCGGCCTGTTTGCTCAGGAGAGAGCTGGCCGTGGTGGCATGGTCCTTGCGCGCGTCCTTGGCCAGCGCCTTGAAGTCGAACTTGTGCTTGGGGATGATGGCGAGCGGACTCGAGTGGAACTCGACGGCCGTCCTCTTGGCCCTGGGCGTCGCATAGGGATCCTGCGGCGTCTTCTGCTGCGTGGGCATGGCCCGGCGGGTGCCGCCGCCGAGCAGGACCGACAGGTCCTCGAGCGAACCGTCCGAGGACGAACCCCCATACTCGCTCCCGTCGTCGTCGGACGCCGCAATCTCCTGGCGCTGGGGCTGCCGCCTCCCAGCAGGCGTGGCGGTCTCGCTCCGGCTCCTGCGGCTCAGAGGCGAGGGTGAAGGAAGCGGGGACGGCGACGAGAGTGCCGAAAGGCGCGAGGACGAGGACGCCCGAGGAGGGGTCTTGGGTTGAGATTGCGTGACGGCGGGCTTGAAGAAGCTGAGGATATTGCCATTTCCTGACCCCGCGGCGGCTGGCTTGTTGGTCTTCTGGGACGGCATGTCGCGCGCAGGTTGCCCGCCACAGCGGAGGTGCAATCTCGTGTGAAGCGCTCCGTCAGTGGAACGAATGATGCCGCGGATCCCCGTAGGGAAGGGCTCCAACGTTTGCAAAACGCGATGTCTTTGATGGCCGTGGCGTCGGGAATGTCATTGGGGCCAGGGTCTCGCCTTTGTTCGGGAGCCATCCGCGTCACGGCAAACAGGGTCTAGGGCGGGCGGGAGGGGTCCACTGCGGCGCGTCGAGGCGTGCTGGCGCGTGCCAGCTTACCTAAGTTTGAATGCTGGCTACCCTGTAACGAATATAATCGCAAACGTGCAGCTCAAGACATGCATGCAAACACGCAGGTGTCAAAGGAGAGGCAGTCCTGTTGCAATCGTTGACTGATGGTGACCTGACGGTATCAAGCTTCTTGACGTCATTTTTACTGAGCTTCCCTCGAAGAATTGGAGGAGCTGGAGTTTCATGCCTTTCCACAGGATGGGCCAAGGTTAACAGAGCTCATCCCGGCGCTGCATTTGAGCCTCGACCGGACGCACAGCCGTGCGGAAGCAGGCGGCACCGCTGAAACCTCCATGATACTCCGTCTCTGCCGTTCGCTGCACGCCCTCTGTCACGCCGTCGCGATACAATGCCGTGCGCGTTGCCCACTTCCTCGGGGCTCGTATCTTCCCCAGCGTGAACGTGTCGAAAAGATGGGATGGTCCGCCTGCCGAAGAGGGCATGAGGGCCATTGGCACGTCCGTTCCAAAGTGGACACTTGTCATATCTTTACGGCCCTCGCCGGTGATGCTGAAGGCCGGGTGACACGGCGCGATTGCAACCCAAGCAGTGATCAGCGCGCGTCCCCACCCGCAAGGGGAAGATGAGCGCCTCCAACAATGCACGCGATGAACGGGGGACGGGGGCCGGTTCTAGAAGAGCGTGGTCCAAATAAGCAGGTCCCTGCGCTCGGCTGTCAGGCCCAATGGACTCGGCGCTCGTGGGCTGAAAGGCGAGACAATGTGAGACGAAGGATGGACGGGATGGGCGGGTGATCGCCTGGCACTGCCTGGCAGACTCGAGCGGGTTCACGCATTACGGCGGCTCTGTCTGTGATACCTTGCTGTGCAGCCCTACTACCAACTCGTACGAGCAGGGCAAGAAGGGGTTTCACGCTGTAGTACTTCGTACTCGTAGGGCAGCAAGGCGACCGCCAAGGCAGACCTGCCCGTCGCGGTGGGTTTGGCGCGGATTCCAGTCGGCAATCTTCACCTCAATGCCACGCGACGACGAATCATTCGCGACTCATCCGCGTCGGTGGAAATATGGGGGCTGGCGTTCACAGCACCAGGCACTCGTCGTTCTCGCACCTCACTAACTTACCAAGTACGTACGAGAACGCACGCTACGCTGCGGTACTTGGTACCGTCCATCCATCCTGGCAAGGCCGCGTCAGGGGCTCTCTTCTTCCCGTCCTTTCGGGCCAGGACCAGTCGACCCGGGACGGCTGGCTGGGGGTACGTACGCGTCTGTGGAGGCTCACCGTCCATCAAGTACCTTAGTGCGTGCGGTGAGGACTCCCTGATCGTCACACGGCTGCTCCTTGTCTGTGGGCGACGGCGACGGCGACGGCGGCATCGGCAGTCCAACACGGTGACCGGACGGCGACGGTCGCGGAGCAACGTGGCGAAAGACGTTGAACGTCTGTAGGGCTGCCTGACTCCCGTCCGGGTGGCGAAATGTCAAACGGGGTTTCCGGTGGCGGCTTCGGCGTCGGGGCCACGGCCAGCGAGTCGGGCGCGCGACCACCCTTCCCGCCCGAGCCCGTCCGGCGCTGTCCGGATGGCCACAATGTGCCGCGATTGTGTCAAGAGACGGCAGCGTCGGTGGAGATGAATGACTTGCTCCCCGCTTGCCCGCCTGCTGCGCGAAAGGGGAAGGGGGGCATGGGGGCCTCCGGGGGGGGGGGGGGGTTCCTTCAGGCCCTTTCGGGGAGGACTAAGGGGGCCGCTCGATGGGGGGAAAGGAGTCCGAGTGGAGGAAGGCAAGAGGGTCCTGCCGGGAAGCCAACACGGGGAGGGGGCCTTTGGCATTCCGGGCAGGCGCTTCAACCCCCACCAGAGCCAAGTTTCTCGAGCTCCGCCGCAGGTAGCGCCTCGAAAAGCCCGAGATCCCTTTGCAAGCGGCCCAGCGCGATACGGCGGCCAGGGTTGCCAGGGGTCCCGTCCCACAAGGCCAAATGACGACGTGCTTCTTTCGGCCGGGTTGCGATATTTACTCGTACCTAACACACGCGTCCCCTCCTCGTACTTGCAGGCGCGACGGCGGGGTGATGGTTCGACGGGCAAGAAGGACATGAGGGTGCGTGCGGATACATGTGGGCGTGCCGCAGACACTCTTGCACATGGTAGGTAATGTGCCTCTCGTAGTATCTGCGTTGCAGATTCATGCTGACAGATGGCGCGGCACCAACAACAGGGCAGGTAGCGGGCAGCAAGCAAGACAGCAAGCAAGGAACCTGGAAGCAAGCAAGCAAGCAAGCGGCGGCACAACAATAAGCCTCAGCGGCGCGCAAAACCTTGCGTCATGGAACCGCACCGCACAGCACCGCACCGCAACGCACCGCATCGTCCGTCCCACGGCAGCCGGACACCCGGAGCTGGGGGCACAAGATGCCAGAATGCCACGTTTGAGCTCCGAGCACCCCATGCTCACGTCCACGTACACGTCCCACGTCCATGCCCCATGTCCACCCAAGCCAGCCGGCCGGCCTGCCAGCCTGCAATAGGACACGGGACCTCGGCCGGCGGCGCCGCCATGAGAAAGCGATGGAAGCGACGCCGTTGCTGCCAAATCGTTTGTGGCGCGGGAGCCAAGTCTATCTAATTTTACTTGCGGCCGTTGGCCATGCACTCCTTTTTAAGCCCCGTCAGCGGCGCGGGCGGAGCAGAACGGGGCGCGGCGCGCGCTGCGCCTGCAGGAACTGCAGCCCGTCCGTCTGTCGACCAAAGCAGGCCAGACCGGACCAGCCCAGGTCGAGCGAGGACTGGCCAGGCGATTGACGACAGGGCAGGGCTGCACCGGGCAGGGAGCGACGAGGGAGGCGTCGCCGTCAGCAGGGGCCGATGGCTGATGGATGGGCATCGCCGAGGATTTGCTTTCTCCTACGTGGACACGGTGGACACATCACGAATCCGCGTCACCAGCCAGCGCCGGCTGCTGCGTCCCAAGTGCTCCGATGCAGTCAATGCCTTCGGTGTCGACGTTGGTCGCATCAACAAGTGCCCGCAGCGCAATGCGACGCCCTCGCGATATGCATCACATCTCGCCCGTCAGTCCACACAAATGCGTCGAGGGGGGTGCCGTCCGCCCGCCCTTGTCCATCCACATCCACAGTGCCGTGGGACCCAGCACAAGCTCCAGCACCAGCACTTAGCCCAGCCGGCGGCCCCCACACCCAGCCCAGTGTTCCGTCGTCGCGCGCGATGGGAGGCGTGCGTGGCGGCGGAGCCACGGCGCGCCCATGGAGTCCGAGTCCGCTAACCCCGGGACGCCGGAGGCGTTTCGAGGCATCGTGAAGAGCAACAGTTGACGACAACGGGAACTCGACGGGTGGCCCGGCCGTCGTCGCCGGCCAGACGCCGTGGCCTCGCCCACGGTCATGCAAGCGAGCGAGCGCGATGGCAGGCTCTCTCTCGCTCTCTCTCGCTCTCTCTCTCTGCCCGCCCAGCTCGCGACGCGTCGGTTGCATGTCTCGCCAAGCGGCAGCGGGCGTGCAGTTTGCAATGAAACGGAATTCAAGGGGCTCTGTGCCGTCCGCCCACGCCCAGCCCCGTCCAGGGACACGCACACTCGCGGGTGCGAGCTAACTAACACTCGTACTCGTACCTTGGAGCTAAAGGCTATTATTGCTGCTGCTGCTGCTGCCGCCGCCGCTGCTGGCCTCGGCGGGAGGTGGACGGATGGACCCTTTCGGCCGACGCGCGCGACAACGACTGGCATTTGGAATACGGGTGCGCGTCTCCCGAGCCTGTGATCACGCCCGCTTCACACGCAGAACCAGAAACAGGCGACGCGGGCAAAGTCACATACGATACTGGCTGGTATTTAGAATGCCCATGTGAATGAGTCGCCCCGCCTGACAACGGAAAGAGAATTAGCACCTTCTGGGTTCTACCTTGCCGCGTGCCCGAGCGGGAGACGGTGACAAGGCGGAGATTTCACGGAGGAGCCAGTCAGGCAGTCGGTCGGTCAGTCAGTCAGTCAGTCAATGCCCGTTGAAGCCCGGTGGTAGGCGGCACGCAACGGCGAATCGGTCTCGGCGCCGACTCGTTCGTTCCTCGCGCTCCCCGACATGCTGCCACAAAAAAAAAACCACATTCTCTGTCTGGGTGGCCGGCTGACCAATTGCCCATCTGCATCTCCCCAACTTCGCTCCGGCAACGGCAACGGGCGCGCTGGCGGTGCGTGTGCTTACGATAGCACGTTGTCACTGTGCAGCGAATAACAGCTTCACGGTCGCTCCTCGCAGGGACGCCGGCGGTGGGGGCGGAGCGAATGTGGTCGGATGGGCCGGGAGCTAGTGGCATGGAGCTGAGGGGAGGGAGTCGACTGGTGGCCCTGGCGGCGGCGGCGGAGGCGGCGGCGGCGGCGGCTGTTCCAGCGCCCAGCACACCTGGGCTCAACTTACCTATGCAGTGAGAGAGCGAGTGAGGCGGTGACAGTGCACCAGCAACGGCAGCCCTGGGGGCACCAGCCATGCCCGCCCGGATCTTTCCAGTGGACGTCCGTCCCGCCTTTGGCCTTGGGCTGGGCTGGGCTGGGCTGCCCGGGGCGTGCGGCCTGCCGTGGTCCTCGACTCCCCGGTGCGGTGCAGCGCCTGCGGGTGTTAGCACCCCCTGGCCCTCCCACGGCGCGCTGGCCTTGCCGGGCTTACCATCATGTACTGCAGGGCGTGTCGCGACGTACCCGCCTCCGCCGCCGTGCCGCGCCCCGGTACATGCCAGGCTACCTCGTCGAGTAATGGGCAGCTCGGGGTCCCAGGCTGTCCGGAGCGAGTGAGCATTGGATTTTTCGTCCCCCCTTCCCGCCCGCTGGCCTGTACTCGTCTCTCGTACCTAGCGTCCATCGCCAATCTTCCACTTCCACCTGCACTCTCCCTCACCCACGCACCCCTTCGCCCACGGCGACGACGACGACGACTCGGCCACCCTCGAAGCGATTCTCTCCCTCGCCCGGTGCGGCTTCGAACCGAGCTCCCTACTCCCGCAGGTCGCTACGAACCAGACCCCCCCCGGGCCTCCCGCGTCGTCGACGACACGTTTGCTGTCGCCGTCCAACACGCCGTGTGAGGCACTGCGCTGCTCGACCACCACCACCCCCCCTTCGTGTTGTGGCCTCTCGCCTAGATCCCGCAACACCACCGCACCCTGGCTGGCGACTTGGGGTTGAACGGGCGCTAGCCCGCAACTTTTCTCTCCTCTCCCATCATGGCCACCTCGACCACCACCGATCCCGGCACCGAGGCCGACGTGCAAAAGGTCCAGACGCAGCGGGCGCGATGGGCCACCCGGAAGATGACGGTCAAGAGCGGCCGTACCAAGCGCATGTCCCTCTTGAACCGCATGCAACACCGCAGGACCGCGTCCAATGAGAAGAACCACCCCGGTGGCGACGACGGCAACGAGCCACCGCTGGGCGACCGCGACCCCGACGATGGCGACCACCACGACGGGGGCTCCGACTCGGACGACGACGACGGGGACCACGAGAGTCGCACGCTCTACTTCAACCTCCCCCTTCCCGACGACATGCTCGAGGACGGCCACCCGTTGTACACGTTCCCGCGGAATAAAATCAGGACGGCAAAGTATACACCACTATCGTTTGTTCCCAAGAACCTGTGGTTCCAGTTCCACAATGTGGCCAACATCTTTTTCTTGTTCCTCGTCATCCTGGTCGTGAGTATCCCCCTTCTTCTCCAATAATTGATTCGTCGCAAATGCTGAGCAACTTCCGCTGCAGATTTTCCCCATCTTTGGTGGTGTGAACCCGGGCCTCAATGCTGTGCCCTTGATCTTTATCATCGTTGTGACGGCCATCAAGGACGCCATTGAGGACTACCGAAGAACGATCCTCGACATCGAGCTGAACAATGCACCGGTTCACCGGCTGCACAACTGGAACAACGTCAATGTTGAAACGGACAACGTTTCCGACTGGCGCAAATTCAAGAAATCCACCTCCAAGTTCTTTGGTAGCATCTGGCACGCCATTGAGAGTCTTTGGTCCAAGAAGGCGAAGGCTGCCAGGGCGGAGCGCAAGATGCGCAAGCTGAACCCCCCGGAGGAAAGCGAAGGCCGTCCGTCAATCGAGACAGTGCGCACCCGGCGCTCGGTCCGGGAGTCGCTCTCCTCGCCATTCACTAACCGCGACTCGTACGTGTCGGCCCGTGAGGACATTCAGATGACGCCTGTGCCGTCTCCGACGCCTGCCAATGGTGCCATTCGCATTGAACTGCCGGACGCCCAGGATGCCAAGCGCGCGGCGGCCCTCCAGGATATGAAGTCGGATGTCATCAACTATTTTCACCCGGCGCAAGGGGCCAAGTTCAAGAAAGATGCTTGGAAGAACCTTGTGGTTGGTGATTTTGTCCGCATCTACAACGATGACGAGCTGCCCGCAGATGTCATCATTCTCGCCACGTCCGACCCGGACGGTGCTTGTTACGTGGAGACCAAGAACTTGGATGGTGAGACCAACCTGAAGGTTCGCCAGGCCCTTCGCTGCGGCAGGAGTCTCAGACATGCACGCGACTGCGAGAGGGCCGAGTTTGTCATCGAGAGCGAGCCCCCGCAGCCGAACCTCTACAAGTACAACGGAGCCATCCGATGGCAACAACCCGTGCCCGGCTTCGACGACGACGAGCCTGAAAACATGACGGAGCCCATCACGATTGATAACCTGCTCTTGCGTGGTTGCAACCTCAGGAACACCGAGTGGGTGCTGGGAGTCGTCATGTACACGGGACACGATACCAAGATCATGATGAACGCTGGCATCACGCCCAGCAAGCGATCCAGGATTGCTCGAGAGATGAACTTCAACGTCATCTGCAACTTCGGCATCCTTCTCATCATGTGTCTGCTCGCGGCAATTGTCAACGGCGTGGCGTGGGCCAAGACGGACGCCTCGCTGTACTTCTTCGACTTCGGCTCGATTGGTGGCACGCCTCCTATGAGTGGCTTCATCACCTTCTGGGCCGCCATCATCGTGTTCCAGAACTTGATCCCCATCTCCCTTTACATCACTCTCGAAATCGTCCGCACGCTGCAGGCCATCTTCATCTTCAGCGACGTCGAAATGTATTACGAAAAGATCGACCAGCCATGCATCCCCAAGTCGTGGAACATTTCCGATGACGTGGGCCAGATCGAGTACATCTTCTCCGACAAGACGGGTACGCTCACCCAGAACGTCATGGAGTTCAAGAAGGCGACCATCAACGGCCAGCCGTACGGCGAGGCCTACACCGAGGCGCAAGCTGGAATGCAGAAGCGCTTGGGCGTCGACGTGGAGAAGGAAGGTCAGAGAATCCATGCCGAGATCGCCGAGGCCAAGGTCAAGTCGCTGGCAGGCCTTCGCAGCATCAACGACAACCCCTACCTCCACGACGACGACGTTACCTTTATTGCGCCGGATTTCGTTGCGGATATGGCGGGCGAATCCGGGCCGGAGCAGAAGACCGCCAACGAAGACTTCATGCTGGCCTTGGCGCTGTGTCACACGGTCATTGCCGAGCGGGACCCCGGTGATCCACCCAAGATGATCTTCAAGGCCCAATCGCCAGACGAGGAAGCACTTGTTGCTACCGCCCGCGACATGGGCTTCGTCGTTTTGGGCAACTCCGGCGATGGCATCAACCTTAGCGTTCACGGTGAGGAGCGGCACTACCCGCTTCTCAACACCATCGAGTTCAACTCGAGCAGGAAGAGGATGAGCTCCATTGTGCGAATGCCCGATGGTCGCATTATCCTGTTCTGCAAGGGCGCAGACTCGGTTATCTATGCTCGTCTGAAGCGAGGCGAGCAGCAGCAGCTGAGACGTGACACTGCCGAGCATCTCGAGATGTTTGCTCGGGAGGGTCTGCGAACGCTCTGCATTGCCAGGAAAGAACTGACGGAGCAGGAATACCGCGACTGGAAGAAGGAACACGATGCTGCCGCTGCCGCCCTCGAGAACCGCGAAGAGAAGCTCGAGGCTGCGGCCGAGCTCATCGAACAGGAACTTTACCTTCTCGGCGGCACTGCCATTGAGGATCGTCTGCAGGACGGCGTGCCTGATACGATTGCCCTCCTTGGTCAGGCCGGTATCAAGCTGTGGGTTCTGACTGGCGACAAGGTGGAGACGGCTATCAACATCGGCTTCTCGTGCAACCTTCTCAACAACGACATGGAGCTGGTGCACATGAAGATCGACGAGGACGAGACCGGGGATACGAGTGACGACATGTTCCTCGCCGCCACGGAGCAGCTGCTCGACCAGAACCTCCAGCTCTTCGGCCTCACCGGCGACGACAATGACCTGATTGCGGCGAAGAAGAGCCACGAGCCGCCGGCCCCGACCCACGGCCTCGTCATCGACGGATTCACCCTGCGTTGGGCTCTTCACGACCGGTTGAAGCAAAAGTTCTTGATCCTTTGCAAGCAGTGCAAGTCGGTGCTGTGCTGCCGTGTCAGCCCTGCGCAAAAGGCTGCCGTCGTCGCAATGGTCAAGAACGGACTCGACGTTATGACGCTGTCCATCGGCGACGGAGCCAACGACGTGGCCATGATCCAGGAGGCCGACGTTGGAGTTGGTATCGCGGGTGTTGAAGGCCGCCAGGCGGCCATGTCGTCGGACTATGCCATCGCGCAGTTCCGATTCCTGCAGAGGCTGGTGCTGGTTCACGGTCGGTGGTCTTATCGCCGCCTGGCCGAGAGCATCAGCAACTTCTTCTACAAGAACATGGTCTGGACTTTCAGCATCTTCTGGTTCGAAATCTTCTGCGACTTCGACATCACGTACCTCTTCGACTACACCTACATTCTCATGTTCAACCTCTTCTTCACCTCGGTGCCCGTCGGTATCATGGGTGTCTTGGACCAGGACGTGTCGGATAAGGTGTCGTTGGCCGTACCAGAGCTGTACCGCCGCGGCATCGAGCGACTGGAGTGGACACAGCGCAAGTTCTGGTAACTACGACCGGCTCCAGACTGTCGAACGTGCATTGCTAACATTCCTTTCAGGCTCTACATGATTGACGGTGTCTACCAGTCTGTCATGGTCTTCTTCATCCCGTACCTCTTGTTCATTCCCTCGCGGCCGGTGACCTTTGACGGACTGGGCGTCGAGGACAGACTCCGCTTCGGTGCCTATATTGCGCACCCGGCCGTGTTGACCATCAACGGATACATTCTGATCAACACGTATCGATGGGACTGGATCATGCTGCTCATTGTGGCCATCAGCGATCTCTTCATCTTCTTTTGGACTGGCGTCTACACATCTTTTACGTCCTCGGGCATGTTCTACCACACGGCTGCGCAGGTGTACGGAGAGGCGACATTCTGGGCCGTCTTCTTCATCGTGCCCGTCATCTGCCTGTTCCCGCGCTTTGCTATCAAGGCCCTTCAAAAGGTCTACTGGCCGTACGACGTCGATATCATCAGAGAGCAGGAGAAGATGGGCATGTTCAAACATCTTACGGCGACAGAGGGAGTCGATAAGACGCCTAATGGCAGCGACGCCAAGAGTCAACAGTCGTCGGACAGCACCAAGAAGCCACCCAAACACATTGCCTATGGCAGTGTCGACGAGGACCTTCGGCCCATCTACCCACCGTCGACGGCGACACGGACGACGACGCATAACCGAACGCAAAACGGCAGCGACTCGACCAACTACACCGCCAACCGAACATCACTTGACATTGCACCGGCGCAGCGCACGTCGCTGGATGTGCCGGGACGACCGTCCATGGACAGGGCCCGCCCGTCTTATGATCGCATGCGCATGTCCATGGACCGCGTCCGAGCCAGCTACGAGGCCAGCAGTGACTTCACTTCGGCAGCTCGCCTGTCCCGCATCGAGTCGAGTGCCAGCCAGCAGCAACACGGCGCGGGGCGTCTCAGAGCCAGGTTACGGGGTCTGTCACTGACGAAGAGTGCCAATTATTAGAAAGTCAAGCGGATCACTCGAGACGTTCAACTGTACATCATCACCCCATGCGGCCACCACCTTCCTTGATCTCATTTTGCTTGCCGAGCCGCATCGTCAAATATTCTTGATAGCCTCCTTGCGGGCGGCATTTTCATGCTTCGACGATCTGCATGAGCAATCTAAGGGTCGCCGTGTCGGCGACCTGCTCCGCATGCCACCACACTCACCACACCACCACGCGTACAACACAATGCACGCACGCACGCACGCACGCACGCATCTTACATCCGACCACCGTCGTCATGGCATGGCAATAAAAGAGTACCTTTTCCTTTATTCTCGGGTTTTGCTTTCCTTCCCTCAATCGGGGAACGGGTTGTCTTTTGCAAGGCGTTTTGAGGGCCGAGGCATGGGAGATGCTTCCAATTTTATTGCTTGGGCGACATTGTAGTGTTTATTCCCTTTACACCTTGTTTAGAGTTGATTGATTGCCGAGTCCCCCCGGTCTGGCTCATGCCTCGGCGCCACGGGAGTGCCGGGGACGGGCTGAGCACATCGGAGTGGACAGGAGGGCGATGTGCCAAAAGGTCATGAAGTGGCCGCGACCCTGGATAGGGGGAACATGAAATCCTAGTAGCCCTGATTTTGGAGACTAAGACAATTATCATCAACGTCATGTGCCCTTGATGAATGAATTCGTGATTATTGCTCAAGCGGGTGTCAGCTGGTGTCGGGCCTGTGTAGAGCAGTCGGGGATGCGAGTCGTGCACGAGGGCAATGAAACCGTGCGGCCGGTGGAAAGGCATGGGCGAACGAATGTGGCGCTGCGGCAGTTGCCTTGAAACCAGGGGTCCACAGGAGCTCCAAGGTCAGACAGAAAGCCATCTCCACCAGGGACCTCACGTCGACTTTCCCCTGGTGGCACCACCCAGCACCGACCGCGGCGACGGCGATTGCCTCAGCACACCACGACCACGGCCCGGCCCGCGACCTCACTGCCCATCCCGCAGAGTGCCAGTGCCGCGATGGAGGCGCCAATTGCTCGGGCGGTGGCCCTTTGGCACGAGGCCGGCGACCATGCCACGGCGCGGCTCGGCATCTCGTGAGTGCCTCTCCCCGTCCTTGCCTCGTCTTCTTGAGCTGATGTCGTATCGTTTCACTGCAACTGCAGCTTCAACACGTTCCAGATCGCGGCAGCCGTCGCGGCCGTCGTCGTCTCCACGCTCGTCTTCCGCCTCGTCTCCTCCTCCTTCTGTGGCGGCGACTCGTCCCGCCCGATCCCGTACGCGGTCCCGCCGCCCAGCGCCGCCAGCCCCGAGACGTTCCTCGACGACCCGTCGATCAAGGAGCCCGGCTCGTCGGCGATTCGGTGCTACGCGCCCGCGACGGGTCAGCTGCTGGGCCTCGTCAACGCCTCGTCGGCGGGCGCCATCGACCGCGCCGTGGCTGCCGCCGCCGCCGCGCAGGCCGGCTCGTGGGCGCGCACGTCGTTTGCGCAGCGCCGCGCCGTGCTGCGCACCCTCATGCGCCACGTCCTCGATCACGCCGAGGACATTTGCCGCGTCGCCGCGCTCGACAGCGGCAAGACCATGGTGGACGCGCAGCTCGGCGAGATCCTCGTCACCGTCGAGCGCATCCAGTGGACGCTCAAGCACGGCGAGCGCGCCCTTCGCCCGAGCCGCCGCCCGACGAACCTCCTCATGGCGTACAAGCGCAACACGGTGCGCTACGAGCCCATGGGCGTCGTCGCCGCCCTCGTCAGCTGGAACTACCCCTTCCACAACATGATGGGCCCCATCATCAGCGCCCTCTTCGCCGGCAACGGCATCGTCGTCAAGGTCTCGGAGCAGACGGCCTGGTCGAGCGCCTACTTCCTCGCCATTGCCCGCGGCGCCCTTGCCGCCCACGGCCACGACCCGGCCCTCGTGCAGACCGTCGCCTGCTGGCCCCAGACGGCCGGGCACCTCACGTCGCACCCGGGCATCGCCCATGTCACCTTCATCGGCTCGCAGGCCGTCGCCCACCACGTCGCCGCCAGCGCCGCCAAGAGCCTCACCCCCGTCGTCGCCGAGCTCGGCGGCAAGGACCCCTTCATCGTCCTCGACTCGGCCGCCGGAGACCTCGCGCGTATCGTCGAGGTCGTCCTGCGAGGCACCTTCCAGGCCGCCGGGCAGAACTGCATCGGCATCGAGCGCGTCATCGCCTCGGGCGCCGTCTACGACCGCCTCGTCGCCGCGCTCGAGCCCCGCGTCCGCGCCCTCCGCCTCGGCCCCGACGCCGACGTCGGCGCTATGATCTCCGACGCGTCATTCGACCGCCTCGAGGCCCTCGTCGCTGAGGCCGTCGACCAGGGCGCCCGCCTCCTCGCCGGCGGCCGCCGCTTCCGCCACCCGGACCACCCTTGCGGCCACTACTTCCAGCCTACGCTCCTCGTCGACGTGACGCCCGACATGCGCATCGCCCAGCACGAGTGCTTCGCCCCCGTCCTCACTCTCCTCTGCGCCCACTCCTCCTCCCCCGCCGACGTGCTCGCCCTCGCCAACGCCCCCAACTTTGGCCTCGGCGCCTCGGTCCATGCCTCGGAGCGCGACCCGGCCCTCGCCCCCATCGTCGCCGGCCTCCGCGCCGGCATGGTCGCCGTCAACGACTTCGCCGCCTACTATGCCGTCCAGCTGCCCTTTGGCGGCGTCGCTGGCTCCGGCTATGGCCGCTTCGCCGGCGAGGAAGGACTCCGCGGCCTCTGCAATATCAAGAGCGTCTGCGAGGATCGCTTCGGCTGGCTCGGCATCCGCACCGCCATCCCCCCGCCCGTCCAGTATCCCGTCCCCAACCAGACCAAGGGCTGGAACTTTACCCAGGGCGTCGTCGAGCTCGGCTACGGCGACCCCGTCAGAAAGGCCAAGGGTCTGGCCAGGCTGCTCAAGAACATGTAGATTAGAACTTGTGCGATTGGGCCCGCTCGCGGACGAGCGGAGGCAGATGGAGGGGATATATGATAGAGGACCTGAGTCGTCGGGCCACCGGACCAATACAAATCGTAATGCCTCGATGCCGTGACTAGCGGTACTGAGATCTCGCGTTTGAGGCGGCTCTTTTCCTTCTCCCCCCTTTTTTCCCCGGCAAACAGCTCTCCACTGCGTCCGAAAAGAAGGTTCTAAATCACACGCGATCATGTTCGAGGCTGCATCGGGGGCATCATGTAGATTCTAGCGTGGTCTCTGCCCGCCGTTGGCACGGCAGGCGTCGGTATCTAGACTACACCGCCCATTTCCCCATACTCCGTTTGTCCCCGATAGTTCCAGCCATCAGATCAGCCTCGTGCGGTTGGCTTGCCTCCACCATGTGCTGCTGTGCTGATATGCAGCGCACGGCGTTTACCAGCCAGCCGGACCAGAGGCAGGCGCAGGCGCAGGTGCTCCCCAGCCACCAGCGCCGGAGTCGGCCTCAGGAGCAGGTGCTCCCCATCCGCCGCCAGCGCTGTTCTTCGCTCCATCGTCCTGGGGCTCACCCCAGCCGTTGCTGGCATTCGCAGCCTCTCCTCCGCCCCAGGCGTCACCGCCATCTTCGGCTGGGCCACCAACGTCCTCAGGGTCAAAGTCTGACTCGGTCTCGAACTTTGGTTTTTCAGCCTCTGGACCCTCCGGAACATACATCTGGAGGAAGTCTGGGATTTCCTGCTTGGTCTCAAGCAGAGTGCGAGTGAGCACACTTGCCATCGGCTCATCTCTCTCCGTGAAGAAGGATGTGGCCAAGCCACGATGTCCAATCCGACCAGTTCGACCTAGGCAACATGTTAGCCAGCCTCATGATAGTATTGTACTCTTGAAATCTTACCAATGCGATGCGTGTACTCCTCGATGCCACCGTATTCCATTGATGGCAGGTCGTAGTTGATGACGTGCATAACGTTGCGCACGTCAATTCCGCGAGCCATCACTCCAGTGGCGATGAGGATCGGCGCATTGCCGGACCTGAAAGCTCGCATGGCGGCCTCTCGCTCTTCCTGCGTTCGGTCTCGATGGATGGACGTAACCGGCAGCTGCATGTTGAAGAGATAGTCATCCAGATTATCCACCTCCTGCCGGCTATTGGTGAATATGATGGTTCGGACACCATGCATTTCTCCCAGCAAACGGAACAACACTTGGCGTTTGTCCTCGCGCTCGGTCTGTATGACCGTCTGCTTTATGTTTTCGGTCGTACTACCTGCACGACCGACGCGGAACCGCACGTGGGAGGACGACAAATGGTCCTTTGCCAACTCTCTGGCAGCCTTGGGGAAGGTGGCAGAGAATAAGGCGTATTTGATGTTGCCCTCGTCTTGTTCTGTGAAATTATTAGTGACGGATCCAGCAATGTGGGACGCGTTAACACTTACCTCCGCCGGTGAAGATCTGACGAATCTCTTCGTCCCAATCACAATCTAGCATCTCGTCTGCTTCGTCAACGACGAGATGTCGGAGACGTCTGAGAGTCAAGATATTGGGACGACCGATAAAATCGACCAGGCGACCCGGAGTGCCCACGAGCACGTCACAGCCTCTGCTCAGGAGTGCCACTTGTTGGCGGATTGGTGCACCACCGTAAACGACTCCTGGACGGAGCATGGTTCGGTAGCAAAATTTTCTGGCCTCGTTGAAGATCTGAACTGCCAGCTCCCGGGTTGGGACGACAATCAAGACCAAGGGCTCCGCCACTACCTCGTCACGGCCTTCCATGAATGTAGAAGGGTTCGGTCGCGGCGCAGCAAACTTCTTGGCCTTGCCCATGAGCTTGCTCAAGATTGGGATCAAGTACGCCGCGGTTTTACCCGATCCTTGGAAAAGAACGTTAGCTGACCGTAAACGTCTCAGCGGACAAAGGGCTCACCTGTTTGGGCAACGCCAATGACATCGTAGCCCTGAAGCATGGCGGGAATCGTGAACTTCTGGATGGGTGTCGGGTTGTCGTAACCAGCCAAAACTACGTTCTCGATCATGAGAGGATGAAGACCCGCATCTTTGAATGTGCGGATAGGATCAATCTTGACAGGTCCTTCTTGCTGAACCTCAATTTCATTGATCCTAAATGATGTCAGTTAAAGGATCAGTCTTAGGCAAGGCTAAATGGCCACTTACTTGGAGAAGTCGAGACCGACACGCTCGTGACGAAGAGCAGGATCGCCAAAGAGTTCAAGCTCCAGTTCGGGGAACTTGGGGCCGACGTCTCCGAAGTCATTGTCCCACTGGTAGATGCGCGCGTTCCCGTCCCACTGATGCTCGCCAGCCTCACGAACTGGAGCGGTGTAGCTCGCACCTTCCTGTCCAACCCATCCAGGAATGTCGCTGGTGGGGAGTCCAGGCGCACTGGCGACTTGGGTGTCTCCAGAGCGCTCCATTGCGATCGATTTGGCTTTCCAACCGGGACACAACTGCTAGACAGGCAAGGTTAGCAGTCATGAACTGAAGGGCGTTGACGAAGCGGAATGTTGGAGCTGTTGACGCGAAGCTAGTCAACAACATGAAGGAGACGAGGCGGGAATACTGTTCAGGCGAGGGCGGCCAGAATGAGTGTGCCCTTCGCAGGTAGAGGTAACTGGAGCAGTGAAGATGTTGGTAGAGGGAGGGAAGAGGAAGATATGAGTTGCTTCACCACGGGTAGGAAATGGTAAGCAGAAGGCAAACAAACAAACCTTGATGTGAAGCGGAACGTTCCGGCGTTGCGAAAATCAACGAGAGATCGAGCGCGATAGGTGCAACGATGCGCAGAAGATGCCCAACAGCGGTATCTGAGCCTGGTCGAACCAACGTGACGGTCCAAACTGCAAGCTGCCGAGACCACGATGCGGGCAAGAGAAGGTGAAGGGGTAGAGGAGAGAGAAAGAGAGGGAAGAGGTGGAGGAGAAGGAAGGGTTTTAAGTAGGTAGGAGAGGTGGTGGCCTGCGGCAGCCGGCAGCCGGCACCTGGCTGCACACGCACGCGCCTTCCTCGCACCTGCCCCAGCAACGGGCACCGCAGTGAACAAACACCGCCTCTGCTCTCTCTTATTGGCGCACCGAGAGAAAAGAGGTTGGCAAGCTGTACACGGCCCGTCGTTTGCCTTCTGTGATATTCCAGGCGGCCCGGTTCCGGAGGTGCTGCTATTCCGCGCGAAGTCAAGAGCAGCAGGCAAGGAGTGGCAGCGTCTTAAGGACTACGAGCAGCAGCCAAACGATATGGGCAGTAAACGGAAGCTTGAGTCTACTCTCTTGTCCATACTAAGGTAGCTAAGTTTGTTCCTGAATGGGACCAGAACATGATGGTGCTGCCAAGCATCCTAGACATCAACCCGAAGGGATGTTCTCTTCGCGTTCATTGCCACCTCGATGCCGCCAGGACGGCAAATTGCTATATCCAACCGGATCTCACTGCTGTGACTAGCCTGAACTTGCGTCACTGACGTGGCCGACCAGCCGGTCACTCACGTCGGACTCAGGCATGTACCTGACTCTGCAAGGGAGCACATGTCTTCCCGAATTCCACCCGCGTTCAAACGGCCTGTTATCAGCAAACCGATTTTCCACACGGCGGAAGGCGACGGCGAACTGGGCTAGTGTAGCCGTGCTGCGTGCTGGCTGGATGCACATCTGCCTTGACATCCGTGGATGTATAGGCTCCCCCAGTGCGCCGAGTCTTTTCGGGCAACGGGTAACAGCCGGTCTGCGCCCTGACCCGCTGAGGACTGCGTGAGATGCTCGCGGCAGACCAGTGGCGGCGATGCGCTCGGGGTGTGGTGGGTATCATCCCAACCCTCTGGGCTTGAACTTCCGCTCACCAAAGATCCAAGAGATCCTGCGTATCCAGCGCAGTGGAAGGCTCAAAGTCCTTCATTCCATCCAACAGAGTCTGCTCGAGCGTCGAAGCAGCTCTGCCCGTGGCGCCGCCCTCTTTCTTTGCTTTGTCGAGGCCCTTCATCATCGGTTCCAAAAACTTCCTGCTAAAGACCTGCTGCCTGGCTTCTCGGCTCGAGTACATCTCTCCCTCCTCGTCTCGCCTGGCGCCAGAAAGGTTGAGAAAGTCGAACGCGTTCGGTGCTCGAGGTATCCTGTACAGGTTGTCCCAGTACTCTGCCGAGTCCGTTTGGCCTACGTCGTCATTCTTGAAGCCGGCCTCTAAGAACTTGGCCAGCGCGGCGATTTGCCGTGCTAGTGTTTGGGCATCTTTGGCCTTGAGTGTCCCACGAGCCCCAGATGTCCAACCACCGCTTGATGTCGATACGGCCCAGCCCATCATGGCGCAGAAAGTGTTGAGTGTCTTGACCCAGCCGCCGGGACAGGTCACCAGCTCGTCGTCCGCGACGTCAAGAAGCCACTCCATGACGCCGAGAGCGTCGTTGCTAATGTCCGTCGACAGGTGCGTCATTCCGGCGCGGATGTACATGACGGCGCGATCGATGCTGTGACTGACTTCCTCCTCAGGGAGAGTCCGAAGAAGCTTCAGGAGCTGGGCCCGTACGGGCGTCGAGCTGTCAGAGATGAGAGGCAGCAGCTTGGTGAGGATGGCGTGGGTTCCCACTGGATTGGTGGGCGGCTCTGATGACAGCTGGCTAGTCAAATAAGCAAGAGACTCGCGACGTTGCTTGTCTGATCTGGAAGACGACGCCAGCGACAGGTTGTGCTTGAACTGTTGAATCACATCCGGGGCCTCAGTCGACAGGGATTGATGTCCCATCACAATGGCTGCTCTGTGTTAGGACAGAAACGGGGTCCCCACGACGGGTGGAACTGACATTTGGCTTTGAAGCTGGTATCGGTGAAGTTCGAAGCCTTCGGCTTGTCCTTCCCGACCTTGTACTTTGGTTTCTGCCAGGGGTAAGTATTTGATAGTGAGCGGATGAGTTCTGAACTTCCGACTGACCTTGAAGTCCTTCTTCTTCTCCGCCTTTTTTCTCGCGCTGGAACCCATTGTGACCGTTGATGTGGCTTGTATCGGATCTAAAGGTTAAGAAAGAAATAGACACAATGCGGGGCACTATATCGTGAGCGTACACTCCTCGGTTCGTCAAAGTTGTTAGTGATGATAGTGATGGGAGTCTCGAGGTTTGCGACATGCGGTTTCAATGTGGGGCCCGAAATTTTGGCGGTGTCTCGCGGCAGAAATCGCGTTCCGTCAGGGGTGCCGCGGCGGCTCCCAAGCTCCCCACTTGGGCAGCCCCATCGCGACGACCATTGACCCAGCCTGATGGAGACGACCTGCTGAAGCACGCGCCTCCCGTCGCATCTCCCCGATGTGAACGACATCAGCATGGCCGACACTACCGCTGTGAGTCTCCCCGATGCTTCTGCGACGTAACTCTTCTCACATTTCGTACAGGCAAACGGGCACGATGCCCTCGACGAGAAGCTCGGCCGGTTGTCTAAGAAACCCGGCGTCAAGGCGAGCATCGTCCTCGATCGCGCCAGCGGCGCCATACTCAAGACGAGCGGCGACGTGGCAGCCTTGAGGACAGCCAAGTCGCGCGACGCCGCGACGGCAGCGTCCTTCTCCAACGAGGCTCCCCTCGCGGAGGCGAGCGAGGCGAAAGGCGTCGAGGACTTTGCCGCCATGATATGGAACTTTGTCAACACGTCTGGACAACTCGTCCACGAAGTCGACACGGATGTATGTGGTTCTTTTCTGAAGGGCTTAAGGCTGGTGGCTGACTCCAAGAAGGACGAGCTCAGGCTGCTGCGGTTGCGAACCAAGAAGCAGGAAATAGTCATTGTTCCTGACACGAAATATCTCCTCACGGTCGTCCACGATACACCACCTGCCTGAGCAGTCGCTGCTGGACCGGCATTGAACGATATTGATACCCAATGCGACGGACCTAATACCTGACCGCAACGCTTAGTAGACTGCCTTGCAGCAACGACCACGCGACCAGGTCACAGCAGCTCAGTGCCCATCCAGAGGCGCGGGCCTTTTGAAAAGCGGTTGGCGGCAAGTCATCACGACCAAGTCCAATCTGGACGTCGAGGCTCGTCCTGCCATTGCAGATAGGCCATCCCGGAAGGCCCTGGTTCCTGACGGGCATGGAGTGTGAGGGAGGACAACTGGTTGTGGGTGAATACTTGAAGAAAGAGCCTAGTGAGGCAGTTCGCTGCCCTGTCCGTACGAAATCGATGTTTGAGGTCAAGGACACAAGACTTCCGAAGCGTACGCGCCTCCTGGTTGAACTGGTCCCCACCGTGAGAGGTCACTTTCCAGATAGGCCATTTGTGCACGACCCATAAGTTTATGAGATAGTCTCTCCCTTAACGTTTGATAACAACATGGAAACTACTTGAGTGGCAGCTAATCTCGTATGCGCAATCTTCTCAGTCTTCCCCCCAGCCACGATGGTCGTACAATATGGGCAACACCCCCATCCAATCTTCGAGGGGATGGGTAGGATATTCCGGAGAACTAGCCCTGCGCTTCGGCTGCGTAGACACAACCGTCGCTTGGCGCTTGAACTCAAACGAAACTCCCCTTCATCGTCTTGTCCCTGAACTCGGCTTCAGTTAATTGTTCGCCTCAAGACGTGATACGTTGTGGCTCACCTTTCACTGCTCTCGACAGCCGCAACCCTGTCGACAAAAAGTAGAGTATTTCTTTCCCTTGAACTTATAAGTGAGTCCTTTACACTCGCCCTGCTCTACACAGGTCTTGGCAGTGCCCATGATGTCGCGCCCGACTTGGTCAAAGCAGACGATCACAATGTTCTTGCCGGAGGTCGGAGCACGCCCGCCACACCATGCGGGTAGGTGTTCTCGAGCGCCTTTATCACAGTTGTTCAGTTGCGATGGTGGAGCCGCAAGAGCATGGGCCAGAGAGAAAACGGTTACGAAACCGAAATGTGTCTGAAGCATTTTGAGAGATAAGAGAAGGGGAAGATGGATGCCAGGGCGGATGTCACGGCGCGTGATACTCTTGCCCTTCTCGCCCGTTCTTTATATACCTCGAGCGGAATGGGATGGATAGGGAGCCCTGAATCAGGAGCCACAATCGCGATGCCCTACTTATCAATTGATAGCTCAAAATAGCTAACGGTCGGTCACTGTAAAGTCAGTGGCCTGCATTTGAGGAGGTAGGTGCGGTGTTGCGAGCGACGCATGGAGTATCTACCGACATTTTCGAAGGTATGTAAACACTGCCTAAGGAGATCTTGTCTAGAGTCCATCCCGATCTCTCCATTTCTGGTATAGGAACAGACGTAGGACAAGTTATGGCCCCGTTTCTTGATGGCTTTGCTCCACATGGCGCTCGACAGCCACCGCATAATCTGTGCATGAGCGCGATTAACTATCACGTCGAGTTTGACATTGAACCTGCTAGGTTAGTCTCCCAGTTGCCGATCAAACGGTTACGCTAGAGGACAGGATTAACCGCGACGCCGGGCGGCTCGAGCTGCGTGAGCATGCTTCAGACGGTCAGCTTGGACCCAGGGAAGGCGGACGTCCAGAGCACGGGTGCGAAAAGTTTTGTTCAGAGTCGCCTTGTTTTACTTCGAGTCAGAAAACCTCTAATCGCCAAGACAGAGATCACATCGTGGGACAAATGGTTCCTGAATGCATTCTTCGCTGAATGAGTTGGCCAAAGGGAACCAAGCCGCCGTGTCCCTGCCCTCCTCTTTATGCTATAAACTTCGCATGAGCACTTACGCATAGAAATCAAGGCACGATAGCATTGCGTTAATGCGCAGTTATACATCGCTGCGGTTCGGCTCTTGGAGCCGAGATTATGCCGCGAGGGTTTGAGAAGTGTTGGGCAACGGCCCGAGCCTGGCCAAGGTGCTCGGCGCTCAGTGCTCAGTGCTCAGTGCTCAGTGCTCAGTGCTCAGTGCTCAGTGCTCAGTGCTCAGTGCTCAGTGCTCAGTGCTCATCAAGGCGAACGGGCTGGCCCTTTCAGAGCCTGGCTGTTCTTGAACCAGAACGTATGCTTGATGGCCGATGTGAGAGCTTTCGTCCTGATTCTGGCATGTTGGCTTTACAGTGCGAGGTGTTTGTTTATGGCGATACCTATTTGCACTTGGGCTGCATGCGTTCTGCCGGCAGGCGGGGCAAGTGCATCGGCTGTTTCCTCGTCCACCTATCTCACTCTGTTTGCCTGTGGGCCAGCTGAGCAACGAGACCTGTTGGCTGGCATTACATTGCGGTGTGTCCTGCTTGCCGCTCGACTCTTGCCTTTCGACTCTCTCGAGGGTCCTCAGTGCTCACAGTGGGGTGGAGCCTCGAGGCTAGCTCCCGCCGGCGTGCCGTCTGGAGTCTGGACACCTCACTGGAGCAGTCGAAGTGGCCTGACTCCCCTCAGGCCCGGTGACGTAGCCCAGCCACTGGCACGCGCGACTGACAGTGTCACAGGGCGTCGAGCTGCCAACTGGAGCACTCCCCATTGGGCCCAGGCCCGTCTTACAAGGCGCTAGGCGCAGCCGCTCACAGCGCACCTCGTCCACCACCTCGCTGTCTGAGATCAATGGATGGCAAGGACGGGATGCTCGAAAGTGGCCTTGACGACCATGGGCCTGATGGGAGGCGGGCGTGTCTCAGCTGTGTCCGAGACCACGCGCCCGCGCCCCCTTGCGGTCAGACCAAGTCCAGGTTCGGCGGGCTGCGAGGCGTCGCTCACCGTGGGCGCAGACACGAATCTCGGGACCGCCATGCCGAGCCTGCGAATTCCATCGGCGCCGTTTGTGCCGGTCGTCGTCGTCTGTCGCGCCCGTTTCTCTACCTGCATTGACTCCCGCCCCGTCGGTCGCGGCGGTGGCTGGGGGGAGGGGGATCTCGCGGCGCTAGGTAGGTACCTTTCAATGTTTCCATGCCGCACGACGTAGGCGAGTAGCGAGCGAGTGAGTGATGAGTAGAGGATGCATTCAAATGCGTCCGTTTGGATGGGTCCCGTCGTCATGCGTTTGAGGCCGCCTCCGTCAAGGGGCCAAACTGGAGAGGCTGCCGAAAGTTAAACCCTGCGGTTCGTGAGGTGATGATGATACTTTGTAGGCTCCGCAGGGTCACCCATGCGTTGCGCTGGATCCATGCCCGCAAGGCAAACGGGGGCGCGCGCACGAGCTGGCCTGACACATTGGAAGGGACCCCGAATATCGCCGTGAACGAAGTCAATCTGGAAGCGCCTGATCCGCCCAGCTGCCAAGCCTGCTGACACCCAGGGTCAAATTCAGGCATGTCGTGTGCGCGCGCGCTCTGCAGTGCCGGCTACCACGAGCAAGACCCAAGTACTTGCAGGAGGTGCTCCCTTGCGGCGGGCGCCAAGTACCTTACCCTGCTTGCCTGCGCCTCAGACGCTGCCCGCAGCCCCCGTGCCACCCGCAGCGGCCCCCCCAAAGGCCCCCTTCCCCTCCTCTCCCTGCCGTCACCAGCAGCCCCAAGGGCCCGACTGGCGCAGCCACACCCAGCCCAAGCGTCCATCACCACCGATCCCTCCGCCGTGCTGCATCTCCGTGACGCATCCATCCATCCCATCAATCCCCCGCCCGGCTCCTTTCTTTTCCTGTCCTGTCCTGCTCTCACCAGCTTCATCGCCGCCGTCCCCCAGCGTGCCGGTCGCCCTCGTCTTTTGCTTGCTTCCTGCTTCGTATTTCCTTTGCGTTCCATCTCCCTTTTCGATCCCTTCTCGCGCTGTCGTCCAACGCCACCGTGAGCCCATGCTAGCCGACGCCGCGTGATTGACTGGCGGCCGCCGACGACGACACCGCTTCACGTCGCAGCGCCGCGGCCTGCGTTGCCGCCATCCGCCCTGAGGGCTGCCCACGATGCGGCCGTCGCGCATCGCCATCCTCGCCCTCTTCTCCGCCGCCTCCGTTTTCATCCTATTCCGCTCCGTTACCTCTGTGCGCCGACACCATGCCGCAGCGTACCCTGCCGAGGGTCGGACGAGGCCGCTCTTCGGCTTCATGTACTACAACACGCCCTTCTCGCTGTTTCCTCCGAACGCCGCCATCAGCTTGACCGACGACAATAGTACCTCGTTTGCGGCCCGCCCGGCCGCCTTTGGGCCAAAGCTCGCGGCTCGCGGCCTCAGCGGCCAGCTCTGGGTCGGCAGTGGCTTTGCCGAGGATAGCCTCGACGGCAATGGCGAACTGGGCTGCAGCGATCTCCCCGGCTGGGGTACCGGGACCACGAGGGCCTCGCTGAAGAACTCGTTCCGAACGAGCGCGACCCGAATCGCCACTAAGCAGGTCAAGTCGGACCATCCGAAGCGCGCTGGGCAGCTCCTCGAACTGGACAATCGCGGGGCCGTCGACAAGGGGCGTTCCGAACATGAGATTGCCTCCAGGTTCGACAACACCGATAGCCACCTCAACGACAGGTCGACCGGTGCTCTCTCGCGGCGCGATGCGTCTTCTCCTCCGCAGCACGCGGACATACAATCCATCCAGGAGGCCGCCGAGATACAGGGCAAGGTTGTCTTGCTCATGCGTGGCGGCTGCGGCTTCCTGGAGAAGGTCATGTGGGCGCAACGACGTGGTGCCATCGCCGTGATTGTCGGCGATAATCAAAAGGGCGGGCCCCTTATCCAGATGTTCGCACACGGCGACGAGGTTGACAACGTTACCGTCCCCTCCGTGTTCACGGCGCGAACGACCGCGCACCTCTTGTCCTCTTTGACACAGCCAGGTAGCTTCATTGAGGACAGCCTTGACGACAACGGCAACCCTGTTCTCAAAGTGCAACAGGGCCACAAGTCGAGGCAAGGCAGCCAGAAGCGATCGATTCAGAAGAGGGCGGCAGCGCCTCAAAAGACTGGCCCGTCGGCGTCAACAACAAAGCGAGCGGCAGCCAAGGCCAAGGCGGTCAGTTCGACATCCAGCACCCCTGCAAAGCGTGGCTGGTTTGCCTGGCTTTTCAGCTGGGGAAAGTCGTCCCCGGTAACCGGTGACACAAGCCGCCCTCCGAGTAGCGGTCGCATCGACTGGGTCCTCGTCGAGGACTGGAGCGACGAAAAGGACAAGGCCCTCAAGGACAGCATTGGCAAATCCAAAAAGCCCGGCTCAGCGCATGATGACTTCGTCATTGGCGTGCAAGACTGGCGCGACCCTGACTTGGTGGATAAGACTGGGGCCAAGAAGGATGCTGTGGTCGACAAGCCTGCTGGCCAGAGGGCGGCTGCAAATGCCAAGGACCGCATCGATGGTCCTAGCAAGAACAGCCCCGAGGCTAATGGCCCCAAGGGCGGCAGCATCACTCCTGGAAGCGGCGAGTACAATCCCGTCAGTGTTGTTCAGAAGGACGGCAAGGATGCTGGCACGAAGCCAGCTTTGGTAAACCCTGCAACTGGGGCCAAGGGACACGGGCTCATGTCCAAGCTGTTCGGTGATGACGCCGACCACAAGGGCTCTGACGCTCATAGCCAGGCTGAAGACCATCACGACGACCCCGGCAAGCCAGATCACGATCCCGACTCTGAGCCACACGAAGGCCTGTGGGTGACAATCACACCAACAAGCAGCGCAACCACCTTCTTCGATACGCTTCTCGTGCTCGTCATCAGCCCGCTGGTCACACTGACCGTCGTCTACGCACTGCTAATTGTTCGTGCGAGGATTCGCCGGCGACGATGGCGGGCGCCAAAGTCCGTTGTCGATCGGCTGCCCGTACGAACGTATCATACGGTGGCTTCGTCGACCAGCTCATCTCCGCGACTCCCGTCGCCAGCGAGCGCAACCCCAACAACTCCACTCCTGCAGCAGCAGCACAGCACATCGAG
Organism: Purpureocillium lavendulum; assembly: GCA_029168975.1. Lineage (NCBI taxonomy): Eukaryota > Fungi > Ascomycota > Sordariomycetes > Hypocreales > Ophiocordycipitaceae > Purpureocillium > Purpureocillium lavendulum. The sequence continues at coordinate 1,031,463 of JAQHRD010000002.1, read as the reverse complement.
GCCGCGACCGCGATCGAGGACTACGACGGGCGTGTTGGAGAGCGAGAACCTATTGGCTGCAAGCGCTGCGGTTCCTACGCCATCTGGGTCCGCGCGGGTGAGGAATGAACATGAGAAAGGCGCGGGAGGCTTGTCAGCGGAATGGAGAAAATACATGGGAAGGCAGGTTGAGTGCGTGGTATGCCTCGAGGAGTACGTGGACGGCGTCAGCAGGGTCATGAGTCTGCCCTGCGGCCACGAGTTCCACGCCGACTGCATGTGAGTATCTTTGCCCTTTCCCGCGCTGTTCTGCATGGCGCTGACCCTTGTTGAAGAACCCCCTGGTTGACAACCCGCCGCCGCACGTGCCCCATCTGCAAGGGTGACGTCGTTCGGTCCCTGGCGCACGGATCGAGGGGCGGTCCTCGATACGAGCCGTACAACGAGGACAGTGACGATGACCTCTCGATTGAGGCCTCGGGTTCCGGCTCGTCTGAGAGGACGCCTGACCTCGAGTCCGGCATGCTATCCCCGAGGCCCAGAGATGCGGACGACTCTTCTCGACAGGACGGCTGGTTCGGGCTGCTCTCTAACAGCTTCGCAACCAGAGCCAGGCGGCAGTCGCCGAACCCTCCGGAGGATCGCGATCGTTGATTCACACGACGCATTGCATGGCACGGACAGGTCGGCCACACTACACTGCACGGCACCTGCACCTGCACCTCTATGCCGTGAACAACCTTGGTTTTGACAGCGTGGCGATAGTCTTTGGCGTAATTGGTATTTGGGAGGGTCGGGTTTATTGTTTAGGAGCAGGCACGCATTCTATCGGATATGGACACGGGAGTCTGAGCATGGCAGCACTCTTTTTTTACCCTTTGTTTTTTTTGTGGCCCCCTCTGCAGAATTGCCTTTTCTTTTTGTGTTTGGTTGTCTTGGGTTGGTATTGGAACCGCGGCGGCGTCCGCATCTCTCTACCTAGGCAGTGGAGGCTATATACCCCTCAATGACTGTGCCTCTGACGAGGCCTGGAAATTCTACATGATGACAGGACAGTTCGAGCGTGGGATCCGGTGGCATCGGAATCGTGTGAGGGTGACGGAACGTGAGGCTATGCTGGTTCGGTCTGTCTTGGTGTCAAAAATTGCAGTCGTAGCTTTTCATCATTATTCGCATCTATATGGTATGAAATGGCAGATCTAGATATATCCCTTGAGGACGGCGGCCTCTGCGTTTAGTATCGACGATCCCGCGGCGCCGATGACGGCTGTGGGTATGCGTGTTAGTCACGGCGTGTGCCTTGACGTTGTACGTTTGTCGATGTCGGCGACGGTGGTGGGGGACTCACTGTTGTGGCTCAACGCGGTGAACTTGACGTCGAAGATGCCGCTCTCGTCCTCGCGCATGCGACCCACGCTCACGGTGTAGCCGTTGCCGAGGTCGCGGTCCAACCGGGGCTGGGGCCGGTCGTCCTCGTCGAAGACCATGATGGCGGGGGACGGGGCCGAGGGGCAGCCGAGGGTCTGGGCCTCGGCGACGTAGTCGCGCAGGGCCTGCTTGCACTGCTCGGCGGACGGGGCGGGGCGGCGCTCGAAGCTGAGGCTGACGCAGGCGGTGTGGCCGTCGAGGACGGGGACGCGGTTGCAGGTGGCGGAGACGCGGAGGCCTTGCTGCTCGACAAAGGCGGTGCCCTGGTCGTTGAGGGCGCCGAGGATCTTGCGGGCCTCGGACTCGAGCTTGTCCTCCTCGCCGGGGATGAAGGGGACGACGTTGTCGATCATGTCCATGGACGAGACGCCTGGGTAGCCGGCGCCTGAGACGGCCTGCATGGTGACGACGCTGACGGCGGAGACGGGGCCGAAGGCGGCCTGCAGCGCGGCGAAGGGCCCGACGAGCCCGATGACGGCGCAGTTGGAGTTGCAGACGAGGAAGCCGCGCGTGAGGCTGCGCGTCGCGCGCTGGTGCGGGATGAGGTCGAGGTGCGGCAGGTTGACGGTGGGCACGACGAGTGGCACGAGGGGGTCGCGGCGGTGGTTCTTCGCGTTGGAGAAGACGGGGATTTCGGCCTGGACGAACTCGAGCTCTGTTTGGCGCTTTCATCAGCGACCGTTTCTGTATGGGATATGCCCGCCATGGACGCAGGCTGCCGTCGGGTCTTGTAGGTAGGGGACAGGGACAGGGAGGGAGGCTCACCAATCTCGCCTGCGACGTCCGAGTCCAGCCCGCTGAAGACGACGTCGCAGTCCGTAAACTCGGAGGCCTTGCACTCGCGCACCACCATGTCGGCGATGTCGCCCATCGGGCGGGCCTGCTTCCACCGCACGGCATCGCGGTACGTCTTGCCGGCGGAGCGCGCCGACGCGCCGATGGCGTGCAGCTTGAGCGTCGGGTGCTGCGCGAGGAGGAGGATGAAGCGCTGGCCCACGGAGCCGGTGCAGCCGAGGACGCCTAGATGTCACAACGTCATGTCAGTTTCGAGGAGGAGAAGAAAAGCCCGTCAAGGGCGTCGTCGAGGTGATACGAGGCGGGGATGTGTGGTGGACGAGGGTTTTCGTGATGCCTGGCTGGCACAGCTCCGGGATCGGTCACGGCCTGAAGCGAGCGGGCCAGCGGCAGAGGGAGGGAAGGGCAGACGACGTACCGCACTTCTTGGTGGGCATCTGCGAAGCCATGGTGTGCCAATTGGGGGTTTTCGAAACGAAGACGGTAAGGAAGGGCAAGATCGAGACGCGAGCGCGAGGGATATATATGGCGAGTTGATGGGAGGTGAAATGAGTCAAGAGGGTCGCGGACAATAGCTGGCTGGCTCTGGCTGGTTGGGAAAATTCCCAACCTGGGCGGCTTTCGACTGACGTGCTACAGCAGGACCCCGCCATTATCAGGACGCTGCCCCGCCATCGGAGCGCGGTGGGGCTTGAGGCAACGAAACGTCAAACCCACAGCGGCCGACGACCCGAACATCAGTTCAAACATCGGTTCAGAGATGGCAAGGGCAATTTATTGCGACATGCTGTCGTCGCGCACGATATCCTAGCTCATGGTTGGAACAATGTTCCCCTAATGGCAAACGCAAGATGGCCTCAGCATTCCGAACATGCGACACCCGCGGAGCATGGGCCGCTCGCGAACCCAGCCCGAAAACGCCAGCCAATGCACCGATAGCCCGTCATTAATGCTCGTCAACGATTGGAAAAGAAAAGAAAAGTCCGTGACATCGTACACCCACCACATGCATGCCATTATGCGTCTACCGCGGTGGTGGTCCGGGAGTTGTCGCGATACAGGCGGAACTGCACAAAGATGGTGGCGTCCTCGACCATGGTGCCGAGGGATCCCAGCAGCCAGGGGAGAGCGTTGAGGAGGTCGTCTTTCCTCTGGGAGTAGGCGATGAGGCTTAGGCCGTACGTCAGGTTGCCCGTCAAAGAGAGCAGGAAGAAGAGCAGAGACAGGCCTGGATGCTGTTAGCACGTGTCCACAGCAGATGTTCCGAGTTGACATACCCTCGCACGACTTCTCCTTGAAGTTCTTGTAGATTTGAGGGATTCGGGCGCTGGAAAGAATGTCAGCAGACTCGAAGGCATTGACTTAACGCATCATCTCACCAGAGGTAGAATGCTGCACTGGCGTATCCGAGCAGGAGACCGAGAATCTCGAGCGGCTGCTTCTTTCCGTCTGGCGACTCGGGAAGGCCGGGGCCGTCCCCGTCCCAAGCGCCAGCCTTGTACGACACAAACCAGCCCGCGAATCCGACGACATAGACGGCCAACAGCCCCATGGTGTTGTGAAGCCACGGCTTGCTGTCGGGCGTCTCGTCCTCGCCCGTCACAATCTTCCTGATGGGCTCCATCGACGACTCGTGGTGCGTGGAGTGACGGCGGTGCGACCCGGGCAGGCCGATGGAAGAGCTCCGCCGCCTGTGCAACAGCGGTGCCTCTTCCGTGGCCTCGGGTGGGGGATTGGCCTCCTCCCTCGCAAGCCGTCGCGCGTTAATGGTGTTGTAGTACAGACACTGGCTGATGAGGACGGCGTCGAGAATGCAAAAGTAGATTGCGAGGGCAATCGCGGTTGGCGCTAGACGGGTTAAAAGCGCCCCTGCGACGTTGTCAGTTGCAAGTCCAAATCCGCCGTGTTGAAGGCTGGCGGGCGGTCGGCCGACCACATCGAAGCCACGAGAGAGCGCTTCCCGCGCTGGAGTAACGTACCGACCAGGTTCGAGACGTCGCCCATTAGCCAAACAACCAGGAACGTCATGCTCAGTCCGTCCGCATTCTTGGCCTTGTAGTTGGCCAACAGTTGAGGAATCTGTGTTCTGGTCAGCAGGCGAACGCGCCAATGACCCCCGACGGCCACCAGTGGAACCACCGCCCGACGATTGTCGCAAGACGTACCAGAAGGCATATCCATGCCGTCAAGCTGATGCTCCCAAAGATACCCGAGAGAGCCTCGCCAATGGGCAGTGTCCGCGCCGCAGCGGTGAAGGCCGCGGTCGCCACGAGAGAAGCCATGCCGGCGGTGAAGTGAAATGAAAGCACCGGCCCTGCTATCCAAGACGAGGCACGCGAATAGCAGGAACGCAGCGGGTGAGTGTCGCAGAGGCAGTGGCGGCGTCGACGCGGGGCTTTAAGGCGACTCGCGAGGGGCTGCGCTCGGGACAGGCGAGCTCACGAGATCAGGTGTTCCTTTGGGCGAAGGAGGAGAAGTGCGAAGCAGGCCCCGGGACTAAGGTGGTTGAGGCACGCCAGTCGGTGGAGGAAGAGTCAGGCGGATCGGTCTTATCGACTTATCGCAGAGAATTTGGATGTCAGCGGGCCCCCCCATTGGCTGGGCCGGGCGCGATCTCGGCGGCCTTATGACGCACCCTGTGCGCTGTGGGGGTTCGCTCCCGGGGGGGCTCTTGGGGCTCTTCGGGTGCGGGTCGGGTGGTCAGTGGTGGTGCCACTGCAGGTTCGATGCATGGCAGGCCGTTGCACCGCAGCAGGCGCAGATAGGGAGCCCCTGATGGAGGGTGCGGAGCCCACTGGAAGAGACGGGAGCGCCCAGTGCTGGCCTGGAACGGGACCCCCGCTCCCAATCGGCTTCTTGGCGTGGGGCGCACAGCTCAAAGCTGGGGAGCGCGGGCTCCCGAGTTTAGCTTCGACCTTATCGTCGCTGTCACCCTCTCGCTCTGCACCGCCGGAACCGTCGCAGTAGGTACCCAAGGTGAGATGGCTTCTACGCAACTGGCTTGCATTACGTCGCAGTGGCGCTGGGATCCATCACCGCATTCGCCGCGATTAGCAGCAGGTGCTGTCTGGCCGGCATCCTTGGTCGGGGATGGGGCTGTTGCAGGCGGCTGAAGCACGGCGAGATCGACTGGCTCTGGCGGGCCACCGGCAGGCCACGCATGTCTCTCAGCTGCGCGGGCGAGTGCAGCGGCTCACCCAGAGTCAGCGCGCGACGGGCAGATCCTGGCAGATCTCGGCGTGTGGCGCGGGCTGTCCAAGACTGCCAGTGCCTTGCATCCCCATCTGCGCCGCGGCTGGTTCACGTGGGCTCGCCTGATTCGTCCCGTCCCAGGCAGGCCTGGAGCCTGCTGCAGCCCTCCCGGGCCGTCCCCTGCGGCGGCTGCCTGTCAGCTGAGGCCGTTGGTGGTAGTGGTTCCTACGGCAACTCACCACCAACCACCACGCGCTGTTGGGTCATTTGGTCACTCGGCCGCGACCCTGTGCCTCAACGTGCCACGGCATTTCGTTAAGCTAGATTCGCGGCACGCGTCATCGGGGCGTCTGCTGCTGCAAGTATAACACCCGCAGCGGCCCAGCCCGTCTGCCTATTCGGGCGCGCCCACCCTGCCGTAAACACCATCACCTCGCGCCGCCCACACCATGAAGATCTCAGCCGGCGCCCTGGCTCTGGGCCTCGTGTCCGCGCCCGGCGTCGTCGCCTGGGGCAGTATGTCGCACCCGGCCAGAGAGCGCCCCGCGAGCCCGTGAATGTGCTGCGCTGACGTTGACGGCACCTCCAGGCCTGGGACACATCGCGACGGCGTACCTGGCGGGCCACTTCGTGTCCAACTCGACCGAGGCCTACTTCAAGCAGCTCCTGCGTAATGACGGCGACGACTACCTCGCGGGCGTCGCCTCGTGGGCCGACTCCATCCGATACACGAAATGGGGCCGCTTCACCAAGACGTTCCACTTCATCGACGCCCACGACGACCCGCCGCGGTCGTGCAACGTCGACTTCGAGCGCGACTGCAAGGAGACGGGCTGCGTCATCAACGCCCTGGCCAACTACACCCGGCAGTCGCTCGACCACGAGCTGCCCGCCTGGCTGCGCGCCCAGGCCGCCAAGTTCGTCATCCACTTCGTCGGCGACCTGCACCAGCCGCTGCACAACGAGGACGTGTCGCGCGGCGGTAACGGCATATACGTCCGCTGGGACGGCCGCGAGTACAACCTGCACCACGTCTGGGACTCGTCCATTGCCGAGAAGTGGATCGGCGGCGTGCGCGGCAAGCCGTACGTCATCGCCGAGCGGTGGGCGAACCAGCTGGCCGTCGAAATCACCGACGGCAAGTTCACCGAGGACAAGGAGGCGTGGCTCAAGGACCTCGACTTTGCCGACCCCATGGGCACGGCCATGGCTTGGTCGAAGGAGGCCAACGCTCTCGTTTGCACGCACGGTGAGATTGAAAGCCCCGGCGATGAGGACAAGGCCGAACTGACGTGCTGCTCACCCAGTCCTGCCCGAAGGGCCCCACGCCATCGTGGGCAAGGAGCTCGGCGGCGAGTACTTCAACAGGGCCGGCCCAGTTATCGAGAAGCAGGTCGCCCGCGCCGGTTTCCGGATGGCGGCGTGGCTGGATATAATCGCAGACAAGTATCAGGCGAACGGGGCCGCGCACAAGATGAGCGAAGAACTGTAGATGGCGCGAAGATCAGACGACGAGCTGCACGCGCCAGTGTCGGCATTTCAGCCGCTGTGGAACAAATGAGCAAATACAGCGTTCACGAACCCGTCCTGACAGGTGCGTGATTTCTAGCGTAGGGCAGACCACACACGAGTCGTCTCAAGTCGCCATGGCCTTCGGGGCCGGGACGACCGTTGACCGACGGCTCGATACCCAAGGAAGGGCAGGATACTAGGGGCCATGAGCGGGTCTTGCAACGCCCAAAGCCCTGCCAATGCCCTGCTCTGCATTCGAATTAATCTCCGTGACACAATGCCGGGGAAGAAACCGGACGAAGAATTGTTCCTGTGCTTCTTCGTGTGGGTTGGTCCGGTGGGCGCCACATGGACCGCACCTGGATCGCGAGTCGTCGCAGACCGGTCCCTGACGCGACAACGAGCTGCCTCGGAACACCGCCGTTGCGGGTTTGATCAGCCGAATCCTGTGATTTAAGAGGTAGTTGGCGGTGCGCTTCCGAGTACGTATGATTACCAATATGGGAAGAGTGATGACGATGCATTTGGTTTGGCGTACGAAGTACGTCGAAGACTCGGATTGCTCAACGCCAGTCACGGTACTATCAAGACATATTCAGGCACTCAGTAAGGTACGACGTAAGGTAGTAATTTGGGCGGAGCACGGCAGCCAAACATGGGGTCTCCACCGAGTAGCTCACAACGCGTCGTGTAGAGGTGCACGTTCGGACGACAAACACTCATGGTCGGTCTTCTTCTCCACACAGCCAGGCTAGCAAGTCATATCCGTGAGGCATGACGTCTGTAGCGTCACGACGGACCGCGATGCTAGTAGGTGTGTCGATGGCGAACGGGCGTGCCGTTGGCCATCCCACATCAAAGACAAGACGGGCGTGCACGAGCATAGATGGCCAGTAGCCAGAGCCTTGGCGGGCAATTACACGCCATACGGGCAGGAGGATGCGGGACAGGGAGCTCGCTGCTACGGGAGCGCGTTTCGGATTCCGGACGCGAGCAGGCGTACTTGGTAGTCCGTACTCGTACTGGGAATAGTGAGTTATCGGATAGGCGGCCCAGTAACGGTAGACGGGTTGCTACTTCCAGGTTCGCAGTCCGTACAGCCTGTGCTAATAGTGTCCAGGACCAGAGCCTGCGTGTTACGTCCTCAGGCGACATCAGACGAGCTCGTGACCATTAGCTGCGGTCCGTCCGGGTATGCGGCGCCGGCGCGGGTTGGCTCGGTTTGGGGAGGCGCCGCCGCCCCGGCCGCGGCCATCGCCACGAGGGCAAGGGTGAAGATTCAAGAACGAAAAAGGCGGGTTAGGTTACACCGACGGGCGTCCGGCGAGGCCGGCACGACACCGTGTGAGGGCCCGGCCGGCCAGCGTCGCAGCCACGCGATAGCGCGCATGGAGATGGACGGGGGGGCAAGGTATGCGGTGAGGCGGCAGGAGCACCTACTTAGGGAGTTGCGGGTGCGGTGGTGCCTGTGCTCCGGGTCTGCGAGACGAGACAGCTGGGTGGTGGTGGCGGGCACGCACGCACGTACGTGTATGGGAACGCAGAGCTTATGCTTATGCTTAGGTGCAACAAGGTCATGCCCAACTTGGGCAGTTCGTCCAACCTACTCGTGCACTATGAGGTGAAGAACGAGGGCCCCAGCGACGGGAGCCCGGGGGGTCCAGAACGCGGGAGCCTGGGGTGCGGTTCGGCGAAACGCCGACTGCCTGGCAGGTGCCACTCCATGCGCCTGCGCGGCGCCCATTGGGCCGGCTCGCCCCCGCTGTGGGAATTCTGTAGGGCGGCCAGGGTGGACCCAGGGGGCCTTCTGCAGGGGTCCGCGACAGGCCCGAGACAGCAACATGGAACCGCTCCGACTTCAGACGTCCGCCGACTTTTGCCTGCTTCACCAACGCATCGTCGTCGCCGCCGCCGGCGTGGCCTGCCAGCTGCATGCAGCCAGCTCCTGCGGCTCGCGCCTCCTCCACGCCTCTTTTTTTGTCGATGCCTCTTTGGGAACGATGATCCGGACCCACGCCGCCGCCGCCGCGAGACTCGTGCCGCACGCCGCACGCCGCCCCCGTCGAGTTGTCGGATGCGCTCGACCACGGCGGGAGGTGCAGTGCTGGTTCGACGATGGCTGAGAGGACCGGCCTGGCCATTGCTCGCTCGTCCCATTGAAACCGCCGTCTCCCGTGCTGCCAGCAGGTTGTATTGCCACTCCTAATTGTCCGATGTAGGCAGTACAGTAAATCGGCCGGCGACGCCTTGTGGCAGATGTGGGTTGCGGGGACTGCCATCTGGTACCCCGACGGTTTGAGACATCACCACCTCCGCCCAGCACCTCAACCACACCCCCGTCGCTCTCCCATCAGGAGGCCGCCTTGCGGTGGTGCGCTCGCATACACGTAGGGGTCGCTTCTTTGCGCCCCGGTTTGATCGCCGTGCCGGATGTCATGGACTTTTTCTTTCCTTTCTTGCGGTCATTTCTGCCGGCGGCACGGCGCCCAGGGAAAGCACCACACCCTCGACGCCGTTGACGCCCGTCCGAGGCACGCCTTGCCGGGTTTCCGATGCGTCCCATCGCACCCTGTCTCCCTTAAAACCGCGGTCTTGGCATCCCGCCGACTATTTTGGACCGTCGTCTCCTCGAGCCTTGTGTCCCCGTCGTCGTTCCTCTTCTTTCCCTTTCTCTCTTCAAACGTGCCCGCTCCTTAGACGCCCACCAGCAGTCGTCGCATTTTCCCTTCTCTGCCGCGCTGGTTGTGTGCCTGTACAGTACATTCGTTCCTTGTTCTCGTACCAACTCTCCTTGTCGAAGCTGCTGTCACCCGGCCAGCTTCCTGTCTGTTCGTACATAGACATTTTTTCTTCTTCAACTGGTCTGGAACCAAGTTCTTTTATCTTCACAAAACCTTTTCCCGACGATCTATAACAACACATCGTATATATACGAGACGACAACCGACGCCGACATGCACGTCAAGACTGTTCTCGTGGCCCTTGTTGGCCTGACGGCCGTTGTGGACGCAACCGAGGTCCCTCATCGCTCTCTCTTCTCCGCCACCCTGAGCCGCCGCCAGAACAACCGCGGTGGGGGCCGAAATGGCGGCCAGCAAGGAGGCAATAGGAACGGCGGCCAGAATGGCCAGAACGGCCAGAACGGCCAGAACGGACAGAATGGTGGAAACAACAACGGTGGCAACAATGGTGGCGGCGGCCGGGCTCTTAGCCAGAACCTGGTCCAATCTGCCTCTGCGGATGACGGCAACAACCCTGGCGCCGACGGCCAGGCCGCCTCTGAAACGTAAGTACTAGATGGGAATATCGGACCGAACTCGGGAAGTCGTCTAACAAGAGCAGTGATAACAACAATTTTATCAACTTCTGCCAGGGCCAGACCGTGACCAACGGCCAGCAGATTCGGGCAGGCTCCTGCAATGGCATCCGTAAGTAGCACGATTCGAAGGCCTGGGCTCATACTGACTACCCCCCCCACAGCCATGGGACGGATCCCCGGCATCAACAACATGGTCTCCAGCGTCTTCGTGAACCCCAAGAACGGAGACAACCTCGCCGCCAACCAGGACTTCAAGATCCAGGTCCAGATGCTCAACTTCAAGGGCGGCACCTTCACCAACGCCACGTCGACGTACTACTCGGCCCCGCAGGACCTGGACAACCAGGGCCGCATCATTGGCCACACGCACGTCACCGTCCAGGACACCGGAAGGACCCTCAACCCGCAGCGGCCCCTGGATCCCACGCAGTTTGCCTTCTTCAAGGGCATCAACGACGACGGCAACGGGCAGGGCCTCTTGGCCGCCGACGTGGCTGGTGGTCTGCCCGCCGGCAACTACCGCGTCTGCAGCATGTCTTCGGCCGCCAACCACCAGCCCGTGTTGATGCCCGTTGCCCAGCGTGGAGCCCAGGACGATTGCGTCCGCTTCACTGTGGGCGGCAACGGCGGTAACAACAACGGCGGCAACAACAACGGTGGCAACCAAGGCGGCAACAACGGTGGCAACCAAGGCGGCAACAACGGTGGCAACCAAGGCGGCAACAACGGCGGCAACAACCAAGGCGGTGGCGGCCAGCGAGGCGGAAACAACAACCAGCAGAACAACGGCCAGCAGGGAGGCAATAACGGTCAGCAAGGAGGCAACAATGGCCAGCAGGGAGGCAACAACGGCCAGCAAGGTGGCAACAACGGCCAGCAGGGTCGACAAGGTCAACAGGGCCAGCAGGGCCAGCAGGGTCAGCAGGGTCAGCAGGGCCAGCAAGGGCAGAACGGCCAAACTGGCCAAAACGGTCAGACTGGACAGAACGGCCAAACTGGACAGAACGGCCAGCAAGGCGGCGGTCGCCAGGGCGGCCAGGGGACAGGCAACAGTGGGTCGAAAGCCAGCGTACCGTCACGAAATGGAACGGAAGCTGATACTGGCAATCAGACGGGGGGCGCCGGCAAAGGCAGTAGCGGCCGCACCGGGAACCGAGGCGGTGCCGCGAACCGGGGCAGCGGAGCCAAGAGTCGCGGCGGTTCTCGGACCCCGAGAGACACGGCCGGCGTGATGATTGACGGCGGCAACACACTCCTGACCAAGCGGACTGAGGTTGTCCAGCGAGCCTGCGACCTTCAGCGCAGTGTCTGTGTTGACGCCGTCAGCTCCGGGGCACTGAGCAGCACGAGCCACGCTGACTGCGACGACCAGTTCTCGACTTGTGTATCAGAACTCTCTGACGAACAGCTCTAAACGCCTTTTTTTTTGGAGGAGATCGAATGAATTATGCTGACTTGTTGTTGTTGTTGTTGTGTTTTTTTTTAATATGTGTGGATAGTTTAACCATTTGGCATGAATGCTGACTACATATGGTGTTTTGACAAGAAGTGGCAGTCGGCGGGACCTGAGCCCTCGATTGCCGTGCACATATATGTGCGCAGTCACGAAAGCAAGCAAATATGTCGCAATGGAGCCTCTACAGAACATAGTGGTGGCAAGGCCGAGAGCTGGGTTGAGCAGCGTGGGGGGGAACTGAACGATGGGCCGCGGACTCTGTAGATTGGGAGGGGGGAACATCACAGTACGACTGCGAGATGCCGATAAATCTAGACATGGGACCGCTTCAGCTGGGACCTTTCCGCCGTCGTGATAAGACAAGACATTGGCGGCTCTGGCCTGCTCGCCCTCGCTCGCCCTCCCGTAGTCGTGACGCGAAGGCTTGTCCCGGGACAGGGTCTCCGGTGCAGGAACCCACCAGGGAGGAACGCATGCCGTGCAAAGGGGTCAAACTCGTTCCCCGATGGATGACCTTTTTCTCATGACGGCTCGAGACTTGGCAGAGCCGCCACGCGGACAGGTCTGAGACGCGGAGTACAGGACGATGGTTTCAGACGTTGCGGGGCGGCGTGGGAGGGGGTCAATCTCTGTCAGGGCAGCAGGACGGGACATGCACGTAGGGTCGCGATATTGCGTCAGGGAATGGGGCACGAGGAAGGGATAAGGGGATCAATCAGGGCGGCTTGTGGGTGAGTGAGTGAGGTATGCGGTGTGCATTCTGTTGAAGATGCTGTGAGGCGGGTGAGGCACGACGGTGTCTATATACCTCTGGCAAAGACGAGGTTCATGTATGTGTGGGTGTATTATGCCACCTACTCGTAATGCGTAGGCAGTCTCTGGGGCTATTTATGTGAAATCAATGCCGCCATTATGCTATGCAGATGCCAGTGCTGTGAGGCGAGGCTCTCGGCCGGCGTCAGCTGGGAAAAAAAAAAATGTAGTGTGTCGCCTGTGAGGGTATCCCCAGCGATCAACGCTGTCCAAAACGCCGTGCCCCAAAGGCAAAAAACAAATCGTAGTAAGGCACCATCCAAATCCTGCTCTCTCTGTCGTGCTCCGCAGTCATGCGATCAATGCTATGCCATTTGCCTGCCTGTCGTCGCTGTCGCTGCGGTGCTTACCCCCGTCTCGGCCTGTCCCAAGGGTTAGCGAAAGACTCAAGAAAGAGCGCGGCACATGGCGGTGGTTGCAGAGAGAGTGAGTGCACGGGACAACGGGGACAAGGAAAAAGGGAGAGAGGGGTAGAGGGCAACGCACCCGCAGCCCTGCGGCGTGACGACGCCGAAGAAGCAGTCCCCAGACGACTTGTCGACGACCTGGTCGCTGAAGATGGGCGTGATGACGATGCCCGCGCTGGCCAGCGAGGCGGCAGTCGCCACGACGACGACGAGCGCGAGGGGCGACTTCATGACTGTGCGCGTTCGGATTCGGGTCCTCGGGTCCGCGCGCGGGCGGGCCAAGGGATGGCGTTTTCAAGGCGACTGCTATTTGACGTCTTGTGCGCAGCTCGTCTTGTTGGCCGTAGTATACGTGCTCGCGTGCGGGTGCGAGTAATTCAATGTTCGTGGTGTAAGCGGCTCGGCGAATCGATTTAATATACGAATAGGAGAACCACGATGGGCGACGACGAGGGCTTCAACGAAATGTAGAGAGAAGGGAAGGGCAAAAACGAAAAGGGTATATGAGAGAAATGGCCGGCAGACAAAGGGGGAATGAATGGAACGATGCGAGGCTCGGCAAAGTGGGCGCGCCCACGGACAGACGGACGGACGGACAGACAGACAGACACAACGCCGGCGGCGGCGGCGGCGGCGGCGGTGGTGCAGCAGTGGTGGCCACGTTCTCAAACTTGGTCCGTCGCAGTGGGGTTTTGGCGCCGGGACGGTGAAGGTTTCAGGATGCGGCGGCTGCCCGCGCGCTGCTGGGGCGGGAAGGGGGGCCAAGCGCTGCTGGTGCTGGTGCTGGTGCTGCGGTGGGGCATGCGACGACCAACGACGACGGCTCAGTGGTGGGAGCAGAGCAGAGCAGCGAGCACTCTCGGATGCGACGCTGCGGTGGGACAATCTGCCTGCCAGTCGAGAGGCGAAGACCGGGGGTTCCACGCATGAAGACGTGCCGCGAATTTTGGCTGCGGGTTTGAGAGGCGACGTGAGGTGCTTGGTGCATGTGGAGCGCATGTCATCGTACCACGGCTGGCGATCTGGCGAGGATCCTCCGGCCTGCCATGCGTGACACGGCGGAGTGGCAGTCATGCGCCGAGCCCTTTGCGGCAGAGCAAGGCACCATCGTGAGATATGTAATTACCCACATTGGACGATTGTCGAAAGAAGACGACCTTCTCCCGTCCTTGATACACTTGCCATTATCAGGTAATACACCATGATGATACACGTTCCGTCCCTCAACACTCTCTCCAGGGCGGGACATATCCTTCTTACCCTTGCCCTTGTTTCGGCCCCAGCCATTACGAGCACACGCGCGCCCTGCTGTGCTCCCCCGATATCTCTCCCTTTCGTCCAATAGACTCTCATTGCGGCGGGACGGGCGCGGGCGCCTCGGTGCTCGATCCGCGCATGCCCGGCGCCGGGGGCAGGAACAGCGGCAGGTAGGTGACGCCCAGGGCCATGACTGCATCGCGTTAGCACCAGAGCCCAACGTGCGGCATCGTGCGCGCGTCAGCGTTACGGGATGCGGCGATGGCGGTGATGACGTACTGGACATGAGGATGGAGAAGTAGCCCGGCGTGCTTGAAGCCTTCTTGGCGTCCTCGCTCTCGCCGAGGTAGCTCTGGATGGAGAAGACAACGGCAGCCCTGCCACGGACACAGACATGTCAGCAAACACTGCTCCCTTGTATATTTCGATGCCACCTGCCGTCACACGGTTCCGGGGGGGGGGGGGGGGTCGTCTTCGTCGAGGCGGCGAATCGTCCGTGTTTCATGCAACATAGGGGGGTCCAACACACCAGCCGATAAACTTGTTGCGCGTAAACATGGCGGCCATGGGCATCGTCGAGGCCAGCGTGGAGGAGAGCTCGGGCTTGTCGCCGGCACCGGCCGGCTCCTGATACGGGACGACTAAGAGGGTTCGCGCAACTGTCAGACGATGGATGGCGCAAGATCCCCGGGGGGAGGGAGGGAGGGAGTCCCCGCCCCTGGGTTGGGCGGTCGGATTGTGCCTGGGGTGGCGACAGGCAGACGACGAGGGGAGGAGAGAGACTCACTCAGGTCGGGCCGGCGCATGTCCTTGGTTTGCGGCGCCATGGCTGTAGGACGTGGACGGGGCGGTGCGTACGTGCGTGCGGGTGGGCGAGACGCGGGCGGCGAAATGGGCGACTGACGGGAGGTTGAAGCTGGTGGGAATTGAGGGTCTTCGGTCTTCCAGCTGACTCTGCTGCGAGTCTGGGGGACGGGGGCCGGCGGTGGTGGTGGTCCGTGCTGCGGGTGCACCAGCGACACTTGCCGCTTTGGGAAAGCTCGTTCCCGACCCGTTCTTGTTGTCCCTCTTCTGCTTCCAATTCCCGCCAATGCCAACTACGTAAGTTACTACCCACGGCATTTGCGACACTTCATTCAAACCAGCAACAATTTTCAACTCGCCTTTCGACGGCGGCGACTCGATGGAGACCGTGGTCGTCCTTGCATCAGCCTGTCGGGCGATGCACATTGCACACGTCACCTGTCGCAGCTGACGCGAGTCGCCCGCCGGCCCCCGGCGGACCTCGTGTCCGATGTCTTGAGCCGCCTTGCTTCGGCCCTCCTCAGCTCGCAGAACCTTGTGCCATGGGGTCGTCACCACCGTCATCATCATCATCGTCCGCATCGCAGCTCGGGTCATAGACCGACCGGCCCTTTTGCTACGGGAGCATGCGCCGCCGTCTCGGCTCTCGCAACTCTATCATCGTCGGCGCCGGCTTTGCACCGAGCCGTTTGCGCGACCCAACGGCGCCGCCGCTGCCGCCGAAGCGCCCCCCGTTCAGCCCTCACCGAGGAGCGCCCGCCGCATGGAACTTCTTTCGAAGTTCAGGGTCCTCTCAGCTCTGGGGAACACGGGTTGTGACCCCTCCTTCCCACGTCGCGGCGACTCCGCTGTCCCCTACTACTGTGTGGTGGTGGCGTAGGCTTAGTCTTACTGGCAAGGGAAACAGAGTTTCGTCCCAAGGCGGCGCCGTTTGTTGCGACTGCCTCGTTCGTCCAACGACGTTTCGGTGGCGCCATGCTAGGAATAGCATCAAACCGACATGCACTGCCAGTCATCGGAGGCGTCCAGGTTGGCGTCGCTGGGCGATCGCGCCGTCCGGGATACGAAGCCCCATGGAACACTTGCCGACGCGGGCACTTGCATTCCATCCCAAACGAGTAGAGGCCGTGGATAGGTTGCCGTCTCTCACACACGGCTGATGCTGGAATCCTGTGGCGCTAGGCAGGTCGAGGATTATGCCGAGCTGTCAGGCGTCATAGCCACCTCTCGGGTGTCAGTCCGGGGGACCGCTGCAACGTAATATCGGCACTTGTCGACTTTCGTCGGTGGGATGGCACTGCCGTGTACGAGCTCGGTGAGTGATGCAGCGAGGGCTGAAGGTTCGTATCGTTGACGCCGGGGACATCTAAGCTCACCGACGCAAGTAATATCGCTGAGAGCATACCAAAAATAGTAGACTCTACGATATGACGCCTGGTCTGACGAGGACTTGTATGCCATTCGGAAAGTTATATAAACCCTGGGATGCTTCCTCGAATCCGGGTCTTGTTCTCGTCATCAAGCAGCAAGCAGCAAGCATCAAGCAGCACAATCACAATCACAACGCCGCCTCAAGACATTTGAGCCGCACCGCACCGCACCGCACCGCACCACAACACAGAACAAAACCATCCACCACACGCAACTCGCCAACATGAAGTTCGTCGCCGTCGCCGTCGCCTCTCTGGCTTCTTTCGCCGCCGCCATGCCCGCGGACAGCACCACCTCGCAGTGCACGCCGGCCACGTACCGGTGCGACCCTGGCAGCAACCCCAGCAAGGCTTGGGACGTCTGCAACACCAGTCACCAGTGGGTGGTACGTGCCAATCCCCTTGGCCCCCTCACGATGCTCTCTTCATGGGAGCACACGAGACGAAGTTCCGAGGACGTTGATGCTAACGAATTGGCTTGCAGTTTGCGGGCAACTGCCCCCCCAACACGGTCTGCAAGTTCCTCTCCACCAACGGCAGCCCCTACTGCGTCCCCCCCTCCTACACCATCGGATAAATCGACCATGGGCGGGCACGCGAACATGGCAGGGATTGATTGCTCGAGAGGTTCTGCTTGGTCTGGGTTTCATTCCTTTTTTTCTGTCCTTGCGCTGGCCATTTCGACAAGACTACCATGGCGATTTCATTCCTTACAAGCTTGTGTTAGAAGTAGACGAACAATAACTACATGTTGATTATTTGCAGCCGCTTGCTCGCGCGACTGTGAGCAACGCCCCTGATTCACAGGTGATGAACAACTTGACAGGCACGGAGAGCGGCTTACTTTGGACGAGACGTCGACAGCCGTGGCTACCGAGGGTGGCTGGCGCGATGCGATCGGTGCAAAGGCAGAGAGGCAGATGCGCCGCCAGCATGGAACCCTCCCTGCAACACACACGCGCGATGGCCCAGTGGCGGTGCGCAGACTCGCCCGACGATCGTTCTATAAATGCCCGCGCGGCCCTGCACCACTCCAACGGGCCCGGACATGGCTTGATTCGGACCTGACGTCGTCTTGGGGGCCGTACATGTAATCCCTGGCTCCACCCGCGTGCTGCGTTGAGCTCTGCTTACACCTGCATATAGCCCAAGTTGACCTGCATACTCGCAGGTTAACTAAAGCGCGAGCCCCGGGGTGTTTTGCGCGACGATGCGTTGGCTGCATCAATTGCATGGCCTGCTGAGCGTTGAACAACAGCCCGCCATCCCGCCAACTCTCTCCACCACGGTCGTTGAAGCTTCACCTCGTCTTTCCTCGCAACAACAACAACAACAACAACAACAACAACAACAACAAGGCGTCGCGCAGATGGACGCCGTGGACGCCGACCCCCAGCCGCAGTCCGGCTTCGTCGCCCGACTGCCCGCCGAGGTGCGGCAGCTCGTGTACCTCGAGCTCTGGCGCGCGTACGGGCTGCGGCAGCACGTGGTGCACCACTGGGCGGGCGACGAAGCCGACGCGGAGCCGGCGCACTTTTGCCACTGGCCGTGCACGACGCCGTTCGAGGTCCGCGACCGCACGCAGGAGGACATCGAGGCGCTGCGGGCCCGGCGCGGCGTCGCGCTGGGCCGGGAGATGGAGGACGCGCCGCTCGGCCACGACCTGCTCTCGCCGTGGATGAACCACCGCATGTGCGGCCGCCGCGCCGAGGAGGCGTACGGCTTCGAGGCCGTCCAGTCCATGATGACGTCGGCGTCGTCGTGCTGGAAGAAGGGTGGGCGGCGCGACGGCGAGACGGCGTCGTCGCGGCGGGCGCCGTACTTGCCGATGCTGCTGTCCTGCAAACTCATGTAAGTGCAGTGTGTGCTTGTGTGTGCTCTCTGCTCCATCCAACAAGACAAGACAACGCTAGACAGCACGTAGTTGACTACGTACGTATTCTAACACCGCACTCGTCAAGATCCGCCGAGTGTCTCGCCTCCATCTACGAAGCCACCACCTTTGTCTTCACCGACGTCATCACCCCGACGCTGCTCGTCGGCAGCTGCGACACGGCCATCCCGACCAAGCGCGAGGACCCCCCGCCCAACGCGCCGCCCGCGCTGTTCGCGCACGCGCGCAGCCTCGAGGTGTCGCTGGGCGCAAACTTTTCCGTGCTTCTGCCGTGCACCGTCGCGTCGGACCGCGCGCCGGGGAGCGGCCCGCCGCACGGCGCGTACGACTTCCACTGGCTCAAGCTGGACCGCTTCCGCAGCCTGGTCCGCCTCGACGTGTGGATCGCGGCGCGCGGGCTCGCGCTGCGCTACGACAAGGACTGCGACTTTGTCTGCGCGAACCAGCTCGACGTCGCGGCGCTGCGGCGCATGGCCGCGGCCCTGGCGCGCGTCGTCGCCGATACCGTCACGCTCAGCATGCCGCTCTGCCCGGGCGTCGGGCCGGCCGATGACGAGGAGGACGGGTACGTCGAGGGCCTGGTGGCGGCCGCAGGGGCGCCGGGGTTCAGGCTGTGGAAGCGAGGGACCGGCGATAGGTTCCATCCGTACATGCACCAGCTGCGCATTGCGGCGCTGCTCAAGAAGGATGACAAGATCCGCACAAGCGAGGCGAGGTACGATTCCCCTACTATGTCTCCGGGTCATGCGTTCTTACCCGAGACTACTCAAGCTGACCATCTGATGCGCAGGGAGATACGCGTGGGATATAGCCAAATCACGGGACATTGCGTAGTCCCGCCACTGGCTTTGTGAAACGTCTTGTACTCGTAGAGTCATACCAAGTACATAGTTATACATGCATAGCGCCGCAGAGTCGCAGACCCCCATGCATCACTACCCATGAACGTGCAAACTGATGGCTCTTGCACCCTTGTACCGTTTTCAATTAAAATAAAGGAATTCACATATGTTGCAGGCAGCGGCTCAATCACACCATGTCCTTGTATTAACTCGTAGCTGTCGGGCATAGTCACACACCACCAAGATCCAAGCTCACCCACGCGGCTCCGGCCTTCCTTACGACGGAGGCGTCACCTCGCCACGCTCGTTGATCTTGCAGCTCTTGTTCTCCACGAGGTCCACGATGAGCGCCAGCAGCGCCAGCAGGTCCGGGTTCTCAATGTTCTTGTTCTTCTGGTTGTTGACCCAGTCGTACGCCTCGGCGCCCTCGGGCGTGTCCTTGAGCTTGCCAAACGACGTCAGGTGGAAGGTCTGCGTTGCGTCTGGAGTCAGCAAAGTAGCAATGTAGAGACACGACGCGCCAGGCGCACACAATACGAGTTAATTCCAAGACGAAGATCGAGACAGGAGGTGCCTTGTATCGCTGTTACGTACCTCGTGGTGGATGGTGCCCTCGAGCCCCATGAGGCCGTCGATGGGCCGCGCCGCGGGCCCCTCGGACTTGCCGTGCTGCATAAACTTGGACCAGGCAGAGGGCTTCTTGATGTCGTTGAGCTTCTCGGCCGTCAGCAGGTCGTACGCGTGGTCCTTCATGTCCCGCAGCCAGAGGGGGTGCAGCGTGATGGTCTCGGCAATCTTCTTGAGGTCGCCCTTGGGGGTGCCGTCCTTGTCCCGGTCGCCGGGCCGGTCCGTCTCCGTGATGCCCAGCACCTTGCTCTTGGGGTTCCTCCACTGGCCGCTGTCGGCCTCGAGCTTCATGTCCCTGAGCGCAGACGCGAAGACCAGCGGCCGCTCGCGCCCCAGATCCTGCCAGTACCTGTTGTTCCACGTATCCTGCAGCTCAACGAGGTCCGGCGCGCAGTAAATGACCTGAATATAGCCAATACCAGACGTTAGTCGTCGGGCGGGCATGTCCCACGTGGCAACAAGTGTTCCAGCGGGGGTCGCGCGGACTCACAAAGTTGAGGTAATGCTTGTCGTTGTCCTTTGCCAGCTTTTCCCACTCGTCAGAGTCGCGGAAGATGGCACCGGCGACCTGTTTCTTGTCCGAGGGCGCGCCAATCGGGCCCTCTAGACCGGCATACAACGCCATCTTGTCTAGACCAGCGTGTTAGCTAACTGGGGTCTGTTCAATGTTGGCCCAACATGAACACGGCAGTGGGCTACATCCACTGAGGGCGGCAGGGACGGCATGACGGTATTTATGTACATACCGCGGACCTTTGTTGCCCTGTCGTTCAAGTTGTCACTTCCGAGAAGCAACTTGACGGCCTTCTGGACCTTGTCATTTTTGGTATCCAAGATCTTGTCGGCCACCTCTTTGGCGCGAGTCTTTGCGACATCCATGGCCACGAGGATTGCATCGCGGAGGTCCGTGTCCGCATCTGATTTGCTTGTGTCAGCATGTCCCGAAGGTGTTTAATAAGACGGGGCGGCAAGAACGTGATGGACGATTGATGAGGGCAGTAACTTAACGCACAGCATGTCTTGTGGATAGTCCACTTGACCGTCGGCGGCGCCGCTGCCGCAAGGGCAACGGCCTGCGTGAGGAAAACAAGGACGCGACTCGAGTGCATCTTGAGCAAGACAAACACTTGCCAAATGTCAAAGGGTACGCTGGGTGAGCCGTTGCGTTCTCGACGACGACTTTGTCTGTGGGCGTTGGACCAAAGGTCTATACTTGTAGCTGCGTAGACGCTCTTTATACAGGGGCATGGCTTTCTGCGCCATAAGACGACTTAGAGTCCCAGCCCTTGGACTCTTGCAGCACCTTCAACCTGGCAGCAGCATGTCTAAGCCCGAAATAACCCGCCCTTTGTCTCCGAGTCTAATTTGATCGGGGCATCGCCGAGGCATTGTTGCATCGATCATCCTTCGGGTGCGCAATGACGAGGGGGCCGAACGTGACTCGCCAAGGGACATCCATGATCCAATCCAAGGAAAAACAAGCTGAAGCCCATTCGAGTGACTCGACTATACCCGTCCTCGTATACACCGTCCGCTCGCAGACCCAAGCAATCGACGCCCGCGACAGCGCTCTATCTCGCGGCTAAAGCCCTGGAACGGCAACAATCGACAAGGTGGTTCTCGCGTGCATAAGCGCCGGGGCCGTGTAAGCAGTGAGCAGTGAGCACAGCCCCTGCTGCTCGCTGGCTCGCGCGCGTTGGGGGCGGCGGCTCTCGAGCGAACGGCATGCGATTGCCGCCCCCAACTCGGCGACACCACCACCCCATCCATTCATTCGCTTGCAACATCTCGGCCCTATGGCGGCTGTTGCCGTCTTGGGACATCCTGTGCCTGCGGCTTATGCGGCGCTGCGCAATCGGCATGCATCGTGCCTGGGTGCCGAGGGGGCTGTGGGGGTTTCGTTTCAGGGTTACAGCCATCTCGCGTGCGCTGATGACGGCGTGCAGCGGCCCATTGATCCAGTTCATGTCGAGCCATGTGCCTGCATAGAGCTACAGGACAATGCAGATCCTGCTGTTGGGGGTCCCGATTTAGCATCACGAGCTCGTGGGAGCTACATGTAGTATCTAGCATATGCTCCAGGATCCAGGCTGCACAGCTCAGCTGTGTTGCCGACGTGCGCAAGGTGCGTTCATGTTGCCGCCCCCAAACAAATGCGCGACTTGAGAGGCAGTTTGTGATGTCAGGCTTGTCAGCTCGTTCGCGCAAGCTCGATCCTTCCTCGGGGCATTCCGCTTGAAGGAAAGCTTTCATCGGGGGAACGCTGCCTTGATTTGCAACCACACGGAGACGACGGACTTGGGACTTGGGGCGACAAGTCCGGGAGAAGAGCGAAGAGCGTGGCTGATGACTGGAGTCGATGACTGGAGCCGCTGCATCCTCGATCTTCGTACTTAACTCTTGCGGCATCCGCCGCGACTTTCCATGTCTCGCTGGAAGTTGTGAAGAGCACCGCCGACCACCTTACCACTTGTTTTTTCCCTCCAACTTCTCTTCTCTTCTCTTGACACCCAGGTCGCAGGTTGAGGGTTTGCGCCATGAAGAGAGGCATTCAAGCAGTTGCCGCCTTGTGCGCTTTTGCCGGCGTCCTTGGCAGCAATGAGTGGCGGGACCCAAAGATCACTGGCATACCCAAGTACGACCCTGGACAAATTCGTATGCCTTCTCCATCTCATGCCTCTTGCTGATGGGTTATAGACCTCAAATTGCGGCCATTATCCCCACAAAGTCGGGCCAGATTGGTATCAACCCGCCCCCGCCTGAGTCCATGTTCGTCCAAGTCAACTTCCCTCGGCTAGTCGCCACTTATTACTCTGCCATGCTGACGGTGTCTGTTGATAGCAAGGGTCACATTGGCAAGAACACAAAGTACCTGACCGATCTCGGGACAAGCACCAAGGTAAGTCCCGGTTCCCTCCAGCACTGAAGATGTCTGTCTCTTTTGACACCTCGTAGTGGATAGGACCGGACCCGAACTTCATCACCGTCGCCACCAAGACATCCACCAAGGATGGCAAGCCCACCAAGGGCACATACACCATGGGCGTGAGCGCCGCCAAGAACACGGCCGGCGGCCTCGACATCCTGCTCAGCCCGGCCGTCAAGGCCAAGCTCGAGGCCATCTCCAAGAAGGTGACGCCCTGCTCGGCGAAGCGCAAGCGCGGCGTCAAGCAGCGCCGGGGCCCGGCCTGCGGCCTGGCCGACTTTGTCAACCGCGTCGGCGACGACGCCGAGCTCAGGGAGCTCTTCACGCACCAGATCACCGACGAGGTGTGGGCCGGCGTCGACGAGGGCTACGGCGGCCCGGCCGACGAGAACCCGGGCTTCGCGCACCCCGAGGAGGACGAGGGGTACTTCTCGGCCGACGAGGACGGCTTCTTCGAGGGCCATGCGGGCGACGACACCGTCGAGGCCGTCGTCTTCTCCTCGGAGGAGGAGGCCGCCGCCATCGCCGCCGAGGTGGCGGGCGCGCACGCCGGGGGCATCTTTGGCGCGTCGACGGTGACGTCGGGCTCGTTCCTCGCGTTCCTCTGGGGCGTCGTCTCCAAGGGCAAGCCCATTGAGCCCGTGTACCAGGTCCCCAAGGAGAGCATCCACAAGATCACCAAGACCAAGACCAAGACGTCGGGCCCGACCTCGACGCACTCGAGCACCACGAGCTCCAAGTGCCCGTCCAAGACGGCCCTGGTGAGTTGGCCCCTGACGTGCCACAGCCGATGACGAGTCGAGTAGTAGTTGACGTTGTCCGAACAGCCCGCGTGCGGCGACGACTGCATCCCGACGCGAGTCAAGGTCGAGGACCCTAAGAAGACCCCCGGGCCTCAACGTGGTTGGGCCTGCTCAAAGGTGAGTCGACTTCTACCACTGGTCCCCCCCAACCCAAAACACACATGACCCCTAGTCATCCGAGGCACATGGGCGTGGGCTCACCAGACGCGTTCTTCAACAACAGGGAGACACCAAGGACTGCCCGTGCGCGCCCGGCTCCCTGGAGCTCATCACGCCGTACTTCCCGGAGACGCAGCAGACCATCTGGGACTCGATCAAGGACCTGCACAACACCAAGCCCGAGGCGCGCGTCTCGTGCGAGACGGGCGGCATCTCCAACGCGCCGAGCAAGTGGTTCGGCGACATCGCCAAGAACTTTTGCCCGCTGGCGGCCAAGTCGGAGCACGGCACCGGGTCCATCGCCTACGACGTCTACGGCAACAAGATCCCCCTGCTCAAGAACAAGGTCGCGACCAAGGTGGACAACAAGCTGGAGGGCCGGTCGGTCCTGTACGAGCGCACGCCCCCGGAGACCAAGGACATGTACAAGGACTTCAAGTTCTTCGTCAGCTGGGAGCCCGCCAAGGGCGACTGCGTGATGCCCAAGGACACCATGTGCGTCGACGCCTACGCAAAGGCCGTCAAGACCAACTGTAAGTGCGAAGCTATGTCTTCGAGTGGCCGCTGTGACTATCTCTTTTCTAACCAACTCCCCCTCTTTCGCAGGCGGCCAGAACCACGGCTCCGCAGGCGACCGCCTCTTCGTCGACACCGTCATCGACGTCGGCTGCGGCAAGTACACATGGCACGTCGAGGCGCCGCCCAAGGCCCCGCCGCCCAAGCCCAAGCCCGAGGCCGGCGAGCAAAAGTGCACCGACAAGTACAAGCACCCGGACGTGCCGTGGGACGCGCAGACCACCTGGGCCCAGTTCGGGTGCAAGGACTACTCCGACAAGGTCATGAAGCCCGGCGACAAGCCCCTCTACTGGCACTCGCTCTTCATCTACTTCCTCAACTACCAGATCTCCTGGGTCGACGGCTGCGACATTGTCAAGGAGCAGTCGGCCTTGCACCCCCTGGGCAAGGATAACCCGCTCGACTGCAGCCAGTTGATGATTGAGAATTATCAGAAATGTGAGTTTGCCCCCTTTTGCTTGCACTTGCCACCACCCATCTCTCCAATTCGGTGGACACCATGGGCTAACACCCTTTCACAGGCGGTAGCAACGGCGGAGCTGGCGGCTCGAGACAGGTGGGCTGTCTCAAGTATGAATTCTATCCAAAGAACTAGGCTGTTTGTTGTAAAGAGGATTAGGATCGCATCGTAGCTGTAATTATGACTGTTGGCAGTTTAAACGATGATGTACTCTCACTTTTGTCTTGGGATCGCGAGCCCAGTGTCTATAATATTAACCGGTAGTCGGAAAACAGCACGCCTTTTCAAGCCGCATCCGATCTGCAACATACATCTCCGCCGCTGCAACCTGAAGATATTTGATTGCAGCGAGGATAAGCATCAGCGATGGCGACGAGTCACATGCAGAGAGACCCCATGTCTCAGTCACCAGTTACCGACTCGAGGTGTGTTGAGGCGGCAATGATACCTTGACGAGATTTGGATGCAAGTTCGTTGGTAGGACTCCGAATGACTCTCAATTTTTCCACGTATTTTTCAGTTGAGGTTATGCAGCCATTTTCGTAACAAACCACGTGGTATAGTGTGGTCTCGTCCACGCGACAACATACGAACAGAAAGCATCATGCTTCCAAGTTACGAGTCTCGCAAGTAACGTGTTGAATCAGGTGAGGAAACGTCTCTATCCAAGGGGATCCCATTGACCACTTTGTGATGTCTGTCGCAATGGCCTCGAACTCCTTGTCAATGGTGACGCCCCCTTGGGGCCCCCTACTCAGGAGTTGTTTGCCCATCGGCCACCTCAAACGAAACGATTTCATATACATCTGGGTAGTGTGCCGCAGATCCTGGTTCTGGTGCAGGCATAGGTAGTCTCTCAGGCTCGGCCATGGTATGTAGTCGATGCAGACTGGATGGGGGCAAGACTCCTGAACCTTTGTGGGTCGAAGCCAGGTCGGGACATCGCGCAGTGTTTCTATGCTGGGGTACAGCCGCCACTATTGTACGTGATCAGTGAGCATGGAGAGTGTTGCTTAGGAAAGAATATGACATGATGATGCGTACTTTCAAGAAGCGATACACGAGGAGGTGGACCCCAAACAATGTCTCTATGTTCGGCGCCTCAAAGCACCGTAGAATTCGGCCGAGGCAGGAGCTCAACGGGTTGTCATAGTTGGTGTTGAGGAGCAAGTTCTCAAGCGATGGCGTCCGGGGCAAGTGCGCTGGATCAAGGCAAGGCTGCTGCAGCAAGGTGACGTGTGGCTGGTAGAGCACGCTGAAGCTCGCATACTCGGCGCAGTACGACTGGTCCTGATGTGGTATACCACACCGACAACCGAAGAGCAGGCCGGGTGGCACTACAGGTGTGCCAACTCTGGTTGCTGAGGCGCAGCTGAAGGGTGATACTGCGTCCCACTCCACGCCTAACGTGCCGAAAGGGTTGGTGCTAACTTGAACAGGCTGATCGTGGACGTCAGTTGACGTTCTGCAGAGATCATGTAGCGACGCACATGGTGGTAGGCCAGAGCCATAGGCGAGGGAACGTGGCACGGCGGGCCCGAGCTACCCAAGGAAGCGGAGCGAAGCTGGGCGAGGACATCAGTCATGCTGGCGCGGAGGAAGGCAATGTCCTCCTCCATTTTCTGCATGCGTAGCTTGTTTTCTGCACGATTAGCCTGATGCTTGATGCGGTCCCCTCGGCGTTTCTGGGCCATCTGGGCCTCGCTCCGGGGCCGGGTCGAGGCAGACAGGTTCGGCATTGCGAAGAAGTTGGCGATGGGGAAGCGGTTCAAGTGGAGTCTGCGCTCTGCAGCGATCTGGTCGGCGTTCGACGTCGAAGAGGGCCCGACTTATGAGGGGTGTCGAGGCCCTCAGGCTGACGAGCCCCTTGCAGCCTCAGACTAGTTGCCCGCCGTCGAGCCGAGGAGCAACGAACGACTCTGACAGCTGGGGCTTGATCGTGATTGCTGGGTTAAACCTAATACGGGTGACCAAGTACAAAGCTGATGCGGCAAGATGAAACATGGACCTTCAAAAGACGCCCAAAAACCGAAACGCTGAAGGAGGCTTGCAGAAGATTTCCTTGGCGCCCTCTCTCGGTGGCGTCGCCCCGATGGCCAGGCCTCGAGATGCTCACCGGACGAGCGCACGCGTACCTCGGCTCAAATGCATGATCGACGTCGAAGGCAGCCAAGGCAGCCCAACCCCCTGTCAATGGATGCTAGCCGTCCCCACATCCCCGGACTATCAGGGTAAGGTATGTTAGGGGGCCCTGCGAGAAGGGAAGTGGGCCAGTCAACCACCCTTGGCGGATGCAGATCCCATATTATGCAATGCCGCTTGATCGACACCTCGTTGATGGTGCTGTGCTGGCTAGCCTTCAGCTCGAGATGTCGCCATTAAACGGGTGAACAATTCCGGGGCCCTTGACAGACGTGGAATTGTTCAAAACTGGTCAGGAACATGAACCATTGTTCTGGCCGTCCCCAGACAGTTGATGCGAGCCCATATCATAATACATTGAACGATCCGAGTTCTCTCTCTCTGGCCCAGCATCACGTTGAACACGGCATCAGAGGAAATATCGGCACTGCATTACTGGCGTTCCGAACGGCATTCAATATTCATACCCCACAATGGGAAACATGGTTTCGGCTCCTTACATCATTGATGCTGACACAGGCCATTGAGCACCGCCTTGCCCGTCTCCCCAATCTACTGCGTCTTCTTCTTCATCGAAGGGACAAGCCCGAACCTTCTAGCCATGATCTTCAACCTCCAGGTCCGGGGGATCAGATAAAAAGCTGCCCAGATGAGCGATGCCGACCCGCCGGTCCAATACCACAGCGGATCTCGCTGCCCAGAGACCAACTTGACCACAATCTGGGCATATCTCTCGGTCGACATGGGCGAGCTCTGGGATAGACGAACCCTTTTCAACCAGGATTCTCCAAGACGACGATACAATGAGCTTTCCGGTAGAGCTGGATCGACGTCTCGGACTGAGCGGTCAGCGATCCTGCGAGAACCATGATGTGAAGGAGCATGTACCAATGTTGCTTTTGACACCACCGGTGATGATTGTTATCACTTTTACTCTGAAAACGTCAGAAAACCATGATGCTGTGCAAAGCCTTGGATAAACCTACCCAAAAAGGGCGAGCTCCATCCGAAGACCATCTCCGTACGCATGGAGGGCGGCTTTGGTGGCATTGTAGGCCGTAGAAAACGGCAGCGGCACCAGCGGGGCGACGCTGCCAATATTCACCACGGTCCCCTTGGAGTTGATCAAGAGCGGCGAGAAGGCCTTGACCATTCTCATCACACCCAACACGTTGACGTTGAACATGTCATTAACCATGCCATCGACGTCGAGATCCAACGCAGGTAGATGAGTCGCGACGCCTGCATTGTTGATGAGGAGGTCCAGCCGGCCGTCTGTCAGAGACGACACCTCCTTCGCAGCCGACGTGACGGACGCGCTCGACGCAACGTCGAGGGCGACGGCGACGAGTCCGGGCTGCAGGATGGATTCAGCGACTGAGGGTCTTCGCAGGGCGCAAACCACGAAGAAGCCGGCCTTGTGCAGCTGGATGGCCAAGGCGCCCCCAATGCCCCCCGGCGTGGCGCCGGTCACGAGGGCGACTTTTTGGCCCGGGCATGCACCAGGACCAGCTGTGGGGGGGTTGCTCATTGTAGGCTCGAGAGTTTCCCAAGCGCAAGAGATAAAATTATTTAGAATTGTTGTTCAAGAGTATCTGATCATTGGTCGTGGCAAAGGGGTTAACTTGGGCTTTCGTTCAAGTACCGGCTTCAAGTTGTAAGGAACAGATTCGGCTGCACGCCCTTCTTCCACTCGTCTCTACCTCGGCATATAACATTGCGATTTCAAGGAGCATTGCGTTATCACGTACTGAATCATGTGCCTGCCAGCCTGAACGGAGCTCGAGTAGCGCCTCGGTGCATCAGGTTCGCTCCGCCTGTAATGGGGCCAGTTCGACGTCGATCAGTCCTGTAGCGAGGTCCGAGTAACCAAACCCCAGGCACGAGACCAGGAGGTTACGGCATGTCCATGTAGATACATGCTGTAAGGTCACAGGCACAGGCTTGGTCTGAGACCGCGCAGGGGACGTTGTTGGCATACACGGTGGAAGTTGGCAACGAGGCCGCAACTCATGATGCCACAAGTTGAACGTCCATGATGCTTATGATTGCATCTTCAGGCTAGCAATTATGGTGCTCCGCCGCAGAGTTCAACCCTCCGCACTCCGTGGTCGACGTCGATACACCATGCTATGGCGTCGTGCCATGTCAAGCCACCTACCTAACATGAGCCTGATATGGTCCCCTTGCTGGTTGGTCCCTGATTGTTCTTGAATCTCCTTGCTTCCCCGGATCTGGTTCGACGGGGTGGACTGCAAATTACCCCGGATTCTGGCTCCATCACGGCTGTCAAGAGCGCTGCAATTTCAGGTATATATATATATATATATATATATATACACTCGCGATGCAACATGAAGCTTCGTTGAAGAGAGCAGCAGAGCCCAAATTTGCGCCGACATTATTCTCGCTATCCACCCCCTTTCCATATACCATGATGATGAAACTTTCCCACCTCGTGCCTCTCCTGGCGTGGGCTTTTGCACACGCAGCAGCTCAAGGCACTCCAGCGACGTACGACTGCAGTCCAGGCAAAGCATGCTGGCCCACGTCGGCACAATGGAACGCCTTAAACGCAACTCTAGGTGGCCGTCTGCACCAGACGGTGCCCTTGGCGGCGCCGTGCTTCCCAAGCCATCCCGCGTACAACGTCGACAAGTGCAACAAGGTGGCTTCCAACTACACGTACGGCATCGGGCGTGCGAGCGTCTACGGAGCCGCGGAGAGCATCCAGTACGAAGCGTGCGGCAGCAGCGCCGACTGCCAGCTCCTGTCCATCTCGCCGTCGATGCCCCCGCTCTTCAGCAAGTGCTCCCTCGGGCGCTTGGCGGCGTACTACGTCGACGCCGTCACGGCCGCACACGTCTCGGCGACGCTCGCCTTTGTCAAGCAGCACAACATCCGGCTGTCGATCAAGAACACGGGGCACGACTACCTGGGACGGTCCATGGCCCCCAACTCCCTCGCCCTGTGGACGCACAACATGAAGACCCTCGCGTACCATAAATCGTTCACGGCGAACAACTGCCCCGCGGTGCAGCTCAGCAACGTGGGCGAGATGGGAGCCGGCGTCATGGCGTTCGAGGCGTACGGCTTCTTCGAACGATACGGCATGAACGCGTGCGGAGGCAACGCCGCGTCCGTCGGCCTCGCTGGCGGATACGGCCAGGGCGGCGGCCACGGCATCTTTGCGCCCATGTACGGGCTCATGGTCGACCAGGCCGTCGAGTTCGACGTGGTCACAGCCGACGGCCAGTTCCGCACCGTCAACCAGTGCAGCGACCCGGATCTCTTCTGGGCCATGCGAGGCGGCGGCGGCGGCACGTACGCCGTCCTCGTGGCGTACCGCTTCCGTCTGTATCCCGCCGTGCCCATCCACATGCACGTCCTCAAGGCCAACTACTCCATCCTCGGCGAGAAGTTCACCCAGAGCGCCATAGTGCGATCCCTGCTCACCGCGCACGTCGCGAACCAGAGCCTGTGGTCGGATAACAACGTGACCGGCCGGTACTACTACGGGGCCAACCAGGCCACGCTCTTGACCATCCTGCCCTTCAACGATGACGGATCCAGGCTCAAGGACCTGACGGCCAAGTGGCGCAAGGGAGTCACCGCGATTCCGAACCTGAAGGTCTACGAAGACAGCTACTACACCTACCCGACATACTCCGCCTACGACAAGGTCGCGCAAGAAATCGCCGCCCGCCTGACGCCCAACGGCTTCGCCTCCAACGTCGCCAGCCGGCTCGTCCCCCGTTCCCTCTTCAGCAGCGACGGCGGGCAGCAGAAGAGCCTGGTCGACGCGGCCCTCGAAGGGATGGAGCGAGCCTTCTCCGCCTTGACAATCGTCAAGCCGCTCACGTCCCTCGAGGTCCTCATGACGACGCCCGCCAACGTGCCGGACGCAAAGGGGGAAACGAGCGCGAATCCAGCGTGGAGAGACTCCCTGTGGCACGCGATTTTCCTAGGCGGGTGGATGAAGGGGTATAGCATCGACATGCAGCAGGATGTTATTGAAAAGGTCAACGACGCCGCACAGCCTCTGCGCCATCTCACGCCGGGGGGTGGCTCGTATGCAAACGAGGACAGCATCCTTGTGGAGGATTGGCAGAGGACGTTTTATGGCTCCAACTATGCCAGGCTATTGGCCATCAAAGATCGCTATGACCCGACGCATCTCTTCGACTGTTATAAATGCGTGGGTTGGCGTGGCAGTCAGGAGTGAGTACCGGGCCCGTTTATCGTCTTTTGAAGAACCAAAGACTGACGCACGTTCAACAAGCTTCGGGTATTCCTGCTACGGGCCAAGCCCCAAAGGGGAAACGACTGCGTCTTGATTGACAAGAAGGGAGGCTGTGTCAGTGTCTCGAACACAGTCAAATAGGCCCGGCTATCAATCGCCGTCCGCCCTAGACGGTTGTGTTGTCCAACATGTAGTACATCCATCATAGCTGCTGGTATACCACCCAAGGTAAAATTCATAAACTTCTGATGCCCGGGCGAGGCGCCTCGAAACGGTCTTACGCGTGAGCACGAACGCGGTGACATGACAGCCCGGTATAAGCGCGATGGCAACGCGCCTCCACCAGACCCGTACCCTTATACCGCCTCGAACCCATAATCGATGCCAACAAAGAAGAGAAAGAAGCATAAGAGGGACACGAGGAACCCAGAGCAAGCGCGTTACAGCCAGTAATCGCCCACGATTCATCGCCCGGGCACGCCGCGTCGAGCCCTACGCAGTAGCTCAATCTCATTCAACGACGTTTTCATCAATGCCAGCCCAGCACAGCACAGGGTGCGACGGCATGACCCGATGCCGTGCCGTATCGTGCAGCGCCACGCCGCGCCGCGCCGTACCTTCAATGACGCTGGATGACAACTTACCACAGCCACCGCCGGGATCCCGCTGCAGCAGCAGCAGCCGGCCCGTCCAAGCCAGCCAGGCAGCCAGCCCGCTTGTTGCCGTCCTGACCCCCCCCCCCCCCGGTCGCTCGCGGGCGCCTCGCGCTCTCTCACGATGCCGTACACCCGAGCACGAGTCGAGTAAGTCGGCCCCAATCTCGCCCCTACCGGGGGTCTCATGCTGCGCCGCCACGCCCAACGGGCAATGAGCGCCAGCGCCCCCATGCGCACGCGGGCGCCTACGTATCTCCCTCCCGCCCCTTTCCAGGGTTTCAAGTCGACAGAAGCTGAAGACTCGAAAGGTGTTTGCTCGTGTGAAGAGCGCGCCCCGCAACGCTGAGCGATTTTGTTATGGAGTTGCAGGGGCACGAGACACAGGCTGGGTGCCTCGACGCCTCTCCGGCCGACCATCACTACGTAGCTCATCGCGGACATGCACGGGCACGCGACAGTCAAGTACGTATTCGTGCGCTACTGTTGCATGTTGAACTAAGGAGTGTACCTGTGTGAAAATGTGCTGTATATCAAAAAGAAAATGGAACGCTGCAGCCGATGCCGTGATAAAAGGAGGGGAGTGGGCGATCCCAGTATCGCCCCTAGCCGACACTCAAACCAGAGTCTGTCACTTCTTTACGTTGCCGTTCTGCCCAAAACGCCCAATATCCAACCCATACCAATACATCTGGGTATTTGTGTGTCTGATGTCGATTTGTGATGTCGATTTGTGCCGGTCTTGCTCCGCGTGTAATGTGTACTCGCAAGGAATAACTTTTGGCCTTCCCGGCGCGTCTGGCCTACTTGGATTCGTCATCCCGGTACTGAGGAGGAGGCTCCTCGTGGCTCTCCTCCATCAGGCCGACCTTCTCGATGTCAGAATCCTGGCGAGGCACGCTCTGCCTTCTTCGGCAGCAGCGGGCGCCGGCGCGCCTGCACGTGGCAAGACGCGTCACCTTGACGATAACGCTGCAGAGGACCATGGCGCACCTACTTCATGTTAGCAAAGTCGTGCGGGAGCCCGGTTGGTTGGGGAGGGACATACACTGCGACGCCAACGCCGGCGGTGATGCCCATGAGCACCGGCAGGAAAATATGCGACGCCACGTTCTTCATGAGCTTGCGCCAGTCGTGATGATGAGGCCGCAAGTGGTGGTGGGGGGGATGCGGGCGGTGATGCGGGCGTCCACCGTGGGGAGGAGCGACGCCAGAGCCGTGCGCATCGCCGTTGTGTTTGGCGCCCGGGTGGTGCGGGTGGCCCTTGTTGCGATGTCTGCCACAGCCCTTGCCCTTGAAGCCCTTGAGGGTGCGGAGCATCTCCTCGACCTGCTGTCTCGCGCGGCACAACATGGTGGAGCAGCCCGAGACGGGCGAGTCGATGAGGGCGACATTGGCAATGGCAATCTCGCCGTCTGCGGCCTTGATGAGCTGCACCTTGACCGTTGGCACGCCCTCGACAAACCGGCTTCCGACCTCGATGACGCGCAGCTCCGTGTTGATAAGCTGCAGGTGCAAGTCCAGGTCCACGGCCTCGGGCTCGATGGAGAGGCTGTAGCCCAGCCTCTGCTCCTTCTCCTGGCCGTTGGCCTGGGCCACGACGGCCGACAGATCGCCGTTCCATGGGTCGGCGGTGGGGTACAGCTCGAAGCCGTTGAGCATCAACCGGGATCCGCCCTCGACGTTGAAGTCGAGCTTCAGCTGGCTATCCTTGCCCTTGCACTGGCTGCAGGGAACCTTGACCGTCTGCGATAGTGCGCTCGTAGGGACCGCGAGGGTGTCTGCCTGGATGGGGAGCGCCTTGAAGATGTCCTCGCCCGCCTCGGATGTCTCGGGGACGATGAGCATCGCCGCGGCGGCGGCCGCGAAGGCGAGCGGCTTCAGCTGCATGGTGGCCGGCGCGCGTGGGCGAGTCGTGTGGTGCTCAGAGCCGGCAGGTGGTGATCGGATATCGTGGCACAAAGGGGACTGTCGTGTCGTGATGCGTGGTGAGGGAGAGGACGGATGATGGAGGAGAGAAGGTCGACGAGTGGCAAGTGAGGAGGAGCGGAGGCATCATGCGCATTGTAACACACACCACGTAGTTACGTACCTTGCGAACACGAGCCACGCTGGTGGCCGTGCCCCCCTCTGGTTGCCCGCCTGCCCGCCTGCCCGCCTGCCCGCCCTGCCCGCCCTGCCCGCCCTGCCCCGGAAGCCACGGCGCGATGGACCCACCGGCCCCACGACCCTGGCACCTGATTTGACGCCAGCAGGGGTACCGACGCCGACGCCATCGGCCTCCGCACCCGGCAGGTACCACCCGTCCGTGGACACCTCGCACGCACCGTATCCACGCAAGCCGCCGCCCACCTTACGCAAGCTTCGGTACCTAACCAGCTAACCTGACCAAACCAAAGGCGACCCAGGGCGGCCCTGGAGGGCCCGCTCGGCCCCAGTCGCAGGGGCCTTGCGAGGCACCTCGTCCCCATCGCTGGCGCGCAGCCACCGCCAAGTGCCGATTCGGGCTGGCCCACGCCATCCATGTCTCAGACGCGTGCGGCTTCCCGAGTTCGCCTGTCGATGCGCGCAACAACTCGCCTGTCATTAGGTCTGTTTGCAGCTTACGACTACACGAAAACATCCGAATTCACTTTCTTTTCGCCCATCACCACACTTCCTCGGCCCGTACACGCAGTCTCTCCGTGGCCAGAACGTCATTCTGCCTGCGACCAACAGCCCGGTGGTCGAGTCCATCAACTTGTCAAACACTTCGCGAGAGCTTTCGTGCAACAGCAGGCAGGTAGCCGCACAAAAGCCCCTCTTGGCCCTCTCACGACCACAGCGTCCTCAGCCTGTCGACTACCTCCGCCCAACGCGGCCACGAAGAAGTGCGCGCATCCACCCCGACGCGGGCCATGCCGTTGTTGAGCTCCGTCACGTTCTCGTGCCGATGGACCGGTGAGTCGCCGCCCCATGGATAGTTGGCGTTGTTCGGAAGCCTCGTCCCCGGCGTCTTTCGAGTCGACGAGTCCGGGCGGCCAACCACTGGTGAGCCTCCAGGTGATTTGGTTGTGACAGATGTCTTGAACGTCGTTGGAGTGGCATATGTCTCTGTTCCTGAGCTCGTGTTAGCCTTTTGTAGTCCCTGGGGGTGAGTCAAGTATCATACCATCAGGCGCGCTTGCGAGACCCCAAGATGTCTCATAGCTATCTGTAGAGCTTGTAGTTGGGCAATTCGATGATCCACAATTTGGGCTCGAGCTGACAGAGCTCGGTTCGCTCGTGGTCGCCGAATTGAACGTGCAGTCCAGAACTACCGTCATGCCGTTCACGACTGTGGCGCACAGTGACACCGCGGAGCTGCTTGCTGGCTGTGGGCTCTCATAAGTAGCCATGTGGGTGCAAGTTGTGTCCACGCTTGTCAATGTCTCATTGGTGCCTCTCGAATACCCGAGGGTTGAAGAAGGCATGGCTGGGCTCACTGTGGTGTAGCTGGGCGAGCCGCTTGTCGGCAACAAAGTCGGGCTAGTTACAGAATGTGACTCTGTCGTAGCTGTCCCCGATGACTTTTTCGTTCCATGTGTACTAGCATCAGAAGTCATCGTGTTGCTGAAGCTCACGTGATGCGTCAACGTAACCTTTGTAAGCGTGACCTGAGTCAGATAGTCCGATTCGGATGACGATGCCGTCTCCGAATCGTGGGGAGTGCTGCTTGCCTGAAGCGATGAGCCCTCGGACCCGGATCGTGAGTTCGTCGTGCTCAACTCTCGTGTACTCGCCGGCCTGGAGATGCTTGCTGTCGTGGGTCCCACGGTCGGCTCATCAGACTCGTCCCAAGTCGTTGTGGTAGAGCTGGTTGTTCGTCTTGACGAGGTTGCAGGGTAGGTCCGAGTCACCGTCGCGACTCTCGTCACAGTCACCAACCCTGTAGATGTTCCTTGCGTGACTATGCTGACCGTGGTCCATGTTGTTGGTACGACTGTAACGACCTCAGGACTTGTCGATGGCTCCGTGTACGAGATTGTGCCGGTGAACGTGCCAGACACGGTCGAGTTTGAGCCTGTTGGGAATGGAGCAGAGCTGCTAACCGACTGCACCGAAGAGCTGTGTCTAGGACCCGAACGTGTTCGTGTGGTCTTGTTAGACCACGTGGGGTGAGATTCCGTCACGGTCCAGGAAGTTGGGCTTCCGCCAGTTCTGGGCGCGGTCTGGGTGATATTGCTTGCGGAGGATCCAGTGCTGCCCGGCCACGTTCCGCTGGGCGATAGTGTTGGGGAAAGTGGTGATGCATAAGTGAAGGAATGCGTCGAATTAGCACTGGACACTGTTGCTGTTGAATTGCTTTGAGCTGAAGTGCTGCCAATGCCAGTCGACGTTTTAGAGCCACTGCTGGCGCCGACGGTGCGTAGAATACTGGAGCTTGGGGGCAGCAATTGAGAGTAACGTGAAGTTGAATTGGGATAAAATGGGGTGCTGGTGGGGGTGCTGGAGACACCCGGCGAGTTTCTGGTCGTCGAGCTGGCTCCAGTTGAGGGCTTGATGCTGTAGCTTGCGCCGGTGGTACTCATCCACAACGAACTCCGCCTTGGAAGGTTGGTCCTGGTCGAGTTTGAAGGAATAGGAAATGGTGGAGAAGAATTGCTGGTTGCAGTTGAACCGCGCGACGCCCCGTCGGAGGAGAGGGTTAGTGCCTTTGATGTGGACTGTTTCGCACCCGAGGACGTTATCGAGGAAGCATAAGTGTAGGATGAGTTACCAGGATCCCAGCCCGGCATGGAACTCAAATAGGTATGGGAAGCTGGCGAATGCGAAATACCTGAAGGTCGAGATGATGAAGTGAAGGAATGTCCAATCGTCGATGTTTGCGATAGTGTCCCAAAGGAATATCTGCCCGACGGCGCAGAGCCAGATGTCGCCGTACGGGTGTTGTATTCTTCAGAAGTGGTTGAATTAATCCACATGGTGGTGATCCGTGTTTCTGTTCTGTACGTGGCTTGTCTACTTGTGGTTGGAGATGGCGGTGTGCTGAGCCCAAATGCCGATGTTATGGTGTCTGTGCCAGCCGAAGGTGACGCAGTGGAAGCACCGGTCGCAGAAGCCGTTGATTTCGTCACAGAGAACAAAATGGTGCGGGAAGATGGGGGCAGAGACTTGGGAGAAGTTCCCGCCAGCGCCGTTGACGAGTCCATGAACGTAGTCCAGCGAGTAGAAACAGACGTTCTCCCCCAATCAGCGGTAGTGCGGGCCAACGAGGTCAACGACGACCCGCCGATTTCTGAGACTTGTGTTGATTTCAAGCTTCCAGTATCAGAGGGAGACAGAGAATGAGACCTGGATCGCGATTGATGCACTGTCCGGGTGATAGTCAGGGGCGGCTCGGTGCTACTCTCGAACGGCAAGGATCGCGATGTGGTGCTACCAGACTCCGAGACCGTGGTCCCGTTAATGACCATGGTGCTATCACGCATCGACGACGGCCTCAATGAGCCTCCAGAGCCCGGATAGGAGGTGAAAAGCCGGGATTTGTTGGCAGTATCTGTCACCAAGGCGCTACTGCTCGGCGAGGACGATGTTGCTGACTGCGATTGAGTCTTCGAAGTCGACACCGCCAGGCTCGCTGTTGTTCGTGCAGTGGCATCGCTCGTCGATACCGACGTCGATTGTTCTCCACTGGGATAGCTCAGCGTCGGTGACCCCGGGGGGAGCTGCGAACCACTGGATGATTCAGTGGCAGACCCAGAAGCAGACCATGATGTTAGGAATCGCGATGTCGAGAGCCAGTCCCCCGTGCTGGTTTTCGACGATGCCTCCTCAGTCGTCATAGTTGACGAGATGTCAGGGACTGTGACGGCCTCCGTTGTCATGGTCGTATACGTCGGGAGCGTCAACGGAAGACCAGATTCGTCTAAAGAGGAGCTACTCGTGGGCACTGGCTCCACGATGGACGTGTCCGTCTCAGACGACAAGGTGCTTATGTTAGGGCTGACCGAGTGCTGAGTTGAAGAATACACGGGACCAGTTGTACGCAAAGTAGTTGCAGTTGGATCAAAGGTCTCGTAGGATGACTGGCCAGGGGAGTGATCTGGCAAATGTTAGCAATGTGAACTGAACCATGCGGTCACCGGACGTACAAGAAGTCGACGTAGACAACGCGACTGAAGATGAAGTTCCAAAGTCATAGGGCGGGGGGTTGCCGTAGGTGTTTCCTGGATCGTCATAATAAGGGGGTGGAGGGCCGTAGGTGGCCCCAGGGTCAGGGTAGGACGAAGGAGGCGAGTCTCGAGGTTCAAGACGGCTGTCTCTCCCCTTCTGCCATTTCCCGCGCGGCACGGCCGTGATGACGGTAGAGAGGCATAGGAGAATCGCCGACACAACGCCGGCAGAAGTAATCGACAGTCGCATGTCGGTAGAGGTAACGGAGCTGTAGCGACGGGTTACCAGGAGTTGGCCCTGGCGGACCGGCAATGATGCTCACCTGCTCCCTACAAGTAGTATTGAGAAACAGATATCCTGGCTTCTCCTCAAAAAGTAACGATTGTGCGCGTCCAGACGGGCAAACGAGGGAGCGGAAGAAAAGAGTCGACTAGCGAGCGGTGGCTCTCAGCCTTCGAAGGAAAGTGAGGATGTTTCCAGACTAGAGGCGCCAGAAAGAGTGCGAAGGCGGGCCAAGGATATCTTCAAGAGGAGAACCAAGAACGAGGTGCGAATGGACGCGTTGAAAGAGGAAGACGAGGGGAGATGCGGTGAGAAGTCAGAAGGAGAAGAGAGCGGCAGGTCGAGGAAAATAGCTCGCGTGGACGACCGTGTCGGTTGGCGACGCGGGAAGGAGCGAGCGGCGAGGCGCGCACAAGTGGCCGCCAGCTGCGAATCTGCAATCCCCTAATCTTAATCAAACCCAATGTTTCTCAGCCCACTTGCCAGAACCAGTGACATTGTATCTGCTGTTTGCTGCCTGCGCTCGCTACACCGAGTCGATGATCGGGTCGACATTCGCGGGTGGGAGCAAGCCACCCGAGTCGGCGTTGCTCGCATTACGACGAGGCCGCTCGGTGGTATTGCGATTCAAGTGTCTTACTCGGCAAGCTCGCCGAACAGCCTGAGTCCAATCCCGCTTCTACGGCCGAAGCATGACCGGGTGCCTGGCTTGCAGAGCAGATCGCTCTCCATGCCCTCGCCTACTCGTGCCAGACACGGCGTACTCGAGTCCATGGGGTCACACCATAGTCCTGGACGTGTCAAAGCGCGCTACTTTATTCGCCATACGTGGACATGGTAGAGATGCTGGCCGGCGGTCTCAAGCGAACTGTCGTAAACAGACTCGAGGGGCAGTTGATCCCGTCTGTGCAATGCGGTCAAAGTCTCTCATCCCGGTTTTGTCACACATGGAAGCCGTTGAGGCGACGCAAGATACGGCGTCGGTAAAGTGTCGCGCAGCCAGCCGTTACGAAACACTACGTCGTGTAGCGAGCGAGACAGGTGTGACCGTTCCTGCATTGTGCCCCATCCTTGTTACACTGTGGTGGCTTCGCAGCCCTGGCAAGCTGGAAGCTGGAGCCGAGAGACGGCTGTATCAGCGCCCCGATAAGACAACACGCGACAAATCTAATCAGAATAGATGAGACAGAGGCGATTTCTCAGTGTCCTAGGATATCTATTGTGCAACTTTCCATAAGCACCTTGCAGACTTGTCGTTCGGTAGCTGGACTTGAGATTTGATATTGCCGGGACTGCATCATTCCACCTTCTTGGCTGCCTCCCGAAGGGTAGGAGCCGTCTCGTCGGTCATGGATGTGTTCATTGCCTCGATATCCGCAGCCCACAAGGCGGCACCAACTGCTCGTGTCAGCTTGCGCTCGCTGCCCTGCTTCACGGAGAGCTCAATTACCTGTGTTTGTGTATGTA
The DNA here is from genome assembly GCA_029168975.1 of Purpureocillium lavendulum. Taxonomy (NCBI): domain Eukaryota; kingdom Fungi; phylum Ascomycota; class Sordariomycetes; order Hypocreales; family Ophiocordycipitaceae; genus Purpureocillium; species Purpureocillium lavendulum. The sequence goes on along the minus strand of JAQHRD010000002.1, from coordinate 991,862 downwards.
AAGAAGATGGAAGCGAGCGGGATCATCTCAAGCAACGTTGCGACCAGGCCAAACCTGGCAGCCGAGGTTAGCAAGCTGAAGTGATCGAGGATGGATCATCCCGCGTGCGACATTTCGTCCAACACGACGCGGGAAAGAGAGTTGACGTACGATGTGTAGGGGGCAGTGTGCTTTTCGAGCCAATCCTCGCGCTGGCGAGCCGACCACTTCTTCAGCTGGAAATACTGCGTAGCTTGTCAGTGGCGACTTTCGTAGGCAAGAGCGGCAAATCAGCCATCGAAACGTACTCTACCGTGCACACGCTTGCCACGGGCGCGTCCTTCACGCATCGTTAGCAATTCGCAGCCGGAATTGAGCCGCATCAATGGAAGCTACCAACCTTGCAGGCCTATAAAGATCACGGTGCCCACGACAGGGATAAAGTTGAGGGGCAGGTAGATGAAGTAGCGAACGAGGGCCGTGATGCTAAACTTCTCGAACGGACTCTTCAGAATTCGTCCCAGCCGCGCCATGGGATCGCTGCCAGACTTGACCTCACGGCCCTCGCTGACAATAGCCGTGTTGTTGCGGGCAATCAGGGTGCCATCGAAGGTGTCGAGGAGTGCCTCCTGCAGGAACCACTGGCGGGAGACGATGTTGACGATGGTGGACGACTCGTTGAGGACCACGAGCACGGTAGAGAAGACGGCCAAAGGCCCATTGACGAAGACGAGGACGGCGAGCTGCGGCAAGTACGTAAAGGTAAACATGCCGGCGATGACGGACACGGAGAGAGTGATGTAAGGCACGAGGCGTGAGGTGAAGGGCTTCCATAGCGAGCGGTGCGTGAGGAAGTAAAATATCCCCTGTGAGAGTCAGCGCCGTGCTGGAGCCCGGGTCGAGCATCACGCACCTTGATCGGGTAGAGGTAGGCCCTGCTCTTGAGCGCGTCAAACGCCAATGACCTGGCCTTGTCGTAGTCTTCCTTGCTACGGCGTGTCAGCGCGATGCCATCCCTGGGGACTCCTCTCGGCGACCAGCATACAGGACCTGCTGCGCCTTCTCGCCAACTGAGCCGGCGACGCGACGGCTGGCCGACTTGTCGCGTGATGTCTGGTCGACAGCCTGCTCCTTGGAGTCCGCCATTGCTGCGGATCGCGATTGCGTGCAGGACGGATTTGGTGTTGGATGGTCCTTGAGCTGAAGTTGCCGGAATGGAAACGAAGAAGAGCAAGGCTCAATTGCGGGCGATGAAGCTGGTGAGGTGAAATCACAATCTTGCTGTGCCGAATGAGCGCGATGTCGTCATCGTTGCTGCAGCGCCATGTCGGCAGTGCGAGAACAGGGCAGGCGGGCAGGGGCTTTTGCTCCGGCGTTTGGCGCGGGGCAGCTCAGACCACCTGCAGTGCAGGGCAGGTTGGAACAGCTGCACCGCCAACAGCGCCAGTGATTGAGCCGCCCACGACGCAGCGCCTGATAGGGATGTCTCGACAGGCGTTGCAATGACAGCCAACGTGCAACTGTCACAGCCACTTGACGCGATGGGAAACGAACGACACTCTGCAGACATGCTCCGTCACGACGCACGGAGTTGCTCGAATTGCCTCCACACTGCGCTAAGCGAGGCCACCCTGTCATATCGACATTGTATTCATCGACTATCCCCGAGGATCCTGGACGACACTGGTCCAAGACGCATTCACGAGAGGCCACGTTTGGGATGTTCGATGGAGTCACCGGCCGGGCTGCATACGATCCTGAAGCACCTCGTTGACGATGGCGCGTCGGTGGTAGATCTGAGTCACTGAACTCGGGGACTAGGCCGTTGAAGACACGGTTGACGGTTTGTCCGCCTGCCTATTCGGTGCGTCTAGCGTCGAGTTCGGCGACGCGGACCCTGAAAATTGATCGTCAACCGCGCCGTCCCTCCAGGGATTCAGCTCCCCGCCGAGATGCGAAGCGGGCTGTCGGCACGGCGCGCGGCGGCCGCTGAGGCAGGATGGCAGCAGGATCAGCAGCCGCGGGGTCGTAAGCGACGACCGAGCAGTTGTCTCACAGCTCGCGACGTCGCTTCAAATACGACGCCTCCCCCCGTGTGCGAGCCGCGAGCAAGATCTCTCCTCCTCATATCGACCGCACCGCAGGATCGCCATCGTCGCAATGGAGCAGCTCTTCATCGACAACACCATGCCACAGCAGGCTCTCAAGGCCGCCCCAGCCGACTTCCTCCGGGAGAGCCTCGAAAAGATCGTCACCTTGCACCCACCCGAGGGCACGTACGATCCGGAGACGTGCATCGGTCTCTTGGCAGGGCCGACAGGCGTCGCATATTCCCTCCTCGCGCTGTCCGCACGCCACCCGGACCTCCGTGTCCAAGGCCACGACCTGCGCCACTGGGCCGGCAAGTACGTCGAGGGCGACCGCGGGACGCTCACGCTGGAGGACGGCTGCTGCGGCATCGTCGCCGAGGTGCTCGCCCTCGACGCGGTGCGCGCCTGCGTCACCGAGGACCGGCGCCATGTGACGGCTCTGCTCGCGCACATGCCGCGACTCCTCGAGCCTGCGTCGGAGGAAGGGGGCGACAAGTTCCCTGCCGAGATGATATACGGCCGGGCGGGCATGCTCTACATGCTGCGCGCGGTGCGCCACTGGGTGCCCGACTGTGCGGACATGCTCGAAGAGCCCATGCGTCAGCTCTCGCAACGAATCATGGTCAAGGACGACGACGGCAAGGGCCACTGGCTGTGGCACGGCTCACGATACTTTGGCGCTCCCCACGGCGATATCGGTACCCTGGCGCAGATTGTACTCTGCGTCCCATCTCTGGCCCCCAAGTTTACGGGCTTGCTCGAGGAGCTCCTGGCTCTCCAGAACGAAGAGGGCAACTGGATACACACGTCCAAGGCGCTCGAGGCCGGCGAGGCGGCGGTCCGGGTCCAGTACTGCCACGGCGCGCCGGGCTACATCTTCGCGCTCCAGTCCCTTCGGCCTCACTACCCCGAGTACAGCGAGCGGTTCGACAAGGCCATCGCGAGGGGCAGGGAAGTCACCTGGACCAAGGGCGTGCTCAAGAAGGAGCCGAGTCTCTGCCACGGCGTACTCGGCAACGCGTTGTAAGTCAATGTCTGGCCATGATGATCCGATCACGAGAAAACAAGAAAACGAATGGGTTTTCGTGCCATTCATCGTTGCCCGTCCGGAACTAACCGGTGTAACGTTCCAGAGCGCTCGAAATGGGGTCGAGGAGAAGCCACTTCCTGGCTCTGGCGACGCCAGACGCCGTGGCCAAGACCAGGGCGCTCGACGCCGAGCTGTTCAAGCCGGCCAACTACGGCCTGGAGAACTCTGCCCTGTTGGGATATTGGCCGAGCGCGGCCTGGGCGTGGTCGGTGTGCGAGGACGAGGAACCGCGGATGATGTTGTTCAACGACATCTAAGTTGTGGTGGTGTTGTTGTTGTTTCTTCCCTACACGCCCTCTGTCCTTGTCCCCGGTCGCCGACCGTGGTCGACGAAGCTGGGGCTTGTTCGCCTCCATCGCGCGTCGCCGTGCTCTGCGCGATGGGCTGATGTCGCGCAGTAGCGCGCAGCGTACGCCGTCGGCCACTCTTCGTGTAAGTGGAACGGGAGCTGGCAAGTCTGGTTGCGTCTTGGTTCATTGGCCACGGAGCGGACTCCGGGGGCGTTTGGGTCGATGGTGTCGGTGGGCAAACCTTGTTCAGTTTCTCCAAGAGTTCTTTTTGCGCACGCGCGCCGACGTTGTGGCATCGGCTATCTGGCTTGCATCTGTGGAGGCGTCCGCCACCTTGGGGTGTTACGAGGATGATGTCAAACCCTGCCCTACCCTTTCCCACCTCATCATTGAGGCTCTCCTCGAGGCCCATCGATACCGCAACGACAACGTCGTCATGTTTCCCCCGTACGCCCAAAGGTCCATGAATTTTTTCTATTTTTCGCCTAGCACAGCGCGCTGCTGAACGTAGATTGGAGCCACCCGAAGCCGATCGGGCAGTTCGTCTAGGTGGGGCCCGCTTGTCATCTTGGTGTTCACGGCACGAGGGAGCCGGGTTTGGCTTGGCCTCACCGTCGATAGTTTCGCGGCGCGCAGCCCGTTGCCTAGCGGTGGTCTGTTTTTACCGTCGCCGTTCCTCCTGGTTTTGCCTTTGGAGGAGGGTGGGCCAAGGGGGGGCGGAGGCGGCTGCCAGCTGGCTTGGCTCGGCTGGGCACTTGGCGGGTTTGCGCTCCATCGGCGTAGGGCCGATGATTCCTCATAATCAGCCTTTGGCGATGGCTTCAAGCCGTTGCAACGGCGTCGTGCGGCCCCTGCCATGCGCTGAGCTGGTAGTGGTCCAACGGGCGGGTGGAATGCAGCGCGCGCGGGAGGCGGGTTAAGGTTCGAAGTCAATCCATTGCCCGTCAACACCCGGTCGCAAAACTTCCGATATTGGGGTACCGTGTTTGGGATGGGCGCCCTCACGGGCATTTCAGACATGACAAGTAGGTTAACCTACAGGCGTGCGGTGCCAGCTGAATCGGACCCCGTCGACAGCAACGGTCATCGTGATCTCGTACGGGAACGGCGAATGCCACCTAGCGCAGCCTCTGCTTGGCAGGAGAGGATTTCGTCAACGAAGACTTCTCCCCGCCGTACGCTAACAGCCGGGCGTCTCTCTTTTTCGCACCCAACCCAGCATGGGAAATCTCCAGGGCGTCAGGCCATGGCGCCGGCAAACTCTAGTCCCCCTTTTCAGTCTTTCTTGGAAGATTCGCTGGGAACGGGTACATACACTCACGCATGCACGCAGACATGCAGACAGGCGGACGTGGTGACAGCGCAAGTGGTACCTCATACGTACATACGAGTAGGCAGACAGGCCGAGCCTCGGCGCCCGGTTTGGTTTCGGCTTGGCTTCCTCGGAGAGTGCCGAGCTGGTGCCTGTGTGGCGAACCGAACATCGATCGAGCAAAGCGCAGGCAAGGCCGCCCCCGGGTCGTGGGGTCCTCCTTGTCTCCGTCGGAGTGGTAGTGGTGGTGATGGGTGGTAGCGGTGGCGGGAAGCGCCATGTCAAAGCGCATCGGATGATGCACGCGGCAGGATGAGGAGGAGGAGGAGCCTGGAGTCGTAGATCTATTGGCCGGTACCCGGTTGATGGGGACTCTCCTTCGCACTTGCGAGCGGGTTTTGTGCCGGGAGTACAGAAAGAAAAAAACAAGCGTCCTTGTCGTGTAAGTGAGGCGTGCGCAGGCTCGGATGTGAGCCGCCGTGGCGACGGGGAGCCGAGCAAGGGGGGGGGGGGAGGTGCCGAGATGGCGAGGCGTCCAGGTCAAGGGGGGCGTATGAATTGCAGTCGACGCGAGTCGCGAGCCTGCGTGCCGACGATGCGGTCGCGCGGGACTCAATGATGTCACCCAGGAGCGATGGGCGATGTTGCGGGGGATGTCGGTGGTTGTCATCGTCGTCGTTATCTTAGGTACGAGACCGGTGGAGTACAGGGCTTTCGAGACGGGCAGTGACAGCAGGGCCGGAGTCTGTCAGTCTGCCAGATCAGTCAGCGGCAGCAGCCCTGACAGCCCTGCTGGCTCGGCAGCGTTCCGTCAGTTGAGCTGTCAGCTGGGGCGGGGCCATAGAAGGCAACATAACGGCTCTACAAACCCGCCAAGGTTGCCCGTCTGTCACTGATCGAAACTCGTGCTATTATGGGCCGCGGGGACGGGGCCGCCGTCTCTTTCTCTCCTGCATGCCCGCCCCCGACACTGATGCAATGCAACACGCAATGCAGACCAGCCGGGCAGGCAGATCGCTCGCGCCGCGACGGGGCGTCGAAGGAATTTTCGAAGGCCCGCCGCCCATGGATGGCCCCCTGACTCGGCCGAACGGGCCTAGGGTGCAAAACTCCACGGACAAACGGACGGGATTTTAGCTAGGGGGGATCAGTTCCACAGCTACTATTATCGAACCACGTTTTTTCGCCTCCCCGGAATTTTCCCTCCCTGCCCCCCAAGCCCACCGTCACCACTTCTTTCCCGCCTGCCGCCCTTCTTCGTCGGTCGTCTTCCCGCGCCCTTGTCCGTAGGCGCCCCCCACCTGACCAGGGCAGAGGGGGGAAAAACAGGGACGAGCGAGCGCACGCACCGACGGGGCGGACACGAGCCGTGCTGGGATTTTTGTGCAATCGGGGCCGGAGATGGGGCAAAGGCCGGTGGTTTATGCGTGGCTGGCTTCCCAGCCTGGTGATGGTGGTGTCCCCAGACGGCATGGGGCCGCGGCATTGAGGACTCAGGGGGAGGGATGACGATGGCAAATGTCCCATGGACGATGTCGGTGACGATGGGCGTGGAGAAAGGGGGTGCAGACAGAGCTGGCACGCATGCACGCAGGCAGGGGGCGATCGAGGCGACGACAACAGCACTTGCACGACAGAGGACGGTAATTGGGGGACGTCAACGGGCGCTCTCGTATCGCATGCGTAGGGCATTGCACATGTAGAGAGGGATTGACATGGACAACCCCGAGCAGTGTACTCGTACTTCGTACTTTGTAGCAGCATTTGCATACCTTGTAGTCAAACATTTCAAACATTGGCATGGAAAGTTTCGTACGCCATTGTTGAAGTCGCTCGGCGAAAGGGTCGGCGTTCTGGAAGCCTCAGAAGCCCGGGTACCCGCCCGGGTTGCCGAACGGCTGTCCGATCCGCGGCAACAGGGGTCGGTAGGTGGTGGGCCATCGGACTTAGACGGCGACCAACAGAGAGCACACACACGCGCGCACACAGACGGGGGTCCGTATGTACATCCCAGGGCGCGCGATGCAGCAACGTCTGGCATTGCCCAACCTGTGCGCGAGCCTGCGAGCTACTGCTAGTACGGTCGCAAGCATAAACAAGGAATTCGTTGATTCCGCGTTGCATGGGCAGGGCGTCGCGTGCTCGACTCTTACCGATGCCTGCCTCCCTGTCTTCTTCGACAAGTACGAGGACGGACTACATGCATCGACGTCATGTGCCGGCGTCGCGCAACGCCCGGGAGACGTGAGGCATTTCAGCGAGCGCGCGCGCACGCGTCCCGATTTCTTCTCGTCACGGCGCGATCCAAGACGATCGAGACGCGCTTGGCCCCGAAGGAGCAGAGCGTCGTCGGGGGCGGGGACGGGGGAAGAGGCTCAGGGTCATGAGGACGGATCCGTTGTCACAAATGACATGGCTAGGGGCATGGGTATGGGTGGGCATTGGAAGGGCTCGCGCGACGATGAGAACGGGAAGGCCGCTGTGCTGCCGTCGTCGTCGTCTCCGTCGTCGCCAACGGGGGGGGATGTGCGAATCGGACGGACCGTGGATGACGCGCGAGCGCCGGGCCCGGCGCGAGCCTGGACGGGCATGGGCGGGCGATTGGCGGGGCCGACGAAACCTACAGGTACCTCCGAACAGCCAGCCAGCCAGCCTTGCGAGGACTGGACGGGCCGACAGGGGCTGGCACGGCATTGGCCTGGACAAAGCTCGGCAACGGGCAGCGAAACCAAGGTACGTACCCGTAGTGGTGGGCAGTCAGGTCGCCGGGCGGCGGCGCAGGATGCCGGTCGGCAGCCGAAGTCGCCGTTGGAGACGCGAGGGAGGGGCGCCACGGAAGCAGCCACAGGCGCCCGCTGTCGACTTTCGACATCATCGTCATGCAGGGTCCCCCAGCCACCAGCGCCCCAGCGACCGTTGCGCAATGCGACACGATCAGCGGGTTGCAAGGTCAAGCCTCCCCCGCGCGCGAGCGACGGATGGACAGGGCACATGGCGTTTGGCGGCCGACACGTGTGGCACAAAGGTGCCCTTTTTCACTTCCCCCGAGGAGAAAGCATACGCGGACCGTACGGGAGCATGCCGCCAGGGGTGGTCACGGGCACGACTCACCACCACGGCGCCGCGGGGTGAGACCTTTTCACGATGACGGGCGCGGGTGCCGCCCCGGGCGTCGACTTCTGGGACTCGCGGCGGCTATACTCATACGGCGTCATCCGTGCCGACAGGCCGGCGGTTGGCAAAAGATCCCCGCGAAAAGGGCCGCAGTTGCGGGTATGCAGAGCCGTGTCAGGTCCGGCTGTCGGACGCCGTTCCAGAGGCGGGATCGGCGACGCCCGTCAGATACCGTCAGGGTTGAAGCATAAGGGCTGACGTACGTCCGGCCCGCACATGCGTTGCGTCGTAGGTACGGGTACATAGTACACGCACATGTGCTGTGCTGGTGACGCCCTCTCAGCGCCGAAGCTCGGCATCGCGGCAGTCGCGTAAGCACGCCCACACGCAAACAAAGCAAGCCCTGTATTTTAGGGATTACTCTTCTTTGCGTGCTTCCAGAACGCCGTGTGGAAGCCCGGCACTTGCAGAGCCACTCAGGTGACAGGGGGCGCCGCCAGCGGCACGCTGAGTGGTGGATGGGGCGAGGGAGGGGGGATGGGGCGCACGCCCGGCCGGGTTTGGGTGGATGGCCCCGGGGCACCCTCGGCTTTCGAGCGTCTCCACGGACGGACCGGAGCCGCAGCCCGGAGATGACGATATCACAAAGCGACAACCCAGAGCGAGATGGCGGCGATGGCGGCGATGGCGGCCGCCGCCGCCGCAACAGCAGAAGCAGCAGCAGCAGCGACAGGGGAGGGAGGGGGAGGGCAAAGAGGGGAAAAGCGAGTTGGAGGGGGTGTGCATGTGTAAAACCATGGCGCTGCCGTGCCGTGGGCAGTCGACAGGACTCAAAGAGGAATGGGAATGCGAAAGTGTGACGGCGGCTCGAACATGGCTCTATTCCGCAGGGGACGGGACGGACGACGATGCCGATTACACGATGTGGGAAATGGGGAGGGAGGTCTCGCAATGCGACAGGGCAGGCAAAAATAACGCCCTGCCGATATGATGGACCGGGGGGACGGGGGGGGCGCAAAGTGAAAAGCAAAGCCGACAGACGGCAAACGACAAGCCAGCCGCGGTCCACATTATGCGGCGTTGTCGAGTCTCGTCGCCGGTGCGGCGCGTAGTCAGGCAGATCAGATGGAACCTTGAAGTCCCCGGTTCCTGTCGCTCGCGGGCGGTAGTTGCACTCGTTCAGGTAGCTCTACGAGAAAACTTGGCACGAAGTACCGCCCGCGATAACAGCCCATCGCCCTCCAGGTACCCACCTCAGGGTCTCAGCCAGGCAGGCGGCATCGGGTGTAACAGAATAGCCAGAGCAGCAGTCGCAGCAGCAGCAGGTCCCAGTGCATTGGACGCATGTCCGTCCAGTGGCCCACCACCACAACAATCGGGGCGGCGGGACGGAGGCAGGCCCCACTCGGAGCCTCGGCCCTCGCACGCTGAGGAGGAACAAGCAGGCCAAACAACGGGCGAGGAGGAGGACCCTCCTCCATTGTGTGGTTTGTCCGATGCTCGCCCTGTGACTCGCCCGGCCGTCCGCCCGTTGTGCCGCCCGTTGTTTGGAGCCCACGGAGCTTGAGTTTGGCTGTGGCTCCCCCCTCGCTATCCCCCTCCTCCCCTGAGCAGCGCGCTGCTGTGAGGTGGCGGTGGTATTTCCCGAACCAGAGCCCAAAATTGCCTGCCGAAGGGTCCAACGTGCAACCGTCAGGGCGAATGGGAAGGGAGCATAGGTAGGGGCAGCAGCCAAGGAGCGGCGCTCCGGTCGGGGGCCCCGTCCAGATGTCCAGATGGATGGATGGATGGATGGGGGCGCCGCTTTTTACACTCTCGGGTTTTCCCAGTCCATGGCAATCCAGACCTATGCACTCCAGACAAACTTGCGTTTAATCCAGTTGCTAGACAGAAGCATCACCAACACTATAGCAACTCAATCCAACTTCACCAGCGGTCGTCTCGGGAGCCCGGGTTGCGATGTGATGTGATGTGATGCGATGTGTGCTTTGCGCTGGACCGCGTCCCTCTGCCGAGCTTCCGCCGCGGTGCTGGGCGGGTCAACTGCCGAGGTGCGGCATCCTGGAACTCTACGGCACGGGTCGGCTTGGACTGGGCTGGAGTGGGCTGGGTGGCGGCTCGGGTTGGACGCGCATCGCGACGCACAGCATCGGCACATTTCATGCTTTCGATGGTGCCGAAGTCAGGGCGGCGGCGTGCCTTGCTGCACGACTACGCCTCGCCACAAGCTCGTGAGGTCACGGGATCGCGATGGCGACGGCGGCATCGGCGTGCGTCTTGGGCCCCATAATTGTCACGCACTCGGCTCAACCTCGCACCTCTCGTCATCGTCACGTCGTTGGCAGCTCGAGACCGCTGGAGTGGGAGTCGGAGTCAGAGTCAGAGTCAGAGTCGTTCTCACCTCCAACGTCACACCTGCAGTGTATGCACGTCCAGTTACAGCTCCCAGCCCTGCGTTTATTCCCGTCTGGGGCCGGCCTATTCCCGTTTTGGGGCGGGTCCCAGGCCCGCACCCCCTCGGCACCGCTGCCGCTGCCGATCAGGGTTTTCTGGTCCCCATTTGCCCATTTTTTCCCTTTCTCATCATGAGCCACCGTGAAATCCATCATTATTCAGCACGCCGCCTCGCCTCGTCAGCCATCAGGCCCAGCCAGCCATCGGCCCCAGCCAGCTAGCCAGCCAGCCAGCTGCACCAACGGCGGCGGCCAGCCAGCCAGCCCAGTGGCCATGCTGCCCAGGCCAGCCACCAACGGCCCTGGAAGCCTGGCTGCCTGCCCGGTACTCATGCCGCCATGGAAGATGCCATGGCACCTTTCACGCCTATGAGGGCGCGGCGTGCTGCAACCCGACACGTTGCTGGCCAGCCGGCCGGCCCCCCCCAGGGGTCCTGGGTGGTGTGTCCGCCACGCTTCCATCCATGGTTCCAGTTCCAGGTTCAGGGCCAGCTCCAGTCTCACGGCGGGTGCGAGCGCTGCATGTGCCCTTCTCGATTGCCCTTCTCGATGTCGCCATGGACGCAAGGCGCCACGAAATGTGCGACCGCGCAAACAATTCCGCGCGTGAGCAAGAGTCGTGGAAAAACCCGACCGGACGAACCACGCGCATGGACGACTTGAAGCAACGGGCCACCACCGCAACCCCGGCGACGACGCCAGTCTCGAGTGCATAAGCACTGCGCTCTGGGTAAACGGCTTCACGGCGTCGCTTACGTACAGGAGAGGCCAAACCAGACCAGACCAGACCAGGGACGATGGTGCGTGGTGCGTGGTGCGTGGTGCATGGTGCATGGGTCCGCGGTGAGCAGCCAGCACGCCAGCAAGCAGACGGGAGACAGAGTGGTGTCAGTGCGGCGCCGGGTGCAGCAGCGCAGCAGCGCAAACAGGGACAAGCGACGCTGTCAGCGTCCGTCAGATGGATGGATCGAGGCTTGCGCGCGCTTGGTGCTGACCTGATGATGACGGTGCCGCCGCTCATTGGCGGCCCGCCCACGGCGATATTGGAGAGCAAGGCGCACGGCGGCGAGCCTAAGCCCGTTGCGAGCGAGGCACCGCAGCGCACCTTGTCGACCCGACCAACCTCTGCAAGGGCTCTGTACCCAAGTAAGGTAGCAAGCTCAGTAATCACCCGCTATCAATCACGCCAGAAAACCTTCACGCGACTGATCGTCGGGCCCGTGCTGCGTCGTCGCCGACCGTCATGGTGGGTGCAGTCAGTCCGTCAGTCTCGGCTCCGTGCCGTGCTTGCATGTGCGAGCGAGCCCGTCATCTACCGCCTTCCTTCGAGCCAGTGCCTTCCAGTGCCTAGGTAGATACTTCCTCATCAAGGTCGCCTTTGGGACCAAACGCAGCCAACGGCACTGCAATAGCCTTTGAGCTGTGGCTGGTGCCTTATCTTGGCCGGCCCAGGGCTGAAAGTCTAGAGCCGTCAGGGCTGGCTCGATAGCCGGAGCCTCTCCAACAAGTCGCCGTCGTTTTGCTGGACAGCGTTTCGACGGACGTGTGCTTGGCGAGCGCGATAGAGTTGGCACGCTGCTGGTGCCAGCCACTTGACAGGTCCAGTGGCGCCCCCCCTTTCCGCCAACGCTGCACTGGCATGGCGAGATGGAGCGTCGAAGCTGCGACTCTGGCCGTCAGAAGGAGGGGGGAGGGGGCCGTCGATACGCTGCCGATGCACGTCTCTCTATCATGACTGGGGGTGGGGTGGAGGGCTCCTCAGCGCGCTGAAGGGCGGACTCCAGTGCACGTCAGTACCTGAGGTACCTGGTAGGTGCTGGGCAAGCTGGGTGGCGGGACCAGAGACACACCGGACACGAGAGATGGGATGCACAACGACGAGGCCGGCATCTTCACTGCCGGTCTCCAACCACCAGGACACGCAGTGCGCACCGCGACGGGCAGGAGACAGCGACTGCAACGTCGACTAGCCAGCATCACGCAGCGGCCATAAGGTGAAGAAGAACTGGGCCGTCCGCGGATTTCGGTCGGAGTCGGCTCTAGCAAATGGCCGGACTCCACCGCTCCGTGATGTGTCACCTCGCGCGCGCGCTCGTCCGTCTGCAAACTCCGTGGACAGTTCTCCATGATGAAATGAGCAGATCGATCGGCGCTGCCCTGCCCTGCCCTGCCCAGCCCAGGACCCCTTGCCCGCCCGGTGTGCTGCATGTTTCACTTGTCCAGTCCAAATTGCTCTCCGAACCCCGGGGGCCCCAAACGAGGCGGGCGAACGTCCCTGTGGCGCGCCCCTCGGCAGCAGCAGCGGTAGCAGGAGCAGGAGGAGGAGCAGCCAACAGCGTTCAGGCGCGTGATGTTGGCGCAAGGCGCCTCTGCCCCTCGGGGACATACTGTCGGAGAAGAAGTGGCCTGTTTTTTTGATTTCCTCCCCTCCCCTGCCAGCCTGCCAGCCTGCTCTTGTCCGATTGGGATTCCCGAGCATTGGGGCACGATGAACGAGATGCCAGGGTTGAATCTCAAATCACCGATGGACCACAGGTCGATGCGGTTGGCTGGCCGCACCGCAAAAAATCTCAAGCGCAAGGCGACTGGCGGGCCAGAGCTCTGCCTGGATGTGGTCAAGAGCGGGAAACTGGGTTTTGAGGCTGAAGAGGAGGGGTCGCACGGCACGCAAGCTCACCAAGGCCCTGCATGCGTGAGCACTGATGAGGAGCAACGGTTGGCGTTGGCGATACGCAGCGCTGAGGCGGGGAGGGGGAGCGGGCTTGCGAAGCTTGCGAAGCTTGCTTGGGCATGGAAGCTTGACCTCCCACAGGGGACCCCGAACGACGACGCACTTGGCGAGCTTAAACGGCCCCTCTCTTGTCTCTTATGCGGTGTCTACCTGAGCAGCACGGACGGCGAACAGCAGCCGCCAATCCACTTCGGTTCATCCCTCTTCGAAGCCGACGCTGGCCACGTCGAGTATCCCACCTTGTCGAGTGTCGCACCTCATCAGGGAGAACCAAAAGGCGGCGCGGCCGTCCGTTGGATGAGCCTCTGTCCCCCGCGTGACAAGGCAGGTAACTAACTTAGGTGGTTGTTTGCCGTGATCCGGTGAGCTGTTGCTGTGCCCCCCCGGCCCGGGCGTGAGCAACAAGGCGCCGCAAGGATGTCGAGCGCCTGTTGCTGACACCGGCCGGGGCCTTGGTTCGACGGAGGAATTGTCGTCGCCATGCCCGGCGAGCAACTGGCGCCGGAAGTTGTTCTCGTGGGATGTTTTATTTTGGCACGACCATGATGGTCTGTTTATTCCGCCGGCTTGGAGAGAGAAAAAAAAGCCACATTGTTCAAACGGCTATGCAATCGCCAGACGGACGGGCCTCGTCTGCACGATGCCCGTCCGTCGACCCAGCCGCCCGCGATCTCAAGGTTCCGTGATTCCACGCCGCCTTGCATGGGAGCAGCAGTAGCAAGCAATATTGGGCGAGCTCGTGATGTTCACGGAAAGCCCATTCATCATCATTCCCATCCGACGAGGGGGGAGGGGTGCGCGATGAATTGATGATGGAAGCTCCTGTCCGCCCCGCGCCCCCATGTCGATCCGATTTCCCATGCCTGGCGTCTGTGGAACCTGTCGAGAAAACCAAGAAAGCCAAGATGCAGTGCAGTCTTTTGTCTCGCTTACGAAGTAGAAGACAAGGTAAAAAGCCAAGACAAGACAGACAAGATGAGGCGAGACAGGCCCGCGCGCGCGTGCCGCCGAAACGGATAGCTACCCACGAGAGCTTGCTTGGTTGGTATGGGGGCCCGACGGCGCGCGCGAGGCGCAACGGTAGCTGAAACTCTGTTGCAGCGCGGCAGCGAACGAGCGCCCGGGGAGCTCTCCTCAGGCAACCTGAAGTAAACGCTTCAGCGGGCACCAGACGGTTTCGGGTCCGCCTGCGGTCGGCACTCCCGTTAGCTGTACGACTACTGTTCTGGGCGGCGAGCACCAGGAGCAACAAAACTCGCTGAGTGACCTACCAGTGGCGGCAGAACGTCCTGAGCATCTGCGTGAGGACTCGTCGCTTGCGACGCCACCGCAAGTCTAAGCCCATGCTAGCCCCGGAGCCTCTTTGACGCTGGGCTGAGCGTTCCACTGCGCGGTGCAGGGCAGTTATGCGTTATGCTGCAGCGTCATTGTCTTTGTCCATGCCATCCCCTCCCCGGTATCCCTACGAGTACAGGCTACAGGTAAGATGCACCCATGCACGACCGGGCAAGTATTTGTCGTTGCGACCAGGAATCCCATCGCAATGGGTCATCATCACCGGGGAGGGGCGCAGGCGATTTGCTGCGGCCGCGGCGATGCAGTCCCTCAGGGCAGTACGTCATTGACGTGGCCGAGCAACGTTGATGAGTATTTCGACGAGGCGTGCCATCGGGGCGCCGCTTGGCCATGTGCGATGCCTTGGCCTGCCCGTGCTAACGGAAGGTATTTTTATTACGATGCGAGCCACCGCCCGCCACCGTTTGCATCGCGTGGGCGGGCATTGCTGGCGGGACGGGGACCCTCATTACTGCCGCCGCCCACTGTGCCCACCTCAGCGTTCCTTGGTGCCAGTGGCCCGCTGGCGCTGGGAATGGGGATTGGATTGATGGGACGGGGAGAGGTCCGGTAGCCTACCGACCTGTAGCTGGAGGTGTGCAGGTGCCCTTCAGGCGGGGCCGGGGCCTACTTGGCTGGCAGCTAGCGGCTCCCAAGGCTGTGGCACCTGGGCTGGGCCAAGCCCTGCTGATGTCTCCATTGCCCATCCATGGATGATGATGGATGATGATGGATGATGGAGGGATGCTGGCTGATGCTGATGCCGTGCTCACCATTCCCATGCTGACAGCCTACCTACCTAACCTACCGTTGCCGACCACACCTGCAAAGGGGGACGGCATGCATACCCGTCCTGAAGCGAGTATGACTACCAAGACGAAAGATACCCAAGCGAGGTGGCCCCTTTCGCCGTTTCGCACGGGAACCTGTCTCGACCGCTCGCATTCCCATTCCCCCCATCGCCGGTGGCTGGATGCGAATGTGAGCGACGCGAAACCCAAACCCATCCCCCTTCCACCCCCGCAAGGCGGCGGCGCCCAGTCAGTCAGTCAGTCAGTCAGTGCCCGTGTGGCCCCAGGCCAGCCGGGTCGAGCCACGGCCGTGAGGGCTGCGAGACAAAGCATCGTCGCGGCAGGCAAACGCTATGAGTGCCTGTTTTTCTAATTATGCCTTTCGCTGCGAGGGCTAGCACTGCTTCTGCGGCTGGGACCACTGCCGTGGGCGGGCGGGCTTGACGAGGGCGGCAAGCAGGCCAAAAAGCCATGTGGTCTCGTGCCAGGGCCCAAGGGGGGAAGGGCTTGCCGAGGAGGGAGGGCAACGTCGGTGCAGGAGGGAGGAGAGGGAGGGGGGCCAGACAAGGCGAGGCGAGGATGATGAGGCGTCTCGGGGCTGCGAAAGGGCGTCGAATGTCCGTGTCCGTGGAACGAAGAGAGAGAGAGCGCGCGCGCGCAACCCCGTGATTCTTCTCCTCGTCATGCTCCCGTCGTTGCTCCCACAATTAAGAAAATGAACCGCGTGCACAAAACGCGCACAGCGCCAGGACAGGCCCGCGCCGGGCCAGGCAGGGCCTTGCTGCTTCCGCTCTGTTGCTGTATAACTAAGCGGACCGGAGGAAGGGCGACCCGCCGCCCGGCACGGGGATCCCAAGTCCGCGGCGTCGCGGCGGAGTTTGCGGGCTGGCCAATGGAACTACATGCATGGGCTCGCTGGTGCTGGTGCTGGTGGTTGACATGGAACGGCCGCACGAGCGCTGTGGCCTGGGACGCCTGCTGGGAGGAACGAGACCGCTGCGCTGGTGCACGTACTGGTGCTACGTACAGCGCCAAACACGGGCAACGATAATGCAGGCCCCGACCTCAGGCCAGGTGGGTGCGCCATAGATGCGCTGATGTGCTGATGGCATGCGCTGATGCCCCTCCACACGCGGCGGCCGGGCTGCTCGCTGGGTTGTGTTCGGGCTACGTCTGCCGCTTCGACAGGGCAGTTTGAAGTGGGCGGGCAGGCAAGTTGGGTATGACGCCGAGAGGAGCGGGTTATGGTTCTCGTTCTGGTGATGCTACGATTATTCTCCAGCCCAGCCCAGCAGCCTGCCCGCTGCACTACGTACATGTACCACCAACCTTGCGTGCCCAGCGGCCATCGTCAGAAGGGGGGGGGGGGGCCACTGGACAGAACCACAACCACCAGCGCCCACCCGGGGCCCACCTCGCTGCGGAACCCCTGTCCGCCCCTCTCTCGCCTGTTCGGACATAAACTCTGCACCGATGCCGCTAAGTCCACGCCCCTCCGCACGCCCCCTCCCTTAGCGGCGCCAGCGCCCATCATCCCTCTCTCTCTCTCTCTTTCGCTCTCTCACTCACTCACACGCACGCACACGCACACGCACACACGCACATTGGCGCGCGCGCGCGAGCCCGCTCTTCGCTCGCTGTTCCGCTGGGCTGGGCTCGCGGGCGGGCGGCGGCGGCTTCATCCTCGCCGAAGCCAAAATATCCCGGGCCCCATCCTGACGGTAACCCGTACATCGGCCATGCATAGCCTTGCGCCGCGCCGCCCAGGTACTCGTGTCCTCCGGATTCCCGTGAGCTTACACGCCCGTCCGCCCGTTTTCCCTCGTCGTTCGTCGTCGTTCGTTGTTCGTCGTTGTCCGTCCGCCCCCCTCCCCCCCGTGGCCCTCCGTGCGTCCATCCACCCATCTCGCTCGTCTCTGCCCACCCCGTCAATCAGAAGCTCCCAGGCCGATTGCCCACGGACGGACAGACAGACGCAATGCATTGGCGGGATCCTGGAGGCTTGGGCTGGATTGGGGGGGGGGAGGGCCCCATGGATGGAGATGATGTAGAGTACCTTGAAGGGGGGGGGACACACCCGAGAATGGGCCCCAGTCAAAAACCCAGAACCCGCACCCGCACCCGCAACCGGCCTCTGTGCAGAACATTAATAAAGGCCCCGAGACTGTCACATCATCCATCCCCTCGACTCCCTGTCCCATTATTAAGCTCCAGAGTTGCCCGTCGAGTCATTGACCAACGTCTGGCCCGCATACTCGTCCCCTCTGTGCTTGCTTGTTTATATATCCCGGGCCGGGACCTCCTCTACATAACGCGGTCCCCTCTTGATCCCGTCTTACAACCTCTTGCTGCGTTGCATCACCTCGTGGCCTCTCACACCTCGTAGTGACTTGACACGCACGCACATCTTGCCATCCACACACACATACATACATTGGACACATCCACTCATCTAACTCGTCCTCTCGGCCACCACTCACCACCAGCCACCCATCGACGTCGTCGTCACCCATCCCCGGTCTGCACAGCCTGCCTCAGCATCATCATCACCCGTCTGCGGCCTACTTGAATGACCCAGCACCCCTCGACGAACCCTCGAAAACCACACCTGCCACAGCTACCGCACATATAACCCTCTCGGCCATGGGATCACATAATCTGCCTTCGCCTCCGGCGGAGGAGGGCAAGCTCGGGCGGAAAGGAACCAGCACCTCGTCGTCGTCCAGCAGCAGCAAATCCACCAAGCCCTCGAACCGTGCCTCCAAGCGCGCCAACTCGGGCGTCGCCGCAGCCCACCACCACGACCACGTCACCCACGCCGCCGGCATGGACGGCCGACATAAGCGCGTATGGAAGGCCTGCGAGCGGTGTAGAATGAAGAAGACCAAGGTACGCGAGAACTGGGTTACTGCAATCTTGCGGTGGGAGCCTTGCTAACGGCCAACAGTGCGACGGTGAATTCCCGTGTAAGCGGTGCAAGGACGACGGTGTCGTCTGCACAGCCGGTGTCCGCAAGAAGGTCGAGTACAAGCAATTGCCCAAAGGGTACGTCACAACCCTCCAGAACACCGTCATTTTTGAGGTCATTTCCCACTGACTCGACCATGTATACAGCTACGCCGAGGTGCTCGAGAACACGCAATTCGCCCTCATCGCCACCGTCCACAAGCTCTACTCCATGGTCCGCAGCTCGCAGCCGTGGACCTTGGGCGAGCCCGAGCTCAACGACCGCGGCCAGCCCGTGATCCACAACATCGCCCAGAAGCTCGGATGCATCCGCCCCAACAGCGACATCGACCTGCCGGTGCACTCCGTCTTCCCCGAGGACGAGGCCGGCATGGCGGAGCTGGCCCGCCAGCTCGAGGAGCAGCAGCAGAGCCAGCCCCAGTCGCAACAACCCCAGCACCCATCCCTTCACCAGCAGGACCGCCACGACCGGGCGTCGTCGTCCGAGTTTGAGCACTCGGACAGCGAGCAGGACTACCGCTTCGGGGGCATCTCGCAGAACTACCGCAGCGAGGCGTTCGGCTCGGGCAGCCGCGGCGGCGCCAGCAGCAGCCTGACCATGTCGCCGCACTCGGCCGGCACGACGGCGACCGACTACGAGCTCAGCCCGACGACGGACATTGATACGGGCGCCTTCTTCCCCTCGCACTCGCACTCGCACTCGCAGCAGCAGCAGGGCGGCCAGCAGCAGGGCTTCCAGGGCTGGTCGGGCCTGCCGCCCAGCAGCAAGCCCGGCGACATGAGCCTCGAGTTCTTCCAGGGCGGGCTGCAGGGCCTCAACGTGCTGAACCAGGGCCTCGTCGACGGCGACTACGGCATCAAGCCCGACATCCTGTCGGTGCACAACCCGGACGTCATGATGGGCATGAACGACCCCATGATCTACGCCGGCTTCGACGGCGAGGCCATGAGGCTATAATTTCGTCGGAAACATGAGAAACTGGGACCTGTCACATAACTCACTTCGCGCGCACATACGACGACGACTCTACCTAACTACACACGCCTCTTTTTGTTTCCAGCTAATACTGGGTTCCCCGTTTTGGTTAACTCGTCTCTGGTTATTCGGGTGGGCGGACGGGTTGGTTGACGAAAGCATCGAATTTTGGTGGGCATGACATGACACGTGGGGGGCGTGGCCATGGGGAGGCGTTTCAAGTGTCCATTGGTTTTTTTTTTTTTCCCTTCTTCTCACTCATGCCATGGCTTTTTATTGTTTTCATTTTGGGTTTGTCTCATTTTTTTTTGTTTCAAGGGAAACATGATGCGGCATACGAATTTCTATGTCCTGAAGGGGGCCAGGCGTTTTGCAAAGACAGGAGGGGCTGCCTCGGGGTGGTGGCGGGCACCACGATCATCCGGGATAGGTAGGGCAGGGCAGACGATAGAGACGGGGAGAAACACAGGCACAAAGCCGCCAGCAGCGCGTCAAGCTGAGATGACGAATACCTTGGATTTTTCCGTCAAAACAGAGCATAATTCTTCGAGAGTTACTACTGCTACTATGCATGAGTTTTCGTGATGAGTGACGTGACGTTGACTGATGAAGTGACGTGACGTGCTCGGGCGCTCCGCACACTACGCTGTGGGAATCTCCGTTGGGCGTCTCTTTTTTTTCTTCCTTGGTCGTGCTTCTTCTCACCATATGCAGCCGCATGGGATGTGCCTTTCCAGCAGGGTGCCCCCCCTCCATGGCCCCTGTCGCCAAGAAGGCGGCGAATGCCCGCGCTCCGTCTCCGTAATCGTCCACGACTGTGGATGTTGGCAACGCGAAACAAAGCTTGTTGCTTTGTCGTGGGAAGCAAGCGCGATCGGTACATGTGAGTGAGCGAGCGAGTGAGTGAGTGAGATGAGATGCTGCGCCTCGGCAGATGATGCGTTTGCCGCGCGCCGGCTTGGCTCTCGCCTCAGGTGGTGTCGGCGGTCGCTTGGGCCGACCGACGTTCGTGGTGGCCGGCGGTCGGGGGTTTCGGCGGTCGAGGCCCGGGGATTCGCATGTCCCGTCCTTTGCCATGATGGTGATTTCATTGGGGGTTGGGTTGGGGCGCAATGTGGTCGGATCGCGATGCCGCGCTAGGGCTGCGACGGTGCAGATCCGTCCCATCCCATCCCATGCTGTCCCTTCCACGACAACCACCACTACGTACGTACCTTGAAAGAGCCGATGCGAGCAAATGCGATTGCGACTGCGTCTGCGGTGTAAGCTGGGGCCGGCACCCGGCCTCGCTGGCCAGCAGCAGTACCTACGAGTAGAGCCAACGAATCTCACGTCATTGGCACATGCCCGCAAATCTGCGTGCGACCTCAGGTAGTCAACTAACGCTACATACGAACTACTCGTACACTACAGCAAAGGCAACGGCAAGAAATGTCAACGCCTTTGCACCCCACCACCGCCGCCAAGCGCGAGCAGCAGCAGATTACCATGTCCGTTTCCGATTCCGCATCGCTGGACGGACGGACGTCGATGTCGATGTCGATATCGATCGCCTAGCGGTCGCAACGTGGAGCATCATCACTTTGTCTTTTCTGGCCGGTTGTGTGCTCGTCGTTTCCGGTTCGCTGGTCACTAAAAGACAGCTAGCTGTGCTAGGGAAGGCAATTGTGTGGTGGTGGTGGTGGTGAAATGCTGATGCCGGCGCGCGCAGGTCCCATCGTCATCCATCGGCAGCCCCGCCTCAGCCACCAAACCCAACGGGGCGGTAACAGGCCGGCCCCGGTTCGCAAGCTAAGCCAGCTGCGATGGCCGCTACGGACTACCGTGCCAGCTCCGAAGTCATTGAACTAAATGTCACAGGAAGCTCATCATCAATCATTGATAACTCACCGAAACGCCGGCCCTCATCTCTGGGCCCTCCCGCCGTCCGGCCGTCCGGCAGTCTCTACCTATCTTTGTCTCTCTTCTTTTGTGGCTTTTCTCTATTTCTTTCCTTGTTCGCCGTGTCCCACCCGGCCCCGTGCGCCCGTGATGGCGGCCCCTGCCACCGGAAGCCGCAGAACCGCCCTTACTCAGCGGCTTGCTAAGCCGCGCGTGCGCGCCGGCACTTGAAATCTCACAATGCCTCGAACGCCACACCAAGGTTTTGCACTGATATTACACAAGGAGTACGGGAATACAGCCCCGACATTGTGATGCCCTGCCCTACTTGCTTGCTGCTGCCTGTCATTAAAGCCGGCGCCCCGCAACCGCGCGCACGAGCATCGGCGTACTGTCGGCAAAAGGGCAACCTTCACCAAGATGGAAATAAAAGCCTGGCAACGTGCCCTCCCGGCCGCCCTCTGTCTGTGCGCAATGTGGGATGAGAGTCGGTCGGCTTCGGCTTGCTGCCGAGTGGGAAAACGAAGGGAGGGGGTCCCCCGAGAGAGAATGAGAGAGCGCGTGATGGAGGAGGAGCCGTGTCTCGCGCAAAGGCCGTGTAAATGAAGACGTGACGACGGGCACGCGCCGTTACCAAGCTGCTTACGCGTTGCGCGGAACAACAGAACCATCCGCAGCGACCACATGTGCACGCGCAGCCAAGTTACGAGAGGCGCCGTTCACGACCGTGAACGAGCAAGCCGAACTGACAGACAGCCCGACCGCCGACTTCAGCCATCCATGGGGCCACGATGTATGTACAGTACAACACAGGGCGCGGAGGCGCAGCCTGGCCTGTCATCGCCACGGCGGGCGGCGCCAGGGGGGGGACCCAGGGAAACGTGGTGAGCATTTCATGTCACAAAGGACAGCGATGCAGAAGAGGCGCCCGCCTCATTGCCCCAGGCGAGGCCAAGCCTGCCTGGCCAAGTCAAGCCGAGCCCCTGCACCGCACCGCACCGCACAGCCCAAGCACAAAAAAAACAGCGAGCCGGCGACTTTACGGAAAAGCGAGTCCCGGCGTTCGGGCTCTTGACAAGCTCCGGGAAATGTGGAGCCCCTGCGTGGACCCCCGGTCGGTCGCTGGGGCTCGGAGGAGCGGGGCGGGAATGAATGAATTGGGAATATGCATCAGCGAGAGGCAGGGAAAGAAAAAGCACGGGCATTGGGACCCCCCCCCGGCCCGTTGCGAGCACGGTGGGCGTGCGGCCACGGGGGCCGGCGGCGCGTCCAATGAGGGGCGGCGACGACGACAGCGCGGGATGGTCCGATTGCCGCATCGGGCAATGCCATCGGTTTCTCCACGCAACCATCACCAACCAACACCTCTGCCACCACGGCCGTCGACGGCGAGGAGTAGCAGCGGGCCTCTGGTTCGCGGGCACCCGAGCTGCGTGCTGGACCCTTTGCAGAGAGTTAAAGATTAAATATTATAAAGACGGAAGGGGGGTCAAAAGCTTCGTGTCCCGCAAGGCTTGGTTTTAGACTTGAAACGAAGCATGAACGTTGCACGTAGCCGAGAGTGTATATGCGCAGCAGCTGGAGCCCGCTCACCCCCAAAAAGTCAAGCTCATCTGCCGGGCGGGGACGCACACACGGGGTCGCGAGGCGGGTGGGATAAACACATCGTGCAAGGCCAAGGCCAAGGCCAAAGCAGATGCTGCAGCACGCGGGAAAACGGTCCCCGTAAATCTTGTCCCGGAATGCGAGGGGGAACTAGTGGGTGCCATGCCTTGTTTGCGGGCCAGGTTTTTGGGTTTTGCCTTTGCAGGGCCACCTCAGTCTGGGATTGAGTCGATATGCTTTTCCAGGTTTGCTCCTGATACTTTGCACCCCCGGTCGAGAGGGGGACGGGGGGCTGTTGGGCGGCGGCGGCGGCGGCGCGGGGGACGGGGCCCCTCCAGGGGCTGGCGCGGCTGCGTCGTTTGTGCGGCTTCGTCCGGCGCGCGTGAAGACGACGTGCAGGAGCGTGCACGGCATCTCGGTCTCGGTGGTCGTTGTCGCTGTCGTCGTCAAAGACTCAACGACATGTGGTGGCCCGCCGTGGCCACGAGCTGGGTTGGGGACAGTGCAGCCAGCCGCGTAACACAGACCGGGGAAGAGAGATCTCGACCCATGCAGCGTGATTGTGTAATGCAGTCTCCTCGCCTCGGCAGATGTCTCTTTGTCTCACTCGAGGCGGCCGCATATCGTGCTGCTGCTGCTGCTGCTTCGCGTTTCTTCAGCATGATGCGGATCGGGCACCGAAATGCCGTTGTCCCGGTTGTTGCCTCTGCTCCATGCTCCCACTAATTACTACTGCTGCTGCTCTGCTGCTGCTGCTGATCACGCCCCCTTGTGCATTGGCACTGCCCCCTTGCAAGACTGGACCGCGAGTGCGAAGCGCAGAGCATGGTGGCCGCGCCCAGTCTTGGTCTTGCAAGGCCAGCCAGCGGTCAAACCCAGCAGAAGCATGCAGGGAGAGCCAACGCCCCGCGCCTTGGCGACACGATGCACCGCTGCGCGTGCGTGCAAGCAATCAAGCAAAGTGGCCAAGTACTGCACATACGTCCGTACACGTACTCGTATATTGACCGCCCGAAGCGGGCGCCCGATCGCGAATGCGACGACGGGAAAACGAGCTGCCAACGAACGCCCGCCCACCCGGTCGGTCGGCCGTGCATAAAACTGCCATGGCTCGTTTTCTCCCGCTTTCGCCGCGCCGGCCCCGAGAGCACCTGCAACATGCACCGTCGCTGTCCCCGTGATGTTCAATCCCTGCCTGTCTGGGGTTCTGCAGCGCGCGCTGGGCCCTTGTCCGCATACGCACGAGTACACACTCGTAGCGACAGAAGCTAGCTGCTACCCACTACCCACGTATTCGCGATCAGCGCCGTGGCTGGCAGCAGCAGGGCTTGTCCCCTGACCAGCTTGCTTGGATGCCAAATGCCTGGGCTGGGCAAGGTGGCCCTTCCACCGCGGTTCCAGCCAGCTTCTTGTGCGGTCGAGGATCGCCAGGCGCACGCACGGCACACACGCGGTGGGGGTGGCTCGATATCTCGGGCTGGCCCTGCCTCCCGACGATGCGAATTCTGGAGATGAATGCATGCCCTGGTCCGCGTGCCCACGAGCGACCGTGTGTCCGTCCGCCCATGCCTTGCCTTGCCTGACCTTTGTTTGGGTCGGTCCCCCTTTCCTCGTGTCTCGCGCCGATGCCAATGTCCGTCACGGACTCAGGGGCCGCCCGCGCTGGGCGTGGCGGCCACTCACTCACTCGCCTGGTACGGGTGTAAAGTCCCCGGCGACGAAACCCCGAGCGGGAGACGGTCGTTCGTTGGCTTCTCCAACAAATGTCCGCCGCCCCGAGGTGGAGTTTTGCGGAGGAGGAAAGCGCTTGCTGGGTAGGCAACTACGTACGAGAACGACTCTGGCTCACTATGCGTCATCGTCCCCTCGGTTGCTTTTTTTGTCAAGCCCGTCATTCGCTTGGCTCGCTTTTTTGCTTGGCCCGCCCAGAGCACCAACGCCCAGCAGGTCCAGGTCCTTGGCTGCCAGCAATCGAGACATGCGTCCGTCTGACAGGGCCAAGGGGGGCTCGGCGGGCGGTCGGCCAACCCACTTCCAGCGCAGATTGCTGTCGATATCTTCTTGGGTCGTTCTTGGGTCGTCGTGAGGGCAGCGAGGGGGGGAAAGCCACCGTCTGCTCCAGCAGTGAGGATGCCCTGCGGCCGTCGGGCCGGACGCGGGCCTAGGCCCAGGCCCTGCGCGATGCCCGCCGCGTTGGGCCTGTGGATGGATGTGGATGGATGGGTTGATGGAGCTCCGGGCATCGTCGCCCCGTCTGTCCGCCCGCTGTCCGCCCGCGCGCCTGGCTGGGCTGACACTTTTTGGTGCTAAACTAGGCGCCTGCTTCAGGTGCTGCCATAAGTTACCGCAGGTGCGGTGCTGCTGTCGTCGTCGCGTGGCGTCCCGCCGTCTGGCGTCCCCATTCTCAACGACCTGTCGACCCACTGCCGCCGCCGCCCAGCTGGACGGAGGGACTGAGGCGCGCCGCCATATTCGTGCGACGCTCTTTCGAAATAGCCAAAATTCCATGGAAAATACTTCCGGACGGTGTTTCTCTTTCCCTCGCCCGCCAGCCAGTCGCTCAACGTGGCCTCCCCTCCCGCCCAAGCCAAGCGGCTCAAGCTTTCTTGGCCCGCCAGGTGCGTGAACTGTGTACTCGTGAAAATGGGGAGAGAAAACAACAAGGCTATGGCGCCCTCTCGCTCGCCCACGCCGCCCACCAGGGGCAGGGGACGTTGCGAGAGCCCGTCAGCGGGGAGAGGGGCTGGTGGCTTACGCCCAGGGGGGGCTTGAGGGGGGCAGAAACGCACAAAGAGGTTGGCGAAGACGGGGCGGGTCGCCGAGCCCACGCATGTCGCACCGCACAATGGCCGCTCGCTCGCATCGTTCGCGAAATCTGGCGATACGGGCAATGCGGCGGCGGCGAAGACCCTTCGCTTTCCATGTCGTTTTCGCAACAATGCCCCCCTTGCCCCTCCCCCCTCACGGCGGCTGCTGCTGCTGCTGCTGCCCGCCCGTCAGCCCAGGCACTGGCTGTCGCCGCGCCGCGCGCCCGCCTACCCGCCCGCCCATCTCGGCAGGAAATGGCTGCGGCGCAGCGGGCGCGCGCATCGTCATCATTTGATGCCATCGCCTTGCCCATGCCCGTGCCGTGCCAGGGCTTCGAATCTCAAATACGCAGACGGATGCGTGCACGCCTCTGGCGCCTCCGGAGTCGTCGTCGTCGTCGAAGCTGCTCAGCCCCGACTTACACGCAAGCCTCTGTCTATCCCGCCCGTGCAATTTGCCCCAGCTTGCCAGATGGGTCATTGTCCCAAATGCATTCCCACGGTTGTTACCTCACGTAGCCGCGCCGCAACCAGATTGACGGTTACATGGGTACGGGTACTCCGTACGGTGGCTCAGGTGAGATCAGGACTCCAGGGGGGTGGCTGGCTGGCTGGCTGATGCCGACCATGGACGAGATGCGGCTTCTCGCGATGCTGTTGTTTTCCCACCACACGCAGCCTCGCCTCGCCTCGCCTCGCCTCGCCTCGCTTCCCATTGTTCTGCTTCAGCACATCCCGTCGCTTTGCTGCCCAACCCTGGGAAGATGGGGTAAATGCAAAAGAAGGGCCCAGAGCGCGCGGTCAAGAATGGCAGCACCCTTTTTTTGGGCTTGTCGGCGCGCGCTATCTTCGGAGCCACGCGCCGCCACGCCGAATGCAGGGTCAGCGCTGACAGGGTGCAGCCGCCCACGCGGGTCTGTCAGCCGCCACGATGCCATGGCATGGCCCAGGATGAGGCCACAATCACATGGGCGGCGGGGTCGAGAGGACCTTGTTGGGAGGAAGGTGTCTCGATAGAAGAATCGTCGTGAGGATGAGATCTGCATGCGTGAACGCCGTCTGACGGGGTTCGACGGTAACTGTACGAGCAACCACTCCACATGGCAGACGTGACAAGGCAGGCGTCGTGCTGTCTGGGCGCTCGTGGCGGAGCGGCTTGGCTTCGTCCTATGGCGGGCGGTACTGCTCTTGGCGACGATGAGTCGACTCCCACCAGTTGTGCCGCAAAAGGGACGAGTCATCTCTGGCGTGATCAGATCTCTGTGGAACCGCGTTGTGCTACATACGCCTATCGCACTGTACCTCCCTGTACGGCCTCTACGGCGTGGATATCGACGTGGATATCGACGTGGACATTGACGGCATGACAAGACGCCGACAGACACTAGCAGGCGACGCCCTATATGAAGAATCTCAATTGCTTCCATATGTGTTCCAATTACAATACTCGTGTCCCCGCATCAGCCGTGCCATGTTCAGCGCCAAAACACCATACCGCCCGAGTGATATATCTCAAGTTGAGCTCGACCGTGATCAACGCCTGCCTGTGTGCCTGTGTGCCTGTGTGTGTGTGTGTGTTTGTCGCCATCGCTCGCGCGCCCTCGTCGCCTGTTCTTCTCCCTACTCCTTGACATCCAGAGCCTGCCTCAAAACCCCCTCGTTCGCCCGCCACCACCGCGCCCGCTGGTCCAGGTCGTCGGCCGCCCCGCCCAGCGCCGCCTCCTTCCTCCTCTGCGCCTCGCGCGCCGCCGCCGTGCTGTTGTGTAACCTCGCCTCGAGCGGCTGCAGCTCCGCGCGCAGCCTGTCCGCCTCCTTCCGCTTGCGCGGCGCCTTGGACTGCAGCGCCTCCAGCTCCCGCGCCAGCTCCTGCTGCTCGGCCTTGCGCTTCGCGACGAGCCCCAGCGTCTTAGCCAGCGGCAGGTTCTGTCCCGGCGCCGCGCCCGACATGTCGTGAGCCGCTCGCAGCTCTTCGACCTGCGCCTCGAGCTCGCGGATCCGTTCCGGCAGCTCCTCGAGCCGCGCCGTTTCGGTATACACGCATTCGTACTTGGCGCTCAGCTCGCGGCCGATGCGCCCCAGCTCCTCCACCATCTCTTCGACCTCGAGCTTGGACGACTTGAGCTGCGCCTTGGCCTCGCCCGTCTCCCGCTCGAGGTCCAGGTTCTCCTGCATCGTGACGATCTGTGGCGGGTCTCCGACGATGGCCCGGATGAACTTTTCCTTGGTCACCTGCTCGACGTAGGAGAAGCGCAGCTTCGCGAAGAGCTCCTTGTAGTGCGCGAGGTCGGCCTGGAGGCTGGCCGGCGTGGGGCCATCGAGCGGCGCGTTGGAGACGTCTGATCCGCGCTGCCGTGCGTCTTGCTCGTCTTGCTGCGCGGAGCTGGCGATTGCTGCGCGCAGCCGTATGATGGAGAATTCGTCTCTCGGCTGCAGGCTTCGCACCTCCTCGAGGACCTCCTCTGCCCGTGTCGCGGTCATGTCGTCGGCGCGTGAAAGGGTCGAAGTGCGGAATCGCAAAGCAGGCACCGGAGTCTTTTCGTTACCTCAATGGCACTCCGTCTTTTGGACCTTTTCTTCGAATGCTTGGGTCGTGGGTGGAGGAAGTGAAGTTGACGTCGGCCGCTGCGACTGTTTACTTGTCCCTAATCGGGCTAGAACCTTGCTTATCGCTTATCGGCTTGGAGGGGCAGGCTGGGGTTGATCAGTGGGCCGCTGAAATGCGACACGGAGGCGCTGGACCCTGTCTTTTACATACATCATCCCGACATCCCGCCAGGTGTCTTTGTCTCCAACCAGTCCCGGCAGCCGAGCGGGTTGGGCGACCGCTTTCTTACGGCAGTTTAATAGTCATGACGGAGTACGACATTCTTTCAGACGACTATGTTGCCAGCCTCCTCGTCGACGAGGCCAAGCATGGCGCATCCGGCTCGGGGGCGTTTCCCGCCGAGAAGCGGTATGATCTATCGGCATCGCAGCGGCGCAGAGAGACGAGGTAGCCTAACAAGAGGGCAGGCCGGCAAACATGCCTAGACCCAATACGCGATTCCTGAAGAACATACTCAAAGGCATGTGCCCTGTGTCCGAAGCGCGCGTGCGTACACCCTGCTAACCTCTTCTAGCCGGCGCCAGAGAGGCCGAGCGGCCCAAGGAGCCGCAGCCTAGGCGGCGAGAGTCCAGCCACAAGCACCGAGACCCCGAACTGCGAAAGCGGCAGATGAGCGACATACAAGCCATCCTTGGCGGGCCGTCCAAGCGACGAGATCGAGACGACGGCCGAAGGTCCGGTAGAAGCGATCGGGATCGGGGCAAATCTGAGAAGCGAAGGCGCGACGGCGAGTCTTCAAAACAAGACAACGATCTCCTGTCCCGAGAAAGCGACGATCGGAGGCGGCACGGACGGCTCAGCGAAGACAAGCATACATCAAGAAAGGACGACGAGAGAAGGTCTCGGCGGTCACGACGGGACGCCGACGGGTCAAGCGAGGAACGTGCTCATCGGCACAAGAGATCGCGGCGAGACAGGTCAAACTCTCCAAGGAGGCACAGATCACGCTCACGGGAGCGTACAAGGAGACACCGAGAGCGATCAAGACACGACTCTCCGTCTCGAGACGAGGGTGCGTCACGTCGGCAGCGTGCCAAGGTAGACAACGATGACTCGGATCACGATAACATTGGTCCGGCGCCGCCACCAACGCTCAGGGGACGAGGGACAATTGGCGGCGCAGCAGACCTCGACCGACGGTTCAGCGAGTCGTATGACCCCAAACTCGACGTCGAGCCAGAGAGCGACGGTGGTGGCGGCGGCGGCGGCGATTGGGACGATGCCGTGGAGGCGTTCAGGGACCGGGTGAAGCTCAAGATGAACCAGGAGAAGCGCATGAGGGACGCAGGGTTCGCCGAGGACCAGATCCGCAGAATCACGCAGGGGGGCGAGAAGACAGAAAAGGACGTGGTGTGGACCAAGGCGGGCGAGAAGCGGGCGTGGGACCAGGGCAAGGAGGTGGACGGCGGAGGGGATGCGGAGATGGAGGTTCCGCCGACCTTGTTCTCGGAGGATTATTGAGCTGCGCGTGAACGAGATTGGAGCAAGAGGGACCGTGCGACGGTGGGATAGTATCACGAGCTCATGATTGCACACGGTTGGTAGAGATTCGGCATGGGTTAGATCGGGGCCGCAGGAGGCGACGCAATTTCGGCCGCGATTGCATGTGTAAAGCAAGGGACACGACACTACTAGCCAGACTTTTGTATGGCTGACTGCCTTGGTATCTCAAGAAAGAAGTCAAGACCTAGGAAGTACGAGTAAGGCGAGGTGCCAATGCTAAAGAGACAGAATCAGGTGAGGCTCGCCGTTGTGCAACATGGGCGCTCTCGGGGGTCGGGACGCCCACAGAGCTGCAGGAACGGCCATGGATGCCCGGACTCAATCTGGAAGTTAGTCAACTTAGGTTCCAATGGCAGCGGGAGGTGGGGCCTCCAGCGCCCGCCGTGGCCGCATGCAGCGGGGTCCCCATCCCTGGACCAGTGGCAGGTGCACTGCACCGAGTACCAGCGCCTTGGCCCTTAGGTGACGGGAGGTGAGGTGCGCAGTTGCAGCGCTTCACCGGGCCCCGCTGCCCGCTAAGCCAAGCCCGATTCCGCAAGACATCGGGCGACACTTTGCGGAGAGGTCACGCCACCTCGGCGCTGGCGCTCGCGGCTACGGCTGTGAGGTCACCGTCGGGCAGTTGCGAGTGCCCGCCAGCTGGTACGAGCAGGCAGGCAGGGCAGCTCATCAATTGGCCTGGACCGCGGGGCTGCCCAGCGCAAGACACACCTTTCCCAGCAGCAGCAGCAGCAGCAGCAGCAGCAGCGGTCGTGCCTCGCCCGGGTTCGCATTGACGCTCAAGACGGATATCCTCCGCGCGCTCGGATCGTCGGCTTCAGACGACGACCAAGTCAATTCATTATCGATCTGCCGCACCGCCGCCTCGCACTAGGGGCGCTCCATCAGCGGACGCCGCCGCCCCCGCCCGTCACTGCCGGCCCCGCTCACCGTCCGTCCATCGTCCGTCCATCCGCACGTTCCTCACCTCCAGCCAGCTGGTCCCAGCTTCGTCAACCAACCTCACCTCGTCTCGTCTCTCCTCACCTCGCTCCTCCACGCCCTCCGACGGCACCCCATCCCCCTCGGCCTCCCGACGTCCGCCGCCGCCCTCCCGTGCCCCCGTCGCGGGCCAATGCTTCTTCGCCTGCGCGACGGAGCCGCCATCACACGAGCGCGCCGCGCCGGCCCCATGACGCCACCATGGCAATGGCGGCCCTCAGCGAAGACGACATCGAGAAGCTCTTCTCGGGCGCGCCCCAGTACTTTGCCCGCAGCGAGAGCCACTACCATGGCGCCCCGCACCCCAGCGTCGCCTTCCCCTTCGACGAGGAGCTCGAGATCCGCGACCTGACGGACCACGTCCAGATCGAGGACCGCGCCTGGAGCGCCGTCACCGCCTGGCCGCACATCACCCGCGACCAGGAGCACGACGCCGCCGCCCGCCGCCAGGCCGAGGAGAAGCACCGCGCCCACTTCTACGTCCGCTGCCGCGAGCGCCCCAACATGCTGAGCATCCACGGCGTCGAGAAGGGCACCATGGGTTACCAGGCCGCCCTCGAGCTGTCCGCCGCCGACTCTCTCGAGGAGGAGCAGTTCGGCTTCGAGAGCGTCGGCACAAAGGCGCGCGCCATCGTCGACGCCCGCGAGCGCATCCTCGGGCCCCAGGGGTGGCTGCACCGCCTGCCCGAGCCCGAGCTGCTCGACCGCCTCAAGCGCAATGCCGACCTCTACCGCGACAACAACCTGCGCACCCGCAAGTCGGCCGACACCTACGCCGAGCTCTTCCACAACTTCATGCGGCCCTGCAACACCGTCATTGACCGCACCGACCGCCACAGCCTCTCCAACCAGATCGTCGCCCTGCTCAAGTGCATGGGCACGGCCAATGTCTGGATCGACCTGTCCCGCGTCGAGTGGCGCATCCGTCTCGGCCAGGTCCTCTGGGGCGACAAGGGCGACGACGACCTCGACGACTCCACCGCCGTCCACGACGCCGACAGCGCCGCGGAGCGCGCTGAGGAAAAGTACTGGTTGTTCATGCAGATCCTCGTCGCCTCCGAGCTGCTGCTCCGTCTCGATGCCGTCACCGACGGCGTCGAGTTCGGCTCGGGCGGCATCAAGCCCATTGACGTGGCGTACTTTGAGAGAGGCGCCACGCAGACGGTCAAGTGGTCGCTCCTCCTTGCCAGGAGCTGGCTAGAAAACATTGAGATCGTCAAAGAGGAAGTGACCGGCTTGCTGAGACCGGCCCCGCCGCGGCGTGGGAGCAGCTGGCTGGCTTCGCTGGTCAGCAGGGTCTCTAACCGATACCACAGACACATCCCTGCGACGCCGTGCAACTACACGATCCAAGGGCGGAACAGCCAGCGCCAGGTGGACGGTCTGATCCATTTCGCGAGGAATCTCATGTGGCCAGGCATCGACCGGTATGAGTACAGCATATCCGAGCGCGCGCATATCGCAGGCAGCGCGACGCCCACCAAGCACTCCAGCTCGACGTCTATAAACTCCGAGCAGCCATCTTACTTTGGGGCCTGGGACGTGACGTGCCACCGTGGCAAGCGAAAAGGCCGCGCCCAAGCCCAGAGACGGAAGCTTGCGGCCGCGCTTCACGAGTCTGGATGGATCACCAAGTCGTACGTCTTTGGGCTCATGTTGCCGGGCGAGACGCTGTGTCACTACCTCATGGCGACGCTGCTGGAGAATGACAAGGAGGCCATGGCGAAGCTGGGGCCCTGTGCGAACCTGTCGGGCGGTTTTGTGTACTCCGGGAAGAGCTTCTGGAGCACGTCGTGCATCGTCGGCAGGGTGCTCGCTGCAGGCAAGGGGGCGGCAGAGTGCATGGGGTGGATATCTACAGACGTCGTGCCCGAGGGCTGCGCCGACGGATGGCTCAGCATCGAGGCCGAAGACGTGGCTGGTTTGTCGCCCGTGCCCCTTGCACCTCTCTATTCAACGACTAACACGCCGCGACAGATGACATAGCTCACCTGGGTAAGAAGGCCAGGATCTACGGCAAGAAGAAGCTGGAGCGCGAGTCGAGCATCCTTGGCGACGGCAAAGAGGACTCTGTCCTCCCGGCCGACTTTATCATCCCCCATGAGACGGCTTATACGACGTCACCGCCTACCGTCTACGTCGAGCTCCTGGCCCTGGAGTTGTCCCCTTCTGCCGGGACGGTACCGGCGACGCCCTTGGCCGAGCTCATTCCCACCCCATCGGCGACGACCGACACCGGCAAGGCGCCCGAGATGCTTTCATACCCAGCGAGCATCCGCTTCAGCGTGTCCATCGAGGGCAAGGACGACGAGGAAATCAGCTACCCACTGACCTACGACATTAGCTTCGTGACTGCGCATCCGTGCGCGCCGTCTCATCGTGTGAGGATGCTCAAGTCGCCCTCGAGCCCGACGATCCAGAAGATAGACGTTTCTGGCTCGGCGATGCTCCAAGGCTCCCGCTCCGTGAACAAGATGGGTAAGCATGCCCCCGATCCACAGGCTGATGTACGTTCCTCGTGGGCTGACGATGCGCGCCCGCCCGCCCGCAGGCCACCCGTTGCACAAGTACTACAAGTTCACCGTCATCCACATCTCGGAGCTCATCCAGAAGCCGCGGACCACGCTGTCCGAGTTCCTCCTCGACTCGACGCTCGGCAAGGCGGGCGCGGGCTCCAACGGCGTGCTCGTCGTCGACTGCATCACCAACCTGGCCGGCGGCGACGCGCCGCAGTCGCCGGCGCTGGAGCGCGTCATCTCGTCGCCGTCGGGGTCGCCCGTGGGCCACCGCAAGGGCAGCTTCTCGGCGGCGGCGCAGATGTTCCTCGAGTCGCGCAAGCGGCACTTTGGCTCCGACATGGAGGTGCTGGTGCGCGCGCTGTGCGCCCAGCGCGGCTGGAACGCCCTCGTCAGCAGGAGGAAGCGCGGCTGCCTGGCGTGCGCGGTCCGCGAGGCCGGCGCCCTGGGCTGGAAGGTCATTGTGAGGGTAGAGTAGTGGTAGGAGTAGTAGTGGCGGCGCGCGCTGTCCGCCGACCTATGTCTATGAAGGCATGTGCGCTGGGCTACGCGGTGGTGTTTGTGTGTGTGTGTGTGTGTGTGTTTCCCGTCGCTAAAGGGGGAACGGATGGTGGTGGTGGCGCGTGGGATGGGCGTGTCTGTGCCGTGTACTTTTATGGAAGCCTGTCTGCATGGTGTATTGTTTGTTCTTTTGATCCAGTGGGTAAGCGATAGGGGGGAGGAGGTGTGAAGTATGTATGCGTGTATACTTCAAGATGGAATCGGTGAGTTGTGGTGGAGGTGGAGGTGACGAGGTAGTTGGACATGTCTAGCGCCACTCCAGCTACGTCTGCAACATGGCTTATTGCATTGTTCTACAAGGTCTTTGATTCGTGACAGGATGGGCAGACTTTGAGGCCAGGTGCAGAAACCAATCTTCGGCATTCGCCCGTATATGCTCTCAGGCGCGTTTGGGGCCTGCAGTGTCCGCAAACCGAAAGCCGACTTTGGTGTACTCTTCTTGCCTTTATCTCAAGTACCATTCAGGGTTCAATCCGTAGCAGCTGCAGGTAGCTACTAACGTATGAAGCACGAGGTACGACGCAGGAGTGTTAGAAGACCTGGCTCTCTCGCGATGCAGGCTACGATAATACTTGATGAAATGGCGATACCGGCCTGCCCTAGCCATTTCATCAACGTCAATGGATTGAGAAAGGGAAAACGTGACGATGAGGCTTCAAGCCGATCATATAGACTATGAACCCATGCCCCCCCCCCCCCCCCTGGATTGAGCTGTATAGGCAAAAAGAAACACGGTCAGATGTCGAGGAATCCCGCTGCAAGCAGGGGGGCGTCAGGCCTGCACGTCGCCACGAGGCTGGATAGCCTCCTTTTCAAACTAGCAAAGCTACCCAGTCTGGCATCCTTGGGCACGGAGTTGAAGTCAACACACATAAGCCATGGCTGTTGTGCTGCCCATCCCCTCAAGTTGGATTTGAGGTCTACTTGCACTGAGGCCACCAGCCCCCGTGTATGTTGACATTGGCTTCAGCCTAGCCCCCAAGTATCAAGCAGGCAAGCCTCCATGTCCCAAGTTACGCCATGCATGTCATGCACGAGGGAGGCGCGGCGGGTGGCGGCCAAGTCTGCTCTTCAAGAGGACGCATCCGACGAGACAGCGGCTGCGCCAGACGACGCCATCATCCCAGTCTTCGAGGGAGACATGACGGCCACCTCGACGCCCGCGAAGCGACCGTCCACGAGATCAAGAACGTCGGCTTCCTTCGAAAAGCTGTCGCCCGATCAAGTCGACTCGGAGATCAACAGCTACATCATCATCACGTCGCCCGGCGCCAAGGCCAGGTCCTCTGGGGTCAACTACATGCTCAGCGTCACCGCCAATGTCGACGGCAAGCCGACGCACCTCGTCAAGGTCGAATGGTCCGCCGCCCGCGCCAGCCGGCGGAAGAAGGAGATCAAGAAGGCGAGCAAGCCACGAGGACGCGGAGACCATCTACGACTCCAAATGGTTTCATGCCGTATGCCAAGCAGGCCGAGGAGCTTATCATGAAGGAGCTGCACAACGTCCGTGTCTCCCCCGACTGCGACTGCAAGACGAAGCACGTCGAGTATTTCCAGCTGGACGAGTCCATTGTTCGCGAGGTGTCTAAGCGCTAGGTTACTTTTTGCGCGAGTTCGCGGGGACGACTTTTTGGGAACGGCTCGCGTTTAATTTCGTCACCGTGCTGCGGCCGTTCCAGCGGTGGCAGTGGCACTGGGATCTCGCTCTGCCAGGCTCTGTACCTGATGCGCTTCACGTTCCCGGATCCCCTTCCCGTGGTGGCCTTTGGCGTGCTGGTGAGCAAGACGAGCAGAGGATGGATGTGGGCGGGGAAGACGGCGGGTGACTCGGCGTTGGAGGATTGTATGCCGAAAGAGTCGCTGCCATACACGTATGTACTCGTAACCCCACGATCGCAGCCGGAAACCATTGCCGTCGAGGACGCTGGAGCTGGTCATTGAGAGCGTTCGTTCTTGGGAGCTCGGGACTACCGTCCATGTAAGCGATGTCTCTTGGGCGTTGGCTTGATGTTGCCTCGGCTCGCGACGCCACGGTCGTTTTGAAGCTCCCGATGTGTAGTTAATTGCTGTGTCAAACCTCCGTGGCCTTGGTGCCTGCGGTTCGGATAAAACTCAAGAAACAGATTCAAGGAGCTGCCGTTGCTAGTCACGACTCACATACACCCACATATGGCGGCCGCAGAACGTCATACAAATAGCCTATCCGTCTCACCTGATTTACACTTGCCTTCCGTCTTGGAGAATAGGCATTGTGCAGCGGGATCCAGGCCCCCCTCCCCCATCCGCCATCCGCCACCATGCCGCCACGTCCGGCGCCCAACCACCACGACCAGCGGCCACGACGAGGGTCCAGCCAGCCGCAGCCGCCGCCGCCGATGCGATGTGATGTGATGTGATGTGACGCGATGCGATGCGCAACGTAGCACCGTGTCCCTGCTCCTCCTCCTCCTCCTCCTCCTCCCCCGGCCCCCCGTTCTGGGCAGGACGGACCGGGCGGCAGGGCTACACGCACGCACCATATGCACCCTTTCCCACGACCTGCTGGGCGGCGGCTTGACGTAACGTGGAGGACCTTTGACCCCTCATCACCGCCAATCGCCCACCCATCCACGATCCACGCTCCATGGCCCCCCCGCCGCCGCCGGCGCGCTGCGGGGTCTCGGCGGTGGCGCCGCGACGCGGTTCGGTCGCCGGTGTCTTAGCCGTCATCCTTGCAGCGAGCGAGCGCGGGGGCGGCGGGAAAGGGAAGGCGGGGAGCGGGGAGGGGGGAGAACTGAGAGAGCAAACAAGACAGATAGACAGAGGGAAAGCCGGGCCGACGAATCGAGACGGTGTGCTGCTGCTGCTGCT
Source organism: Purpureocillium lavendulum (assembly GCA_029168975.1). Taxonomy (NCBI): domain Eukaryota; kingdom Fungi; phylum Ascomycota; class Sordariomycetes; order Hypocreales; family Ophiocordycipitaceae; genus Purpureocillium; species Purpureocillium lavendulum. The sequence continues at coordinate 955,425 of JAQHRD010000002.1, read as the reverse complement.
GCTGCGTGGGCGCGGAAACTTTACTCGGCCCTCTTCTCTTCATCTGTTGTCTCGGGTCTTTTCTTCCTCGTTCATCCTTTGTAGCTTGGTGTTTTTGGGGCAGCAGCAGGTTCCCCAGAACAAAACGCAGCTCTCTCGCCCCTGCCGCCGACAGCTTGCCCACACGCCAGCCCGCCTTCCCGGAACGATTACAAGTGCATTTATTACGCCCGAGCTCCCGACGGCTATTGCTGCGCTTCTCCACAGTCCACAGCTCGCAGTGCACGCACCCCACCAGCTTATTAGTACCTAGCGGTAAGGTACCTAGGCAGCCAGGCCGCTTCGGTGAGTCGGTATAAAGGCCGACGAAGCGGACGACACAAGGACGACGCCGACGCTGACGACGACTACGACTACGACGACTACGAAGCGGCACGCGCGAGCGGCAGAAGCAGCACCAATCTATACGACACATCACCGGTAACGAGAGAGAGAGAGAGAGAGAAAAAGAAGAAGAGAAAGGAAAATAAACCCATCACGTCAAGTCAACAACCATGTGGCAGCCCCCGTCCCCGACCGAGCAGACGGCCGCCCAGCCGGTGCGCGACCGCTCCGCCTCGATGAAGATGAAGAACCCCGGCCGGCGCTTCGGCCTCGTCGTCCGCCTCAAGCCCGACCGCGTCGCCGAGTACAAGGAGTGCCACGCCCGCGTGTGGCCCGAGGTGCTAAAGCAGATCAAGGACTGCGGCCTCGAGGACTGTGAGTTTCCCCGCCCCCCCCCCCCCCTTTTTCTGGGGTCCGTATTGCGTTATTCTGCGTCACGCCTCCGACGCAAAGATATATTTCTTAATAGGAGGGAGGAGTGGGAGGCGGCCGCTCAACGGTGCACTGGTGGGGGGGTTGCGCTTCGTCATTATCTTTTTGCCCACTTGCCTGCTTGCCTGCTTGCCTGCCTGCCCGCCTGCCTGCCTGCCTGCCTGCTTGTATGCTTGGTCTACTTGCTTTGCTGACGCCGACGCCGCGACCGCCCGCCCGCCAACAGACTCCATCTGGTACGATGACAAAAACAGCCTCCTCTTCAGCTCCTTCAAGTACATCGGATACGACTTCGCCGGCGACATGCAGCGCATGGCTGACAACGCCAAGGTCCGCGAGTGGTGGAAGATGACCGACGCCATGCAGGAGAGCCTCGTCGATGGCGCCACGAGCTCCGAGGCCGGCGAGCCCGGCTGGTGGCGGCCCATGGAGGAGGTCTTTTACCAGCCGTAGGTAGTCCGTGGCTCTGGCTGAGCTGTCTGTGCCCGCGAGACGACGCAAAATGACGAGAGAGAGAGAGAGAGCTCTGCCTGCGTCGAGCTGGGGGCGGGTGCTCAGTGGCCGGGTCGGTGTTGTAAGCCGTGGTCGATGGGAACGCCAGGCGAGGATATCAGCCAGACTCACCGACCCGTGGTTGATGGTTTCCGGGTCTCATGTTTGGGCATTTTCTTTCACCCACAGAACGCTGTCTTCTCAAAGCTTTCATGATGAATATATACGAATTGAACATTGCCTTGCTTGGCCCTGGTCGTGGACTCGTCGTGAACTCGTGGGTGGCTGCCTCGTCCAACGGCGCCACTTTAGCCTACCCTAAACTACTCTAAGCCGGCCAGATCACGACCCGGCGTCACGCGATAGGTCGCTCCAGATCTCTGGTCGTCCGGCCATGATTATCGAACCTTTAACAACGATTCTCAAGCCTCTCAACATGAAAAGTATACAATCAAAAGCCCCGGCATTGCGGTGCTCGAAGGTTCGAGGACCATCGACGCGCGATATTAGGATCCTCTCTATCCGCTCCGCAACCGGCCGCCATCCGGGCTGGTACGGATATGCGCGCGCCCGAGAATAATCATCCTGAGACGAGCGAGCCCGCGATGCCATGATCCCATGCCACAAATAAACAAATTTCGCTTGCGATGCGTTCTATTTTTGGGCCGCAGCATCTCCGAGAGCTGGGCACCGAGCACGGCGCACAAGACGCCGGCTGCCCAATGGTCGCGATGGGCCCGAGTGGTGTTCTCTCATCACACTTTGTGAAATGGAGACGGGTAACGCACGTACTACGAGCGCGAGTACGAGCACGTACAGAGCGTGCCGACGGAACGGGACAGGGTCGCGCCGGGGCACGGAGACGCCGCGAGGGCGGCTGGTCGAGACCGTTTCGATAGACATTCATTGTGTTCATGCGTGCCAACACCGGGTCGGGTCAACAGACCCTTCATGCCGGCGGCCACGAGAGCGACCGAGACGTCCCATACGAAGCGGCGCATGAGTCTTTTCAATCTCCTCGTATGGACGGCCACGCTCAGTGTTTCCCTCCGAGCAAGCCAAGGAAGATTGACAGGCCCGCTGTGACTCTGCGACGACGGGGAGCCAGCTCGTTTAAGAGACCTGCCTTTTCGACCGTGGCTGACGTAGCATTCGGCATGGATGTACTCTGGAGGCCACTTTCAGTGTCGGGGAGCTACCAACAGAAGAATTCAAAAAGGCCTCTTCTAGCTGGACGTTGGCCCCGCTTTTAGCCAGAGCAGGCGTCCGCAGTTTTCTCTGTTGGTTTAACACCCCGACACTGGAAATGGCCGCGAGAGTACAATTGCAGGCGGCTCATGGCGTCAGAGAATACGACGACTGCCGCCGGATGAGTTTAGAACTCGTTGGGCTGCACAGTTCTGATCGCCAACTTGCAAGCAGCGTCCACCTTCGAGACCGACCCTTGGCGGTTTTCAGGCAACCGTTACGAGACTTGCTTGGCCTTCCCCGTGGGAGCTGTAATTCCGACCGGAATGGGCTGGAATTGACGTTGGCCCTGAACGCTTTGAAAATTCTTCGAACGGCAACACAAATGATTCAGGCTTGCGGCACACAAATGTTCGTCAGCCTCAACTTATCATCAAGATTCAAGACTTGTCCCACCTCATCAATGACATGCATGACTGAGCAGACCGGCGGGACCGACTGCCCCCACTCTCCACTGCGGATGGGTAAATCTGAGACACAACGTTGTCATGCGGGACTCGGGTGGGACTGCTCTCGCCATCCACTTGGAGTCTTTGGACAGCATCGCGAGCCCCTGGCAAGCCTGGCCTGCCGCATCAGTCCAGTTGCAGGAGACGAGCGGCCACCTCGTCTTCGCGGCCCTCGTCATCGTATCTCCACCAAATGAAGGGCCAGCACTCGGTGCGGAGGACGGGCGACGAGTTCTTGGGATGGAATCTGACAGAAATCGCGCGCAGAGTCCGTGATCGACATCAGGCAACTTCCCCTCTGCGATATTTCGCTGACTGACGGACAGGGAGCAACACTAAGCGGCACCGGGGACACGAAATTGCAGGAAGCGCTGGAGAGTGACGGGTGCCGGAGACAAATGATCGGAGATACAAGCGCTGACGAACTGTGCCGGGGTCGAGCCGGGAACGTTGCAGCTGTTGCTGGGTTTGCGCGTAAAGTCCCTCGAGATGCCTCGCTCCGGCCGTTTCCTTGAAGGCAGAAAGACCGGGACCAAGTCCGCTTTGCGGGGGCTGCCGCTGGCGAGCTGCCTGTCTCGACTCACGCTACCATGGTAGCCCATCGAGGACCTGCTCCCATGATGTTTTGCCCCGTTGACCGCCTGGCTATTTGTGGAAGTGGAAGTACACGGTGCATGAGGCTGCATGATGCCCAGCAAAGCACAGCATGCCAGGCAAGTTGCTCTGCGGCACCGATTGTCATCTTTCCCAGTGATTCGCCAACACGGTGGGCAAGGAGGGGACAACCACATGGCTCCATCCCGTCATTAGAGCCTCATTGGCCCAGCATCTGTGGACGTGGACGTGCTTCAGACGATCCGATTTCGAGTGACAGCCAACACCTGTGCATTTAAAGTGAGCACCAGCAGCAGGCGAAGGGCATCGACAGCCTCGACGGTTGGCTGCCCTCTCATCCGTTCAAAACCGAGGGTGCTTCTCCCTGGCCAGCTTGTCAAACGTTGACCAAGCCGGCGCGGCTCAACTCGATGGGCTCATTGGCGGGCGCGGCCACGGATGCAGGAACGAGGCGCTAGTGTTTCCGCTTGACAGTGGCTTGACTGGGTTACCAGGGGCCGCCTCGTGGTTTCAGTGGCTAAATAGGTGCGCCCCTAACTAGTTCCAGGTTCCGGGATGTTTCGAAGCCAACCTTGAGGTGCGTGCAACAAAAAGGGAAAGCTGGTGTGCTGTGAGCGCCAACGCCAAGAGGCGCCGACACGCACAGGCCTGGCCCGAGCAGCGGGCGGGACGGCTGGGGGCCTCGGGCCACTTTGACCACGACGATAGTAACGGCCTGGCTGGCTGGCTGGCTGGCTGGCTGGTCACGCGTCCGACGGACCTGAGGTTGTCGTGGATCGAGCTCGCAATCTGCTTGCGTTCGTCAGCAGTCCGTCTGTCTTGCTCCTGAGACTCCGCAGTCCGCCTCCGTCGAGACCGGCTGCGCGGAGGCACGATGGTAAAATTGGTGGTGAGCACCGGCCACTGGCGGCCCGAACGAAAAGGCTGTCTTGGGCCCCCACCAGGCGTCAGCCTTCTTTGATGCTCAGGCAAAGCCCGGGCGCGGCGCGACTTGGTGCGAATGCAACTCTCTGCGGCGACGCGTCCCATGTTGTGCCCGTGGCTGCTTCCATGGCGCCGCCTTTGGAGCAGTGGCGATGACGACACGGCCGCGGCGCAGCGTCCAGACGATGTTGCCTTTGCGACATGGGAAAACGGCCCCCGGGCGAGTACGGACTGCGAGGACAGGCTGCTGTTATTAAACGGTCGTCGGATTGATGAGTCTGTGGCGGACGGGTAGGGAGGGAGGGAGGAGGCGACAAGGGTCCTGGACTCCTGGACATGAAAGGTGCTCCGTCGCCCCAGCGGCCAAGGTGCCTCGCTAGCCCACGCGCTCGCTGGTTGGGTCAGGGAGACGTGCTCGTACCTGGACCGTAGCGCACCAGGGCCCGTACAGTGAGTGACTGCCTCACGGGCCCGGTCGCGATGGCTCCGCCCTCCTTCAATCTTGCGTGGCTGATTCATACCCTTGGCCCGCCGTCCGTCCGTCTGCTGTTGTTGATGCCGGCCGCGGATGTCGTCCAGGGTTTCCCGCTCGCCCACAAATTGGAACGAGTGCTCAAGTGAGGCAAGTCAGGTTAATTTAGCGGCACGGACAGACGGATAACAGCCTGGAAGAAGGGCCAGACGAGCTCCGAGTACGCGTGGCGTGCGACGGGACGGGAGTAAAAGGCTTGCCGTGTCGCTTCTTCGCGGGGCAGGAGCCACCGGCTAACCTGGAAGTTGCAGTCCTCGACTCTTCCTCGTTGTCGTTAGTCGGGGCTTCGTCGTTCGTTCTTTCTTGCTTCTTTCCGCGCGCCCGCTGGCCCCAGTCGCTCTTTCCCAACGCCGTCCATCGTGCCTGCTTGCTTGCCTCCTTGCCCTGTGCGCCGCGCGCTTCCCCTCTTTCTTCACTCCCCTTCCTTTCCTTTCAGCTTCAGCTTCATTCAGCTTTGGCCAGCCGCCGCTGCCCTTTCCCCTTTCGACATTCCCCTTGCGATTCTCTTCTTCGATCTATCCTTTCTTTTTCGTTCAGCACGGCCAGCGAGATCTGGCCCCTTTCACGGCAGACCACTGCTTGACCCGCGACCCCGTGTCCCCACCCGCAAAACGGCGCTGGCACCACCGTGGCTTGTGACTTACAAGGTAAAACACCCTCCTCCGTTGCCCTCACCTTCACCCAGTCGCGCAACGGTCTCGCTCAGACGCCCCGGAGAGGTGGCGTGTTCATCGCCGAAGACATCGGGTTCGGGCTCTTCCAACGCACCGCGATGCTGCCAATCGTCGAGCTCATGAGTACATTCCTTGACCTGAGCTTACCGAGTCTACCGACCACAGCGTTCGCCGCCGTGCCACCTTCGCTGGCATCAGATCTGAAACACGACCTCGAAGCTTCCGCATTGTCGGACTTGCTTGTCGCCCTCGGCCGTGGTCTTCGGTGCCCGCTACTCTATCTTCTCCCGTCGAGCCCCAGCTGGCCGACGCCATCTTGTCACACCTGCCTGCATTTGCCGTCGACTGTTCTTTCACCTCCAAGGCGGATATTGCGGCAACCGCCCCGTGAGCTAGGCCGACAGCCTTGACCAACTGGCTGTGCCATCTGACACTTCAAGTGTTTCTCGTACGTGACTCGGAATCCCACCACCTCCTGCGCCACTCGCGCACCTTCGAGCTGTCGACGAACCTCTGGCCTGTATCGGTGGCCGCATCGTGACTTGCTTCGCTTCGAGGCTGGTTCGAAAGCATTCGTGCGGCTCAGCGCATGCCATAGAGACGTCAACCGACTTGCGTACTGATCAGTCGCTTCCAGCTCCGTACTCTACGCGCACAAACGTGCCTCTACACCGCCTTCCGACGACCTCGAAGACAGGAGCCCCCAGCACTCGTTCAAGGGCGGCTTCTGACCTTCGCTTCTGTCTTGTATATTTCTGTTGTTGTTACATTGCCAGTCATTTCATGCGCCTGCCCGTCTTTCATTGACGAAGGACCGCGCCGGAATTCTGCTACAAACGCTCGTGTAGCGCGACGGCTTCGGACGTAACCTACTCTCTCATGCTGCGAAACCGAGCACATCTCGACTAGTCGCCGCTGACACGGCGTACACGTGGACTCGACACGACCTCTCTCTAAGAGATCCTGGAAGACTCTGCATTGATCTCGTTTCAATCAGCAGTCAGAGCTACTCCCTGTTGCCAAAATCGTGGACAACGATCAGCAAACCGGTGATTCACACGCAGACGAACAGGAGCTCCAGATGAGTCGAAACTACCATGGAAGTGACGTGGGCGGCCCGGGCCCTTCCGTTGGCTCCGTCAGGCGTGCACGAGAACGAGTCGAAGCTGGATTACCACGAGAGTCACTTCCTCTACGCCAGCTACCAATGAACCCAGAATCGCCGCGAAACGACAACCCGGCTCGCACACGAGCAGCCGCGACTCCCGGACCTGCACGGCTAACGAAGCCTAGGCCTCAGCCGTCCGGGGAGGCTCGATCAGTGCCAAGTATTTCACGACCGATACACGCACCCCAGTGGCCTTTACCAGGTCCGGCTGCGTCGCCACTCAGCCCCGGGCAGTCGGAGCCCGTTTACACACCGTCGGCACGGGCACCGCGTAGACCACCCCGTCCGAGCAATGTACCCTCCATACTCGATGATTCGGAGCCCCGTCAACCTGCTCCTCCTTTCATGGCTCGCGCGAACGCCCCAGATAGCCCCGATGTACGCAGTGACACCAGCTTCGAGGTACTCTCCCCCGCGGTCACATCCTCGAGACAGACAACTTCGTCGATCGGCTCGATACCCGACTTCCCCGTACCCGCACCGATCAGTTCGTCAGGCCCAGCAAAAAAGACGTCCGCCCTAGGGCCCCCGCCGTCGGCTCGTCGAGGCGCCTCATCTTTCTACTCGACTGCGTCGTTCGTCTCCCCGATACCCGAAGAAAGTCCCAGATCGAGGTCACATGGGTCTTATGCATCGAGTGCGGCCATGCCCGAGGCCTGGGACAGGATTTCCCCCATATCTGGCAGTCCACCGTACGGGGAGGCATTTTTTGATGACTCGATCACGGACAGAGAGTCCACGTACGACGAATTCGGCGACGAGAGCAAGCTCGTCCGGAGCGCCAGTATTGGAAAGAAGGGGAAACCTGCACTTGTGATCACGAGGTCTGGAAGTAATCGCAAACCTGGCGACGCAAGGCCAGCACCGTCCCCGGTGCAGCCTTTCAACGGCGGAACCGGGTACGTGGATACGTCGACGAGTTCGTCCAAGTCCATTCCAACTATCCAACCGTCACCCGATACAACTCTCGCGACAACCAACCAGACCGTACTGGCTCCAGCCGCTGCAGCGACACCCATCGGAATCGCCAGCTCGGGGTTTGGAGATGCTGCGGATGCAGGTGGGCCACCTTACCCGCAAAGCCGCCTCTCCAACCTGAGACGGCCGCCGCGGTTGGATATAGATGCCGTTCGAGCAGCAGAAGCCAGAGGCAGTCTGACCAGCTTGCCGGATCTTATTCGTCGCGCTACGAGACTGGCGTCGATGATCGACAAAGGCAAACGACCAGGCAGTCGCATGGATGACCTCACTTTCTTCGGCGAGAAGGGCCCAGCAAGGAATGGGGACGGCTCATTATCCGGTAGGTCAACTTATTTCAATATTCTCCTTGTGTAGAGTCTCCATCATCTAACCCAAGCCGAAGCTGACGAAAGGCACCACTCCGGTCTCTCAGATATGTTGGCCGCCTTCCCGCCTCCTGTTCATACCCCAAGAGGAAACCGTCAAAGCAATGCCTCGTGGTTCCGACCGAGCTCCTGGCCTGCGGTCGCTGACCAGGGCGTCCGAGGTCATTCACGTGCGTCTAGCATTGGGCCTAACGATGGCGAGAAGAAGCAAAGACGTCGCTGTTGTGGCCTGCCCTTATGGGCCTTCATCCTTGTCGTAATCGCCCTGTTGTGCTTGGTCGTGGCGGCGATCGTGGTCCCTCTGGAGTTTTTCGTCTTCAAGAATCTCGGGAATCATGACAAGCAGGACAGTCTCGCCGGCTGCCAAAACTCGCTCACGTGTCTGAATGGGGGCACAAACGTTGTCTCGCAGGGTATTTGCTCTTGCATATGCACAAACGGATTCACAGGCTCAAACTGCAGCCAAAGCGGCTCGATGGGCTGCACAACGACGAACCTTGTCGCAACTGATGGCTCGGCCAGCATCAACAACGTGACGCTTGGCAGGGCCATCCCCAGGCTCATATCACAAGGTGACACCAACTTCTCGGTGCCTCTGTCTGGGACAATCATCTTGGCGAAGCTGAATACGGCCAACTTATCGTGCATTGCACAGAACTCACTCGTCACGTTTGACGGCTGGTCGACGAGAGGCGGCGACGCTCTCGACGAGGTTCCCGATGTGAGTGGCGTCAAGGTCAGGGGGATAGTGAACCGCGAGGAACGGTTTCCCCCTATTTCCATTATCACATTCACCCCACGCTCTACACCCAAGGTGACTCTTACCGGCGGACACTTGAACGAGGACCCGCACCCAACGGGAGTATACGACTCAACGACTACTTCTCCCGTTTATAGGGCGACCGACTACCCCACCTCTGGAACGCTCCCCTGGGACACCTCCGCCGCCCCAAGTACAACATCGAGTATGGCTGGGGCGAGCGGAACAGCTTCGACCTCAGGGACACCAACGTCCACCCCGACCGGCTTGTTTACTGTCACTGAAGAAGTCGTTGACTTCAGTCGCGTGGCAATGCTTTACATTCTGCAAGAGGAGAGTGTAAACGCAGCCGAGAATGCGCAGAGTGACTTGCAGACTTTCTTCAGCCGCGTGAGCAAAAACAAGAAGCAAGGCAGCAGCCAAGTGACTGAGAAAGAGGCTACAATTGTCGCTATTGGCGGCGACAACACAATCAACTTGGTGGAACTTACTGTGAACCTTGGGAAGGGCGCCATAGGGCGCAAGAACAGCAAACGGACCCTCGAAATGGCTAGCGGCACTTCGATCTCTGGCCCCTACCGACCTCGCACGGCCCGGTCTGGTCCGTCATGATTCTACTCGTCGCGAGTGTTCGGGGATGAGGCTTGAGCATAGCTACTGGCGACGCTAATCCTTAGACATTTGCGAGTATCTTGCGGGGACTGGGGCGATGGCAAGTTTTGGCCTCGCCTTTCTCTGGAGGCCGGAAAGGCATGTGCCATGTGGTAAATGAGGTGGGAGATCTTGTATACAGCATTTCAACGGTGCTCCCTTTTGATGTGCATATACAACTCTCAAAGCAGTTAGCGACGGCGTTGATTCGAAGGACTATATACCACTTATGCAGGGGCCTTGCACAGAGGCGGCCTTTTCTTCAATTGATTAGATGGACGTCACTGGTTCACGCCTCGATTGACTGATGAGCTCTACATTTTCAAAGGACATTTATGTCGAGTCGGTATGTACAGTGTAGTAGGTAGACCCATGCCAGGACCCTTGACCCCATCGGCTGCCGCGTCTTGCACAAAGAAAGGCTTTACCGGCTCACGAATTACATCCTGAAGACACCGAACTTGGTGTCGCCGGCCTTGACCTCGTTGCGTCCACCCATGGCGGCCCTCAGGCCGAGGCCGAGGTAGCGGCGGGTGTGTTGAGGGGGAATGATGCCGTCGTCCTGAAGGAGAAAGGGGTCAGCTCGACGCAAGTCTTGCAAGAGGAGAAGGGCAGACGGGAGCGGGGCAGAGGAAAGCAGAGGGAGGAAACATACCCAGAGGCGTGCGGACGAGTACGTGGCGTCGCTCTCGCGGTCGATGCGGGCCTTGAGCTCCGGGTCGACCTTTTGGCCGACGGTCTCCATGACAGCGGCGAGCTGCTCGCCGCCCATGACGCCGATGCGGGCGTTGGGCCACATCCAGAGGAAGCGGGGGCTATAGGCGCGGCCGCACATGCCGTAGTTGCCGGCGCCGTAGGAGCCGCCAACGACGACGGTGAACTTGGGGACGTCGGCGCAGGCGACGGCGGTGACGAGCTTGGCGCCGTGCTTGGCGATGCCGTCGCGCTCCGAGGCGGTGCCGACCATGAAGCCGGAGATGTTCTGGAGGAAGACGAGGGGGATGCCGCGCTGGGAGCAGAGCTCGACGAAGTGGGCGCCCTTGACGGAGGAGGAGGCGAAGAGGATGCCGTCGTTGGCGACAATGCCGACCTTTTGGCCGTAGATGGAGGCGAAGCCGGTGACGAGGGTGGTGCCGAAGTCGCGCTTGAACTCGGAGAACTCGGAGCCGTCGACGATGCGGGCGATGACCTCGCGGATGGGCATGGGCTTGCGGAGGTTGGTGGTGGCGATGCCGAGGAGCTCCTCGGGGTCGTAGAGGGGCTCGGCAAAGGACTCAGCGGGGGGCACGGTGGCAGCCTGGGCGCGGGGCCAGTTGAGGTTGCTGATGCAGCGGCGGGCGAGGGTGACGGCGTGGGCGTCGTCGACGGCGAGGTAGTCGGTGACGCCCGAGACGGACGAGTGCATCTTGCCGCCGCCGAGGTCCTCGGGGGAGACGACCTCGCCGGTGGCGGCCTTGACGAGCGGGGGGCCGGCGAGGAAGATGTGGCCCTGCTCGCCGACGATGATGGACTCGTCGCTCATGGCAGGGACGTAGGCGCCGCCGGCGGTGCAGGGGCCCATGACGACGGAGATCTGGGGGATGCCCTGGGCGGACATGCGGGCCTGGTTGTAGAAGATGCGGCCGAAGTGGTTCTGGTCGGGGAAGACGTCGGCCTGGTGGGGAGGTTGGCGCCGCCCGAATCGACGAGGTAGATGCAGGGCAGCTTGTTCTCCTGGGCGACGGCCTGGGCGCGGAGGTGCTTCTTGACGGTGATGGGGTAGTAGGTGCCGCCCTTGACGGTGCTGTCGTTTGCGACGATAACGCAGGTGACGCCCTCGACGACACCGAGGCCGGTGATGATGCCGCCGGCGGGCACGTCGGCCTCGGGGTACAGCTCGTGGCCGGCCATGGGCGAGAGCTCGAGGAAGGTCGACCCGGGGTCGATGAGGGCGGTGACGCGGTCGCGGGGCAGCATCTTGTTGCGCGCGAGGTGCTTGTCGCGCGCCTTGTCGGGCCCGCCGCGCTGCACCCGCCGCGCGAGGGCCTGCATGCGCGCCATCACCTCGCCCATCTGCCGCGCATTGTCCTTGTACTCGTCCGACGAGGCGTCGACGTTTGTGGCCAGCCGTGAGATGGCCCCGGCCTGGTGCGGCGGCGTGAGGTTGGCGACGCCGCGGCGGCTGCTGCGGGCGCACGGGGAGGACGAGGAGACGGAGGAGCATGAAGAGGCGGCGGCGGCGGAGGAGGAGGACGAGGTTGGCCGCAACGGCCGGCGGGCGGCGAGGCGCATGGCCGCCTGCTGCGACGTCCGCGAGAGAGACATGGCGATGGATGTGAAGGACGGAGATGGGACCTGCTGCAGGGACGAGCGGAGGGCGGGATTGAGCGTGTTGGGAGGCGTTTCTCCTTTGCAATCTCTCGTCGTCGGGGAGGGCACGCGCGGGACGCAGGAGGGGAGGAGGAGGAAAAGAAGGGCAGAGGTTGTTAGTGAGACGGAAAGCCGGAGCTCACACAGCGTCCAGCCATCGGGTCCCGTTCAGTTGGAGTCGCCAGGCACGGCGCGCCCCCGGGGCACACACAGCAGCTCTCAGTGCCCACAGCGCCTTAAGCCGAGCTGCCCTGACGTCGCCCAAAATCTGGGGTACCGGCCCGCGTCAAGCCGCGTTGAGCCGCGGGGTTCGTGGCAGGCGACCCGGGGGGGCCATTCGGCTGTGCGTGGGCGCCACCCCTCCAGCGAGCGAACGGGTGCTGAGCCTTGGGTGGCCGAGCCGCGTGCGCCGCTGCCTCGGTCTTGCACCTCCGTTTGCTTTCTTGCCCGGCGCCGCCGCAAGACTCCTCCTCGCCTGTCTTTTGTCTTGCATCCAGCGAACGACGCGAGCCCTTTGCCATTGACGGACGGACGACCTCTTGTACGAGTTGTACCTTGTTTTAGTTCGTCCCCGTGTCGCGCCCCCGGTGCATCTATCTACCTTGCATCTTTCGGCCTCGACACGCATACAGAGGGAGACGACACGACACCCAGACGCGAGGCCACACATATACACACACGAGACACACGATACACCAACCGCACATACACACACTCGCACACACAATGGCCAGCCTCCGCACCTTTAGCCGGACTCTGGCCGGCCCCAGCCGCCAGCTGCGCTGCGCCCGCGCCGCCGCGCCCGCGCTGGCGCTGGCGCAGCAGCAGACGCGGCTGCACTCGTCCAAGCACCCCAAGGGCTTCGAGGCGCCGTCGTCGGAGGAGCTCGACGAGCTGCGCGAGCGGGTGCACGAGTTCACGCGGCGCGAGATCAGCGAGGAGGTGGCGGCGCACACGGACCGGTCCAACGCCTTCCCCAACGACATGTGGCCCAAGCTGGGCGAGGCGGGCCTGCTGGGCATCACGGCCGACGAGGACGTCGGCGGGCTGGGCATGGGCTACCAGGCGCACTGCGTCGTCATGGAGGAGGTGTCGCGCGCGTCCGGGTCCATCGGCCTCAGCTACGCCGCGCACTCGCAGCTCTGCGTCAACCAGCTCCAGCTCAACGGCTCGCCCGCCCAAAAGGCAAAGTACCTGCCGGGCCTCATCGCCGGCACCAGCGTCGGCGGCCTCGCCATGTCCGAGTCGGGCGCCGGCAGCGACGTCGTGAGCATGCGCACCACGGCCAAAGCCGTCGACGGCGGCTACCTCATCAACGGCTCCAAGATGTGGATAACCAACGGGCCCGACGCCGACGTCATCGTCGTCTACGCCAAGACGGAGCCCGGCGCCGGCTCCAAGGGCATCACGGCCTTCATCGTCGAGACCAAGACCGAGGGCTTCAGCTGCGCCCGCAAGCTTGACAAGATGGGCATGCGCGGCAGCAACACGGGCGAGCTCATGTTTGATGGCGTCTTCGTCCCCGCCGAGAACGTCCTCGGCAAGGTCAACGGCGGCGTCCGCGTCCTCATGGAGGGCCTCGACCTCGAGCGTCTCGTCCTCTCGGCTGGCCCCCTCGGCATCATGCAGGCCGCCCTCGACGTCGCCGCCCCCTTTACCCACCAGCGCAAGCAGTTCGGCCAGCCCATCGCCCACAACCAGTTCGTCCAGGGCAAGCTCGCCGACATGTACACCAAGCTGCAGGCGTCGCGCGCCTACACCTACGACACGGCCCGCAAGGTCGACGAGCGCGGCCTCATCCGCACCCAGGACTGCGCCGGCGCCATCCTCTACGCCGCCGAGCGCGCCACCGAGTGCTCGCTCGACTGCATCCAGCTGCTGGGCGGCATGGGCTACGTCGAAGAGATGCCCGCGTCGCGCCTGCTGAGAGAGTGAGCTTCTTCTCCCCTCCTTTTGCTTCCCTTTGTCTTCTCCCAACGTCCATGTTGAATGATCCGTGACTGACCGCACCCTCGCAGCGCCAAACTGTACGAGATCGGTGCCGGCACCTCGGAGATTCGCCGCATGGTCATCGGCCGCGCGTTCAACAAGGAGTATGCCAACGCCTAAAGAGGTCCGCGGCGGAGCACGAGAGAAGACGACACGAGAGTCAAGCGCGGTATGTCTGGGGAGAGTGCCAGGGCAACGGCGCGGAGCCGCATGACACGGGTGGGAGCGGCAGTCATATATCTGAAGCCCTCCTCGTGGGGGGGGGCCCAGTTGGGTGAGGACGGGCCGGGTTTCACCTGCTGCTCGGTATCATTTCATAGATACGCTGTGGATGCGGGAGGCCCACGGCATCAGGACGGGGCGTCGGCAGATGAGGTGGATAGGCCCGACCACGCGCACCGCATCACGGCAGCCCGCCTACTGCCGATGGGGTCAATTGGCTGGGATTGAACAGCATGTTCATACTACTTGTAGGCAGACCAAAAACGGCCCTCTAAAAAAAGACACAAACATTGCAAAAGGAAAAAAAAAACTAGCCGTTCAAGATTTCAAAAACCGGAGCCTTGAGGCCCAAAATGAGGGTACAGGAAAAGAGGGTACGGCGGACCGTGACCGTGGGTTGAACGGATAAACGAGTCGCTGCAAGACGCACGGCCGGCAGGGTGCACAAACGCGCCCGTACGAGGCAGGCGAGGAAAATCGCAGCTGCAGAGAAGGGGGGATATCTTTGGGAGGGGAAAAAAAAAATCAGTGTCCACCTGACCAGCCTGTGGAACCATGGGAAAGATGGGAAAAGGGGGAGGGAAGGGGGGATTGCCGATGTTTCTTGTGTGTGCGTGTGCGTGTGCGTGTGCGTGTGCGGCAAGCGGGCTCGGGCGGCCGCAGGCGCGGACTGATTGCTAGGCGGACAGGAGTGTGGGAGAAGAGAACAAACACCAAGAAGAAAAAGTCACGATGGTGTGCTTGCTGGGACATACTATGGGGCGGCGACGGAGACGAGAACGGGGCTAGCTGGGCAGTAAGGTGAGCCAGCGTCGGTACTGGGGGCCGCAGTGGCAAGCCTGTCTGCGTAGTGGAGGGTGGGCAAGGCAGCCGTTTAATCGACATGCTCAGATTTGGAGATTGGCCGGCGAGGGCGGCGTTGTTCATCGCCGTCATGCGTCGGGCGAGGACACGAGAAGGAGGAGGAGGCACCGCCAATTGATGGTGATTTGCAAGTATTACGGCACAGCGAGGTGATTCCATGGGCTCGCGATTGATCGACCGACTGACCAGCTGCGACGACGACATTCCGAGGCCGCGGCCGCCGTTCGGAATGATGGGCACGGCGACGAGTGCGGGCGGGCGGCCGGCCGATGCGCAGGCCACCTGCAACTCAACGCAGCGCGCACGGAAACGGCGGCGGAGGCAGGTGGTGGTGGTGGCTTTTTGTGGGGGACGGCTTTGGCGTCGCCCCGCGCGCCCGCCGTCGCGGAGATGGGTGGCCACCATCCGCAAGCATCGTGAGAGTTGTTGCTCGCGCTCGGAGACGTTGGGGCCATGAATTTCTGCAGCGGCCAGGGCAGGGCAGGTCGGGCATGGGTGGGCACACCAACGAACGACCCCAGCTTTTTCTTCCCTTTCCCGCTGACTTGAGGGGGGTCCGTGTTCGCGCCTCATCAACAGCGGGGTGAGGCCCGGCCGGATAATAACCATCGCCTATTAACATACTCCGTATTGCCAAACGGGGTACGAAGTAGCCATTGCAGTTGAGAGACGGCCGTGACCATTGAGCCGAGTCTGCAACACGGCATTGGGTTCAATGGACGGTCTGTCTGTCTGCGTCGGCGAAGAAGAATGGAAGCCTGTCCATGTCCGGCAGCGCCAGCACATGCAGTACGACTACTTGTATGCGCAGCGGAAGTTGGCGGGCGAGTGCGACACTGCCGGGGCGGCTTGACATCCGGGTGCCTGCCGACGGACGGACGACACGGACTCACAATGGAAGGGGAAAAAAAAAAATGCATCGTGCCGCGTGACCAGGCGCTGCACTCATCGCCCAGGATCCATGCCAGGCTGGCAGCGGGCATCGAGGTACCAGCCGCGTTGGCAATCAGTGGAGGGAACAACCATGGCGATGGATCCCCATGGCGCATGGGGAAGGGACCCTGTCAATCAATCGCTCTTGCTGACCTTGGTGGCGTGGTCGGTGAGGGCGCCCTCGGCAGGGGGCTTCACGGCAGGAGCTCCCCGTCTCGAAACCTCCAGGGCTCCATTCTGGGCGATCCGTGGCAGCTTGCGTGAGGAGACTCCCGTCCTCTGTCCATCTGCCCGAAACCTCTTCGGCGACTTTCGTCTCCATTGTCCACACGTTGTACGTTACGAAGTCGTAGTCCGTAGGCCTCTGCTGGCCGGTCGGTCGATTGTCAGTCGCGACCCTTCCCGCCGCGCGACCCCCCGGCCCGTGCGTCTCTGCACCGCCTCGCCGTCCGCGGTCCCGGCTCGCCGGCATGCCGGCTGCTGCTGCTCGTCCACCAGGATGCCATGCCATGCCACGCCATGCCACCCGCCCACCCTGCCGCCCCCTTTGTGGGGGAACGCTGCATGGAACACAAATCGACTCTGCCACGCCAGCGAGGCCGGAGCTGCAGCCAAGGTGTCCAGGCCCTTCCTTCATCATCGTCGACAAACAAAACGTCTTTCCTCGACGCTGCCGCCCGGAGAAAGGGGGAGGGGCGGACCTTGCCAGACTGATTCTGGCGGCTGCGGGTGCATTGCATTGCATTGCATTGCCTCGCCTCGCCGACTTGGCCGACGGGCGAAAAAAGAGAGCCACAGGCGGTGCGACAAACTCCACCGGCTTGGCCCTCTTCGCTGCTCGCGCGAGGAGGGGAGGAGCGCGGACATCCAACCGTCCTCCCCGTGGCCCCAGAACTCGTCTTGCTCGTCCACCACCGACCGGGCTCTGGAACCGCTGCGAGTTCGGGTCCCATGGAAGGGAGGGGGGCCCACGGCCGCATCTGCTGCAGCCAGATGGGAGATTTTAGCGCGAGCTTGATTCCCATTTTAGTGCCCACCCTCGGTGCCCGCAGCGGGGAGGCCGTGGCTGTTCCCAGGGGAGCATGGGAGGGATGGCAAGACCGACAGCTGGAGCCCTGGCGAGCGCCAAGGGGGGGAGGGGTGGGCTCCCCGAGCTCGGGGCGTGTCGCTCTCGATGGGTCAGAAATTTGGAGAACGAGAGGGCAGAGCCACCTCGACGAAGGGCCTTCCTCACCTTGGGGCTCGTGAGATGGGATATAAGGCCGCCGCTCTCGACTCCTCTCCTTTCAGACTCTCCCCTCTTCTCCCTCATACCACGTCCTTTCGCTGCGCCCTCCTTGTCCTCTCCTGCACGTCCGTTGGCTCTTCTGCCTTGGCGAGAGCATCATCGGCGACGGCCCCATCGACGATCGTCTGTCCTCTTCGTCATCCTGCCGCAGTCGTTTGCCACCGAGCGCGTCCCCCTCGATCCCCCGCCCTTCATCGACCGCCGGCCATCTCACAGCTTTTCGTCTCTGCCTCTCCCGCGACTCAATTGAGCTCGCACTTCTCCTCAACACCTCTCACACCATTCATCACAACCTTCACAATGGCCGCCAGACCAAGCGTCTTCGCTCCCGTCCTGCGCCGGGCAGCCACCGCGGCGCGGCCCGCCGCCGTCCTGCGACCATCCTTCGCCGCCGCGCGCAACCTCCACAACGTGCCTCCGCGCCGTGACAAGCCCGGCAAGTACGCCCGCACGGACTCGGACGTCGAGATCGAGTACCCTGAGGAGCACGAGCTGCCGCCCTCCAAGCCCGTCCGCGGCCTGCCCGGCCAGTACGTCAAGCCCACCCTGGCCAGCTTCTCGCTCGACGGCAACGTCGGTCTCGTCACCGGCGGCGCCCGCGGCCTCGGCCTGGTCATTGGCCAGGGCATGGTCTACTCAGGCTCCGATCTTGCCCTCGTCGACATGAACAGTGAGTTTGCCCTCTTTGATTCCGAGCTGCTCGCCCCTTTCGCCACGATTTGGTCACTGACCCCTTTGTGAACAGAGGAGGAGGCCGAGAAGCAGTGCCAGCAGCTGGTGGACGCCTTCATCAAGGAGAACCCCAACGCTGAGCGGTAAGCCACCATTGACACAACCTCTCAATCGAGAGGCGCGCCCGGACGCAATCGCTGACTCCCGCCCGCGCAGCATCCCGAGAGTCACAGCTCATTACGCCGACGTCTCGGACCCCGAGTCGGTCGAGGCCTGCATCGCCGAGGTCATCCAGCAGCACGGCAAGATCGACAACCTCGTCACCTCGGCCGGCTTCACCGAGAACTTCGAGGCCATCAACTACCCCATCGACCGCATGCGCAAGCTCTGGGCCGTCAACGTTGACGGCACCTACCTCTTCGCCACCTCGGTCGCCCGCCACCTCATGGAGCGCAAGGCCCCCGGCAGCATGGTCATGATTGGCAGCATGTCGGGCTCCATTGTCAACGTGCCCCAGCCTCAGGCGTGAGTTTCTTCCTCTACCTCTCTTTTGCGCCCTCCTCCTGGGGGCTTTTCATCTTGAGAACCGAATTCAATCGGGTCGAATCCCTTCGTGGACGTAAATGGCTGACATGTGTGTTTTACGCAGTCCCTACAACGCTGCCAAGGCGGGTGTCCGCCACCTCGCCGCCTCCCTGGCCGTCGAGTGGGCGCACGCCGGCATCCGCGTCAACTGCATCTCCCCCGGCTACATGCTCACCGCCCTGACGCAGAAGATCCTCGACGAAAACCCGGATCTCAAGCAGAAGTGGACCTCGCTCATCCCCCAGGGTAAGATGGGCCAGCCCCAGGACCTCATGGGCCCCGTCACCTTCCTCCTCTCCAACGCCTCCAACTACGTCACGGGTGCCGACATTCGCGTCGACGGCGGCTACACCGTCACCTAAGCGTCAGGCAGTGGCAAGCTGTCGAGTAGTAGGGATTGGAGGTGGCGGTGGTGATCATGCTATTTTCTCTATGCATTTGGTTTACCTCAATGGGGTGTGCCCGTCCACGGTCATCTCGGCCGGTGCATGCGGCTCGGGCGGTTTCTGGGTTTGATTTGCAGGCGCTTCGGAGGATACATCTGGGAAAACAACCAGTGGCGTTTGATGTGCTTGACATAATGATAATAATGCAATCCCCTCGGAGAGAGGGAGATACGTCTCATACGTCTCATCGGTCCCCATGACTAGAGTGGTGGCTGTTTGCCGAGTGAATGCGCACCAAGACTTCGTACATGTGCTGGCGTTGATACCAGCAAGCAGGTATCTACCGGCATCGGCCGCAGCCCTCGCAAGTCGGTCGATTGTAATTCGCACGCATCCTGGGCCCACAGTTGCTCTACAGCGACTACGTGTACATAAGACTCCTCCGTCTGCCACAATCACATCGTCGTGCCACACAGGGCTCGCCCGCATCCGCTGTCACGAAACCCCACAGCCCTGCCCCGAGCCCTCGCAGCCCCCCCCCCCCGGCTGTCCCTGCAATCGATCACTATCCCTGCACACCGAACCGGGCGGGGCGGCCATGGCTGACGACGGCGGCGGCGGCGGCAGCAGCAGCAGCAGGGGCGATAAGGTAGCCAGCCTCTCGCCATTGCCAGCGTAGGTCGAAGCAGGACGAGGCGGATGGCATGGAGGTGCCGGCGACCGAGCAGCGGATCGGGGAAGCCGTGTGGCGGCCGGCGGCAGCCCGGCAGGCCTGCCTGCAGGGCGCGGGAGAGAGGCTCAGCACGTCGGCGAGGAGGGAAGAGCGGGGCGAATGTGTAGGATCATAAGACGAACGCTCGACGTGATTGCCTCGATCGATTGCATGCGCCAAATGCATCGGCAGACACGTTGCCGGCGCTATGGAGCGACCAAGGCCGTCTGATCGAGCCAGGGCCGATTTGCCCAGAACGGCAATGCGGATGTGAGAGAACGACTCGTAAAATTTTATTGCTCTCTCAGGCTGTGCGCTCATCAAAAAGACTCACACATTGCATCCAGTCTCTCTGTGGTGGTGGTGGTGCTGCTGCCCCTGCTGCCATGGCCGCCAACCTCATGCTTCGGACGAGGTCACGCCCTTCCCTCATCACCGGCGCCGAACACAGCGTTTTGGCGTCCCGCCGCGCCAGGGTGCGCGGGAGACGGGGCCGAAGCGGGGCGGCCGCGGGGACCTGTGGGCGCGTGGGCAGGGCTTGCGCCGGCCACGACTGAGACGGGGTTGAGGCTCGACCCGCATTCGTCCAAGGGTCGCCCATCTGAAAATGGGGCAACGACTGGGCTCATGTGACAATGCGAGGTATCGCCAGATAGGGCAACAGAGGCCCCCCCAAGGCATTGATGGACTGACTGCCCTGACAACCAGTCGTGAATGCTGGCTCAACTCTGCCACGCCCGAGATTGGTACGCCGAGATGGTAAAGTTCAAGCACCTCGGCTTCGACAGAACCGTATCAGGCTACCCAGGTCTGGTCTGCACAGATCAATCGTGTGATGGAATGTCGCTCCGCCAATGGTAGAAGAATCCCTCGTAGGGGGCCACGGTCAGGTGCCGCATTGCCCCTGCGTCCCGGGCTTACTTGAAACGGGAGGATTGAACATAGCTGCCTCTTCTGGCGATCCCATGGCCATGACAGCCAAAGCGCTCGGCCAATGCCGCCGTCGGCTTCGTCATCGCGCGCGTTGAGCGATACGGGCACATCCATGCGGCGCGGGGTTCCGCGGAATGGTCGAGTTCATCCAAGGGCAGGGCTGGCGAGTGCGTGTCACACGACGTGAACGAGAGTCCGCCCCCATCTTCAGCTTGGCGACCAAGCGAACGGCGGGCCTCGGCAGGACATGCCTCGATGGGGAGAGTACTAAGCCTGCGCAGCCGCGTCTCTCTCTGGGCGAGCAACCAAGGCGCCGTCCGGCGTTGTGTAACGATGGGCATCGGCGCTCGTACAACGTACCGAACGCGGGGACCAACGCCGCAGCCAGGAGAAGGCGGAGAGACTGTAGCCTGTTCCGTCCCCTGCTGCCGCCGTCGTCCGATCCTGACAGCCCTTGGCGACAGCGGGGCTGTTCGTTCCTCTGGAAATTGACGTGCAGATGGCAAGGTCGGCGTTGCCGCTCGCGGGTTCCAGGCCTGGGCCACCTTGGCCGACTTACAGCTCGTGGATGCTGTTCGGCTGGAGTTCCTGCAGATTCCCGTTGGAGGTCACGTCTGGTCAAGCTTTCCGTTTCGAGTGGAACCAGGGCACAGTGCAACCAGAAGCTTGGGGATGGCCTGGCGTGACAGGTAGACAAGCGGCCAAGGTGGTGCACGCGTGATCTGGCCGTGCCGTGACGGGTCGGCCGTAACGGCTCGGTGTGGAAAACAGGGAGAATGCCATGTTGGCAATGATGCCCAATTGTCCAACTGTGATTAGGCCACTGTGTGCGCGGGAGCAAGAGCCCGGCGGCTGGGAGACCGGACTGAAACCCTGGGCATAACGTGCCGCGGCCGGCAGAACGGCGCGATGCTAGCTGGGGCGCAACGGAGTCATGTCGGGGTCCGTGGCGATGAGCGTCGATCGCCTCAGCCGTGTGAGATGGTGAAGGTCGCAGCCAGCGAGGAGCTCGAGGGTCGGTCCGCCAGGAACCGGCTGCATTTGTTGCTTGCTGGAGCTGGGGGCCAGACGAGGCGAGGCAGTGCAGACCTAACTCAGCACCCGACCCGACCACGTTTTCCGTTCTAGAACGCCCCAGGGAGCTTGCATGGATATCCATGCAGGCGGGCACCGAGTGGAGCTGCCACGGCGGCAGGTTGGCGTGGATGAGGGGCATGGCATGAGCTGCGTGCATGGGCTGCTGCCACGCCAGGAGGGGGGTCGAGGGGCCATGTTGCCATCCATGGATGATGGGGGCAGGCATCGGACACGGCACTGCCCTTTGTGGTCGAGGTGCCGCTGGTCATCTGGCTGCCAGCTGCTCAGGGTGGTGGTGTGTCGATGCAACGACAGCGTCTCCGAACTACCTTACTCGCACGTCATGGTTATCGGCATCTTGTCCGGGCACGTTGCCGGCAGAGAGTTTGTTGGCGAGAAGGATGAGAAAGGAGGAAGCAGACCACTAGGTACCTTAGGCAGCCGCGTTTCCTCGCATTGGTAGGCACTTTGTACCTCACGCAACTCAGGCACCTGCACGGCCAATGGCGAGGGGCCGAGGCCGAGGCAGGCGCGGCGCGGCGCGGAGAAGCGTCCGTGCTCTCTTGCCCACCAGCCCCTCCGGTCTTCACGGTTGCAGCCTCGTCTCACATGCGGCTTTCATGACTCTTGCAGCGTCGCTGTCTTTGTTGATGCGAGGAAAGAGGAGGGCTCTGAATCAGGCAGCCGCACTACGGACGTACGCACAAACGAGCGAGGATGAGAAGGGGTTCGCTGTGCTCCGCGGGTGCCCTGCCAGCCCTGGTCATTGACGTGCCGATGCCGTCCGCTAGCACGTTTGGGCTGTTTGAGCCTTCCTCGGCGAGCACGTCGCGTCGAGTGTTGAGACTCGATGGAGCATCGCCCTGCAGCCATGGGCATCAGATGCCCGCTATCCGCTCTTGCGCATGGTTGGGGCCCCAACAGAGACGGAGATTCCGAATCCCGCCTTTCAGTAAAAGAAAGGCTTCTGACTCGGCCGGCAGAGGTCCGTCACATATCGACAGCCATTGAGTTACAGTACAGCACGAAGTACAGCACCTACGGGCTACTCCCGTCGTCGGTGATCCAACACGGCGTTATAAATGTCCACATAATCAACGGCGGCCAAGCAAGCCCGTGTGCTCGCCCGTGTGCTCGCCCCCGTCGACATTTGCTTGGCTGAACCGACTCTGTGGGAGGGATGTGGGAGGGATGAGTGGGACAATGCCGTGCGGGCCATCTGCATCTGCATTCCTCGCCCACGGCCCAAGGGGTCATGCTGAGGCCCATCTTCGGGTGGTTTGTGAATTGTGATGCCCCATTTCCGGGGTGAGCCGCTGTCTCGTCTCAGCTCCGCTCGACACTTGGCAGAGCGTAAAGCACAGATGGCCCGATTCAAGGGCACCCACGGCATGGGGCTCGTACGATTTCCCCGCGGATCTCTGGGGCCCCTTTGGAACATTCTATCGCGTGTCTTGGACGAGGTCCGACGATGGGTGGTGCCGGAAACAGGCATAGACGCGACCACGACCACGGCCACGGCCACATGCTGACGACCTTCCAATGCAACCCCCAGGCTGGGCTTGGACTTCCTCTCCTCTCGCGCCTGGGGCCAGCAGCGCGCATGTAAAATGAAACCGCCAGGCCGGGAACGAATGGAAACGCGCCGCGGGCACGCATCAGGCGAGGCCGGGGAGCCGAGTGTGCAGGACGGCCGTTCCGGGGATGGATATTGCCATACTGGATATGCACTTGTCGGTCAGTGGCTGTGGCATGCATCCGCGAGGGAAACAAAGCTGCCTGCGGCGGTCCCTCGAGCTCCCTCCCGTCCATCGACGACGGCTGACCCCCCCCGCTCATCCAGCGAGCGAGGGGGCGTCGTGCGTCGGGTCACTGGACCCCATGGACGATCCCATGGCTGGCTCTATCTCAGCTTGGCTGGCACCCTGGCTGGTGGGCAGCCCTCCGGCAGCGTGGAAAGGCCTGCAAGGCCTGGAGGCTCCACGTGAGGTGC
Source organism: Purpureocillium lavendulum (assembly GCA_029168975.1). NCBI lineage: Eukaryota > Fungi > Ascomycota > Sordariomycetes > Hypocreales > Ophiocordycipitaceae > Purpureocillium > Purpureocillium lavendulum. The sequence continues at coordinate 931,768 of JAQHRD010000002.1, read as the reverse complement.
CTCCCATTGCGACAGCGGCCCAAAGACCGCCACCCAGATTGAGCCCTGGGCCGGTCAGCGAGTGCCTGCTTACAGGGCTGAGTCCCCCTCGCGGTGGCCAGGGGGCCACTTGGAGGACCCGGGGGCTTTGACGCCGGGGCTCGCAGTGGAGCTGCGGCGCTCCGGGCCTGGCCACCTCGCCTCGCCTCATCACCACCTCACCTGGGCATGGCAGTACTCGTACATGTATTAGGTGGGCACCCATGGGCCGCACCGCAGTGCCACCACAGTGGAGCGCAGCCCAACGGGGCACCTCCAGCCAGCACGGGCAGGGCTCAACTCGGGAGGGATAGGGGGGGGCAAGGAGGGCTCAAGTGCTGTTGTCAGCGGGCCTGGAGCCAACCGGGCTGCTGGAGGGTCCCGTCGGTTCCAGTCCGTCCCGCAGCAACAACTGCGGACGGGACCTAACAAGGCAGCCGCGTCCCGAGGAGACTGCCCGAGGTGACGGACTGACTGCCCGAGCGACTGACTGCCTGCCAGCCGCCGAGCCAGCCCAGCCCGCTTCGGATCCATTTCCACCTTCTCCGCCGCCATCAATCAGTCGTGACCAATTTTCATTTTTCCACACTACCCAAGGTACCGGGTCACTTGTCTTGTCACAAGCCCCTTCAGTCGTTGCGAGGGCGAGGGCGAGCACTCTCACTCCTTTGTCTTTGCCTCCTCCCGTCGCTCCCTCTCTCCTTTCCATCCACTCATCCGCCCGGTCTCTGCGACGTACGGCTGCCTGTCCCGTCCTTGCAGCTGGCCGTCCTGCAAGCCGTCTACCTCAGGTACCTTCCGGGTGACAAGTTACCCCTCCACGCCGCCCGCAGGTCCCTCCAGGCCAGCAGCTGAGGTGCCCAAGCCCACCGAAGCACAGCACAGCCAGCGCAGCTCGCGCAGAGTGCAGAACCGTGCAGTGCAGCGCAGCGCGACACTGCATCAAGGTCGCCCGCCGCCACCGGCAGCTGACCGGCCTGACCGACAACTTGGAAGACATTGCCGGAGCACCACGACGCACGGTGCTTCCCGAAAGCGACAGCCACTGTATCGCGCCGCGCAGTACCCCGTACGGACTACAGTAACGACAACCTTGGCCACAAGATCGCCGACGACATCCCTGCCACGACGCTCGTCGAGGCCCTGGACCTCGGAGATACTCGACCATACATACATACGCCTCTCGGGTGAGAAGCTGCACCTCCTCGTTCCGTCTCGTCCTCGTCCGCCAACCCCGCGAACCACGACGGTTCCAGGCCGTCTGGGCGTCTGGATCAGTGGCTGGGTCGCCGCCATACCGCCCTTTCCACATGCACTGCGCTCGGCCGCGCAGCCGACCATCGGCATCACGAGACCCTTCGCCCACAGCCCGCCAGCCAAGCCAGCCGCCCCCCTCGCAGCACCGACGCCAGCGATAAGGCACGTTTCGCCAGGTACCTTGCTTTAGGCCGCCACCCTCCCTGTCAGTCAGTCCGTCTGCCTGCCCGCCAGTCCGTTGCTTGGGTTGTCGCCGGTGGTCAACGACTCGACCCCCAACGCGTCGCACTCCGCAGGGTCCCGGTCCCGGTCTCGCGCCAGCGCCAGCGCCAGCACCTGTACCAGTACCAGAACGAGCACCAGCACCACCAGTACCTACCTGTACACAAGCCCTCACCATCGGGCCCAAAATTGAAAACCGGCCGCCCATCCCCCCTTCAGATTCGACGTGGAGGATTGATTGATTTGTCCCCTGCCCGACAAAACACTTCTGACTGGCCCTGCTCCGTCACGCACCTCGCTCACTCGTGGCCTCGCCGCGCCTGTCTTGTCCTCCATCTGTCCGTACCCTCGGCTTTTGCTCCGTGCGTCAGTCAAACTGGCCGCGTGACCAGCTATTTCTCACCCAATACCCACGACTCTGGAACACCGACGCTCGCGCGCCCTCAATACATCCGAAGCTCCTCGCGACCAGGGCAGTTGCCGAAGCGCTCGCACTTACACGGCGTCAACCCCGACTATCCTCCGCACGCCGCGCAGCGGCAGGCTTAAGCGCCCGTCATCACCGCTGACTGGCCTTGCTCGTGTCCGACAGGGTCGAGCAATAAGCAAACAATTCGTCCGCCGCCGTCCCGACCCAGTCGCCTTTCCGAGACCCCGTGCGTGCGCAACACGACAGCACCCTTACGCCTCCTCCTGCCCGCACTTTGCGCCAGGAGCGCCTTACTGAGGGGTCGGCCATTTCTCTGGAAAGCTTCATCCCGGCAGTCCTCCTGTTTACGGCCAGGTCAGCCTGACGTGACAGTCACGAGCTCGACACTGCTCTTGACGCTGCCGGCGCATACGATCCTAAATTCTCTCTCTTCATATCTGGTCACCACCATGATCCACCTGCCAAATCGCACGTAGTCTCGCACGCCAAGGTTCACTGGCTGCGCCGAGCTTCTCGAAGGATATTGAGGTGGCCTGGACAGGGACACAGCACGCCGCCAGCTCGTCCACACTCCACGACCAGCCTAAGACGGCAATCTCCAAATGGACCCCACTGCGCCCATGATGCTGCCCAAGGGCATTGTCATCAACACCACAAACATATATAAGGAGGTCGCAAACTACCCCACCGTCCCCGCGGACAAGATTTGGGAGTACTGGCATGGTAAGATGCGCCTCCAAATCCCAGCGAATCGCACCATTGTGACTTGAAAGTGCTAACAGGCGCCTGCAGTCTATACCGTCACGAATAAGAAACTCAAGGATCCCACAGCTCGACGCTTAGAAAACTTTTGGTGGCAGGTCTGGGGCAGTGACCGGCGCAACCTCAGCGGCCGCACCCTCGCGAGGCTATACGAGGATATCTCCGTCGGCCCTACTATTGCTCCCCTTCAAGGTCCACCAAATAGATGGGAGGGTCCGAACGTAAGTAGAGTTTGGCGCATGTGGAATGACGATGAGATCTGACATGCCAATGTTAGGCCCCACCCCTCACGAGACAGCTGATCCTTGCGCATCTGAGTCAGGAGCGAGACGCGCAGCAACCTGCATCTGAGCCCCGTCCGCCGCCGCAGACCAAGCAAAGCGACGGCTCTATCAAGAGCCTCTCATCCAGTGCCTCGAAACCGCCTCCCACTCACCCTATCCTGAAGAAATCTAGAGGCCCATCGTCATCCGGGCCCCGACCAACGGCTCGCTTCGTCTCCCCGCACGGGTCCGGGGATGAGGAGGACAAAGCAAGCGAGTTTTCCTCATCTGGAAGCACGGCTGCCACGGGGCAGGAAACTCCGCCAACGGCTCCCAAAAAGAAGGCGCAGCCTGTGGCTAAGCGGTTCGTCGCAGGGACGTCGTCTGCCAGGAGACGGCCGGTACTGCAGAGAAAACCCAGCCCCCAGTCACCGGTGCTGTCTGCAGTGGGCTCTCGCAATGGCGACGCTGGGCATCGAGCCGCAGGGCTTGCCCGGCCCGTATCGCCTATCCCGGAACGAGTTTCGAACCACGTCAGCCCTGTGGCAGAGGCAAATGGAGACGAGCCGGCCCCCAGCGCAAAGGCACTCGGGAAGAGGCCTGCTGTGCCCCAAAGGCCTCTGCCTGAGAATGAGGTATCCTCGAAAGCGAAAAGCGCCTCGTCGACGTCCAGTTTGACGCCTGCCCAGTCCGCGAGCCGACCGAATCACTATCCCACAACTCTGGGAGCCAACAACACCAGCAACCCGAACCGCCGCGCCGAAACGCCTCCTTTGAGTGCAGGGTCGCCTGCCATAGAGGCTGCTCCCGCAATGGGACGCTCGCAATCTCACAATGGGTACGGATATGAGCGACATTCAGATCGCCATGGCCGCACAACCAACCTCTTCACTGGCGCCACCGCCTCGATGACAAACGTGGCCGCCCAAGGGACAATCATTGACCAATCCGGCTCGCTCCCAACGTCGAGCATTCTCGGAGAGGCTCTGAACGAGAGTTCCCTCCCGAATAGGCTCTCATCTACGTCACTGCTCGACTCTCGCCTCACACCGACTCAACCTGGACCGTCAGCCAGCATGCCCATGGCGCGGACGAAGAGTCAACTTACCCTGCTTCTCGAGCGCGAGAAGGCCAGGGTCGGCGACAAGCCACGACCGAGGAGCTGAGACAGTGTCCTGGCTCAGTCTGATGGGACACCCGTCCCCGCAAAGGAACAACAACACTCAGACGTCAAGGCTATCTGATGTCGTTTGTTGGAGCGTTTATTATAATGCTCTGTACAATAGCATGTCTTCAATTGCAATTTCTGTTTGGGGGCGAGTGCCGTGATGTTATGATTCACCAACGGCAGCGCGAAGGCGGAAGCAGGCAGCGGCAGCAATGGCGATAGGGGGGGAGCGTGGCATCAAGTCTTTTTCATTCTGTTTTCCTGCGAATCTGGAGCAATGTCAAAACAATTGGGCGTACGGCGAGCGGGAGCGAGCAATTCCCGGGAATGAATGGTCCGTGTAAATAGGGTATTTTCGTCGTCAAGGGATCGACCACGAGTACATTGCATGAGGGGAGAGCCTTGGGGCGGCGGTGGGTGACACGACAGAGCAGTGGGCTTGTTGTCCACGAAGTACGGTGAGACGCGGGCGGGGCGGGGGGGGCGAGCACGGAACAGTGAGCGTGAGCGCCTCGAACGTGCCGATGGGGAGAAAGGGGCACGCACGACTCCTTGCGGTGAGGGCACGTGTAAGCTTTGAATAACGAAAAAAGCAAAGAGCAGGCAGACAGGAGCATTGCAAGTTGGCCGGCCGCAGTGGCTGGTGTTCACCTACCCGGTGGTGTCTACTTGGTGTGGATTCCCTCATACGAGTGCATGCGTCTTTGGCTCACACTTCGTGCCACACGTCTTGGAAACCATCGTCACAACATCGTCGTAGCAGTAGTAGTTGTTGCTGTTGTTGCTGGTGGTGTCATTGATCAACGTCGTCCGTCTGTCCAAGACGCACGTGGAGGCGCCGCACGTCCACGGCTTCCCGTGTATTACATACATGTAGCGCCGCCAGCCCCTCCAACACCCAAGCGGAGAACGTATTCGCCCCCATCCATCCCACGCATCTCTCATTCATTGCCTCTCGACCCTCCTCTTGTTCAGATGCCCGCCGTGCGAACGCCCAGCGCCTAGGTAGTAGGCCCGTCCCACGTGCACGATAACACCCAGCACCATCGGCGAGCCTGTTTCCATGCTTGCTTGCTCCGACGACTGGAGAATGTCCCAAAAAATTACTCCACGGGCCGTGTGTGCGTTCCCTCCCCCCTTTTGTGATACCCGGTAACCGCCGCATATTTGATGATGATGATGATGATGATGATGGAGAAACCCGTCTTGATCCCGTGTTCGTACAGGTGAAAAAGACTGAACCGGAAAGAAGAGTTAATAAGAAAGGGGGCAAAAAAAAGGATATGGCAAGAACCGAAACCGAGGGGGAATCCAAAAACCGGAAAGAGAACAGAATATGAAGCGCCCGCGAGGGCCGTGGTTTGAGAATAATGTGCCCAGTGGCCGTCAAGAGACTATTAATAAGATGGAAAAAGAAGCTGTCGGTGGGGGGTGGTATTCGCAAATCGAAATCGACTGATATTCTTTGTGTGATTGCAGTAGTTGTTGCTAATGACTCCGAAAGCGTGGCCGCGCTCAGTTGGTGAAGCAGTAGACACCACACCTCTAGTCGTGAATGCCGAGCATCTTGCGCAAGGCGCCAAACTTCTTCTTCCTCGCGGGCGGTAGGTCGGGCACCGGCGGTACGTCGTCATCTTGCGGGGGCTGAGACAACCCGGTGACGCCCTGGGAAGTGCTGCGCCTGCGCAGGAAGGCAGACTTCTTGAAGCCGTTGGTCGCGGGTGGAGGTCCGTTGGCTGTGGCCGGCCGTGTCTTGTCGACGGCCACGGCGGCGCCTTGAGAGCCCTCGGCCGAGGTCCCTCCCTCCTCATCGGGCAGCGGCCAGCTAGTCTCGCGCTTATGGAGACTGTTGCTACGAATCTGGGCCAGTTGCTCTGGTGATCGTTCGAACTTGGTATCGCGGCGGGCGGCGCTCTCGCTGACCTCGCGGGTGATGCGGTTGGACGGATCCTTCTTGCGGCGCAAGATAGACATGAGGCCGCCTCGCGCCCGCGGCTGCTCGGCCCCCTCGGACGCTTGGGAAGACATCAACGTGCCACGCCCTGACCTGCTCCGACGCAAGGTTTGTGCCTGTCCGTTGGTCAGGGGCCCTTCATGCCGGTGCGCGGCTCCATCGTCACTGTCCGGGAGATCAGGCGACGCGTCTCGCACCACGGGCGTCATGCCCATGGCACTGGCCGCAGCCATACTTGATGATCTGTTGCTCCGCATCGATTTGGGGAGACCTTTTCCTTTGGATCGCGGTCGCGACGCCTCTTCTTCGTCGCTGGAGTCGGCGAATCGACTGCTGAAAAACGACGGTCCTCCCTCGTCCTCATCACTAGAGTCGGCGAAACGACTACTGCTCCTGCGGTTGCCCTTCTTCATCCCTGATGAGCGCTTATTCGCAGACAGCCTCGACCTGCTTGCGTCCACAGACTCCGCACGCAGAGACTGGCGCATCCTCCCGGTACCGAATGAACTAACCCCGACGGGTGTAGATGTCAGCGAGGTGCGACGGAACGCCGGCGGCGACAGTGAGCGAAGGCTGAAGCGGCCGCTGCCCCTTGCCGAGGGCGATGGCGGCTCCTGGGGCGCCGCGCGCATCGACATTCTGAAGCCATGTTCCGAGCCTGAGCTGGCGCGTGCTCGCTTGAAGCTGCTCACGCTGTCGTCTGATCCCTTGCGCCGGAGGCTCGGCTTCAGCGCACCGGGGGGGCCGAGATTGTCAGCCGAAAGATTGCGTTTGTGAGACTTGAAGGGCTCGCCGGTGGGTGGAGGATTATACGACACAGGCCGTCCAGACCGGTTCAGAGACGGCCGAAGCGTATCGCCGTTCGACGCGCTTGTCCGCAACGACTTCTTCATGCCAGCGCCTGCGGCAGATGCTGCAGCCAAGTTGACATCGGGCTCAAAGTGCTGCGGCTGTCTTGCTCGTTTCTCCGGAGTGGTGATTGGTGCCGGTGCGCTTCCCCTCATAGACTTCCGCATGCTTCCAGTTTGCTGGCCAGCCAGAGAAACCGGAGCAGCCTGCTCGCTTCGCATGGACTGCCGAAACCTGGGGACGCTCACTGGGCGCGTCCTAGGCTGCGCGGCTTCGGCTGATGCCGTCATGGCGGCAACCTCAGACTCCTTATCGGACCATTTCGTTCCTGGCATGATCTGGTATGACCTGTGGTTGTTGACAGACACCGGACTGGCCTCGAGACTTCCATTCGCGCTCATCCTCTTGTCATCAGGGGTTGCAGGCTGGTCAACGTCGGCGTCTTCTCCTGTTTCTGAGAGCGCTTCGATCTCAAGCAGGCGGCGCTGTTCCGTCGACAGGCTCCTCCAATACGACTTTGCCTTCTCCCAGTCATCAGACGAGTTGACCAATGCCGGGGGTATGGGCGACCCGGAGGACTCGCGAGACTCTTGAGCATCGTCGGCCGGCTGGGCCATGGCCTTCTCGTGGATCTTCTTGGCCATCTTGGACCCCGCAGGGCTCTCCACAACGGCGTCCAGAGACATGAAACCGTCGCCGTTGACTTCGTCCAACTCCTCGTAAGCATCGCTGTAGACACTGCAGCGGTCTGTCTCTTCTTCCTCTTCCTTAATGTCATCCATGATAGGAGGTGCGGCTGAAGTCAGAGCTTCGCTTGGCTCGACAGGTTCGATCAGCTGTCCGGGAGGCAAGGCATCCGTAGACACCGCATGAGCGACTGGGAGATCGTGGGCTTCGGGAGGCTCGACAGGCGAGTCCTCGTGCGGGAAGGTGCCGGGAACGCCATGCCGCTCGCCGCTAAAGGCGTTGTCCTTGGGATCTTGCGGGCGAGGGCTGGGTTGCTGTACGGAGATGGTCGGCACCTCGCCATCTTGGGCCTCGCCGCCGAAAGCGGCTTTGGTGGGAGTTGTCGGCTCGGGGGTGAGGTGCTGCGTAGTCCTGGGTGTCGTAGACGCACTCGCTTCGTCCAGCTCAGTGCCATCCGTGTCCAAGTCATCGTCCGAACTGGACACCAGATCCTCGTCGCGGCTGTCACCCTCCCTCGACTGCACGACAGGTGGCAAAGGCTCCCGGTATTTCGAAATGTTGGCGGCATTCCTAGACGCTTGGTCTTGGCTCAAGACAGCCCCTATCGCGGCATCAGATGACTGGCCGGCATCTGTGGCCTCGCCCGAGCTAGACCGGGTCTTCTCCAAGGGCCGCACAAGAGGTCGCTCCTCCGTCTCTCTCGACTTCTTCTCCCGCACGCTGCCAAAGAGCGGCAATGCGGGCCGAGGTGCCATTGTCTCGTCCTCGTCGAGGTTGGAGTGCTCCTTCTTAGCATACTTGGTAACAATGTTGTGCCATGGCTTCTTCACCTGCGGGCTCGGTATGACGGGCGACTCGGTGTCGTGAGGCTGAACCGACTCGCCGACCACCACGGTATTTCTGTCGTCCCAGCTAACACGCGCGCTCTTCTTGCGAGAAAGCGCGGAGTCCTCTGCGCGTAAGGGGCTTAAGTTCCTGCCCGACAGCTCCGAGCCGTCATCGGAGGGAGACGCATCGCGCGCGCTTGAGAGCTTCATGGCGGACTTCCGTGGCGAGACGGACCGTGGAGGCGGCTCATGCCGAACTGCCAGTTGATCGTGAGCCGGGGCAAAGCGAGCTGAGCGGACTGGGCTCTCGGACTGCACTCGGGCATGTCGGACCGTGCTGGCTGGTGGATGCCCGTTGTCCTGAGCTTGCCTCTCGGCAGCAACTGTAGCAACCGGAGCCGTAGCTACTGCCGTAGCAGCTTGTTGTGTTATCGGCTGCGGTGTAGCTACTTCATCGGGCTCCTCGCGCTCTATTGACTCCATCACGGTGGGCTGTTCTTTAGTTTGCGGTGCCTCCTCGGGTCGCTCAGCCTTGCCATCCATCGCCTGCGCTTCGACCGGGACGGGAGCCGGTGCCTGCGCTGCTGCAGGCGGTGCCTTCTTCTTCTTCTTCTTTTTCTTCTTCTTGGCCGGGCTCTGGGGCTGTCCCGGTGCTACAATCGGCGCAGTGGCAGCCGCTGAAGCCGGGGCGGCGGTTGTCTGTTCTTCCAGAGGCTCAGGCTCGGGTTGAGGCTGCGGCTGCGGCTTGGCCTGCGGCTGCACAGGCGGCGTCTCAAGAGCCGGGGCTTGCGTGCGTCCCACAGTGCCCTTGGCAAGATGCGAGCCGCTTCTCGGGAGGTCTTGCTGCTGCTGCTGCTGCTGCTTCTTCTTCGGCCTCTCTAAAACGTCCCGGATGCTTTGCGACCGGGCCAGCAGCTCTGCCCGCGGCACCATCCGTCGAGAGTTCGCATCGTAAACGAGGGTCTGGTCGTCGATGGACGGCGAAGGAGAGTGGACGCGGCCGCGAGGGTAGGAGAAGTTGATGGACGGGGTAGGGCTGACGCTGCCGGGGCGCGGCTCGTAGGCGGTAGCAGAGGTGTGCATCACAGAGTCTGACCTCCTGACGTTTGCCGCGTTGCCGGCCGTCGCACCGCCAAACCACGACGCATGTTGTCCGCCGCCCTTCATCTTCTCGCTAGCCGTCCGAAAGGGCTGCGTCTGCAACGTCGTGCCCTTGCGCTGCTGTCCCGCGGCCGCCCTCCTGCTCGCCAGTATGTGGTCGTCGGGTATGCTCGGGACGGGCGGAACGTTGCGCTCTCGCGGCATCGGACTTCGACCGCCCGGGGACGGTGACCGAAAGGTCCGCTCGATCATGGAGCCGACGCTCGGCGTGCGCCGGAGGTCCCGCCCCGACGAGCGGTCCTTGCCGCCGGGCATCGAGGCGACCGAGGGACTCCTCCGGACGGCGCGCTTGGACTGGACCTCGGCGACGTTGGTCGGAGTCATGGGGCGCGCGCGCAAGGCGGCGGCGGCGGCGGCCGACGACAGCGAGGCATTGGAGCCGCGGCGCATAAAGGCCGAAGCTGCGGCGGTGGCGGCATTGGGGTCGGCCGTCTCCCTGGTGAGAGGCTGTCGCGACATGGCCGGTCAGCAAGGCGAACTAACCAAAGCAGCGGAGCGAAACAGGCGTGCGTGTGCAGGGGATCGACGGCAGAGCCGTTGAGGAAGACGCGATCAAGGCATGTACAGTATATAAAGGGGACCGCAGAGAGAACGAGGGGACGGCAACGGCGTCGGCGACGGCGGCAGGCTCAAACAAAGTCAACGTCGCAGTCTGGCCCGCTCACCGCACACGGACAAGTGCGTCATTGCCCTAGTGCGCCTGCGCCGAGACGAGCCCATTACCGGCGCAAGGGCTGGTGCAACGCAGCGAGACGGACGGGGGATGGGGAGATGGGGACCCAGCTGAGGAGCGCAAAGTCTAAAAAACGAAGCTTTTGCGAACGGGGCGGGCGGCGCATGGACGGTCTGGAGCTTACCTGGACGGGCTGCGCATGCCTCCGGGAGCCAAACAGTTTGGGCATGGCTCCGAGGGCGTCGGCAGCGGCGGCGTCGCGGTCGTCGTCGCAGCAGTCGCGGTCGCGGTCGTCGTCGTCACGGGTTCCTCAGCGGGACGACATGAGTGCGTCAAGGGGGGAGAGGTTTGATGATGCTGGATGGATGATGACGGATGAAACGGGAGAGTGGGAGGTGGTGAAGGAGAGTGACGGGCGGGTGGCGACGATGGAAGCTAGGGAAGACGACGGGTCAGGCATGGAAGGCGCGGCGCGGCAAGGAAGGCAAGACCAGGAAGGAAGTACGGACCTGGACCTGGATGGGCGATGCGGGTGACGCTTGTTTCTGCCGGCGCAGGTGAGCGTGGTGGTGGTGGTGCTGGTGGTGGCACCGGTGGCAGGCCGTGGGCGGCGCGGCGATGCCCTTGGGCCGGCCATCGACGCCAATCCATGGGGCATCCACCGTGTCCAGCCCCAGCACCTACGAGTACACGTAGGTGGTACCTTAGTTACCTGGGCGGGCAGATCAGGTCAGGCCAGCATGGGGACGTCCATCGGCGCTGCGGCCCTCGCTGTTGGGGTGGGCTGACCGGGCCTGCAGGGAACCCCCAGCAGGGCAACGGGAATGCCAGCGACGCCGTGAGTGGCCGGGACGGCGTCAGAGCCCAGGGCAGACCCGCAAGCGATGACGACACTCTGTGCCAGGCTAGGCACGAGTAGGGTACTTTGTAGTCCGTGGACAAGGTACAGTACGAGAGCACCTCAGCACCACTGGGGCCGGCCTGCCCTGCCCTGTCCTCGTCCTCGTCCACATCAGCGGCCGCTCCGCGCTCCGCTTCCACGACGGTTCGTGCAGGAAGTTAATAGTGGGTGCGTGGGTGGCGCAGGCCCTGCTTCATCCGTCTGGGCTCTGGAACCTCCCGCTCGCTCAGGCACGCCCGATTCGAGACCGCATTTCAGACATCGAACACCACAGGTAGAGTGCAGCGTCGACTCGTTGCGACTCAGGCCACCGCTACACCTGTACGGACAGCATGTCCCTGCAGAGCGGCCCGATGACAATGCTACCTACGTCCGTACAAAGTAGCTGCCTTAGATACAGTACCCGCCGCGCACGGGCTGGCGTTGTGCCCTGCGCTGCTCTGCATCGTCATCACCGAGACTGCGGCATCGACACCGACGAGTAAGGTAGCTGCCAGGTAGCTACCTGAGCTAAGGTACCTCGAGGAAAACGCTAATTGGCCAATCACCAGGCTTCCTCCAGACAGGCACTGTGCAACGCCGTCTGCCCTGCCCTGGCGTAGGCGACGACGAGATAGTAATCATCGACCCATTGCTCTTAGACGGCTATCCCTCAGAACCCCCTTTGCTGGCCGCGGGCTTGGTCCGCCCATGCAGGGGTGGATGGCTGGATCACCGCCATCGCAGCGCCTCGCATCGCATCGCGTCGTGTCGGCATCCCTCTGTGCGACTCCATCCACCCAGAGCGGAACCTCGGTCTTCCGGCGCTATTCCTGAACGGGCATGCCCCTTGGCGCGACTGACCTCACGTCACTCTCCTCACTCTCCGCACACTCGTCACGCTCGTTACACTTCACACGCCCAACGTACGGAACGCTTCACCTTCAACTAGAATACCGCTTTGCTATGCCAGAGTATCGAGTACAGCGCATCTTGACTGTCCCAGGGAACATCCAAGCACAATGCTCCTTTCCTACGGCCAGCCAACCTCCCGCTCCTCCATCTTGCCACATCATGAAGGATCCGTGACAGGTACGCCGTTCAGACGAGCTGTGTCCAGTCCACGCCGACATTCCAAAGCCCCCGGTCTGCCCGGGGCCGGTTGCGTATCCTGGTCGCAATTCAACAAGTCAACAACGCAGCGCTGATGGCTCGCCCATATCCCTCGCGGCACACCCAAAACCCTCCACGCAAGCGACCTCCCCACCGAGATCGCCTGTCCACACGCATACTCTCACATAACATCGAACACGCCGCCAACCTTTGCACATTTGTCGCTGTCGTTACCCTGATCCTCGTCGCGGCCTTGTCTGCAAGCGTTGTCCCTTGTGGTCACCGAGGCCTGTGGCAACGTGATTGACCCCTCATCGGTGCCTTCTCGCCGTGTCCCCTGCTGGGTCCGCTGGCAACAAGGGGTCTGTGGGCGGAAATCGTAGCTCTCAGCTCCAATCCCCCGTCAGCACCGACCAAGCAAGGGCGGCAACGCGTCGAGGTACGCGACAGCGACAGAGCCAGCCAAAGACCAACTATGCCCTGGTTCGCAGCGGTATGACGCCGCCTTCCACATCTCCAAGTGGTGGTACTAGCTCGGGAGGCGGGCTTGGGTAGTCGTCCTCAAAGTCATCCTCGTAATCGTCCTCTTCGGACTGCGTCGAGTGACTATGGCTCTGCTGCATGAGCGTCGCGTCCTGGTCCTCCACGGAGTCCCGCTGGTGTTGTACTTCGGAGACTTGTGCTGCGTGTCCGCCTCTGGTGGATGCCTTGGTGCCCTTTCTGCCCTTGCGGCTCTTGGCTTTTGCCTTCTCCAGGAGCCGCTTGCGCTCCGCCTCTCGCAGGCGGTGGCGACGGTCCTTCTTCTCGTACTTTCGGATGAGCGCGGAAGGGGGTTCTTTGAATATGCTTTCGTATTCGCAGAACTCGCATATCCAGATATCCTCTGGTCGAGGAGGATTGTGATGGTTCAGATTGGCCGCTCGCTTCCGCCTACGGCGCGCGGCCAGGGTGAGTTCCCGATCCAACTGTGAGCGGGAAATTTGTCGCCGGCCCCCCGACCTGCTTCCGGGTGCTCTGGGAGCCGTCTCGTGATTCGTGCCGTTGGGTGCATTTGGCCCAGGCGGTGGCGTCTGAGCTGGCATGTTCTGCTGATTTGGATGACCTGGGTTGCGTGAGTAAGTCACCTTATCGTCTGGGGTCTTCGGCTTACCAGGCCACTGCACAGTGCCCGGTACCTGAGAATCGCAGGTGAAGGTGAATTGTGTCGAAGCCGGTGTGGTCTTGGGAGTCACTGAATGTTGCTGCAGCAGGCTCACGTTCTCCTGCCCTTGGGGAGGTAGCTTTTCGGCATTGGCAATCGCGCTAGAAATAATACCCGTGCCTTCGGGCGCTGCAAATAAACAAATGTTGTAAGCAAACTGAACTGGACTTGATCGGCAACCTTCTCTGGGTTGGAGTATCTGACACGTTCGTGTGTGGTAGGGGTAGGGGGAGGGAGCTCGTCTGGGGCGGTGTGGTGACCAGATTGCCTGAGAAATGCAGAGTGGCCCTTTACCACATTGGCCTGTCGAAAAGCGACGGCACCTGCCCTTTGCACTGGCTTGGGGAAGCCTCGGCCGGGGACAAACATTACAAGAAAGGTACAAGCGCAACGAACGTACCTGGGGTCCACGGCGAAGTGCCACCTTTAGACGGTCGCCCAGGCCAGACGCTGTTACCATCGGCAAGGGCGCGCAGAGGGCTTCTGCCGTTTCGCGAGCGGCCCAAGCGGCCCCTTCCTGGGCCTGAGAAACCCTGGTTGGCCGACGCATAGGAACCGGGAGCTGAATGCCCAGCGGAGCCATGGTGCAATCTCTCGCCGGAGTCGGCAGTGGGTGAATGTGCGTTTACTGAGATGCCTAGGGAGCTGAGATCGCTGTTCAGGGAGCTAGCCCCGTTCAGGACTGAATCGCTCGCCGATGGGATTTTTCGCTTTTTCTTGTTGCTGTTCTCGAAAGACTCGTAGCCGTCGACCGATGAAGCCGCTGAAGGGGGTGGTTGGGGGTCGGTTGGTCGTGTCGGGTCGTGTCGAGACGGATGTCGTCCCGTTCGCGTCAAGACGTCCGGCTGGGATCTGGCGACGTGTGTGCTTCGCGGGACGCTCTCCTGCTCCTCCCCAGCAGCCGGGCGGACGCCATTTCGAAGGCTCTGGAAAGAAGGCGGATCGGGACGCCGACCGTGCTCGAAAAGGCCAGCAGGCTCGCCGTTGGATGGGGCCGCGTTCTCTTCCCTGGCGGTGTACGGTGGATAGTAGAAGAGGGGAACGTTGTCTGGCGTCGACGACGGGTACTTGATCGAGTCGGCCACCTCTGGCGAGAGTCGTTCTCGAAGCCGACGCTTTGGCAAGGGCCGAATCGGCCGGTCGGGAAACAGCGATGAAAGTGTATCAGGCGACATGGTTCGACGACTCTCCTCTGCCGATCGCCAACGATTCCGTTTCGTCAGCAAATATATCGCCGCGATGCCGCACAGGGAGGGCATTGCGTATGGGGGAATGATGTGGAGGAGGTTGCCGGCCCAGCGTAGAAGTGGCCAAGCCGGCATGTTTGTTCTGCAACGGACCGACAGCGTGGGGTGGCAGCTGTGAATGGGGGGCTGAGGTGGGAAGAAGACAACGGCGTTGCCTGGGGGAGCATGGGGGGCGTTGGAGTGAACAGAGGGAAGAGAGGTGTGCGGGCGGCGCAGGAAAGCGTACCCATCTATCATTGTACACTGGAGAGCCTGTCTCGCAGCACAACAGCAACGCCAAGCGAGCGAGCGAGTGATCGAGGGGGGTCGAGGTGGGCGTCGAGACCAGCACAGGCAGCAAACAGCGTCGAAGTGCCTTCCGTCGGTATTTTGTTTAGAAGCCAAGAGCAGACCTAGACAGGATAGCAGATGGTCGGATCCGTCGGTGGGGAGCAAGTATCGAAGGCGGCTCGCGTCGTCGGGCTCCAAGAGCCACAATTCTGCATCAGAGGTCAACGAGTGGTCAGAGCCGCAGCGTTGGTCCATGGCTTGGGACGGAGGGGGGGGGGGGGGGGGGCAAGCAGGAGCAAGCAGCCCCGTGGGCGAGGTGCCTCAGGCTGTGCCTCAGGCGGACGCAGCAACAGCGTCCCTGGTTGGCAGGCCAGAGCATGGCACCGTTCAGGGCATCTCGAGGCGTTCGTCGTCGAACTTGGAGGCCACCTCACGAGGGGAGGGGAGGGGGATGGGGGCGGATCCAGAGTCCAGACACTTACCGACCTTGGTGTCCGTCCCGACAAGGCACAAACGAGGGATGCCTCGGCCGGGCCAGGCAGGCCGCTGGGGTCGCGATACTGGAACAGCGGACGAGCGAGGACCGACCCAGGCGCGGGGAGCAAGGCAAGGTGAAGCCGGAGGGGGCGCACAGCGACCACGAGGCTCGTCGTAGTAATTTCGTTGATTGCAAATGACAGCATTTGGTAGCGGCTGGCTGCTGGCTGTGTGGATTTAGGAGGTGTGCCGCCCCGAGGCCAGGCCTACGCACGTTAGCGGGCATTAGGTAAGCTACCGAAAGGGCTGCGTGTGTGCGGCCGGGACACACTCGTGGGACATAAGGTACGGAGTACCAGCAGAGTGCGGACGAGTACTGTACATCAGTGCCCCAGCATCGTCTCGTCACTGACTCACGGTGCCAACAACCTAATGAACGCCCTGGAAGGAATCTTGGCTCTGCGATGGAAGCCGACGAAGCTGCGCCTGGATGTCGCGGACGTCGCCGGAGACAAGACAGTCGCGCGGCGCCGCGGCCGCTCCACCAATTGGCTGGATGATGTATCCCTCCGGCCGGCGGCTGTTGCGCGCTCGCGCATAATCATGTCGACGCCGACTGACTGAATCGAATGCCACAGCCGCGACCCCAGTGGACTCGAACTCAGGTGAGGTCGGCAGTTGGTGTGTGCGTCGAATAGCCGAAGCTTAGCCCCCCAGTCGCCTCCACTGGAAGCCCTCCAGCTGCCCTGTGGCTTTTGGTGCGGGCACCTCGCCGACGGGCACATTGGTGGGTACATGGGTACCGCCGAGGGACGAGGTGGCGACCCCCCGTCCGTCCCGTCACTCGCTGTCGCGACAGCGGCACGGCAGCTGCAGCTCTCTTCCAGCGCTCAAGTGACCGGGTGCAGGCTCCCGTCCACGGCTCGAATCTCGCCCCGCTAAAAAGCGCTCGCCAGCACCACAGCGCCAGCTGCAGCAGTGATGTGCCAGCCTGCAGGTCAACTCACCAGTCCCCCCCCCCCGGGGCCAAGTACCCTCTGGCCATCCCCCAGCGCCACGCGCACCACTCCGTCAGCGGTCGGTACCTCCCAGCGCCAATGGAACGCAACCAGGCAAGCACCAGACCCGACCACGGAAACTGCCCGCAGTCCCTCCCGTTGCCCGTCTGGCCGGCTGTCTGTCCGCGTCCAAAGCACCAGCCCTCCTGCTCCTCCTGCTCCTCCTCTCCTCCTTCTCGCCAGCCAACCCCGACACCTCTCCCGCTTCAATCCCTTCCCCTCCGTTGCGAACCGCTTCGTGGCATGGGCGCATCCGTTTTCCCAGCGCGCTGCGTCATGACAAGCGTCCCCTCTGTTCGACTCGACTGTGCTTTCTCTCGCGCCTCGTTCCCGTCACTCTAGCCCGGTCGCATTCTCTGCCGTCGGCGGCTCTGTTGTTGATCGCCAGCAGCGGCGCACACGCCCGGACACCCCGTCACCGCCGGTTCTTGGAGCCCTTCTACCACTACAGCTCCTATCCCGGCCGACGAGGCAGTTCCTCGCTCCGACGCCGCCGCCCGCCGCCGTTCAAAACGCGACGCTCCCGTCACCCCACGCCCGACCCGCCGACCGTCTTCAATGGCACCCCCTTCGCCGCGACGATCCTCCAGAGCTCGCGCGACGAATTCGCAGTCCCAACAATCCTCCGTTTCCTCTGGAACCTCTGGCCGCCACGAGCGGAGTACCAGATCCCACATCAAGCCGCCCTCGGGCAAGTCGACACCCAGCGCCTCCCTCTCGTCCGAGCCGCTCGACGATCTTGACGACACCCTCCTCAGTCGGAGACGCAAGCGCGGACAGGAAGACGATCCAGACAGGGCACCCCGCGCCGACAACACAATCATGGCCAACAATGGAAGCGACGACCTCCAGGACGAGGAGGACGAGGCGGTCCGCTGCATTTGCGGCTCAGAGGACTACCCGGGTCGCCCGCCGGTCGAAGGACCCGACGCCGACTTCTTTGCCGGCATTGAGCTCACGGAAGAGGTGACTGGATTCTTCGTGCAATGCGACATTTGCAAAGTCTGGCAGCACGGTGCCTGTGTCGGCATCTTCAGCGCCGAGGCGTCGCCAGACGAGTACTTTTGCGAGCAGTGTCGCAAAGACCTCCACAGAATTCACACAGCAAGTAATGGGTACGTCGCGCTCTTCTTTCCTACTTCTTCTGCCCTTGCCGATTCCCGCACGGCGGCGGTGGCCGACCGTCCATTTTGGAGTCCGTCCTTTCGAGTGAGAGTGGCGGCCGGGAAAGGTTTTCACGCTGGCTTCTGTCACGCCTTCCACCCCCGTGGGCACGCCGTCACTGACACGTCCCGTTCCACAGGCAAAAATACTCCAAATACCTCCCCCTCCATCAACCGTCACGAACTACTTCCCGAGCGACGTCGATTGCAAAAGATGGCGCTCGATCCCCCAAGCCCAGTGGCTCGAAGAGGGAGCGTCTCAGCTCGGCTTCTCAAGCCGCGGCAAAGAGGCGCTCCACGATGAACAGCCGCGATGCCGCCTATGACGACGAACTGCTTCGTCGAGTGATTGA
This sequence comes from Purpureocillium lavendulum, assembly GCA_029168975.1. Taxonomy (NCBI): domain Eukaryota; kingdom Fungi; phylum Ascomycota; class Sordariomycetes; order Hypocreales; family Ophiocordycipitaceae; genus Purpureocillium; species Purpureocillium lavendulum. The sequence continues at coordinate 913,735 of JAQHRD010000002.1, read as the reverse complement.
GGCGAGCAAAGAAGACGTCGTCCACGACACGTCGGACACTGCCTCGCGACGCGCCAAGCGAGGACGGAGCGACAGCGAAGAGTTGGTTTCTCACACCAGTCAACCAATCGACGACGGTCTGACCAGCCACAGAAACGGCACAGTCGCAAAGCGACAGCGCACAGGGTCGCGCTCCGTATCCCCTCCCGCAGAGCAGCATCCTGACGCCAACGGGGCGGACGCCTCGGACGAGGACTCGAGCACACGAAACGGTGCGAAGAAGTCGAGAAATAACAGAATCCCGCGGGAGAAGCTGGAGAAGGAGGACAAGGAGCAGCTGAGACAAGAGGCGGCAAGCAAGCGCAAGGGCCGGGCGGAACGGCGCCGGGCAGAAGGTAAGGCACTCCTCTCACCATTTCAAGGCCTAGAAAGCTAACGTTGGGTCGCCCGCAGACTCCGACTTGTCGGAAGAGATGCCTCTGGCAGCGGTCAAGGTTCATGTTGTCCCAAGCAAGAGCGTCGAGCCACCGAGCGTCGAGGAGACGCCCACTCCCGCACAGCCGCCGGGCACTCCGCCCACGAGCAATCCGGCGACGCTGAACACCCACAAGAGGGCCGCTCGAAGCTCCCACAAGAGGGGCAAGGGGCGAAATCAGTACACCAAGGACCGCGACCCAGATGACGAGTCGCCGGCACGGTCGATGTCGCGCGATATCCAGAAGAGCGCAGACGAGCCGATCCATGGCAAGGCGTCTGGCGACAGCAAACATGGGCACAAGGGCAAGCAGGCCACAGCGCACAAGATGAGCATGCTAGACATGAAGCGCCGGGTGGCTGCCATCATGGAGTTCATCTCGCGGACCCAGGTCGATCTGGCCGGCGAGCACGGTGGCTCCACCAGCAGCAGCGGCGCCGACACGCCACAAAAGAATGAAGCGACCGGTGCGCCCGGGGATGCTGCCAAGCCAGACGGCGTGGGCACAAACGGCGCAACGCCCGACGCGCCTGACGCGAACGGGTTCAAGGAGCTCAACTGCATGGAGATGATGGACGTCTTGACACGCGATATGGTCAAGTGGCAGAACCAGTACTCATGACGACTCCACGCCGTCCACGGTTCGAGGGGTGCGTGCGACGTTCGCCGACAAGGTGGATAGGGCCTGCGAAGCGGTGCCGCTCCGGACCGGCTTTGGCCCCCCCTGGTGTATGATAAATGGCAGTATGGTTTTCCAGAGTCCGGCGTTTGGATGGTTCTTGGGCATTCGATGGCGTCTCGTCGGCGGCAGATCTGTTTTTTTTTTCCCTGTCGCGTTGTAGGGGCTTCACACTGGCTTGGATCGCGAGGTCCACGGGGGCCCGCGCGGGCAGGCTGCTTCTTTCAAAATATACCCTACATGTCGCGCAGAACGAGACGGGGAGGCGTGGGAGAGTGCGCGCGGCACACCCGGGGACAGCACACAGCTGTCCGGGGCGGCTGGCGCGTGGTATTTTCCGTGCCGGTGTGCTTCGTCTAGAAGCACATACGCGACGTCTATTGTACAGGCAGATTGCGTCTCTAGTTATACAGTATCTGACACGGGCATGGACATGGGGGCTCGCCGCCAGTCTCTTTACCCAATCATTCAATCCCAAAAGCCCCTTTCCTTTAGCGGGCCTTTTCCCGCTTGCGTTCCTCCTTTTGCAGCTTGCGGGCCTGGTTGAGACTTAGCTGCGGCTCGTGCATCATCAGCTCGTGGGCGCGGAGGTGAGCGTCGTCGAGGTCGTCGAGGACGTAGCGGCCGAGCTTGCCCTCGCGCCACTGGGAGAGGACGCGGGCGGCGGCCTCCTGCCAATTGGGCAGGCCGCCGGCCTTGAGCTTGCCGTCGCGGCGGGCGACGGCGTCGAGGAACTCGTTGACGTCGTTTGTGGGCGGGCAGTAGCGCGCGTAGAGGGCCGGGTCCCAGCGGTTCATGCGGTAGAGGAGGTAGTCGGCGAGGATCTCGTCGGGGATGAGGCCCTTTTTGATGCCGTGCGCGAGCGCCACCTTGACCATGGTCTCGCCGTCGTCGACGTACGGCTGGAAGATGCCCGGCGTGTCGAGGACGTAGACGCCGCCGGCCACGCCGCCAGCGACGGCGCCATGCTTGCTGTCCTCGGGGTCGACGACGCGCACGGCGGTGCCGACGCGGCGCGTCACGCCGGCCTGGTCGCCGGTGCGGGCGGCCTTTGCCCTGCGCTGGCCGGGGGGCGCGCCGGCTGCGCGCAGGGCGTTGAGGAGGGTGCTCTTGCCGACGTTGGGCATGCCGACGACGAGGGCGCGGAGCCCCGTGAGGGAGTCCTGGGCGCGGGCCATGTCGCGCAGGCGGGCGAGGAGGGCGTCGGTGGTGGCGGGGCGGTTCTTGTCCCAGAAGAGGACGCGGTCGGGCCCGTAGAGGCGGCGCAGGGCCGGGCGCGCGGCGCGGGCCGAGTCGGCGCCCAGGTCGGCCTTGGTGTAGACGATGAGGCGCTCGCGGCCGGCGACGGCGCGCTCGAGCGTCGGGTTGTGCGTCGACAGCGGGAGGCGGAAGTCGCGGCACTCGAGCACGACGGAGATGGTCGACAGCAGGCCCTTGATCTTGCTGGCGCCCGCGGCGTGGTGCCCGAGGAAGTACGTCTTGGGGATGGACGAGGGGATGTCGAAGGCGTCGCGCGGGACGAAGCGCGCCACGGCGGCGGCGGCGGGCCTGGCGGCCATGGTGCGGGCGCAGGTCGGTCGATGGGAGAAAGGAGAAGGGGGCGGGGGAGCTATCGTCACCTCGGCGCAGACCGAGTGCTGATCATGTTGGGCCAAGTGCGCGGCCTCAATTGACCCTGGAATCGGCGTGAAGGGGGCGAGCTGTGAGCACACGTGCGCGATAGTGATAGGCGCGTGCAGCACTTTTAGCCAGACGTCGTTGGAGAAATGCAGCTCTCCGTCGCAGGCTCGCAGCCAGGCAGAGCACTCAGCAGCCACCCCCACTCCGGCACGTGCCGATAAGATAAACCTTGTTTCCCTTGGTCAAGGCACGCCAGCCAGCCAGCGACACCAAAAGCGCCCGGTTGGGCAAGCTGACGTCACCGCCAAGAAGACCCAAGAAACGACGGCATCCAGTCAACGACTCGGGATGCCGCACGAGGTTGCCGTGCACGGGGGTGCTCGCGGGCAAGTCGACGCGCCGGCGATGGCTGCCAGATGGAGCTGACGGGCTTGGCCTGCCCGCCAAGGCCGCGCCGGGAGAGTCAACGGGCGCGCGGCTCACGACTATTGCGAGGCTTGCTTGTGAAAAGCTGTGGAGCGGGCGACCGGTGATGGCGCAGGCCGGTTTGCCTGCCTTATTAAAGGGGGAGGAGGTTGACACTTGACTCGTGAGAGACGTGGTAGGGCGGTGTCTCTCGAGCTCATTTTGTCTCTGAACTGAAACGGCAGTAGCAGAGTAGACACTGAGCCTTGCGCGCGCTGCTGAAAGACGCGGATTTGTTTGCGACTAAGACTCAACGCCAATGACCATGTGCGTTCACGAGGAGCTCGGGTGCGAAACGGAGACTAACTACCTGATGGAGCACGCAGTTCACGAGCCAGCCATGGACCGACGACGACCACCGGGGGCCAGTGACACGGGCTCCAGCACCGCCACGGAGCCTCAGCAACAACACAACATTTCAGGAGCACGACAAGCGCCAGCATCTGCAGGAGCAGCAGCGGAACATGAAGCGCGCAAGGAGGCGTATGAATCCAGCCGGCCAGACCCGCCCGGGCCCGGGCCCGGCGACGAAGACCACGACCACCCGGACCGGCACCCCAAGGGGCGGCGGCGCTGGCGCTACTACCTGGGCCCCGAGGGCAAGCTGCGCCCGTTCCGGCTGCTGCGCGGCGACGCGGCCAGCCTGCGCGGGCGGTGGCTCTCGGACTGGACCGTCTTCAACCAGCAGGTGGTGGCGAGCGCCGTGTACGTCTTCTTCACCAACATGCTGCCGGGCATGACGTTTGCGGGCGACCTGGCGGTGCAGACGGGGCGGTCGTGGGGCACCATCGAGGTCGTCTTCAGCACGGGGCTGTGCGGCGTCATCTTTGCCGTGTAAGTCAAGTTTGTTGGTCCAGCTCCAGTCCCGTCGTCGACGCGGCGGGGGTTGTCTACCTACCGACGCGCTTTTTTTTTTTTTGTGTGTGTGTGTGTGCTGGTCTGACTTACACGCGGTTTTCCCATGGGTAATAAAGCTTCTCGGCGCAGCCCCTGACCATCCTGGGCGTCACCGGCCCGTTTGCCGTCCTGGCCGAGAACATATACGAGCTCTGCGAGACGCGGTTCCATGTGAGTCAGCTTGGTCATGTCGATGCTGTCCACAGTCCCTCTCTGGATGTGTACTTACTTGCACCTCTCCTCCTTTCCTTCTCTTTCCTTTCCTGCCCTCTTTCACTCCCGAGTCCCGAGCTGGCAACAACAACAGCAACAATCACTCACTCACTTGGCTTTGCTGACGGCCGCGGACACCCAAGGTCGACTTCCTCCCGCTCATGGCCTGGACGCTCATCCACGCCGGGTGGATGCACGTGCTCCTCGCGGCGCTCAACGCGCACGACTGGACGATGCGCTACGTGACGCACTTTAGCGCCGACATCTTCTCGCTGCTCAACAGCGTCATCTACGTGCACAAGGCGGTGCTCGAGCTGCAGCGCGAGCACGCCCGCGCGCGGTCCGCGTACGCTGCCGCCACGACGGCGTCTGGCTCTCCTGGCGGCGGAAGCGGAGGTAGTCATGGTAGCGAGATGGCCGCCTCGCTCGCGCCCTTCCTCTACGCCGTGCTCGGCGCCGCGGGCACCTGCCTCTTCGCCGTGCTGCTCTCGACGGCCACGTCGTGGGCGCCGCTCTTCCCGCGCTGGGTCCGCCTCGGGCTCGCCGAGTACGCGGCCGCGCTGTCGGTGCTGCTGTGGGTGGGCGTGCCGCGCATGGGGGACCTGGCGGCGCTCGACCACGCGCGGCTCGAGGTGCAGGGCCACGCGCTGCGGCCGTCCAACTCGGGTACGAACACGGCGGCGGCTCACGGCGGCCGCTTGTCTTCTGGCAACGGCGGCGGCTCAAGCTTCGTCGTCGCCTTCTGGCGCCTCCCCGTGACATGGGTGTTCCTCGCCGCCGTGCCGGGCGCCATCGTCACGGTGCTCTTCTTCTTCGACCACGAGATCAGCAGCATCATCTGCACGGCCCCGCGCTACGGCGTCCGCAAGAAGGGCGGCTTCGCCTGGGACGTGGCCCTGCTGGGCCTCACCACGGCTCTCTGCGGCGTCCTCGGCCTCCCGCCCGCCAACGGCCTGCTGCCCCAGGCGCCCCTGCACACCGAGTCGCTGTTGCACCGCGTCGAGGACGTGGCCCTGGACGTGGCCGTGGCCGTGGAACCCGGGGACGCTGGTGGTGGTGGTGGTGGTGGCGGCGGTGGTGAAGATGGTGAGGAGGAGCGTGTGTCTCGGTCTCGGTCTCTGTCTCAGTCTCAGTCTCGGAACGGGCAGCGGCAGAATGGAACCGGTGAGGCTGATGAGGGTAACGACGACGACGACGGCCGAGGAGGGCAGCCCGCGCGTCCCGCGGCATCAACACCACCAGGTCCACCACGACCACCAGCATCATCGTCGTCACCACCCACCACCAGCACCACCACCGCCACCACGGTGCGCGCCTACGAGCAGCGCTACTCCCCGCTCCTCCAGGCCTCCCTCATCCTCGCCTTCATCGCCCCGCCGCTCCAGCGCGTCCTCGGCCTGACGCCGACGTCGGTGCTCGCGGGCCTCTTCCTCTTCATGGCCTACCAGTCGCTGCTCGCCAACCCCATGCTCGCGCGCCTCGCCCACCTCGTCACGCCCCCGTCCACGCTGCGGTCTCGCTATCCGCTGCCGCGGGGCGCCTCGTGGCGCGGCGTCCACGCCTTCACCCTCGCCCAGGTCGCCCTCGCGGCCCTCGTCTTCGGCGTCACCCTCACCGTCGCCGCCCCGGCCTTCCCCCTCGTCGTCGTCGCCCTCGTGCCCCTCCGCCTCACCCTCATGCGCCGCCTCTGGGCCCGCGAGACCCTGCTCTTTGTCGACGCCTGGGCCTGTCGCCCAGGCAGGCCCGAGGACGATCTCTGCGATCGTCGTAGTCGTCCTCGTCCCCATGATGGGGCCTCCCCCTCCTTTTCCTCCTCCTCCCCGTCCCCGCCGGTGGCCGCGACGCAGGCCGGAGCTGAAGGGGGAGGTGGTGCCGTTCCTGGTGGTCGCACGACCGCGGCGCGCGCGGCCTCGGACGATGCGGAGAAGGGGCTGATGAATGTCTGATAGCAGCGTAGGTACGAAGTAGGCGGGGGTAGGTGCCAGCCAGTTCATGTCCTTATCCTACGTAGCCGCCAGTTGTTCCGGCCGCATGGACGGGTTCCGTTCTGCCGTACGGACTACGTACTTCGTAGTAGTATATCAGATCGCGAACACGAGCGAGTGGGGGAACCAACGGTGGCCCATCTCTTCCTCCTGGGTCCTTGTTAGTGGAGCAATGCCCACCTAGCCCGGCCCCTTGTGTCACGATGCCATCGCCCTCTCCTGCCGACGGCTCATGCCCGAGTCCCCCTTTCCGGACATAGCTGAGATGCGACGTGTAACGTTCTTGGTACTCGCGCCCCGATCCGGACTCCACTTGCAAAGGACTCGTACTCGTACAGACAGCGCTGTCTCGGCCATCCGTCCGCCTTCAACAGGGACTTGGGTGCCAGTCCTCTCCGGTTTCGAGGCGGAAAGAAACCGGAGATGTGTAAGTGGCTTCACCCGGCATGCCGAGGCTGGCTCATCAGCGTATCTAGTATCATGTATAAGTGTGTCCGTCTCTCGCGCTCCCGTCTCTGCTGTCCCTGCGGTGCTTTAAGTTCGATATCAGATCAGTAGTGAAAGCTCATGTACACTTTGTCTGTGTAGCTGGTCATCGCCCACCATGGTTGAACTCGCCGACCTCCAAGGCAAAGCCGCCCTCATCACCGGCGGCGGCTCAGGTCCAGCCCCCTTGACCACTCCTACAGCTCCCATCCCACCCCCAGTCCCGTCCCGTCCACCGCTCACTCCGGCTGACACGAATTCCAGGCATCAACCTCGCCTTCGCGCAGCTCCTCCTCGAGCACGGCTGCTCCGTCATCATCGGCGACCTCGCCCTGCAGCCGGAAGCCCAGGCCCTCGTCGACAAGTACACGACGACGACGACGCCGCCGCCCGCTCCCGCATCATCATCATCATCGTCGCCCCCGCCGCGCGCCATCTTCCACCGCACAGACGTCACGTCCTTCCCGCAGCTGTCGTCGCTCTTCGCCGCCGCCGTCGCCGCCTTCCCGCCGCCCGCGCTGGCCGTCGTCGTCGCGGGCGCCGGCATCTTCGAGCCCCCGGGCTCGTCCTTCTGGAGCCCGCCGCGCACCGACACGAACCCCGCGTCCCCCTCGCGCGACGACGCCGATGCCGAGCCGGGAGCCTTCGCCTCGCTCAGTGTCAACCTCATTGCGCCCATGCGCCTCGCCCAGCTCGCCATCGCCCACTGGGCCCGGCACGGCGTCGTCGGCGCCTCCTTTGTCGCCGTCAGCAGCATCGCCGGCCACACCGCCTCGCCCACGTATCCCTTCTACTTTGCCAGCAAGCACGGCCTCCACGGCTTCGTCCGCTCCATGGGCATGCTGCGGGACGCCGTGGGCATTCGCTTCGGCGCCGTCGCCCCGGGTGCTGTCAAGGTTCGTTGGTCGCTTGTTCTGTATGCACTGCTTCATCAGGCCCGTCGGGGAGGGGGAGGGCAGACGGTTTCTGCTTATCCCAGCCGAGAAACATGGAGACTGTTCTGGTTATACCAGCCCAGCCGGGGGGAGACGGTCCCCAGCTATCATTCGAGAGTGTAGGAAGGGAACAACCGAGCTGACCCATGACAGACCAAAATCTTCACCGGCGACCCCAGCAAAGCGGACCTCGCCAGCGGCACCGTCAACTGGATCCCCGCGTCCGCCGTCGCCGCCGCCATGCTCCGACTCGTCGTCGACCCGGCCCTCGGCGACGGCACCATCCTCGAGGTCCTCCACTCGGGCACCCGCGTCGTGCCCCTCTTCAACGCCGACCCCCCCGAGGCCCTCGACCAGATGCTCCCCGCCCTCCAGGGCGAGGTCCGCGCCCTCGCCGACAGGCTCGCCTCGGGCCAGTTCTCCGTCTGAACACCAGGGCGACGCGGAGCGGAGCGCGTACGAGTACGGCGGCGGTCGCCGGAATATGAAGGCGGTTGATGTTCCGCAGCGCGGGCGGGGCGAGGCTTGATCTGGAAGACAATATGCGTGAGTATTTTAAAATATCCTCCTATCACGACTGACCGTGTGGCTGCCATCCAACTGGTGCATGCGTGACGACGTTCTGTGCGACTCTGACCCCTGGTCCGACGCCAGACAGCGCCATCGACGAGGGACCACACGTACAAAGTACACGGTCACCACGTGCAACCCGACATCGGTTCGTATTCACAATCGAGTCCTTGTGCGGCCAGTGCATCGGTAAATTGCTCTCGCCAAGCTCGTCGTTTATCTGAAGATATCGCGTCGCCCAGGTCCGCGGCAGCCATGCCCGCGTCGCCAGGGACTAGCTTCTGCCAAACTGCTCTCTCCATGGTCCCAAAAACCTGCACTCAAATCGACGACATGCCCATTTGAGCCAATAGAATAGTCCTCCTTTGCGTCTCCGTGATCTCTGGCCTGCTCCGGCTCCTCAATGCCCCCAAAAACTGAAATGATGCGGTGCCGCCCGCCGAGCGTGGCATGATCATCTCATGACAAATGGTAGGGGGTAACAATGCCGCAAATATGCCGACAAGGTAAATCGACAGGATAAACGCAAAACGGCCACACGTCAGATGAATGAGCTCGGGAAAGAGCTGGGTATCTTGATTAGCCACTCCTCTCGCTCTCGCACCGTCCTGGCGTGCTGGACTCCATCAACCATCTCGCTTCCGCTTCCCAGTCTCGTGCTCCAGCTCTGCTTCCGACTCAATAGATTCAGTGAAAAGGGGGGCGTGCTTGTAAAAGAAGGTTTTTTGTAAGATGAGAAAAAAAAAAACGCAAATCGCCTCGGATGCGTCGTTGCTCGTCGTCCAGGTAAGAGAAGAAAGGGATCTTGAACGATGTCGTACTATATCAGCTGTCCGTACGTTGACCGGCGCCAACAGGGCCAGTGCCCGTGCCCGGGCTGATTATTTGATATTCTTAAACATGTCGTAGCCGAGGCCTCCGTCGTCGTTCTCGAGGTCGGCAAGCTCCGGGATCATCGGGGGCGGGGGGCCTGAAGGTCTCTTCGGCGAGGGGGCCGTTATTGTCGAGGGTGCATCTTCGAAGATGAGACTGGAGCGCTTGGCGTCGTTGCCCCTAAGACGCCTGAACCAACCGCTGCTTCGCTTAGACTTGCGGTCGTCGGCGACACTCGAGGCGCCCCGGCTCTCGGGTCGGGCGAGATTGGTGACAGAACCGTTCCCCGTCAACGGCGATCTGCCCTCTGTATAACTAGCATTCAGCATATTCCTACTAAACAGCCTGCGGAGGCTGCCCTGGCGGCCGGAGCCAGCGGGGCTCAGGGGAGCATCGTCCGCGGGTCGCTTGGTTCCGGCAAGATTACCATTTGGTGTTGTGGACGCGGCGGGCTTGTCAGTCCCGTTGGGAGTGGCCTTCTTGGCGACGGCAAGCTCCTTCTTGTCGGCCGGCGGGGTCTGGGGCGGCGTGGGCACCTCCTGGACGGGCGACGCGGGAGGCGGGGGGATGTTGGTGCCGTCGGTGATGCTGCCGAAGTCGAGGTTGAGAGCGGGCAGCTCGAACTTGGCGTAGGCGGCCCCGTTGCTGAGGCGAGAAGGCATCGTGGGCAGCGTTCGAAGGTCCACTGTGGGTACGTGGAAGGACAAGACGAGCGAGGGCGTTCGACGGGAAGCGGACAGGCGACGGATGGTCGATGCGGCGGGGGGGCGGGCGGTCAAGGAGACGGAGGGAGACGACGAATGTGTCGAGTCGAGGAAGGTAACAAAGGAAGAAGTCGCCGGGGGGGGTGGCCAGTGAGACAGTACAGACAACAACGACGGGTACCTCGGGTCTCGTGCAGGATATGCTGGCGAGGCAACAAGAGGCAGGGGCCGTCGGGAGCGATGCCGCGTCGATGGAAGAAGCGAATTGACGAATTGACCCGTGCAGCAAGCAAAGAAAGGATCCAAGCTCCGCGCTGGCTGGTCGACGAAAGCAGCAGCAGCGGCAGCAGCAGATGATGGTTGTTCAGGAGGCGGGAGCAACAGCACAGCTGATGCGTGATGGAAGAGCCCGGGGGTCGGTTCGGAAAACTGGAGCAGGGCAGGCGGGTGGCTTGTGGTGGCCCTGAACCCCCCCAGGTGTGTCGGTTCGTGCGGGCTGGGTTGGTGGCGCTGCGCTGCGTGGCAAGGTGCTCGTAAATGGGCCTGCGGGGGGGGGCCAGAGAAACAGTAGCGGGCGTTCGATGATGGTCCTTGACGAGATGAGGGAACGACGGCGAGGTGCCAGGGGGCAGTCGGCACGGTGGTGGCGGCGCGGGGGGGGCCCGTCTGCGAGTCAATTGAGGCAGCGGACAGCGGGCAATGGCCGGGCAAAGACGACGTCGATGCGGGAGGAGGATGAGGAGAAGTGGAGGAGGAGAATGGACGATGGATGGACGGGAGATGGAGTAGGAGTTGTATGAAAAGCGCATGCGGGCAGGCGAGGACCAAGGTGCAGGCGACAGCCGTCACTAAAACGCAGCCAGGCACGCCTGCCTTGGGGTTGGATGGCTGGATGGCTGGGTGGCTGCAGGCTCAATTGGAACTCCCGTCGCCTCCCGTCTGCGCTGCGCTGCAACAGGTGCGTTCGGCTGCGGCACTGGCAATTGACGGAAGGGAGCAAGGTCGGGAGCGGTCCACTGGTGGTGGTGCTGGTGCTCACCTCAGTGGTCGCTGGCGGTGGTGGGCTGCAGGCGGCGGCGTGCTGTTGCCGATCCAGTTGGCCCAGGGGACCTCAACTCGGGCTCCCGTCCCTGGCCCCGCCTGCAGTGGGAGGGCGAGTTGGTGGGCCACGCTCACCCAAGGTAGGTACAGAACCTTGCCTTGAGGTGGCCAAGGGAACCTGGAATCTGCTTCGTCCCGGGTGGCTGACAGAGGTGGGGACACGGTGGCTGGCGCTCCACTGAAGGGAGCCTAAGGTACCTAGCGACCTGGAAAGGCCACTGCGCTTTGAGCGCATGCACTCCATCCAGCCAGATCATGGGACGCTCCGAGCGTCGAGTCCAGGCCCAGCGGCAGCACCCGCGCCGTATTTAGCAACCTTGGGAGCACTGGACGCATTTTTAGCACCAGCCCCGACCGTCGGCTGGGCTCCACGGGGTGGGTGAGGCGGCTTCCAGGTTCCATTCCATGCGCCGAAAGGGGAGTCGGTCACCCGAGCGGCCCCCCTATCGAGGCCGGCCATGTGTTTTGCCAGGGGACCCTGCGCTGACGGGTCAGTGCCCGTTCGGGTCCGTCGGGCCCTCATCCCATCCTTCCATATCGCGCGTGGCATCGTGGCATCAACACCCAGCGGCAGTTACGAGTAAACGATAAAGATGGCTGGGTGTCGGCTGTGCGACGCTGCGACTTTGCGAACCCAATGCGCAGATTCCGGACCAGGTGCGGGTATAATGTGCCACGCCGCACGCGGTGATAAGGCCCGGTAACCAACGTCACACCGATTTACAATGCGTGTGCGTCACTCAGGTCGTATGTATGTAAGGTCGCCAGCAGGAGTCAAGACGGCGCGCGCGGGAGCGAGACGGACGGGACGACGGCGCCAACCAACACGCGGCGCGCGCCAGCCTCATCCAACCTCATCCTATCTCTCTTTCGTCCCATCCTGTCCCGTTCGATCGCTTGCTCGACGGCGCCATCGGCTCGACAACGAACCACCTTCCTTTTTCCTTCCCTTCTTCTTCCTCTTTTCCTCTTTTCCTCTTTTCCTCTTCTGTTGCTCCACCACCATCACCAGCATCACCGCCGCCCCATATGCCCCCCGCGAGCCAAACGCAGGAGGCTGCGCAAGCAAGCTCAGACCTCCGATGTGCATAAAAGCAAGCAATGACGATGGCCCGGCGATGCAGTGCGCCACCCCATACAAACGCAGAAGCAAATCCCGCCGCACAGGCTGGCAGACATGTCACGTCACAAAACCCGCCTTTCTCCCCCGTCGTCCTCGTCGTCGTCCTGTCGCCCCTCTTCATCCTCCCTTTCTTTCATGGTTTTTCTTCTTCTTTTCCTTCTTTCTCCCCATCGCGGCTTTCGTTGGCCACCTCCCCGCCTCGTCGCCGCCGCCGTCGTCGTCGTCGTCGTCGTCGGGCCACACCCACTGAGCAGGCTGTTGTTGAACACCACCTTGGTTATCCCTTGTATGTGTCGCGGTCAACAGCGCCCACTTGCTCACCCGTGTCAGTCAGTCAAGCCTGTCTGTCACTGCCCGTTCCTCCTATGCAGCACACGTGGGGTTTAAAGTCGCTGCATGCCCGCCACCGGCCCTCGCCAGCGCACCGATTGGACACGACCGCGCGTTGGCCTCGCAGTCTCGACTCAGATGCGCTGTGTCAGATTCGTTCACCACGCAGAACAACCAATACGCCCAAACTATACAGTAGTCCGTAGCGTGCATTGGCCAAAGTTTGAACAAGGTTACGATAGTCAGCAATCAGCGGGACCCCATTTTTTGTTTGTTTCGTCAAAGGAGCCGCCGCACGGCCCGCGTCGCGACGTCGTCGTCCGTCGTCCGTCGTCCATCGTCCATCGTCCATCGTCTGCTGCGCAATGACCTCCCACGCTCACGCCATGTCGGGGCCTCCTCCAATCTGGCCCCAGGCAATGCACGCACATGCACTGCCGCCGCCGCCGCCGCCGCTTCTGCAGCTGCTGTTGAATGCTTATTCTCAAGTACTCGGTGCAATGTTACCCGTCATTTCTGACTGATTGATCCTGATCCCAACCTGCGCGGCATCTGCTGCTCGCCCATCGTGTCATCGTCGTCCCCGGCATCCAGCAGGCGCGCCCACCGTCGTCTACGACTCAACGGGGAAGGAGGGCCATGATCAGATCGTCGTCCCCCCGCATGCACAAGCTTCCAGGTTTGCCGCGCCCGCGCCCACCGCCGGCAGCCCGCTCAAGCCCGCCTGTCACCTGCAACTTTCAGCGCCCCCCTGTGGCTTCATATATATGTCACTTCCATCTTCAAGACGCGTCCTGCAGGGCCGGGCACGGACCGCGCGGCTCCCCCGACGTACAGTACCTACGTCACGGCGGCCGAGGCATGGCAAACGCCGGGCGAGCACCAGCACCATCACAAGCATTACCGGCACCATCGCCAACACCAGCGCCAACACCAGCGCCCAGCAGGGCTGACGCGCCAGAGTCTCGGTCTGCCACAGCACCAGCTTGGATCCTCCCCGTCGCCGCCCTCGCGCCACGGCCACGGCCACAATGATCGTTCGTTGTGCAGCGCGCAGCGTCCGTTGAAAAGGCCGGCCTGCCATCGAGATGCGAGTAGGCCCCCAGTCCCTGTGCATGCAGGCAGGCGCGCCCCGCTACGGACGGAGGGGCCCAGTCTCCATGTATAACGTCCTGCTGGTATAAAGTCCGCTTCTGCTCCGGGACAAATGGCCCAGTTTCCTAAACCAGCCCCATCTCCGTGATTATATCAAGGCCGGGCTGGCGCGCTGAAACTCATACCATAGGACCGTGCACACGATCCCGTAGCGGATATATCCGTCTCGGCCGAGTTGAGGAATGAAGACTTGCCTGTCAGCTTGCGGTCCGGCGCCCGCGCCGAAGCAGCATCGTCATCGTTACCGCATAAGCTGGTATATATAGACGGCTCTTCCAGGCCACCGAATGCAACCCCGTCCCACACGCCGGGACTCGCGGCCCCTGGCATGCTGAACCTGGTCGTCGAGCACGTGCGTTAGATATCCAATTATGTCGTATCATTGCGGCTCGATGCCTAACGTATGTACATGCGTTTCCACCTCTTTATCAACACCTCTCATTACATCATCCGTAACCGGCGGATGATCCGTCTCCTCATGAAGATGGCCAACGCGATGCCCACGCAGAAAAAGATGATCAGGTTCGCCCGCGCCCCGATGGCCGTGATGAGCTGCGCGTCGTACGAGTGCCACGACGAGCTCCCCAGATGCTCGAAGAGGGGCGTCACGACGCGGCCGTTGAGGCTGTGCAGCGGCCCCGGGAGCACCTTGAAGTTGGAGCGGTCGGGCTGGTTGGTGTGGATGACCGAGGCGAAGTGGCCGCCCGTGCTGAACATGACCGTCGCGTACGGCAGGCCGAACCAGTGCTTGTCGTACAGGGGCAGGTTCCGGAGGATCTCGCCGATGAAGGCGTTGGCCTTGGCCGCCATCATGAAGCTGATGGAGAAGCCAGTCGGGAAGGCCTCGGGCGCCACGAAGCCGAAACGGCGCAGGGGACCCAGCGAGCTCCTGCACTTGAGGTCCATGTCGAGGATAACGCCGCCGTACTCGTAGAGCACCATGTATCGGAGGGCATCGATGCGCTCAATGGGATATCTGTAGTTCTCCCACATGTCCCGCAGCTCGGGGAACTTGTCGGCCACGAGGGCGGCCGCGTCCTCGTCGGTCCATTGGTAGGCCTTCCAGCCCGGGTGGAGGTCCAGGCAGCTCTGGACGGCCTCTTGCCACGACTCCCGCCATTGGTCCTTGGTGGTGCCGAGGGCGATGTGGTGCAGGATGGGTGGCACGACGTCTTGGTAGGGGGCGGCGGACAGCTGGTTGCGGGTGTAGTTTGTAAAGGTGACGTCGAAGTTGTCGTGTGCTTCGGAGAGGATGAAATCGTCGGCGTCGTTGCGCCAGCTCGTCTTTAGCGTCGTCAGGGTCCACGAGATGTAGAGCAGGTTGCGGAAGCAGAAGACGCAGACGAGGGCTATGGCGAGGGCGGCCCAGAGGATGTGCTTTCTCCTCGACGAGGGCGCAGGGCCCTCATGTTGGAGCTTGACCATGGCGACGGCGCCCGCAGCGGCAGCAATCGACGAGGCGTCGGTTGGAGGGGGGCGAGGCGCGTGGCGCGCGAGGTGCGCAAGGGGCAGACGACGCACAGGTCGCTCGCTGTTGGTCCGGATGTTGGACCGGTCGATGGGATGGAGGAGCTCGTCGAAGTGTCTCAAGGTCGACGGGGGAAATGAGAAGCGCAGTCCGTACTCGTAAAGATGAGGTGGTCCGTCAAGAGGGCATGGTGGGACGATGCCGAGGCCGAAAGGAAGGAGAGTCGACGACGACGGGAAGGAAGACGAGGGGGACCAACGGGGTGTAAACGACGAGTTGGGGCAGGACGCTGGCCTGGGGGACGAGGGGGGGGAGTATGAGGAGGAGCAGGAGGCAAGGGAACTTGGGGAACTTGAGGTGGGTAGCGAGAAAGGTGCTTGAAGAAGGAGGCGACCAGGGGCGGGAAGGACGACGGCGGACGGCGATTTTGAGTGCCGTCAGGTGGTGTGGCTCCCCCGTCTGAGGAAGGACGGCGTCGAGATGAGGACGGGCTGCCAGGCCAGGCCACTGTTCTCCGTACCGTGTGTCAAGTGGGACTGATTGCGCGGGCGCGAGATGCTTGGCATTTCTGCCCATGCGTGTGTGAGTGTGTGTCTCGCGAGCGAGAGCGAGTGTGTCGGGCGGGCGGGCGTGTGTGTGCGTGTGTGCGCGTCCGCCGGCTTTGGGGGCGTGGCGTGGCCCGGCGGGAAAGAGGCGCTGGCGCAGCGCTGCTGCCGTCGCTGGGCGCTGCCCAGGTGTTGAGGCCCGCCAAGAGCGGCGCATCGGCCCTCCACTCGCACCTGCACCTCCCGCTGCAACCTCACCTCACGTCAATCGACAGCGCCCGGCGACGGCGTTGGCGACCGGCGACAGCGACAGCCAGAGTCAGTCGGTGGAGCACAGGACCTGAGGATGGATCTGCGACGCGGCCCCAGTTGAGTGCTCGGCGTTGGGGCCAAGCACCGCGACTCCGCCGTCATTGGCCCGCCTCCAGGCCGGCGCACCCCTGACTAGAGCACCTGCTGGCCGCTGGACCCAGGCGACCCAGATCAAGCTTTTTTCTCTTTGGCTGGCGCGGCCCTTTACCCAGAAATTGGCTGAACGTCAGAATCTTAACTGTGCGCGACGACAGCATCCGCCCCATGACAGACCCCCAGGGGCACGGCACTGGGCCACTCACTACCCAAGGGCACCCAAGGCGAGTGGATGGATGGACGCTGGAACCCACCGGCCGACCCCTTTTCGGCACCGTCTGGGGCGGGCGTTCCACTGAAGAGGCCTCGGCGTGGCCACTGACGATGGCGCTGCATCGCTGCGTCGCAAAGGCAGACGCCCGCGGGCGCGCGGGGCTGGCACCAGCTGGACCTTGCTAGACGACGGCGGCGTCGCCACACAACGCGCGGCTGGACTCTCTCGCTCGATGCAGGTGCGCTGTGGGCGAGGTCGTCAATCGTCTGTTCCCCTCGGCCGACCGCTGGCGGTGGTGGTGCCATATGAGCGATGACATCGCCTCGCTCCGCGACGCTACCTAACGTACGTACAAGTACGGATACTTGCAGTGGGATGCAGCGCCAGTCGTCGAGGAAGCGTCGAGCGTCGACCGCCCGTTCCCCCCGCCGTCGTCGGCGCCGAAGCGGCCCATCCCACGACAACAACAACAACAACACCACCAACAAGAGTCCGCCTGCATGCCGGGTTGCCCCAGAACAAGACGCTGCTCATGGCGCAGCGGCGTATCAGACGCACCATCAGACGCACCTCATCCTCGCGCGCGCGCACGTACACGTAATCGTTTTGGGACCGACATCAGACGGGTCAAGCGCGACGACGGCCGTGACGAGGGGGACGGGGGAGGGGATGGTGAACCTGCCGAGCCGGCTTGGCATTTTTTTTTTTTTCGCTCTGGAGTCTGGAGTCTCAGGCAGCGCGACAACCGCCAGACAGTGAATGAGTGAGTGAGTGAGTCGGGGGGGACCCTGAGAGTGTCCACCGCAGCGGAGGAGGCCGCCCACCGCCCCCAAGCCCAAGCCCAAGCCCAAGGCCACTGGCGGAACGGCACTGGGGAAACTGGATTCGAGTCGAGATGCCCCGTACCTACGGCTTTTCGTTGCGCCGAATGCCGCTGCTGGCGCGTCTGGCTCCTCGGCGCTGCACGGAACCTGCACCTGCAGCGGCGTGCAGGGGACGCGCGACAGGGCCGGTACTGGCTGCACGCCGTCGACTCGTACGGCGCACCCGGTATCCGGCCGGTACCTGCCTACAGCACCGCCACCCCAGCGAGGCCCCGTCTGTCCACTGAGGTCCGGCAGCACGGCAACGTCATCGCGGGTTTGCACCTGCCGACCGGGGCCGACCCAACTCGCAGCTCCAGCCAACCACCCCGATCCTCAACGACCGGACTCGACTCGGCGAGCTGCAAGCCACCAATTCTCACGGCATCCGTCTTCCGGGAGCCATCCGCCGACAATGGCCAGCTCCCGCGTCCTTGGCCCGCAGCTTCGCCTGCTGTCGCCGGGCCTCTCGCGGCCGGCCCTCGCCCCCAATGGCTGCCGCCGCGCCGCCCTCGCCCTGCCCCGGCTTTCCGTCCGTTGCAAGTCCGGCCCGTACGGCTACACGCAGGCAAAGGCCCTCGTCTACGCCAAGAACGGCGAGCCCGCCGATGTCCTCAAGTGCGCTCGCGATTGACCTCCCCGGCGTCTCGAGTCGTCATCGCTGACCGTCCCCAGGCTTCACACGCACTCCATCTCCCCGTCCATACCCTCCACGTCGGTCCTCGTCCGCTGCCTCGCCGCCCCCATCAACCCAGCCGACATCAACACCATCCAGGGCACCTACGGCTCCAAGCAGCCCCTCACGTCGCTCATAGGCACCTCGGAGCCGTCGGCCGTCCCCGGCAATGAGGGCGTCTTCGAGGTCCTCGCCACGGGGAGCCCCCAGGCCGACCTGAAAAAGGGCGACTGGGTCATCCCCGCGGCGTCGCAGATCGGCACCTGGAGGACACACGCCGTCTTCGCCGCCGACGAGCTGCTCAAGGTCGACAAGGAGGGCCTGACGCCGACCCAGGTCTCCCTCGTCAGCGTGAACCCGTGCACCGCGTATCGAATCCTGCGCTCGTACGGCCCCAGCGCCGGCATCAAGGCCGCGCTCGGCATGCGGCCCCTCGACGTCGGATCGGGCCAGTGGTTCATCCAAAACGGAGCCAACTCGGGCGTCGGCAGGGCCGCCATCCAGTTCGGCAAGCTGTGGGGCCTGCGCAGCATCAACATCATCCGCGACCGCGACACCATGGAGGCCACGGACGCCCTGAAGCAGGAGCTGCACGACCTCGGCGCCGACGTGGTTGTCCCCGAGTCGCAGTTCCTCTCCCGCGAGTGGAAGGACCGGCTCGCGGAAATCACCCGCAAGGGCCGCGAGCAGATCGGCCTCGGCCTTAACTGCGTCGGCGGCAAGTCGGCGACGGCCCTCGCGCGCTCCCTCGGCGAGGGCGCCACGCTCGTCTCGTACGGCGGCATGGCCAAGCAGCCCGTCGCCCTCCCCGTCGGCCTGCTCATCTTCAAGGACATTCGCTTCGTCGGCTTCTGGCTCTCCAAGTGGAACCAGCAGGACGTCGTCGGGCGGCGGCACATGGTCGCCGACATCCTCGGCCTCATGCGTGACGGCAAGTTTCGCGACGCGCCCGTCGACGAGGTCAAGTGGGACTGGGACACGGAGGAGGCGACGCTGCGCGACGCGGCGCAGCGCGGCCTTCAGGGGTTCAGGCAAGGCAAGGGGGTCTTCGTCTTTGGCGATACCTGAGCTGTATATCACACAAACAAACTACACAGAAATAATACCCAAAGCAAAAGGAAGCTGTCCCGGTTTTCCCCAATCTAACCAACAACGCCTGTGCCTCTGACCCAGACTCCGTCCGACGCCGGTCTAAGCAAGAAGAGAGAAAAGGGCCCCCGGTCTGTTCGAGGCCCGAAACACGCGTATCAAACCACTGCTAACCGCCATGCAGCCGGCCGGCCAAAATACGGCACCAGACAGCACAAATCCACGGTCCAGCGTCAAAGACCTAGCTAGCCGGCCAATCAAGCACCACCATTAGCATCAATATCATCATCAGCATGTCCTCTTCCATCGAGCAACACCCACCCCTCGTCCTCCTCCACGTCCTCCTCCTCCTCCTCCTCCTCTGGTATCCTGAGCAGCCAGGCCACCGAGCAGAGCGCGATCCACCACGCGTTGGTGCCCATGGCGGCGAGCACGAGAGGCGGGAAGGCCAGCCAGTTCGCCTCGTGCTCGGCGAACCACATGTGTGTCATCGGTCGGTCGGCTGGCGGACGGAACCGACACCGACCGACACCGACTGACGGACGGACTGGCTGACTGACCAATCGACCGGCTCTACCGTGTCCCTGTTCAGCCCGTGTTGCCTTTCTCGTGACGACCGAGCGAGCGACAGGGCCCGCACCGTTGTCTCTTTCCCAGTACCAGCGCGAGACGTGATGTGCCGGGACGGTTTGGCAGACCCGGGACGGGGGTTAGGGCCCCGATGTTGATGTCGATGTCGATGTCGATGTCGTTGCGATGGTCCGCGGGCAGGTGCTCAGTCCTCCGCGTGCGAGGAGACCTGCGAGGACGTGTCTAAACAACACTCGCTCTGGCTGGTGGTAGGGGGGACGTTGAAGAGGATTCGAGCGAAAATCAGAATTTGGACTCGTCGTATGAACCACCAGGTCCAGAGCAGTCCTCGCCAGGCCAGGGGGGCTGGTGTGTCGACGGCGGAGGCGGAGGCGGAGGCGGCGGCGGCGGCGTGATTGTGGTTTGAGTGCGCGCTTGCAGCATCGCCGTCATCTCGCTCGTCTTGACTGGTGCAGCTGTGGCTGTCGCTGTCACCGGCGTTGTCGTCGTTGTTGTCGTCGCCATCCTCATCATCATCCCCATC
Source organism: Purpureocillium lavendulum (assembly GCA_029168975.1). Lineage (NCBI taxonomy): Eukaryota > Fungi > Ascomycota > Sordariomycetes > Hypocreales > Ophiocordycipitaceae > Purpureocillium > Purpureocillium lavendulum. The sequence continues at coordinate 893,768 of JAQHRD010000002.1, read as the reverse complement.
ATCATCGTCCTCCTCCTCATCATCCTCCTCATCATCCTCATCGTCCTCATCGTCCTCATCGTCCTCATCGTCATCATCGTCATCATCGTCATCATCGTCATCATCGTCATCATCGTCATCATCGTCATCATCGTCGTCCTCCTCATCCTCATCGTCCTCATCATCGTCCTCATCATCGTCCTCATCATCATCCTCATCATCATCCTCATCATCATCCTCATCATCATCCTCATCATCTTCCTCTTCCTCATCATCCCCGGGACGCCCACAGAGAGGACAGCAACGACAGCGACGACGATAACGGTCGCTGTCGTCGCTGTCGGCATCCGCTTCATCCCCCTCACTGTCGTCCTCCTCCTCACTGTCATCCTCCTCCTCACTGCTATCCTCCTCCTTACTATCATCCTCCTCGCCACTTTCATCCTCTTCCTCACTGTCATCCTCCTCCTCCTCACCGTTATCCTCTTCCTCACTGTCATCCCCTTCATCGCCATCGTCCTCATCGCTGTCATCGCCCCCCTCATCCTCCTCACCATCATCCTCCTCATCACCACCATCCACGCCGCCATAAGTCTCATCGCGGTCGTATTCGTCGTCTTCATTCCCATCACGAGGAGTCTCGTCGCGGTCGTATTCGTCGTCCGCATTCCGCCAGTCTCCCTTCTCGTACATCCACGCCGCGACGGCGTCTCGCCACGACAAGATGCCATCCAGCCCCTCCAGGGTCAGCTGCTCGAAGTCCACCTCGAACTGGTCGTCGCCGTACTCCAGACGCCCGGGACACATGCCGTTGTAGCGGCTCCAGCGCTCAGACACGTAGCCCGACGACTGCGTCCCCGTCTCCAACACCGTCTGCACGTCTGCCGACCCCTCCGGCAGACTCGGTGCGTACGCGAGGTTGGCGAGGAGGTTGGCTGCTGTCAGGGGCGTCCCGAATGGTCGAACCTTGCCGTTGTCGTCGAGCGTCTCCCACGGCTCGCAGTTGTTCCAGTCTTTGTAGCGGCGGTACCCGCGCAGCCAAGCACGCTCGGCCTCACGCCGGTGCGCCCGGTTTTCGGCAGTGTATCCGTAGACGCAGCGCTTCACGGCGCGGCAGTCCTCGCGCCGGACGAACTGCACCGCGAGCATCCGGCCCCCGATGGCCCTGCGCAGGGGCACGGCGTCCCACTCGCGGCCGCGGACCGCCCACCGGACCAACGCGCCGTTGCTGGCCCAGGGATCCTCGATGTTGTCGTTCCAGAAGTAGAGGGCGAGCGGCACCCCGTGCGACGACACCATCGCCCTCATGATGCCTCCCGAGCGCAGCGCGAACCGCTTGACCATGCGCTTGATCTCGGCGAGCTCCTGCTTGCTGTGCCCCGGCGGCAGGCGTCCGTCGAGCACCGAGTCCCGCGCGAGGACGAGCGCCGAGTCCAGGGGGTGGACGGCGGACATCATGCCCGCGGTGAAGACGGTCCCGGGCGTCTCGGGCTCGTGGAAGCGCGCGTGCGTCTCCTGCAGGACGCGCATGATGCGCGCAAACGGCCACGGCATCGTGCCCTCGCCGTATATGGCGACCTTGTACGAGTACTTTGCCACCTTGAGGAGCATCCGGTTCCACCGTCGGGTAGGGGCCGACACTGCGCGGCCAGGTGGGAAGGCTCCGTGGTCGAAGCAGTCTGCGTATGCGTCGTTGACCATCTTCTCTCGGGTGACCTCGTTGATGATGGTGCAGACGCGACCCATCAGCGAGCTCCAAGGCGACACCGCCCTGCGAGGGTCGTGCAGAAAGGACCACAGGTACCGCGCCCGGAGGTTGTCCCAGTCCAGCCGGGCGAGCTGGTCCAAGATGCACCAGTACGTCTGCTCGCGCCTGGCCTTTGTGAGCGCCCTCACGCCTCTCTGAATGAACCCATGGCTGTCGTCGCCGCCGCCGTCGTCCGAGGACCCGGACTGCAGCGACGCCCGAAGCGCACGGCACGCTTTGATGAACGAGTCGAGGGCAGCCGTCGTGCGCGGCGTAAAGGCACCGCGCTCCAAGCCCCATCTGAGGCACGACTCGGCGGTCATGCATGCCTCAAAAGGGTACCGCCATTTGTATGTATAGACGGCCTGCGCATGATAAGGGAAGATCATGAGGAAGGCCTCCGTACCGGCCGCGAGCTCGTCAAAGCTAGGGTCGAAGGGGTCTTCAAATATTAAGCGTGGGGGGAGGCAGTACGTTGTCTGACACCATTCCCCGACCCTACCTGCATGGCAAATCGGCGGTAATGGAGAGAAAGGCGCCGTAAACGACGCCGGCCGTCTCTCGTCCGCGTATATGTCGGTCTGGTGCCCGCCCTGGGGAGGCGGGGGGTAGTGGCAGAGCATGGGTGCGAGTCAGAAAGGGCCCGGATGCTCCAAATCATATACTGCGGAGTATATCCCCCAGAGAATACAATGTAGATGTTGGACCGCGAAGGATGTACTGCGGAAGGTGAGTAAAGTATGCCGGGCTGCAGCGAGTATAAACCGGAGTCGAGACTGGAGAGAGAAGGCAAAGGAGAATCTTGATCTCGCCAGGCGGAGGAGAGTAACCCACGAGGGAAGAAGCAGTCGACGACACACTTGACATCGATGATCACACCGGCCCTTGAGAAAGGAGAGGGGTCTGTGAGAACCATTTGCCGAAGATGGTGCTGAATTACCAGAACGGCCATCTTTACTCACAGGGGCATTGTGCCATATTATATGGCCAGCCCTTGGGCAAGACCTGCGCGCCATCCTCCCCTATTTACATTGCCAGTCGGTTAACGCTGTGCTCCCCGCGTTCTTTAAAGAAATTTTCCCCTGCGACACTCGGGTCATGGTTCAAGCTGCACCAGTGTGGGCGGGCATTTGGTCTGGAACTAGCAGCGTCGTCGAGAACTAACACCAGGCTAAGGCAAGGGGCCAGGTAAGGCTTATTCATATACTTCGCGGCACTGTTTACAGGTATGTGACGGTTGGGAGTTACTCCCGATTAGAAAACTTCGCGACACCATAGGAGCCAGAGCCATGTCGGTCAGCAGACGCATAAAGAGCGCCGAGGGCAAACTCAAATGGAGCACGGGTGGCTTGTTGGGCACGCGAGAACTAGCTGTAACTTTGCCAATGATGACTCTTGTCTTGAGCTACACCGAGGCTGAACCGACACGAGGCAGCGTTGATCCTTGGGACAGCCAGCGGCCTGCCAGCCCTCAGGCCCTGAGCGCCTGCGCCCACTCGTGGAGTTTGTCGATGACGACGGGCGCAAAAGCAGTGAGCGTCCCGTCGATGACGTTTCCAAAGTAAACAATGGCCTCTTCCTCGCTGAGTTCGAGGTGGAACCGTTCGCGCACCTTCATAACGGCCTTGTCCGGCTCTAGGCGGATGTCGGGGATGTTGGCGTGCACCATGAGGCTGAAGAGGTTGAGGATCAGGTTGGACGACTTGCGCAGCGCCGTGTACGCCATGAAGCAGTACTGTCTAAACTTTTGGTAGTGCTCCGAGTTCACGCCACCCATGCACTCGACCATCTCCTTGGAGAGCTTCATGACGGGAGCAAACGGCTTCGGGTCGCGACCCAGGATGAAGCCAAAGTCGGCGTGGAAGAAGTGCCCGTCGGGCGCGAGGAGGAGGTTGTCGAGGTGGCGGTCGCCGACGCCGAGGATATAGGTGATGACGCAATAGCCTGCGCAGGATTTTACGTAGGTATCGAGGGTCTCCTGCCGCACGCCCAGGGGCTGCCTGTCGTCGGGATTGTGGTGCCGCAGGTACGCCAAAGCTGGGTTGGTCTTGAACTTGTTGACAATGCTCGACAAGCTCTGCGACTGCACGAACTGGGAGGCGCCAGCGGTGGTGCTCGTCGCGAGGATCTTATACGGGGACAGCTTCAGGTCCAGGTTTTCCTTTTGGAGGAGCTGGTCCATGAGAGTGATGATCTGGATCACGAGCTGATCTTGCCTCAGGTCGTCACCCAGCTTGTAGATGATGGGATACGTGCTCCCGTTGGCGGTCTTGAAGGTGCACTTGATGGGGTTCAGAGACGACTTGAATACCATGACCTGGTCCGGCGCGACACCAGTGACCTTGATGGAGGGGTCCAGGGGAAATGGCAGAGGCGGGTCGATGGTGACGAGCTCGTTCTTGGGGTCGGCCAAGAAGTTCTTGACCCGGTCCACCTTCTTTGCGATGGATTCGTTGGAGACTTTGACTTCGGCGGCAATCTTGGACAGTATGGCCATCATTTCGGCCTGTCGTAGCAGTGTCTTGCGATCTTCCGCGCCTTCAGGCTGGTTGACAAGCTCGGCCATGAAGTCGTACGCGACTTTGCGGTAGATGTTCCGATTGTCGATGCCTTGCTCCGGGCTGTGGTCGTCGCACTCGACCATCAGGTACCAGTAAAAGTAGTTGCCGAGCATGAAGTTGGCCGCAGCGCGCTGGATCAGGAAGCGCGCGAGGGACGAGTCTTGAGTGCTCTCGTGATCCGAGTCGGCGGAGATGTGCTCGTACTTGAGGGCCTGAACCAGTTGAAGCAGATAGAGTAGCAGCTCCTTGTCGTCGGCCTTGCGCAGGCGGTCCACAGCGTACGAGCGGACTGCGGGGTTGTCAAACGACGGGCCAAGCAGCTCAAGGGCATCGTCGACGTCAATCTCGGTCCATCGTCCGAGGACCTGGATCGCCTGCTTGGACTCGCTCTGGTCGCTCCAGTTGACCGACTTGACAAATTTGGTCAAGGCCCTCTTGTCGCGGGTCAGGTGATACCTAAATTTCCAGACCAGATCCGCTTCTTCGGGCGAGAGGATGTGGGTGGGCGAGTACGACATGATCATGTTGAGCTCGTCGCGAACCTTGGCATTGGGCTTGAGATCCTTGTCCAAAATGCCGTGTCGGTGGGAGCTTCGAAAGAGCCGGCGGTGCTTTGCTTCGGCAGGGTTATCTCTCTGCCCGACTTCGGGGTCATACACCTTGATGAGTCGGGAACCGAGTCCGTCGGTGCTCTCTCCGAGCGCGTTGATCCCCGGGCCGAACTGGACTTGAGGCTGGTGCTGAGCGAGGTTGCCCTGGGACAGCGAAATCGACTGCAGGGACGATATCGGCGGGGGGTCGTATTCATGATCTGCAAAGACGACGGGAAAGTCGAAGCGCGGCAGCTCGACGTTGAGCAGAAAGGTGGACGTGCCCGTCCGTCCATCATCGATGGAGTCCTCATCATCATCTTGGTTGTCATTGGCGCCGTCGCCGTTGACCGCACGCTGACGCTGAAGCATCTTCATGGACGACTTGGCCGCCTGCAGCCCGCGCTTCTCGAAGCTACGAAAGACCATCTGATCGAGCCAGTCCACGCGCGGGATCTCGCCCATCTCGTGCTTCTTGAAGAGCTTCTCCATCCTGTCTAGTTCCTCGGCATCCTTGTCCAGGACGGCCGCATCGGCGCCCTTGGAGCCGGGACGTTTCCTGGTCGAGATGAGGGCCGGAGTTCTTGAGTTGTCAGTGCCGTCGGCGTGCTTGTGCCTGTGAACGAGGCACTTCTGGCGGCCCTTTTGCACCTGGTTTTCGGCGTCGAACATGGGAAGGGTGGTGCCGCCGAAGGGGATAGCGTGATCGGACGCGTGTTTGCCGCCGGCGGGTGATAGGTCCCATATTGTGATGGCGAGACGCGCATTTACTGGCAATTGCTTGTAGGATATGGGCAGCTGGAGCCACTCGTTCCATCTATGTGCGACCAGTCAGCGCGTGCCCCGAGTCGGCATCTATTAGTTGAGCTGGCATACTTTCGCTCTGATCGAAATGCCTTGTAGGCGGTTTGTACAGGAACAGTGAGCGGCTTGGATCCCGCCCAGACCTGGACGGTGACGAAGAGATCGGAGTGCGGACTGGCTGGTAAGCTTCCTGTCAACGGCTCGTCGAGGGACGGGGTTGGCACCTTGTATTGGATCCAACGTGCCGCAAGTCGGGCCGGTCGAGCAGGGTAGAGTATTTGACGGGCGGCTCGTCACCCTCGAGGTTCATGCTGCATCGTAGCAGAGTCAGCAAGGCAAGTTGCGCGGTGAGGGTTTCCGTCGCGGGGTGTGGCCATCGTACATGCGAACGCTGATGGGGTGGTCGACGTCCTTGGACCCCGCAAAGGAAAAGGGATCCATTCTCCCGTAGTCGGTCATGATGGCGGCGGCGGCGGCGGCAGCGCGAGCCTCATGTCATTCTGGGAGTGGGAGAGGCGCGCTCGGGACGAGGCGAGGCGCAGGTGTCGCGAGCGGTGGTGATGGTGAATGATGGAAGTTCATGGGCGCGCATAACGGTGCATGCTGGAAGCCGCCCGCGCTACGTAAGGTGCTGTAGTACGCTACGAAGTAGGTACCTTGGGTACCTCGAGCGAGCTGGTGTGGGGTGCTCGCCCCAGGGCGATCTCGTGCACCTGCACGCGTGAGCCTGGGCCCAGCCCAGTGGACGCACCCCGACGGGACCAGTGGACAACACCACAGCGGGTCCCCGTCGACATCACTGTACGAGGACGGCAATGACGGATTTGCGCCATACCTTAGCCATGTCGACCTGGCGTCACATGACGCGCGCGCCAGTCACGTCGTGCAGATGTGCGATTCGAGGGGCGTAGAAAAAAGAAATTCTATGAATTAATCGGTACTATCGTACTTCCTATCTTGGGCTGTTCAATCTCGATTACCTGAGCATCCGTGGAAAAGCAACCTCAACTCCATGTGCGGCCCGTAGCCGTGTGGTATCTCTCGCGTGCATCGATCCATTTCTTACAACAGCAAGAACAAGACAACCCCCGAAACGATTCAATCTTTACTTCTTGCCCTCAATGTGCCACTTGAAGACCTTGGTAAAGACCTCCTTGCCGTCGCCCTCGAGGGTGTCGCCGTGGCAGGGCACGAGGGTGACAAAGTCCCAGGCGGCGATGCGCTTGACGCTCTCGGTGAGGCTCGCGCGGTCCTTGGACAGGTACCAGTTGGCGCGGCGGACCCAGGTGGGCTCCGAGTCCTTGGTGCCCTGGGCGCCGAGGAAGACGCGCTCGAGCAGGCCGCCGCTCTTGTTGCGCTCGGCCTCGGGCACGCGGCTGTACTGCTCGGTGGCGGGCAGGTTGAAGAGCAGGTCGGCCTCGATGAGGACGCGGTCCGGGCGGTAGAAGAAGACGAGCTCGAGGTTGGGGTGGCCGTCGACGAACTCGTAGTCGAAGTCGGCGTCAAAGTCGCCGCCGATGCGCGTCTCCTTCTTGTTGGCCTTTGTGAAGACGACGTCGAAGCGCTCCGTCCCGATCTTGGCGTCGCTGCCCGCGGCCTTGTCGCGCTTCTCCTGCAGGCCCTCGACGCCCACGAGCTTGGCCCCCGGGAACGCCTTGGACCACTCGGAGATGAAGATGTGGTGCTCAAAGTCGAGCGCGACGATGTACGCCACCTGCCCGCCCATCTCCTCCACCTTGGCCTTGGCGTCGTCGGTCAGCGCCGTGGGCGAGAAGACGGCGAGGGCGCCTGAGCTGAGCTTGACTGCAGGGCATGTCTGTCAGTAACCATGATTTGCCATGATCTGGGAGAACGACGGTGCGGGTCGGTCGAGGTCGACGCTGGGTATACGATTGAGTACAGGGTTTACGAGTACATACCGACGGTGCCGCGGCCGCCAATCTTGATCTTGCCGAACCGCGAGAAGGGGACGGAAAAGGTGGCGACGTTGGGCGTGACATTGCGGATGACCATGAGGTCCGCCGGGTTGGAGGGAATGAGCCCGGCCGACATGTTGGCTGTCGTCGACGAAGCTACCGTTGTGTTTGCTGTTGTTGTTGCTGTTGCTGCTGCTGCTGCTATGGCCAATGCCGATGCCAACACGACGACTCTGGATGCGCGTCTCCGAGGCGGTTTACCGATTGTCTGCGGCTCAAGCTGAGAGTGTCTGGACGATGCGAAGCGGCGTTGCTGCTGAAGCTGGAAGTGAAGCTGAAGCCGTTTCCGTGATTGCGTGGTTCCTGATGATGAGCTCCTCGCCGTCGCGACTGCAGCAGGCACAGAGTTTATAACAAACGCCGCGGCGGCAGCTCCGTCGATGACGCAAAGCCGCCCCGGCACAGCTAGCGGCGGCCGGCTCGACAACGACGGCGACGGCGACGAGGACGAGGGCGACACCACCCGTCGCCGTTGACGGGGCCACTGCACCGGGCTGGCGCTCCAGCCCTGCCCCAGCCGCGGGCCACCGCCTCGCATGACAAATGCTGCGACGAGGCTGCGCGGGCCCGGAGAATATGGAATCATCACGTCCCGAGGTGGTGTGTGAGTGTGAGTGTGAGCGCGTGTGTGCGCGTGTACTTGGTACGGGCACCACTCCGTTCGCCGGCGCGGGTATCAAGCTTGCCCCGGTTCTCGGCGCATGGCTTGCGGGTACGAGTACAGAGATGGGCGGGAACTCGACGGGACCCGGGGACCGAGAACTACGAGTACGAGTACTCGTCCAGATGGCGCGAGCGAAAGGACACCTCACTGAGCGTTGAGCAAAGGGGCCTGACAAACCCTCCACTGGCGGTTCCCGGGACGGACCAACTCGCACGAAAACGGGCCATGCCTAGGCACAACTACGAGGAGTACTCCGCAGGCATGGCGTGTGTCAGAACTCACCTGCTGGGGCCATGGACGGAAGGCAAGGGAAAAAAAGCTTGGGCCCATTCCTCCAAGCCCGCAGCAATTCGATCCATGACATCAGCAACTCAAATCATATAATCCACCAATTCGACAAGCGCCCAGCAGGGGTGGCTTGGGACGGACAGGGGGGCGCCATGGCGTGCGCCACGCGGACCTGCAGCGCCTTGCAGCGCCTGCAGCGCATCCACCGCTTCGGCGCCGGCGGGGCTCGAGCTCGCTAGGTCTGGACTCCGGACCTCCATGGCACCTCCCCGCCAGGACTCGACTGGCTGTGCCTACCGAGGCTCGGCGGAGCCGCCGGGCCTGGGACCTGATGATGAGGTGACGGGAGGTGCGAGGCCCCGTCCGAGGTTCGACTGGCAGCCCGCTCCGGCGCGCCGGGAGGGGAGCCCCTGCAGATCCCGCCGCGCCGGTGAGAAGTTAGACGGGACAGGTCCAGGGCCGGGATGTGCTTTTTATTTCTGATTGTCAGCGAAATAATAAGGTACCGTACCTGGGCAGGTCGTGGACTGCAGAGTGCAGGGTTGCATGATTCCATACTCTGACGCGAGGAGGCGATTCAGACGTCCGCAGGCGGACACGATAATGTCAATAGCTTCGCTTCGCCCTCACCTGATCTGAAGATGGGGGGAGCGGCTGAGCTGCCCGTGGCTTAATGGTAAGGAAGTTGGGAAGATAGATACCAAGTAGTCACTGCAAGCCTGAGAGCGCACTCATACGGCACCCGCCAAGGCAATGCACGTCAGAAAAACGAGGCGCACCACCACGCTCATACGGGTCAAGTTCGGGCAGCGCTCGCACGCAGGAGCTGGCAAACGAATCTCCATTATCCCATCTATCAGAGACGCCGCTTCCTGGACGATATATACGTACGGCACCACCAATGGGCACTTAGGTCAGGTACCTACGAGTAGTACCTTGGTTACCACCTCGCAGAGGCGGCCGCGAGCACCCAACGGACGCGCATCACCACCGAGTCCGACCAGTCCCCATCACCAGCTCTGTGAGGAAGCATGCGAGACTCCAGCAGAAGCACACGGCGACGAAACCGAGCCCGAGCCGGCCAGCCAAGCGTGCCGCCAGCGCAGCTCGACGAAGTCGATCAGCTCGGCCACCACCACCACCACCACCACCACCATCGCTCCTTCCGCCGGACTTGTCCTTGTCCTTCCCGCTCATCTTCTCCTTTTCCCTCTCACGCTCCCTCTCCCTCTCCCTCTCCTTTTCCTTCTCTCTCTCCTTCTTCTTCTCCCCAGGCCCGCCGCCGCCGCCAAGCCACCCCCAGCGTCTCTCCACGTACGCGTGCACCTTGTCCGAGCTCAACACCGCGACCAGCACGCCGTCCCACGTCATCGCCAACGCCAGACGCACGGCGCGCTGGCCCCTGTCCACCCAGAGCGCCAGGTCGCCGCCCATGACGACGAGCGGCCGCATCGGGTCCTTGCCGCTGCGCGTCTGGCTCACCAGGTACACGCGCGTGTAGTCGTTGGCCTGTCGCCAGATGTGCCGCTGGTACAGGCACTCGACGAAGGCGATGAGCGACCCAAGCATGAGCATGAGCCGGAACGCCATCATCGCCGACTCGGGCGCCACCGGCAGGGGCCGTGCCATGCGCATCGCGCCCGCGCCCTGCGACGACGGCTTGCACTTCTCGAGGTCCGCCATGCGCACGAGCCGCGTCCGCGCAAGCAGCTTCCGGTGCCGGTACAGCATGCCCGACATCGTCGTCTTCCACAGGATGAGCATCCACGAGTACAGGTAGACGGCGACCTCGAGGCATGCCATGAAGTGCTCGAGGATGAAGGATCGGTATGTGATCGAGTCTGCGTGAGGTCGCGTGCACGGGACGCGCCACGACGGCAGGGTAAGATGTGACACATGAGCCACGGCCTGACCTGCCAGCGTCTGCACATCCAACGATGGCAGGCTAATCTGTGGCACGCGGGCCACGGCCTTGCCCGCGATATTCTGCAGGGCCCCCTTCAACATGTTGGCCCCTGCTGGCCCGACGCTCAGGAGCATCCCCGGCGTCGCGGTCTTGATGAATCTGATCAACCCTTTGCGTATCCACCTGGTGCCCTTTCCTTTCTCCGAAGGCAGCACCAGCCTCGTTTGCGATTTCGATCCCTGTAGCCTCCCGGAGTTGTCACCAACGGCGTCCCTCGTCCCCGAGGGCTTGCCCTTGAGCTTGTCGTTCTCTCGCTTCAGTGATTCCGCGGCCGTCTCATAGTCCTTGGCCCTCTTCTTCCAGTGTTTGATCTCCTTCTCCATGGCCGCAGTGTTGTGGGACATGCTGGCCTTCGATTGGCCCGATTTCTGCTGCGACGAAGAGGTCTGTCCTTCTTGTCCAGGGTCTTGCCCAGTCAGATTCTTGAGCCCCTGCCACAGACCAGACGCTGGGTTATTCGGCAACCAGCAGCTAGTATCGTCGCAGTCGAAGTCGCCACCAACCCGCTTCTGCAGGGTCACGAGCTTGGCTGACTTGTCCTTGAGCTGCGCGCGAAGGTCCTCGTTTTCCTTTGTGAGCTTCGCCTTCTCCTTGGCCAAGGCGTGCATGGCAGTCGTCTCGTCCTGGAACCTGTCGGCGCTTGGGGAGTGTGAGCTCTTGTGGACGCCCGCCTTGGCCTTGATGCTCGGCTGTTGATCCTTGGCCTGCACGTGTAGCTGCTGCTGTTGATCTTTGGCCTTCGTGTGTACCCGTTGATCCTTGGCTGTCTGGTGTAGCTGCTGGTCCTTGGTCTTGTGGTTCAGTTGTTGATCCTTGGCTGAGGGGTCCTTCGCCGAACGGTCCCTCTCTGGGCGCTCCCTCTCCGGACGCTCCCTCTCTGAACGGTCCCTCTCCGAACGGTCTCTATATGAACGGTCCCTCTCTGAGCGGTTCCTCTCTGAACGGTCCCTCTCTGAACGGTCCCTCTCTGAACGATCCCTCTCTAACCGATCCCTCTCCGGACGGTCCCTGTGTGAGCGGTCCCTCTCCGAACGGTCCCTCTCTGAACGATCCCTCTCTGGACGGCCGTACGAGTACATGTCGCGAGCGTCCGCCGCCCAACTCGAAGCTGAGCCAAGAGGGTCGTATCTGTCGTCGGCGGCACTTCGCCTCCTGGAGCCGCCCGTGGCCCTTTTCCGATTCGTGTCGTAGTCTCTGTTCATGATGGCGGCCACTCACGTTCTCAGTCCTGACAGGACGGGCAGACACCTCGTGGTCGTTTATAATTTGGCCCTCGTCGGAGTTGAGGAAAGATGCCGCGTCAGTCGAGGACGGACGGGCAGCGGCGAGCTCCCATGCCGCGCCATTTTGTAGACGTTCGACTTGGACCGTTTCAAATCTCCGAGGCGTCGGTCTTTGTCGCGGTGAAACCGCTTTCTTCCATCGTCTCGCTCGTCTATTTCTGGTAGATCTCTTTGAAGTTGTCGACACGGCGGAGCGCATGGTGGCTCGCGTCGCTCACTGCCCAGGACTGAAAGGCACGGCGTCGGCCCCGGCCTGGGTCTCGCTCAGTCGACAAAGCCGCGGCATCAACCGGGTGGAACCGGTGAACAATAGACACAACGCTGGGATTTCATCATGGTATCGCTCGTCGTACAAAATGGCCTTCTTACAGCGTCATAGCCCACGCCCACCCGGCGAAAGATCCCCCTCCCTGTGCTTTCATCATGATCATCGTCATCAGCTGTACCAACCGCGCGCGCCGGGGCCACCATGCGCCGCCTCCCTTCGGTGCTCAATCATAGGCTCCTTAAGGTCGAACACCTGTATGATCTCGCGCCACGTCTTCATGTCCATGGACAGCACGGCCTGCTGCTTGGCCGCGCTGTGACGAACCCCGCCTTCCTCGTCCGTTTCCCTATCAACAGGCTCTGCAAGGTACGTTAGTATGATGGGAGTGAGAAGATGGGGTAGCGTTGAGAAGACTCACCGAGGGCAGGTAGGTCGGAATCGTCAAAGTCGATGCGCACTCTCCCGTCGCGGACGAGGAAGCTGACGTAGAATATGTTTTCCACGGTCTGGGCGAAGGACTTTGGGTTGACGACGAATCTCATGAGGTCGATGCCGCCGGTGCTTCGCAAGCCGTGATCGTGCATGATTTTGGTCTTTTCGTCGTCGTCCATGTCGTCGTCTATTAGCTCCACGACGGTCTCCTGCGCTTCGCTCTGTATTTTCTGCAGCTGTTGAAGGATCTTGCCGCAGATGGCCGTCAGATCGTTCTCCTTCTTGGCGAGATCATCCACGTTGAGGACCTCTGGTCTCGTTTCCGTCAGATTATTCGGTCGGAAAGGCGCAGTTCGTTTTGTAATTTTGCGCGCCTTCTTCTCGACGGACAAGGGTCCGAGGAGGAAGCCCGGCAATGCTGGTCGTCGAATATTCGGCAGGCACGCAAACCGACCGAGATGGGGCCAGTTCATCATATCGCCCTCATCGCCAATGTCGTCGTCGTCATCGTACCCGCCTCTTTGCGTCCGTCGCCGGCGGTGCCTCTGGGTGCTGGACAGCTCGGGCGCATTGTCGTCTGATATGCCGCCGCCGCGCCGCATGTAGGTGATGCATTTGGAGACGAACTCGTCAACGTCAAGCCCCTGCGACAGGCTGCCCTGCGTCAGGCGCAGCGTCTTGCGGTACGAGAGGTCCGTGGTGGTGACGAGCAGCCTCGAGTCGATGGTGGCCTCCGTCGTCTGCTTCAGCTTCTTGGATAGCGCGTCGGCCTGGACGATGGTCTCGTGCAGGCCCTTGGAGTCCTTGCCGAGGAACTCTTCGCCGCGCTCCGTGACCTGGCGCAGCATGTCCCTGTACTCCTTCTGCACCATGCGCCGCTCCTCAACGGGCTGGTCGGGGTCGTATATGTCGTCGTCGAGCGCCTCCTCGTCATCATCATCGCTGCTGTCCGGTTGCGCCGTTCTTTGTCGGTGGTTTGGCTCGCCGTTGGCCATGTTGCCGCGCTTCCTCTTGCTGCCGGAGACTGTCCGCCCCTCGGATCGCTGTCTGACTGCCAGACCTGGCTGCACCGACGACGGCGAGGAGGGTGTCGCAGAGTCCTCCCCGGAGGAGGGGGACTGGACGCGCGTGGGCATCGCGCCTGGGGCCCTGCTGCGGACCGTAGAGCGTGCGCTGGTGGTTACGCCGACCGACGAATCGCGGTGCCCTGAGAAGTCTACGTCGGGTGGGCTTTTCCGCAGTGAAAAGCAGTGACGTCGGGATGTTGATTCGCGCGAGAGGGTCTTGACGTCGCGTCGGGACAAGGACCGTGGTTGACGCGACAAATTAACGACGGGCCGTCAGCCACAGGAAGGAGCGCCCCGCATTGCATCTTCCAGGCGCCCACACTCACACCAACGCTCACGCTAGTCTGCTCGCGCCTCTTTTAGCCTACCCTAGAGCGGCCTCGTTTCCATCACTTCCAAGATCTACGAAAACGATGGCTGCTGTTTATGGCTATCAATGCTCCTTCTCACAGATGCATGGGTATGGTGAGCTACAGACGGCTCGCGGGCAGACAAATGGTCCAGTCCGAGCATGTCTCGTTCTCTTGTGGTTGTCAACTCCGCGTCCCTGTCGCATGCAGTTGGGCCCGCCATGCCGGCGTCCAAATATCACAAGAGACAGTGGTGTCGCATTGGCAGCGGTATTGCCCTGCCTGGCGCGGCATGGTTCCGATGCAGGAAGCTGCATCGCGTACTGACGGGTTGCTGATGTTGCTGTGCGGTGTGCAGACCAGCACGTCCTTTGGGTCGTGGCGTGTAAGTGACAGACGGTTCGTTGCCTCACCACATGTCATGGGACAGCTCCCCAAGGGTGGGCAGGTGGTTTGCGCCCCGACTGTCCAGCAGACCTGACTAGCCGCCGAGGGATGGCAGACTCCGGCGGCTGGCCGCTGTGAGTTGGTGTGCGTCCACAACAAGCAGGTCGACTTGTGACCATCCCAGATGGAGCAGCGGGCGACGTCGCCGGCGCCGCTCCGGGGTCCGATATCTCGGGCCACATCGCGCCCCTGCCTCTGTGCATGAACAAAGGTTGCAAAAAAGCATATCCCAGGGCTTGCCTCGTGGCGCTCTTTCACCTTGTGGGCTACGCATCGCGCCTCCTGCAACTCAATATGAGGGCGGAGACCGAGGAGGCATGGACATGGCCAGCAACGCTGAGCGGTTTTGTTGCTCCGACGGGGAACCCCGTTTTCTGGCGGTGGCGGGCATCAGCACGGCGCCGAGACAGGCACCGACCACGCGGATCCTGCGTTGGGCTGCCACACGAGGCATGGGCCGCCTTCTAATCGTCGCCGTCAGGTCCAACGTCTGGCCTGGCGCATCCGCGGCGAGATGGTGTTGTCGAGAGGGAGGATTCCGTCAGCCACTCGGGCAAAACTGCAGCCCGGCCGCAGGACCCCCGAGCCCCTGGCCCGGACGACTACTGCACGTCGGGACCACAGCCTCTGAACCGCCCTCAACTCTGCGCGACGAGACGACAGCGTGGGGTGGGACTTTGGGGGCGCGGGCGAGGCGAGGCACACGAACACATACCCCCCTGAGCTTGCGGCTTGCAGGGCCAAGAGGCCAGACCGTATGGGTTCCGCTTCTGGACAGCGACGACTCGTAAGCCCCGTTGCTTCTGCCAGAATTGCGGTCTGAGAACGAGCATGAAAAGTTGACGGGCGCTCTGTTGTTATGCCTCGTGCCCATGGCACTGGGCAATGCTGGCATCTCGATGGACTACATCATGGGCTGGGTCCTGCTGGGAACAAGCACAGACGCCAAAACAAGGCACCGCCATAACGGGTGGAGAAGCCCCATCATCTCCCGCCGCTGCGGATTGTTTAAACGTGCGCGGCGCCTGGCGGCCGGAAGCGTCAGAGGAACTGGCAAGACTGCTTGGATGGCTGGACCGCAGTGCAACACCACCACCAGGACCGTGGCCCACCTTGGGAAAGAAACAAAGGACCCGCCCGTCGGAGGCTGGGAAACGGGAGGCTCGGGTTGCTGCTGCGCCCGTGGCTGTTGCGTGGTCGTGCGAATGTGATACGAGGTCGGATATTGTTGCGTGTTTTGTGCAGTTTGTTTGCTCTGGTTGGGTCGCAACAGAGCCAAGCCGACGTCTTGCAAGATTGATTGCATGCAACGCTGGCGACGGTTGCTCCTGCCACTATTTTTGGCCGACTGGTCCTGCCACGGGGGCCAATACGATGCAGGCAAGTAGGCGGTACCTTGCAAGGTGGAGGGAGGGAAGGAAGGTGCTAACGTCGGTAGGAGCCACTACGTAAGTTACTCCGTAGCACCTACCTTGCTTCCGAGTACGCACGAGTATGTGATGCACTATTGCACAGTGCTCTGTCGGGCGTTTGGCATCGCTACCACCGAACGGATGCCGATTCCGTCGCTGTTCCCATCGTCGACGCCCCTCATCAGCGCCAGAGAGTTTCCCCTCTTTCAACAGCGGAGGCGGCTCCCAGCAGCTCCACCACCCAAACCGTCTCTCCAACCACCAGCAACGTCAGCTGTCGCCCGTCCACCTCAGCCGCTGACGGTGGCCTCGAAACGGTGACCACACGACCGACCACACGACCACGCCTGGCTCAGGATGCCAACCGTTCGGGGGGCTTCGGCTTCCCGCCCCAGCGCCGCATCACCCCACCCCCGCGGGGCCACGCACGCCCGCAGGCTGTCTGCCCCCCGACGAGAAGCAGCCGCAAAGGGGACTCGCGCGCCGTCGAGTGGCACTGGGGTGAGTGCATTGGGGTGGTGCAGGTGCGCACGTCCACCTCCTGCTAACTTTACGTGCAGGTGTTCCAGCCCCGCCATGCCGTGGCGCATCGAGCGCCCGCGTACGAAGTACAAGGCAACCTGGAGCACGGAGGACGGAGCCCTCCTCGTGCGGCGCTGCTCGCTGGGGCCATTCGTGCAGATGGAGTGGGCAGTGGTACTACGCGTATGGTCCATGGACCACGGAGTCTGATGGACATGGACCCATGCGCTCGTTACCATGATAGCGATTTACCCCGCCATCCCGCAACGCCGTCTTGGCCGTGTAAGTGCCCCACGGAAACGGGCTCGTTGTCCACTAACCCGGAGCTGCTCTGCGCTGCAAGAGGCATGTTCCGGAAGTACCCAGCGGTGGTGCTTTGCTCGCAGACACGCCCACGATGCTTTATTACCCGCTCCCCAGCCCAGCCCAGCCCAGCCCAGCCCAGCCCAAGATGAGGTAGGTAGTCCAGCCCGTCCCTAGCTCAACGGCCCAGCTCGACGGCCCAGCTCGCGGCCCAGATGCGCCCAGCCCAGACCAGCCATGGAAGCTCCCCCCATCTCGCCGGCGCCCCTCCCCTCCCTCCCCCTCTCCCAAGCTGGCAGGGCACCAAGGGCACTTAGCTCCGCAGGTGCAAGGTACCTTGCCTCGCGTTGCTTCGTCCATGCCAAAAGAGTCTCAGTACTGCACGCGCCGCGCCTCCTCCTGTCTGCATGACGAGCTGTCCGTCTCCAGCCGACAAGTCTCTCCCGTCGCCGGTATCCACCCGCCAAGGGAGGCAACCCTCCCCCCCGTTTGGGTTATAAGCCGTGGCCGCCCATCGACGTTGACAGGCGGGCATGCGCCCGAGTGACGTCCTCTCCTTTCTTCTACCTCGTCGTCGACCTGCTCCGACGACCTCTAGCCCGGCTGTCTCCTTTGGTCGCACCTTGCGAGCCTCTGCAGTCGTCATCGCACCCGAGCAAAGCTGGTTTTTGCCTGGACCGACATCGTTGGTGGTGTATCTCGTGCTCGCCTCTTGATCCCCCGCTCAGTGCGACCTCACGTGTGCTCTCGTTCCCTCGCGCCATTAAGCACCGCTCAGCCGGTACGCGAAGTCCAGCACAGCAGGCACGCCCCAGAGGTGTCCCGAGTTGCCTCTGCCCCTTGTCATCTCGTTGCGGCTGTCGAGAGAGCCACATCTCGGAGAAGATCTTCTGTCTCGTCTTGTATGTCGACCTGATCTGTGCCGGCCTTTGAAACCACGCCACGGAGGCCACATCATCCGAGCACGCTCTGCACGTTGGTCTTGACTCTCAAGTCACCCATAACGGATCGGCCGCAGCGTACGTACACGACTTGTTCGTGTCCTTCTTCTGACCGTACTCCCTGCCCGCGCCCTCGGTGAGGCGTATTATCTACATAAGCTCGTGCACCTGAACCGATGCTCGGCCCGTTCTTTACGCACCCTTCTCCGCCCTTAACTTTCAACTCACTCGACTCTACCGGCCCATTATGACGGGAACTATTTCTATGCCTCGCTACAGCCACGACGACTTTGAGACGGCGTCGATTCGGTCTGCTGCCCCCTCATATGGTGAGTTTTATATGTGAATTCCAGGCGTTCTCCAGCATAGACGTCTGACTGGGACCTGCCCTCCCCATTGCCACCGGGATCGCATCTCACTAATACTCCTGGCAGTCTCTGAAGCTCCATCATATCACTCAACTGCCCAGCATTCTGATTCGGCACCGCCATACGCCCCTCGCGCGGCCGCGCCGACAACCAGTGCGCCGGCCCGGAATGAGTCTTCTACTCCTCGGCCCCGGACCATAGGCCTTCCGCCCATCCCTCCTATCGCTCCCCAGAGCGCTGTGGCCCTCCCAAACTTTCGCATTCCCACCTGGTCCGCCAATAACGCGCCCGCGGCCCGCCACTACCGCAACGTTGCCGAGCGCCGCATCACCGATGGCCGCTACCTGAGTGACAGCCCGCCCGCCCGGCGGTATGGCGGCGCCGACCGCACTATCGAGCACCAAACGAGTGCCGCTGCCCCAGCGACCTCCACTCACGAGGTCAGGCCCTTGGAGGATCCGTACCTGGTTGGAGAGGTAGCCGCCGCCCAGGCTCGACGGGAGCGGCTCGCCCGTGAATCTGGCGATGATGTCCTTCTGCGAGAGGACAGGCAGTGGGACTGGCTGCTAGGTGCGTTCGCGCTGCGTCGCTCACTACTCTCTCCAGACCTCTCATGACACTGACAATTTCGTCACCTTGACAGTCCAGATGAAAAGCTGGGATGAGCGCGAGAGGAGCTGGGCGAGGTTCCGCCGCGACCTGGACAACACGCACCGCAAGAAGCTGCTCCACCGCATCGGCGGCCGTCTGCTCTCGTGAATCAGAGTCGACCGCCTGTTTTCTCCCCGGGGTGCCCCCTCTGCACTGACCCAACATCCTTTTCACGATCCGAATGACCGCATCTGACCGGCGCAACTGTCTAGAATGGATTCCCTCAGGGTGCAGTCTCACATCACTCCATAGGGGCACGGAGTTTTGCTCGTCTTGCTTCGATGGAACGCGTCTTTACTCGCTTCTGGTATATAGTCTTTGCCATCATGGCACATGCAGTCCTCGAGGACGTGCAATATAAGGCCGCTACCTTTCCTGAGCGCAAATGTGCAGGTATCACGTAGCCTATAAAATTGCACTGTGCTGTCAAATGGAAGTATGCAGTCGCGTGACAAAAGCATTGATATACCGGCGCAGGACATTGCCACCCGCCTCTGTCGCGCACTCGGCCTGGCCTCTACCTGCCGCCGTAAATATACACGTTCCATAACGCCATGCCCTATGCAGCTTGTGACATTTTGCTTGCTCTTGCCATCGGCGACAACCAAAACTGTAGTCTGCGCTTGAACAGTACTCTGTACATAGCTTGATAATGTTTCAGTGGATGTTGAACCCCACAGGCCGTTCAGCCCTTGCTGCGTGAATTGAGGAGCAGAGCAACGATGAGGCTGCCGGAATTGTCAGTTCATGAGCCACGAATCTTCTGCATGGGGATCCTACCCGTAAAGACCCAGGACTTCGCCGAAAATGAGAATCAGCACCATGCCGACAAAGATCCTCGACTGCTGCATGTACGCGCGCACGCCGGTGTCGCCGACGATGCCGATGCAGTAGCCCGCGGCAAGGCCGGTCATGCCCACCGAGATGCCGCATGCGAGATGCATGAACCCTCTGCAGAATTCTGTCAGACGCCCAGTTCCTCCGTTATGCGCTGAGGGTATTCGAAGAAGGGGCCGAGACGTACGAGAAGAGGGAATAGCTTTCCCTGTCGGGGGGTTCAGGTCCTGGGCGATGAGGACGGAGATGACGAGCGAGTACACAGCGATGATACCGGACATGATGACGGGGATCAGGCACTGTTGCGCGTCAGATGGGCTTGTGTCGTGCCGACCGGCGGGCTCGAGATGGACGGAGGGGGGCCCTTACCTTCATGATGAGGTCAGGTCGGAAGGTGCCCACGCCTGCGATGCCTATGCCGGACTTGGCGGTCCCGTAGGCAGCTCCGATACCTGCAAACGAAGCGGTCAGGAACCCGGCTCGGAGTCAAAGTGATTCGTGGAGAGCGAGGGCTTACAGCCAGGAACCATGGCGGCAGCGATGCCAGCCTGCGCGCGGGGAGGGCGCGTTAGCAAGAGTTCGGCACAGCACGGTTGTTGCGTCTCGGGGTGGGCGTCGGCCTTACCATCCCGATGAAGGGGGCGAACTTGGGGGAGAGCTCAGACTCCATGATGGCGACGGCGGTGTGCTGCTGCGCGGCGAGCGTCGGGCGGCGACTCGGGGGTGGGGAGGAGTGAAGTCGGGTCGAGGAACGGAGCTTGGGAGCAACGACGACGGTCGCCAGGCTACGAAGCTGCTGCTGGTCGTCGCGCGGTGGGTGCGGTCGGATGGGAGAGCTGGCGTCATGGCGGCCAATCACGCCGGCGCAGCGGCCTCCTGACCAGGCACGTGACTTAGCGCGTGGCTGCTGTTCGCCAAGGCTCGCTCACGTTGTGGCCGAGCTGTTGTGGCTCATGGAACCGTTTTGGCGGCGACTAATCACAACCGCCCGGGGCGAGAGAGGGGTGGCCATCGCCCCAAGGGCAGCCCGTTCGCAGGAGCACGCCAAGGGCGCAACGGGTAATTGCTGGGCCCCTACGGAGCTAGATGTGACCCTAAGCTAAGTTACCCGATCGTTAAGTTAGGTTTGGAGCCCGGTGCATTGTTTGCGCTTGGAAGGGGATAAACGGGGAGGGTCCAGGCATTGTCTATTTTTCGGCTTCTTGGTGTTCTTGCGTGCGGTTTCTGGCTGTCTGCGACGGTTGCGAGGCCGCGTCGAAATACGAATACGCGGGCAAATGGGTGCAACGGGTGCACTGGGCTCGCGCGTTGGCAGCGGGCAGCCACAACGAGGAGATGCGCGCCGGCGGCGGCCGTGGAGCGCGCCACTAAGGGTTGCCTATCGTGCTTGGTAGGACCAGTCGTTCCCGCGCATGGAGCGCGTGCGCTGGGCCCCCCGGAGATAGGGTGCCGAAGGGCGCCCGCCGCGGGCAGGTCCAGCCCCTGGCAGCGAACCCCCTCCGAGGCACAGGTAATTACAAGGTGTTATGGTGGTGCAGGTGGTGGTGCAAATTGACGAAGGGCAGTGCCGGACGGCCGAAACTGCACCGCAGTGGTCGTGGGCGGCACAGTGGACCGCACCACGCCGCACCTGCTCCACGGGCAGCCAGTGGATAAGGTAGCGAGCGAGCCCTGCCTGCTGGAGCCAGGGGGCGTCGGGTTCGCTGCAACCTGCCTGCGCCTCAGCACAACGACACAAACGGCCAACTTGGGCATCGGGCAGAGCCAAGGTCGTTGTGAGCCTCCGGTACCTGCAAACCTGGATCCCTCTCGATCCACCACCACCACCCGTCTCGCAGCCAGCCTGCGTGCCTGCGTGCCTGTCCGTCCACCTGCCAGGCCATCCGTCCGTCCGCTCGTCTGCTCCTTCACCTCGCCGCCTCACCTCACGTCGACTCCTTTCGCAGCCGCCACGAAGCCCCGTCGTCGTCGTCGTCGTCGTCGTCGTCGTCGCCAGCGCCAGCGCCCACGCCCGCAGCCCCCTCCCCGCGCGCGCGCGACCGACCCGACTGCCAATTGCCTGCCTGCCTGCCTCTCCTGTCCTGTCCTGCTCCGCCCCCGGCGGAACATTCCTGTGTCCCCGGAAGGGTGCCATCGCCCGGGACACTCGACACCATTTTTCCTTTCCTTTCTGCTGGCCAGGCCCTGCGACTCCGCTCTCCCGCGCCTCCTCGCCCGCGCCCCCCCTCGATCGCCCACCCGACAGCGTGCGAGCGAGCCGAAGCGATACCCTTGGGGTTTTTGGGGCAGGGACCACGACACGGCCTTGGCCCTCGCTGTTGCCGCTGCCGCTCCCGCTGCCGCCACCCGAAGACGAAGCGCTGCTCCTGCTGCCGCTGCTGCTGCGACTGCCGCCGCCGCCGACGACGCATCTGCCACACTTGCTTGGCATCGTCCGTCTCCTCTGCTTATCGTCGTCGTGGTCGTCTTCTTCGTCTCCGCCCGACCGCCCCTGTCCTGCGAAGCCACGCGAACGAGTCGTCGCCGCGACCCTCGTCGAGCATCCCTTATCTGCACGTCTCGCCGCACACAACAGGCACACGCAGATCGAGCACGTCGACAGCGACGGCGGCGTTTCCCCGTCGAACGTCGACTGTCCGGCTTTCCGGTTAGCCGCGATTTTGGGCTCTTGACTGCTGGCGGCCCTCGAGGCTTGGCTACGGTGCGTTGCCACGTCCCCCCTTGAACAGCTCGACGCTCGCCTTCCATTGTCCCGCCGTCCAACGCCCGCCCACCTCGCTGCTCTGTCTCCTCGCGCGTCCATTGTTGCTGACCGGGAACCTTCATAGCCCTCACAATGTCGGATTATCAATATGATCCTCGAGCAGCTCCGCAGCGCCCACGCGGTTACCCCGAAGCCAACAACCACCAGCGAGATGCCGCCTTCTCCAACATCTTCGGCGCTGCTCCCCCGCCAGGGCGATCTCAGACCATGACCTCGTCCAGCGCGATGCCAGGCATGATGGATCCGGGCAGGACTCAGACCATGTCGTCCATGGGCGGCCCGGGCCAGCATCGCCCGCCGCCACCCCGAGCGCCGCCGCAGGGGCCGCCGCAGGGCTATCATGGATATGGCGGACGCGACCCCATGGAAGGGAGAAGCCGCATGGCGGACCCCAACGGCTACTATCCTTCCCAGCGCTCTGCCTCGGGAGGACAGGTGCCTTCCCCGCAGGCCCAATACATGCAACAACAGCACCCGCAAGCCCGGCGACCGTACACTGGTGCTGGCAACCCGCCTCCGCGCTTCGAGTCTCGCGGCCCCCCGCCCCAGGCTGCTGGAGCAAGATACCAACAGCAGCAGAGGCCGTATCCCGGCGGACCTGGTCCTGCGCCGGCTCTGAACAATGACCCCTATCGTTCGCAGTCTCTCGCCTCCGCACCGCGCCCGCAGATGTACCACCCGCCTCCGAGCTCGTACCAGCAGCAATCGCCCGCAAATCACTTTCGACATGCGCAGTATAGCCATCAGAATTCGGCAAGAACCACGGCTCAGGGCAGGGTGGTGCCCGAACGGCACGAAGACCGCTCCATGTCTATGACGGGCGGGTATCATCCACAGGACAGAGATGCCCATCAGACGATGAGCGGTCGCGTCATCCCGAATCGGCGAGCTCCCTCTGAGGCCCCGGTATCGAACGGCTATCCGCCCCAGAATGGATATCCGAGCGCACCAGGGTCGCAGACGCGCACGACGAGCATGTCATCGTCTACCGTCGCGCCGAACCATTCCAGGACCATGTCCATGGCATCTAGCATTGCGCCGACAATAACACCGTCCGAGTCCGATTCCTCGACCCTCGTCCAGCGCCCCTCCCGAAGCAAGTCTGTCGAGAGCGACCGTCCCGCTACCGCGACAAAGATTCGCCCCCCCTTGGTGTATCCTGCACTCCTCTCCAGAGTCGCAGAATGCTTCCGGAGAAAGATTATCATCGGCGACCGAACGAAGAACGAACTCACTTACAAGAATGCCTTTAGCGGCTCTGAGGCGGTAGACGTCCTGTCGTACATCATCAGGACGACGGATCGAAATCTCGCCCTGCTGCTCGGTCGAGCCCTCGACGCGCAGAAGTTCTTCCACGATGTGACATACGAACACCGACTGCGAGACTCGCAGTCGGAAATGTACCAGCTCAGGGAGACGCTCATGGATGAGCCAGAAGACAAGTCGCCTGTCAATGGCGTGTTCGTGCTTCTCTCAGAGTGCTATTCGCCGACCTGCACGCGAGACCAGCTCTGCTACTCCATTGCGTGCCCTCGACGTCTGGAGCAGGTCTCCAGGCTGAATCTCAAGATGGGCCCTGGACTGCGCAAGGAGGACTCTGCCAATGTCAACGATGACGAAGTTGACCAGACGGACGAACAGAAACTCTGGATCAACTCGGTGCCGAAGGAGATTGCAGACGCCGTTTCCGAGCGGGAGAAGAAGCGCCAGGAAGTCATCTCGGAAATTTGCTATACCGAAAGGGACTTCGTCAAGGACTTGGAATATCTCCGCGACTTCTGGATCTTGCCCCTGCGGTCAAAAGCATCACCGATTCCCCTGCAACGACGGGAAAGGGTTGTCAAGAATATCTTCAGCAATATTGTCGATCATCCCAGCATTCATACAGTCAGCTCGAGGTTCGCGACTTCGTTGACGGGTCGCCAGCAAAAGGATCCCATCGTCTACAACATCGGCGACATATTCCTCGAGTTTGTTCCGCAGTTTGAGCCGTTCATCTACTACGGCTCGAGGCAGCTGGAAGGCAAATTCGAGTTTGAGAACGAGCGGTCTAGTAACCCGCTGTTCGCAAAGTTCGTCGACGAGATTGAGCGGCGCAAGGAGTCGAGGAAGCTGGAACTTAACGGCTACCTCACTAAGCCTACGACTCGTCTTGCCCGCTACCCGCTGCTGCTCGAGAACGTGCTCAAGTACACCGAGGGCGACAACCCCGACAAGGAGGACATCCCCAAGGTGCTGACGGTGATCCGAGACCTGCTCGGAAGAGTCAACGCCGAGTCCGGCAAGGCCGAGAACAGGTTCAACCTCAAGCGGCTGCACGACCAGCTGCGGTTCCGACCGAACGAGCGAGTCGACCTCAAGCTCACGGAGGAGGGCCGCGAGCTCGTCTTCAAGAGCCAGCTCAAGAAGTCGCCGACAGATCCGACGGAGATAACAGCTTTCTTGTTCGATCATGCCGTGCTCCTCGTGCGTATCAAGCAGAGCGGCAAGAGCGAAGAGATCAAGGCATACCGCCGACCCATTCCCCTTGAGCTCCTGTCCATTCGGGAAATGGACGAGGTCATCCCCGTTCAAGGCATCAAGCGGTCATCGTCCAGTCTGATCCCCTCGATCAGGACAAATACAAGCGACGCCAAGAAGGGAGAGGGCTGGCCGATCACGTTCCGCCATTTGGGCAAGGCAGGCTACGAGTTGATGCTCTTTGCTGCCAACCAAGCCGCGCGAAAGAAGTGGCTCGAGTTCATCGACAACGCGCAACAGCGTCTCCGATCCCGGGCCGACTTCTTCAACACCACCGTCATCTCCAGCAACTTTTTCGTGGGCACAAACCAGATCAACTGTGTCACACCGTTTGGTAAGTGCTTCTGGACACAGGCCTGCGTATTAACCTTCTGCTAACTCACTACAGACGGTGGACGCAAACTTCTCTTTGGCACCGATAATGGCATCTATCTGGCAGATCGCAAAAACCGCGAACAGGTTCCGAGACGAGTTCTGGAAACAACCAACGTTACCCAGATCGACATCTTGGAGGAGTACCAGCTGCTGCTCGTGTTGTCCAACAAGACGCTTCAGTCATACTCGTTGTCTGCCCTGAACCCCGACGAACCAGCCCTCGCCAAGCGGCCAAAGAAGATTCAGAACCATTGCAGCTTCTTCAAGACCGGAATCTGTCTCGGTAGACATCTCGTCTGCTGCGTCAAGTCGTCCGCGCTCTCGACAACAATCAAGGTGTTCGAGCCCAACGACGCCATGACCAAGGCGAAGAAGCAAAAGGGTCTGGGCAAGTTCATGGCTGGCGGCCAAGACGAGCTGCGGCCGTTCAAGGAGTTTTACATCCCGACAGAGTCTTCGTCCGTGCACTTCCTCAAGTCGAAGCTGTGCGTGGCTTGCGCAAGAGGCTTCGAGGTGGTATCCCTCGAGACGCTCGAGACGCAGTCACTCCTGGACCAGGCAGACACGTCACTCGACTTTGTAGCTCGAAAGGAAGGTGTCCGGCCGATCCACATAGAACGTCTCAACGGCGAGTTCCTCCTGAACTACTCGGAGTTTTCGTTCTTCGTCAATAGGAACGGTTGGCGAGCCCGGCCAGAGTGGCGCATCGACTGGGAGGGCACGCCCCAGAGCTTCGCTCTCAGCTACCCCTGGATCCTGGCGTTCGAACCCAACTTTATCGAGCTGCGGAACATTGAGAACGGCGCCGTGCACATTGTGCCACACAAGAACATTCGGATGCTCCATAGCAGCACCCATGAGGTACGTCAAGCAACTTGCGTAGCGCCTGCGCTCTCTGCAGAAATATGACGCTAACTTTGTCTTAGATTTTATTTGCATACGAGGACGAGCGAGGAGAAGACGTTGTCGAGGCCATTGACTTTTGGAAGAACACGCGGAAGTCGGAACTCAACCCCGGCTCCCTGACGTCTCCACAGTTCAGCAACCCGTCATCGCCGCGATAGCGACATCCTCTGCGTTAGGCATCACGCAATGAATAGACTAGAATCCTTCCAGGAGCCTCTTGTTGCATGTTCGCGTGGCGCCTCGACCTTTTTTCACACCTTGCACTCATCCCCCGCTCTGCTGCGGCACTTGTCGCTAGCAGCAAGGGGGGTTCTCAGCAATTCACAGTTCTGCATACGACTTGCGATTCGAGAGACACTAGAATGCATTTCGGCATTCTATACCCGTTGGGAGACGAGATGGTGGCGAGGCGAGCGTGTAGCTTGTGAGAACGCCACATCCAGCTTGCGAGTCTCGCATGGCGGCGGCGGTTCTGTTCTCACATACGCGCGCGTCTATTTCTATTCTCTCACGTCTTCCAACACTTGATGGCCTTTTTCTTTTGAGCCTTTGGCGGTGGTATTAATATTCATTGTGATTGTTAGGGGCTCCCGGCATCGTTCATGGCCGTGAGGCACGGGGGCAGGAAGAGACGTGACGGCCGAAGACGGGGAGTGAGGCGAAGCAGTGCCCATGACGGAGCGCGAGAAAGGTGCGAGAGAGAGGAAGGGAACGGCAGGTGGACCGGGAAGGAGAGTAGGGAGATGTCTTGTACGCTGGGAGAAAGGGGACGGTGGGAAGGGCACAAGTGTGGAGGCAGAAGGGGACGGCGGAGAGGGTTCTTACGGATTAGCGAATGTGTGATACGTGAACATTGCGAGGCAAAGTGGCATTTGACACCGTGAGAAGCAAGCGGTTCATGGTGAGAGGGTGATGTGCTGGAGTGGCCCTCGTGTCGCGCGCGAGGAGGGTAAGGGGAGGAGGGGATGGATTATAATTTGCACGTGAATCGATTTGAAGAGCTATCAAAGGCCTGGCGCCATACATACCATAAAACGATATCCCCCGAAGACGTATGTGACACATGGCACAATAACAAAGATTCTCCTCCTTCTCCTTCGTAGTCCGTAGATTCAGCAGGACGCCGAACATGGGAATCAGACACCGGCCGTAGAAGTCACGGTCTCCTTCCCCCGAAGCCGCCCGACGTCCGTATCTCGCCGGCATAGACCGGACCCGCCGTCCTGGCGAAGGCGTCCACGACACGACCGCCCACGACGTCGACGACGCCCCATCTCTGCTCCCGGTTGGGCCGGGGCCCCAGGCGGCCCTGCCACAGGCCCATCTCGTCCAGGAGGACCTCGACGACGGTGACGTACTCGACGACACCGGGGTACCCGTGCTGTTGAACGTGATGCTGCTGCTGCTGGTGGTCGGTGGTGCCCTCGTGAAGCGGTTTTCTGCTGTTGTGGTTGTAATGGTTGTTGTCGTTGCTATCGTTGTTGTTGTAGTAGGACGAGTTGGCCCCGTACAAGGCGTCGGCGTCGGCCTTTGTGCGGGGAAGGCGCGTGCAGAGGAGGTGCGTGTCGAGCATCTGGCTGAAGATGAGGCCGAACGAGGGCTTGTTGCGACGGGTGGTGGCGCGGGGGGCACGGTACGCGGGAAGGGGGAGTGGCGGCGGGTTGAAGACGGAGCGTAGCGTCGGGTCGAGGGGCCTGGCGCTACGCGATCCTCCTCCTCCTCTGCCACCGTCTCTATACTGTGCCCCCAGCTCTTCTGGGCGTCCACCCCGAGCAGCAGCAGCAGTGTCAGGGCCGGCTGATAACTCCGCGGCGGGGTGGCCACCAGCACCACTGCCGCTACCGGCGTCGTGAGCGGACGAGGACGAGGATGTCGAGTTGAGGAAGACAAAGAGCGGCTGCGACGGCAGGCTCCGCGAGAGGTAGCGCGCCTGCGAGGCGAGGAGCTGCAGCGACGAGTGGGCGGCTGACTTCTCGCGGTGGGCGAAGAGCGAAGTGAGCAACGCCGAGAAGTGCGTGACGAGGACGATGCTGGGGCCGTGTGCACCTCTTCCTCCTCCTCCTGGTTTCCCTCCGTCTCCAAGTCCACCTGGCCCTGTCGCATCTTCCACTGATGTAGACGGCCCTGCCCCCGGTTCAGGGTGTGCTCGGAGTGGTGACTGTTCCTCTGGTGGCCGCTCCAGATACGGTTCGGGGGACGGCGTCAGGCCCTCGTCCTCGCTGTCCTGGATCTCCAAGACGGGTGCTGGTGGCGTCGATATTCTTTCCTCGACCTCCTGTGACTGGTCCTCCATCATACCCCCAGTTGTATCATCCTCCTCTTCACAAGCCGAGGACTCAGGCAACGGCGTCGACGTCTCGGCCGGCCGGTCCAGCTCCGCGAGCACCTCCCACAGGCCATCCACGTCAAAGACGCACGACAGCATCACTTGATCCAGGCACGCCCGCACAGCAGCCGCTTCCCTGTCGTCTGACGCCTCATCATCATCGCCGCCGCCGCTGTCTCCCACGCCACCGTCCCCAGGCGCGGCAGCAACAGCAGCAGAGGTAGCCGCCGTCTTCTCCGTCGCCTGCCCGGCACGCAGCTCTGCGATGATGCCGTCCCTCAGAGCGCGGAGCATCACGCCCGCCGGCCGTGGCGTCACCACCAGCGCCGTCTCCTCCGCGTGCGCGAGCAGCGTCCTCGCCACGACCTGGAGCCCAAGCTACATGGACGCGCACAAAGGCGCACATGTCAGCCAACATCCCTCTTAGAAGCGCAAGATCAAGAGACATAAGAGGGCAAAGACTTGGAGGGAAGGCCGCGGAGAGCGAAGACACATGTTCAGAATCTTCCCACGCCAGAGAGCAACTACAGTGAAAAAAGGGGCACATGCACATACCGTAAGGCCAAAGCCATCCTCATCCTCGCAGCTCACCCCGACGACAGTCCCCCGCTCGAGCCCGCCCGCCCCGAGGAGCGCCTCGTCGTCCACCTCGACGCACCCCACGCCGCAGGGCCCCAGCGCGCGCGCCGCGTTCCTGCGCGCGAGCTCCCGCGCCGCGAGCACCGTCGCCGGCAGCGGGTCAAGCGGGAGATGCGAGCTCGCCTGCGAGGAGTCCGCGGCCGCTGCTGCTGCTTCCGGCGCCTCTTCCTCCTCCATAACGCTGGATGGCAGTCCTGGCGCCGAACGGTTGGTGTCCCTTCACTCCAAGGGCGGATGGGGATGATGGTGTGTGCCCGCGAGCGGGTGGTCTAGCTAGGTCGTTAATCGAGAGGCAGCTCCATCGCCTCCCGAAGCCAGGTTTGCCCCAAAGATTGGCCGTTCTGATATTGGTTGATGCGATGTTGCCGCTTCCACGTTCACGGCCCTTGTGGTGTCCGATGTCGAATTAAGCCTTGGCCCACTTGTAGTCTAGGCTGGCAGCCACGACATGCGCGCACCTTCCTCAACGACATACGTCCAAATGGTAACGCCGTCAACCCCAACGCCACGGCACGGATCTTGCCAGATGGCGTGACACAAAGGGCAGCTCTGAAGATGCTTAGAGACCCACTGGTATGAACCGGAATGACAAAAAGTGTTATTCGTAGCAATCTGCCTAGGGATTCTCTGGCGTACGATCTGCCCTCGTAACCCTGACCCATGCGCCGATGTCAAAGGATACTCCATCACACTGTTTGAAAGTATTGAACAAGAAGCAACATCGCCAGTTAAGCTGGCCGCCTCCATCTGTGCGCGCCGCGGCGCTACCGTGTCCTGCCTCTGGCGTTGTTCATGAGCCAGCCGTCCAGGGCCCGCCTCCGCGGCGAAACGAGCGGTGCCCTACTGCACAGCCAGACTCGTCGTCTCGCAGACGGTGCCACAGGTCCACGACGAGCGGTCGCGCTCCTGTCGGTAGCGGGTAGCCGGCAGGCGTCCTCTATGCGCCTCCATCGCCACCTACATGGCCGCCCCCGGTACGGAGCTGTGGTCAATGTTCTTTGGCCGCCGCCCACCCTTCAAGCTCTTCATCCTGCCCAGAATGCCCATCGGCTTGGCGGGGGCTTCCTCACTCATCGTAGCGTCTGTCGTCGCCCTTCGCTCCAGCGGTCCTCCAGAGGATCCGCGTCGCGGTACCGGCGGCGGAGGGCTCGTTGGTGACAGGGTTCCGTCCCGGGGCTTGACACTGAGAGTCTCCTCGCCTTTGCTGAATTCAGCGAAGAACGGGTTGTTGTCCGACCCCACGCTGGTTCCGGTTGGCAGCGACTCAGGTGACCGTCTGCTCGGGCCACCATCGGGGTTTGTCAAACGGCCAGATGGAGTAATATCGCGCGGCCCTCGATTGATGTGTCGGATTCGCTGAGCCAACGACTTTTTGCGCTGGACACCAACCTCAAACGTCTCCTGCGCCTGCTCCGCCTGTCGCCGCGCAATCGCCGTCCTTGCCGCCGGCGTGCCCTCGAGGAACGTCGACGTGCCCAGTCCGACACTCTCGTCACCGTGGACGATAGACCCGCGTGCGATCGGGTCAAAGATGGCCGCCTCTGCGTTCGAGGGCCCCGGGTAGTTATAGCCATTCTTATTCTTCCCGCCGCCGGCGTAATCGCGGAATGCCTCATCCGTTGCATTGCCCATGAATACGGCGTGATCGGGATTCGCATTAAGAGGCCCCGCACCACCGATGGAGTTGTTGAGCGAATCCTTGGGGAATGCGTGCATGGGGGCCCGTCGGCTGGTCTTGCGATTTCGGTGGGGGTTCAGTGCGTCGAACGGGCCGTCGTGGTGGAAGACTGCGTGCGGTTAGCAAGGGCATGGTGGACAAGCGAGGCGGCGACATACGGCCCGTTCCATATATGCTCGTGGCATCCAGTTGGTCGATAATATCGAGACGGCGGCTCGGTCGCCCCGAGCGGCTCTTGCCCTCGCGACCGTCCTTGCCATCCTTCGCTTCGCGAGGCTCCTTGCCCTCACGTGGCTCCTGACCCTCACGACCCTCACGGCCGGACGATCGCCCCTCGCGCTCGCGCCGTTGCTTGTCGCGTAGCCTCTTTGCTTCAATCATTTTCATCTCTTCAGCCGTCAGGGAGTTGATGCCCATAGCGGACGACTCCGAGTTCCGGCGAGGACGACGCTGGGGCTTTCGCTGAGGTGACTCTCCGGGTGGTTGGGCGCCTGCGGGGGCGGGGGCTTGCGTGCTCTGAGAGCCTCTTCTTGCGATCGCGTGGGACGATGGTTGCCGTTGGACGGGCCAGACGACGACGGCTGGCTCTCGCGCCGTTCAGTTGCAGGTTGGCGGTCCATGGGTTGACCTGTTGCGGGGGGAGCGACGGCAGTCTTGTCGTCGAGAGTCAACGAGTCCTATTTACCAAGCGAGTTAGCCCGCATGCGCTACCCCGGTTGCGTTCCAGCCGGCATGGGGCGTGACGACGCCAGGAGCGCAATGACGTCTTCGGACGCAAACATGTCCAAGCGAACGAGACGGGGGAGACGTACAAAAATATCCTCGGCGGACAGAGACTTGGTTTCGGAGCGACTGGACATGGCCCCGGGTGACTTGAGCGGGGGTAGAGCCTGGTCGAGGAAGGGATTTCGCGAGAGCGGCCGTCGAGGGGGATCATCGAACGGAGAGGCTGGGGAGGCGAAGGCGGCTTCGATGCTCGCGGGAGAGGCGGCGCGATTGCGAAAGGGGTTGTTTGAGGAGAGGTTGAGGGACAGGCCGGCAGCGGACTGTGCGCCAGCCGGCTGTTGCTGGCCTGCTTCACACCACGAGGTTAGCCAGCGGCCAAGTGCATTTACGCATACGCAAGCGGGTATCCGTGCAGAAGGCAGGACGGCGACTTGAAACACGACAATCCCGCCCACATGACACAACAGAGACGGCAGCTAGATGAGTGGTGGACCGCACGCAATGCTGGCCCTCGGCGGTTCCCCTGGCCGACGACATTGGTCGGTCGGACTGGGATGCCGCGAGTCGATTAGGAGACGACGGACATGGGCGCCCTTGGCGAGGGAGGGAAGCCGCATGCGGTGGGCTGTGGTGCAGAAACTCTGATTGCGTGGAATGAGGGTCAAACAATCGAGGGGCAGCACGCGGCTCTTTCTTACCTGGCTGGAAGGAGTCCGAGAAGGACATGGCGGCGGCTATGATGGATGGCGATTGGGCGTCGGAGGAAGAGAGGAGAGGGAGAGGCGGATGGGTGTTTGGCGTTCAGACACGGATGCGATCGATCGCGACAGCCGTTGCAGGTGCACCGGGTGACGGGGCTTGAGCGAGAGGCGGTAAATTCCTTGGACGCGAGCGCACGAGGCCTAGCGCTGTGTCATACCAAAGGGGGAGAAACACAATGCGATGGGCGGTCGCAGGCACGACGAGTGGTCTAGTAGCGGGGCAGCAGTAGCAGCAGCAGCAGGCGACGGCTATAGCCAGGGCACAGCAGACAGGCGGGCGCCGCCAAAGCTTTCGGAAAAGGGGCGCGCGCGCTCCTCGGCGGATGGTCGATGAATGGCCGTTGTTTTGTGTCGATCTGCGGTCGACGGGGAGCAGGCGCCTGGTTTGTGGCCGACCAGGTGCGATGAGGCAGGGGCAGCGAGCAAACGTGTGGGAGACTCTGCGGGACCTGAAGAGGCGACCGGGCCGCGGCGCGTGCGCGGCGAGCGAGCGGACGGACAGGGAGCCGGGCCGGCGATCGGTGTTTGGCTGATGGAGTTTGATCGCTGGGTGGACGCTTTTGCCGTTCCACCGCAGCTCCTTTTCCCCCGTTTCGAGGGCGGGCCGCTCTGATTCGGCACGGCGCAGTCTCGGTCGCTGAGCACAGCCCAGACGGAGGAGAGAGAGAGAGGGCGTCGAGCGGGCGGCTGCGCGTCGACGAGGGTGCCTCGCGATGCCGTCGGGACGAGTCGTTGGGTGCTTTGCCGAGCAAAGGTGGGAAAGAGGGTTTCAGGCACAAGGGGAGACGAGCGGTTCGACGGGCGAGGCTCAGGGTCTAATACTAAGCCGGCCGGCTGTTAGTACCTAGCTCACAGGACTGGGTTGACTGCCTTGGGTCCTGGGGCGACCCCGGCTGTTGTTCGTGGACGAGGGGGGGGGGATGGCCAGCGAGCGTTCGCCAGGGACGACGGTTGGGCAAGGGGTCGCTGGAGCCAGGGAGGGCTCGGGATTGGGATGGACGGTGGAGCCAGGCTTCGTACCGTACAACAGCTCGCGCGAGGTCGTGGCGGGCCCTGGACGCCTGGGCGGGCGAGACTGTGGCTGCTGGGGTGCGGGCGGTGCTTGGCCGGGATGGGACGACGCTGGGGTGCTGGACGGGCGGCGGGCTGCTCAAGTGCCTGGGCTTCGACGGCGCGCGCCACACGGACCGAAAGGGGGTTGGCGGCAACGGCAGGGCACGATGGTTTGCCGCGACACAGGAGCTCAGACGAACAAAGTGTCGCTGCCAGAACGGGCGGGCGGCTCGATCAGACGCTCGTGATGGTTCCCCAGCACAGGAAGCGCGTGGTCAGGTGGTGGTGGCCTTGGCCGACGTCGCTCGCTCGGCGGACTCGCTCGAGAGTGTGCCAGGCGAGGTGGGCAGGGCACGCCTCGAGCAGGGCAGGGGAATACGAACGGGGCAGGTGTGCCGATCGATTGGCGGAACTGTGCGTGTGGGTGCGGCGCGGATGCAGCGTTGCGGTGCAGTTCCGTTTGAGGTGGCTCTGAACTTGTGATTGTGGTGCGGTGCCGGCGAGGGCCGCGTAAGTTGCGAAGAATGGTTGATGGCCTGGTAAGGTTGTGTGCGTGCGTGGGCGCAGCGGCGCGATGTCGATGCGATGCGAGGTGATGTGATGCGATGTGATGCCATGCGATGCGAGCGGTGGGTGAGGTGGTGATGCACCAAGCAACGACTGGGAAGGGTGAGATTGAAGTCGTCGTGCCTGTCCAGGGGCCAGGCAATCGTTTGCTGCACGACGGGCCTCGGGGGCGCTGGAGCTGGAGCAGGAGTTGGAGGCGGCCCCGCCAGACTGGCACCTCACGCGCTGTATGGGTACCTCTCATGGCGGTGAAGGCCCGCGGGTGCACCAGGTACTGATGTACCTGGCAGCCTCGCCTCACGGAACGCCACAGCGGGAACGGGCCAGGCAGGCCAGGGGTCTCGTGACAGGGGCTGGCGCTCCGTCCGTTGCTTGTTGGGGTCGCGGGCAGCGGATGCTAGCTGATGGTGGAATTAATTTGGGGTCAATTATTATTGCCATCCGAAGTTCAAATTTGCATCCATCCAGGGGCGGGCATGCGGTGCCATGCATTGATGTTGAGGCGCCAGGAAGAACCTTGACGCAGACGTGAGGTCGGATGCCAGACTGCGCCGCCCCGCGGTTCCAGTTGACGAGGTGCCTTGGCAGTCTGGGACCGTTTTCCACACGGAGCACACCACGGCCAGAGCAGGAGAACGAGCACACAGGCACCTGCCTTGCCCTGTCCCGCCCAGGCCATGCGGTCGGCAACCCCAATCGAGCTGCCCCTGCTTCGCCTGCAGATGACGTCGACGGGGGGCCTGGGGGGAGAACAAGGGAGGTCTGCTTCTGCTCTTCCTGTTGCCGTTGCCGTTGCGTTGCTCCTGCCATCGCATCTGCCCCTTGGAACGATTGAGGTGCCCCGGACCCCAGCTACCTTGCGGGCTACGGACTACTGGCCCAACAGCTCCAGCCATCCATCGCATTGCATCTTCCGTCGGTGGCCATCCTGCAACCATTGTCCCCTTGCGTCTGTGGATGCCAGACCGTACCCCCGTGCCCTCGTGCCCTCATGCCGCCGGGGGCCGCCCGTCCAGCTCCGTCAGCCACCCACCCGAGGTCCGGTTCCTGCACGCACCGCCGCCCACGGAATCTCCAGTGACGCTCACCTTGCAGCAGGCGCCGCCACGGACCCCGACGACGACGAACCCCTGGACGATGCCCCGCAACCCCTGAACCAAGAAAGCTAAAAAGCCAGGGGGTGGCCACTTTGACTTCCATGGATCGATGCAACCCTGTCTGCCCAGCCCTTGCTGTTCACGCGGCCGGCGCGACTCCACCGTGGCCCTCTGTGGGCGCCGCCATATGCGAATTGGCGAACTAATAATTTACGAACTGGCTGGCCTTCCTCGAGTTATTACGGACTACTCGGAGCATTTCGTCAAGGAATGATGGCCGAAGCCGCCCTCTCGCGTCAAGCTGTGTGTGGACCAACTTTATCTGGAAGCAGGCTCTGCCCCAGAGACCTGTTGAGGTACGAGAACAGGACGCAACACGACACGTTCAGAGTTCGATAAGAATACGAGCGTTCCTGTCCGCATTTCCCTGCCGGTCGTTCAAGGCTAAATGCGCCGTGCACGGCCGGGTTCTTGCTCCGGGTCTTATCCAAACCCCTTGTCCTGCCACCAGGGAAGTAAGTACAAGTGCGTGGTCTGGGCTTCAACCCGCCATCATCCGGACCCGTTCTTGTACATCGTGCCCCAGCAACGCGGCCCCAACGGCAAGATGCAGAACACACCCGTCTCATGTGCTGCTTACTGAGTCGTCGACGAGGCAGATGCAAGCTCCTTCATGTCACAATCACCACGGGAGATGCAGCGGCGTCGACAGACCCTTGCCGAGCACCACCTCGGCCGTCCCAATGTCGCCTGCGGTTTCATCTGGTCAGCGCCCCTGTCTTTTAACCATGGTTTGTTGACGTCAACCACTCACGAGGACCCCTTGGTGCCCAATACTCGCCCGACTTGGACATGTCGAGTCCGTCTGTCCATTCGATCAGGCTCTTGGCCGCCTCGTCCGGCGTGACAGCTGGTACGCGGCTGTCGTCAGCGCTTCCCGGTAGTATGGGGCAAATGCGGTCAAGGGTGGAAGAGAGACATACCTCCGCCGTCGTCCCAGTACTTGTCGAAACCGACACCGGCGGTCATCTCAGTGCGCATAAAGCCCGGGTGGACGATGCTCACGACGACGCCCTTGTCCTTGAGGTCGAGGCTGAGCAGCTTGCCGACCATGTTGAGCGCCGCCTTGCTGGCGTGGTGGGCGTAGTTGCCGCCGCCCTCCTTCTCGTGGCGCAGGGCGATGCTGCCAGACTCGGACGACACGAGAACGACGCGCGAGCCCCTGGCGAGGAGCCCGGCGTGGACGAGGCGGTGGACGAGGAAGACGGGGGCCACGGAGCTGGTGGTGTACATGCGCTGCTCCTCGTCCCAGTTGGGGCCCTTTTCCGCGGTGAGGTCCTCGGTGCTGAAGTGGCCGGCCGTGATGATCTGCGGACGGACGGAATCGTCAGTGACTCGGTGCTATCATGTAAAGCACAGTGGGTGGTGGGTGGTGGTTGGTCGGCATACGACGGTGGACAGCGGCGGCGCGGTGTGGGGGTCCTTGAGGAGCTTCACGAGCCTGTCGGCGGCGCCCTGGTTCATGAGGTCGATGCCGGGGAGCCACTTGACGGGGACGGGGAAGCCGCTGGGGATGATGTTGGAGCGCGTGGTGCCGAAGACGGTGGCGCCGGCGCGGGCTGCATACTGATGGATGAGGCTGGCGCCCAGGCCCCTGGTGGCGCCGACGACGAGGACGGTGCTCGTGGACATTTGGCGGTGCGTGCTCGGAGTAGGTACGCAGGCGAGTGAGTGTGTGCTTGCGTGCACGGTGATGACGGCGCAATGGCAGTTGGCTATTCGTGTTATAGTGGTTGCATATGTGAAGCCATCAACGTGCCTGCAATGGCCTGCGCGGACAAAGGACGTCAGCGGGGCGGGGTCGAGGGTCGAGAGGCCGCAATCACGTCACTCACTCATCTGCAACCACGCACCACGCACCACGCGCGCCCGGCTGCTTCCAAAAAGCCAAACCGAAACCTTACAAACCGCTTACGCATGGGGGTTCGAGAAGCACACCCATCTGCTGGCAAATTCTACATGTACGTGACAGCATTGGACGTGGGCTCATGCGCCGCGCCGTCGCTGCAAGAAGATAAGAAAAGGGCAAGAGGAGAACAGGAGAACGAGACAAGAGACAGGCGGCCGTGACGCGAAGAGGCACATGTAGGGCTGAGGTCCGATGCGACGGCTGCCAAGCGCATGCCGTTTCGGGCGTCGGCGGCGGCTGATGGAGGATTGTGCTTGTTGCATGCGACAGCGTCCTTCCAGGTTGGTCATCCGGTAATTAAGTTACAGCGCCTGTGGGCCTTTGCTTGTGCGTACCTGTAGCTGTAGATGGTGGTAGAGTACCTGTAGTTAGCCGTACCCGCATCGCGATTCGCGATTCACGGCCATGGAGTTGGAGTTACTCGGCCGTAGTAGGTTCAGCAGTCCAGAGTCCAGAGGCCAGACTCGAGCCGCGCAGCATGCTCACACCCACCCACTCATTCCCTTCCCCCCCGTCGACGACATTTGGCTGCCACGAGCAGCAGGAGCAGCTACGTAAGTAAGGTACTTGTACTTCGTACACTGTAGGGCGCCCACCGCCATCCCAGCTTCATCCGCCACGCCGCAGTGTTCGTCTGCGCCGGATCCGTCCCAGCCGTGACCGGCACGACGTTAAGGTACGGAGTAGGTACGGTGCTTAAGCCACCACGGTACTGCGCAAGGCACACTCGTGCTCCTTCTTTGTCCTACTCTGACTCCCCGGGCCTAAGTGCCGGTTCTGTCTGCACGTCCCGGCCGCGCACACGCGCCCAATCACGACCCCCGAGCGGCGCGCCGGCGAGCCCAAAGAGGCACCGCTACTGCGGGCGGGGGTCTGTATGTGGTGTCACGGAGGTCCCTGAAAGCCCGGGCCGCCCGCCGCCTCCACTGTGACTCTTTCCCCGGGAGCTGCCGTCGCCCTCCGGCATCAAATTGATCCACATCTGAGGTGCATCATTCAACCTCACCACCTCACCTCACCTCACCTCGCCGCACCGCTGGGAGGGGTTGTCGCGCGCTGGCCCGCACACTCTCTTGCTAACTTATATCTGGTCTCGCCCTGCCGGCGCGGATGCGCCCCTGACCGTGTCCTCTTTTCCCGTCCCCTTCGTCTGTCCCGTCCTCCCGTCGCTCACTCTCACCAATACCACCACCACCACACTCACGATTCACGAACTTGCCCCTTCGCCTCAAGAACAGAGAGTCTACCATTACCTAACTCTCGGCAGCATGTCTCCCAACAAGCATCATCAGCACACTCACCACAACCACCCTCACCACCATCAACATGCCGCCGCCGCCGCCTCTACCGCAGCGCCGCCCATCTCCGCCGTGCACGCCGACAAGGCGCTCTTCCCGGCGTCCGAGTTCACCGCCGTCTTCCACGCCTCGCAGAACCTCATGATCTCGTGCGGCTGCGTGCCCGTCGACCCGCGCCGCCGCCGCGTCGCCATCCTGTACGACCCCCACACCGGCATCACCCAGCTGCCCAAGGGCCGCAAGAACATCGGCGAGGACGTCGCCGCCGCCGCCCTCCGCGAGACCCGCGAGGAGACGGGCCTGGTTGACTTCCGCGCCCTCCTGCCCCTGCGCGTCGCCACGCGCGCCACCCCGACCGCCGCCATGCTCGATGCGCACTTTGGCACCGCGACGCCCACCGCTGCTGCGGCCGCGGCGGCAGAGGCAGCGGCGGGGGCAGCGGCGGCCGCGGCGCCGGCTGCACAAGATGTACAACAAGATGCAGCAGCCGCGCCATCCTCTGCGCAGCCTGCGGTCGTGGCTGCCGACGCCGCCGATGCCACCAACGGCGACGACCAGGGCGAGTGGCACAACCTCGAGGACGTCACATCGTGGCAGCCCAACACGGAGCCCATCGCCGTCACGACGATGCGCTGCCGCAGCACGCTCGCGCTCAAGCTCGTCATATGGTACGTGGCCGCGGGCGACTCGACGGTCGAGGCGCGCGCCGACACGCGCGAGCCCTGGGAGGAGCACTACCAGCTCGAGTGGGTTGACGCCCGCGACGCCCCCGGCCGCATGACGTATGCCGCCGACGCCAGCGTCGTCGAGAAGGCCCTCGACGACATGCGCCGCTCCGGCTACGACATCTGATGGAAGGGGGGTTCCGTCCGTCCGGTCCCCGCGGACATGGTGCTGGTGGTGCTGGTGAATAAGAAACTAGCTTCTACGCCTACGCTGCCAGGGGCGGAAAGGCACTTGCGTGGATCGTGTGTGTGAGCGGACCCGGTCGTCGAACGAGGGCGGGCGTGAGAGTGATTGAGTGTGAGTATGACTGCAAGTGTGTCTGCGAATGTGTCTGCGAGTGTGTCTGCGAGTGTGTCTGCGAGTGTGTCTGCAAGTGTGAGTGTGGCTGTGAGTTTGCGTGTGAGTGAAAGAGATCAAAGCAAGGGTGGGTGGGTATCAAAAGGTGACAAGCGAGAGTGAGTGAGAGAGAGCACATGCGCGAGAGTGCTTTGACTACGCGGGCATAGACGACAAACGACCAAGACTGCTAGAGAGAGACCCGTATTCTT
The DNA here is from genome assembly GCA_029168975.1 of Purpureocillium lavendulum. Taxonomy (NCBI): domain Eukaryota; kingdom Fungi; phylum Ascomycota; class Sordariomycetes; order Hypocreales; family Ophiocordycipitaceae; genus Purpureocillium; species Purpureocillium lavendulum. The sequence continues at coordinate 854,359 of JAQHRD010000002.1, read as the reverse complement.
TCAACCCAAAATGTGGAATGTTATACGCGGGGGCGTAAGAGCTTGTCGTTGCCCGTGACGGGCGCCCGCGTCTGGGCCCGACATCCCGGCCTGCTCGGCTGCGTGTCACGGCCGCGTACTTTGTAGAAATGCTCTACTCTGTTCTTATCTCAGCCCCTTACGCCGAAGAACCCGCGTCCCAGATACCCAATACAGACAGAACCGGCCTCCGCCCTCTCACATCTAAAGCGTAGTCCTAAACGACCATCCTGGGCGCCCTCATACATGCCCCCCTCCCCATTTCATCTACTCCTACCGTGACGTTTGCCCGCTACTCATGCGATCCGACGCGCGCAAAACTTCCTCGTCTCGTACAGTCCTCGTCAACCCTCAAACTCCACCACGCCGGTCCCTTGCGTCGCGGCCGGCTCCGCGGGGCGCTTCCCCTCGCCCGGGTCCATGTCCATCAGATTCTCCTGGTCCTTGTCCGACGGCGCCCCGGCCTCGGCGTCCAACCCGTCCAGCAGGTCGCGGTCCGTGCTCTTGACGGAGCGACGCTCAATGTCTTGGCTCGACTCGCCCGGCCCCCTCCTCGCCCCGACAGCGACGCCAATGTCGTCGTCATCTTCATCGTCGTCATCCGGCCGCTGCCCGGGCAGCGCGTTCTTCTCGAGTTCCCTCTGCGCCTCCTCCATGCGCCTCCGCACCTCCGTCGCCACGCGCATGCCGTCTGTGACGATATTGTCGAGCACGCCGCGCAGTCCGCGTCCGGCGCCTGGCGGACCGGCCTGCGCTGGAGGGGGTCGCGCCCCAAAGCCGAGGCTGGCAAAGGTGGTGAGGGACGATGCGGACGAGGCCACCGCGGCACTCGGCACGCCTTCGATGATGTGGAACGACGATGGGAACGACGATTCGAAAAACTGCTCGAGCAGTTCGTCGGCCAGCACGACCATCCTAAACGTGGGCAAAGTGATGTGCAGAGGGTGCGCCGGGTCGAGAGCCGCATTCGCCGCTTCGGACTTGGCCCTCGACACCGTCCGCTGGGCGGCGTCGCTGCCTGAAGAAGACGGGGACTCCTCCTTGGCCTTCTTGGCCTTGGAGGGCGACCCGGCTGGCGTTTCCAGCCCCAGAAGGTCCTCCTCATCTTCATCGTCACCGATGGCAAAAGCCGCACTGTTGTCCGCAGCCCCATCACCTGAAGGAGCATCGCCGTCGGCTTGACGCTGAGGATGGTCCGGGTCTGCGTACTCGAAGCACCGACGAATGAAAGCGCTCACGCTGCCCAGGAAGCGCTCATTCGCGGGTATGCCCGACGGCAGGCTATTCTGTGAGTCGTGCGCGCTGCCGGTGTCGCCGTTCAATGCCGTGCTCGAAGCATTGGGGCTCAGCGTGCCCTCCAGTCCCCGTCGCGACAGGAACAACAAGGCTTCTGATATCCGCAAAATGCCCTCACGGTCCACCTTGCCGTCGCCGTCGTCATCGTAGAGCTCGAAGAAGTAGGTGATGGTACCCATGATGTCTCGCTTGCCCTTGATGCCGGCGAGCCCTGTGACGACATTTTGCAGTGTCAACGCCGACTCACCATCGACGTCCCACTTCCGGTACAGCCGTTGGAGGAAGTCATGCTCGGCAGGTTCAGGACCAGCACCCCACGGAGACATGATGTCGGTCGGTCTTCTGGCGCTCTTATAAAGCCTATCCGTGTCGCCCGTGTCGCGCCTCGAGTGGTTGGGGGAGTCGGATATGGCCCATTTGCACATGCCCGCGAGGAACTCTCGGAAGGCATCGTAGTCCATGAGGCTGGTGCTGGGGCCAAGAGCGACCCGCCCTTTCTCGACCGCCTCGCCGTGGGGGTGGCCGGATGCGAAGATCTCGGAGGCTCTCATCCTACTAGACTTGGCCCTTCGCTGTGCCTCCTCCTGGATCATTCGATCCCGCTGCTGGCGCTCGTATAACACGCTGTAGAAGCGGTCGTAAAGCGCGCCAAGCTCGTCAGTGCCAATCAGCTTGCTGTCTGGTCCCAAGTTTCGAATCGCCGTCCGCTTGGCAAAGTTCTCGATATTGCTCAGTACGGCATCTTTCTTCTTTAGCCTCAGATCTGTGATGGTGCTATGCGTGATTCCTGAAAATTCTTTGAAAGCCACAACCATAAGCTCCTGAAACCGCGTGACGGCGCGCAGCTTCGGGTTCTCCGACTTGGGGTGAGCAGATTCGTCGAGCCGGGCAAAGTACGACTTGAGGACAGAGATGAACGCCCCATCGTCTGCCGCGTCGAGCAGCTCCTCTCCATTGATGCGGAGGATGGCCAGGCCGACTTGAAACAATACCTTGGGGCCCTCGACGAAGAAGACATCCAGCACCCGGAACGCGAATATCAAGGGCATGGAGTTGACGTAGAGGGAGAGGAACCACGGCAAGGAGACGACTGACAGCTGGACGTCGCTCTTGACCAGGTGCTCCCATAAAATAGGCATCGTCCGCTCGACAAGAGACTCAAAGACCTTTTGGTCCAGAAGAGTGCCGTACATGGTCGTCGAGTAGTATCCGGGTACTAGGCGGTCGCACAGGGCAGATAGGAGGAAGAAGGCCTGAGACTCGGACATGTAGATGAGGAGCGCAGCCACCACGATGTTCATGGCCTGGCAATAGCCCACGTCCGGGTTGACCCAGCTGTACGCCGTCAGGACGCGACGCAACCTCCCGATGCCGTCCTCGCTCTGGAATCCGGGGTACTCGGGCAGACTTCGGTTCAGGTCCTTTTCGATCTCGTCAATGGCCAGCGACTCCTGGCCCTCAAACTTGGCCAGCGTTTCCGCATAATGAGTGGGGTGCTCGAGGCGCAGGTAGATGGAGCCCGACGTGACCTCCCATATCTCTCCCCTCAGCCGGTTGGGGAGACCAACGCGGATGAGCTTGTGAAAGGTCGGCTGCCGGATAAGCGTGGTGTTGCGACCGTTGTCGCGCAGGTATTCGGCCCAGAGACGCATCTTGGCGCGGTCTCGCAGCTTCTTAGGATCGCCGGGGTATCGAAAGATCATGCCCAGACCAGCGTCGGGCGGGTTCGCGCTCTTGCGCTCTTCGGTTCGCAGGAGGTGCTCCGAGTAGCACTCGGCCACGACCTTGCGCAGCTTACCCACGTTGCCGACGCCAGCTCTCAGTCCGCGCTTGAGGCCATCGCAGAAGCGCTCGCAGGCCTGTCGGGTGCCGGCGAGGTGAATCGTGATTCGCTGTTCTCGGGCGGCGTCCTTGGCGGCGTCCTTGTCCTTGGGGCCGTCGGCGAGCAAGCCGTTCCAGGTCGTTATCGCGAGCGCAAACTAGAGAAAAGAGCCAGGTCAGCGTCGGACACGTCTGCGTCTACAAGGGAACCGGACTACGTACCTGGAAGTTCTGGCTGTTGAGCCTCTCGACCCTCCGGATGGCGCAGAGCGGAAAGGTGAAGCCATTGCCGCTGGGTCCGGCGCCGTGGGTCTGGCCGGTGAAGGCGGCCGAGGTGGAGGTGCTGGCCGACTGGGCGAAGCTGGTGGGCGTGGTCGAGAAGCACATGTAAGCCTCGGAGAGGTGCAGCTTGCCGGGATAGTGCCATCCGCGCTCGGCGTCGCGCTCGCCGCGGGTGGCATTGGAGGGGGGGATGGTGAGCTCGGCGTTGATCTCGTAGAGGGGCGTCTGGGAGGGGGGCAGGCGGAACTGGCTCTGGAAGAGCGAGGCCTTGGAGGGGTTGCGGTCGGAGCCCGAGAGGTTGAGGCCCTGGGTCGGGTCGATGAGCTGCTGGGCCTTTTGCACGATGTTCGTCAGGTTGGAGAACATGGTGACTCGTGACTCGGGGCCGGGTCAGCGGCGGCGCATGGCGGTGCCGACGGGAAGGCAGCGAGGGGACGGCGGTCGGGCCGGTCGTGCGCGAGAGGCGGCCGGTTCACGCGCGCGAGTGCGATGGTGCGTCTGCAGGGTGCGAGGCCGTGGTCGTCGTCTGCAATTGGCGGCGATGGCGGGCGCGGGTGCAGCAGCAGGTTGGGAGGAGGAGAGGAAGAAGCGAGGTGGTTGTTTGGGACTGACGGCGGAGCTGGAATGGATGATAGGTTCCGACGTCGTCTGGTGGTGCTTGGCGGTTTGGGGCTTGTGCTGGGTGGTGCTGGCGCTGCTGGTGCTGTTGCTGACGGCGGCGGGCGGCGGGCGGGCGGCAGTGCCTGGCAATGGCAACGATGGTGGACCAGACGGGAGGTGCGGCGGGCTCGGCTGGCAGCCCAGTGCTGAGGTGTCTGGTGGGCAGGGCGGACAGGGCAGACCTGGAGCTCCCGTCATCACGGGCGCCCTGCATGAGCATCTCCACCCCGCTCGCTGCGGGAAGCCTCCAGTTCGCATCTGGCCAAGACATGGCTGGCCGCTGCCCTCGCAGGCACGCCGGTGGAGCGGAAGGCCCCGGACCCCCTGTCGTCAGCGCTGGCGTACCCAAGGGGTGCCCGCGCCAGCGAGTGAGCCTCGCTGGGGGCCTTGGGGGGGGAAGATCCAGGGATGGGACCTACAGCGGAGGCGGGGTTCGGGCGCCGGGCGGTGATCCAGTCTGCGGCGGGCCCCTGCCCGTGTGGAGCTGTCAGTGAGTGGACGACGACGACGACGACGACGCCGACGACGACGACGCCGACGACGCCTCCCAAGGCTGCTGCTGCGACCACTGACACCGCCGCTGCGCCAACTACCGGGCTACCCTAAACCGCCGGCCAGCACCCACAGTTTTCTGTTGCCGGGCTCTGGCTGGCTGCGCAGCTTGCGGCATCACGATAGGCCTCGCAGACAGGGCGTCATTCCTGCGGCGTATTGGTAGGTAGATGTGCGCCCGCGTGAGGGAGCAACCCAAACAACAGATAGATGGCCTTGGACAACGGGCGCTCGACGTGGAGGCGAAGAGGGAGGGGCTGATATTGAAACGCGGCGTCGGCTCCCAACCGCCTGACACATCACATGGGCGGCGCCATTATCAGCTGCGAAGCAGAGGCCGGCGGCGTGACGCGAGCAGAGCAGCAGGCCAGGCAAGGACGCGGGCGGAACGAGGATTGACTCCCGTTGCCGAATCGCTGGGAACCTACACGCGGCGTCGCACCGCATGCCGTGGTTACCTCGCCTTGCCTTGCCTTGGCGGCTGCGTAGGTTGGGTGCAACGGGAGCAGTCGCTGTGAGCTGCCGAGTGCCATTAGGTACCTAGGTAGCTAGGTACGGAGTACTTCGTACCTGTATCTGCATCGAATGTCAGACTTGTCAAGAACGGGCATCGCAAGGCATGGCACGGCGTGTCTGTCGCTGCCAAGTTCCCAACCGTGCGCGGGCCTCGATGCCGGACCCAGAGCCGACGCTGCCCCCCGACGCTGTCCCGATAGGCGGCGACTCGCCCCTCTCGGCACGCTGTGCGTCCAGAGTCGGTCAGTCAGTTGTTCAGTCAATCAGTCCGCAAGGGGCCTAATCAGCCATCCAGCCAAGCTTGCCGGCCAACATCCATGCCCGTGGTGCCGGAGGGCGGCAAGCGGCACTAAAACTTGCAGGTGAACCCGGGCCCCCGGATGGAGCAGAGCCGTGCCGTTGCGTCATACCTTACCTTACCTCCCTGTATGTACCTACGGTAGGTGGTACCTACCTGACGTTACCTACCCGCCGCCGCCTGCAGGGCATCCATCACCACAACCACCACCAACACCAGTGGCACTGTGGCAGCGCTTCCCGGCCTGCCGGCCCATGCCTCACTCGTACCTGCCAACCCGCCCCGCAGCGGATACGGCACTCGACGTTGGGCATTGGATGGAGACGGGGCAGTTGGCGGAGAGCGGCTCCTGGTCCACTGTGGAGGGATGATGTATTGATGGACGGATGGCAAGGATGGATGGATGGATGGAGCGCTGCATCATGGCATGGATGGATGCCCGCCATGGCACGGCATGGCATCCACCCTTCCGTCAGACCCCAACCCTCCCTCCAGAGTCCACGCACCCACGCACGGCAAGCCTACCTAGGTAGCGACTAGGGAGCCGGGAGGTAACGCATTGCACCACCGGGAGGCGACGTGCATGTAACTACATGTACGAAGTATGTAATCATAAGCTGAACCTCCTCCTCACTCCAACGAGCCCGCCAGCCAGCCCGTCCCGTCGCCGCTCACTCGCTCCCTCTCCCCTCCTCCCCCGCCGCCGAATCCCATCGTCGCCGACTCCGACATCGACATTGCAAGGCGACGGCCACTCACTCCTCCTCTCTCTCTCTCTTGCGCTTCCGCCCACATGTTCCCTCGGTGCGCCCCCGCGCTGCAACCTCCCTCGTCGTTATCATCAACATCATCAGCCTCTTCTTCTACCTCTCCCTCCTCCTCGTAGACCGGCCCGCGGAACATGGCCAGCGCCTGAACCCCCCGAGCAGCAGGAGCCGCACGACGCACCCCGGCGCAGTTGCGCAGGCGCACACGTCCTCCCCTCGCGCGCACCCCCCTCGAAACACGCAACGACGACGATCACGGCGTAGACGCATTCGTTCAGCGCAGCAGGACACCTCGGGAAGATGGCGGCAACGGTCGCAAACGCGCAGGCGCAGGCACAGCTCGGCGGCGGCGCGGCCGGCCACGGCGTTCACGAGGGCGACGCCGGGCCGCAGCAGCAGCAGTCGTCGTCGTCGGTCGAGCCGCTGCCGCCGGCCCCGCGCTTCAAGCCCAGCGACTTTACCCTCGTGCGGACGTTGGGCACCGGTGAGTTTACTCTCGCATCGCATGCGCATGCGCATGCGGCAGGCAGGCGTGACTTTTCTGTGCTCGTGCATGCTGAACCGAAGCGTAAGGGACCTTTGCCCGCGTCTGCCTCGTCCGGCCTGCAACGGCTGCAGACCGCGGCGTCGGCCGCGCCGACGACGACTATAACCACCAGTATCATCAAGAGCAGCAACATGAGCAGCAGCAACAACAACAACAAGAACAGCAGGTCTACGCCCTCAAGATCCTGCGCAAGACAGAAGTCATCAAGCTCAAGCAGGTCGACCACGTGCGGCACGAGCGCGCCATCCTCGCCGACGTGGCCGGCCACCCCTTCATCACCAACCTGCTCGCCTCCTTCGCCGACCGCGACTCGCTCTACATGCTGCTCGACTACGTGCCCGGCGGCGAAATCTTCAGCTACCTGCGCCGCCTGCGCCGCTTCGACGAGCCCGTCGCCCGCTTCTACGCCGCCGAGATCGTCCTTGTCCTCGAGTACCTGCACGAGCACCAGGGCGGCGTCGCCTACCGCGACCTCAAGCCCGAGAACCTCCTCCTCGACCGCGACGGCCACATCAAGCTCGTCGACTTTGGCTTCGCCAAGCGCCTCGGCTACAAGGGCGGCAGCGACAACGACAACGGCCGCCCCGTCGAGACGTACACCCTCTGCGGCACCCCCGAGTACCTCGCCCCCGAGGTCATCCACAACAAGGGCCACACCACCGCCGTCGACTGGTGGGCCCTCGGCATCCTGATATACGAGTTTCTCACCGGCTACCCGCCGTTTTGGCACCAGAACCCCATTGAGATATACAAGCAGTGAGCAAAGCCCCCCCCCCCCCCCCCCCCCTTTCTCTGTCCCCCGTTGTGTGTGTGTCTCTTCTCGCCCTCCCCCCGCACCACCACCGCCGCCACTACACCAACAACATCAATGACGACAACAACAGCAACAACAACAACAAGCCCGCTAACATTTCCCCCCACCCTCCAGGATCGTCGAGAAGCCCGTCGTCTTCCCACAGGACCCGCCACTGTCCCCTGACGCAAAGGACCTCATCCGCTCCTTCTGCACGACGGACCGCTCGCGCCGCCTCGGCAACATCTCCGGCGGCGCCGCCCGCGTCAAGGCCCACCCGTGGTTCGCCGACGTTGACTGGGACGCCGTCCTCGCCCGCCGCGGCACCGGGCCCATTGTACCCCCCGTGCGCTATCCCGGCGACGCCCAGTGCTTCGACACGTACCCCGAGGACGACGGCCGCCGCGCCGACTACACCGACGACATGGCCCGCAAGTATGACCACTACTTTGAGGACTTTTGATCATGGAAAGCCCCCCAGATCCCCTGTCCCGGTCACAGACGCACACACTCTCGTGTTTCGCATGGCCGATCGTCATCTTCATCGTCGTCGTCTCGTCGTCGTCGTTGGTCGCCACCCGCGCATTTGCGTGGTAACGTGACAAGCATATGAGGAACGCCGTGCAACGCAGCTTATATCGACGGAAACGGGCGAAAGCGACATCAGTTTATATGAGCAGGCGTAAATTCAACAGCCATGCATGACTATTACGCACCATGTTTCCTCTACACCCGCCCCTTCAAGACCCCGGGCCTACCTCTTTGAGACCCCGGGCCTACCTCTCTACCTCTTTGCCTCTAATCTCGTTTCTCCCCCTTCCGGACCTACGTCTTGCCTGTCATCTCACTTATTCCCCTTTCTCAACCTCACATATCACAGCCATAGCCCGGAAGAGTGGCCACAGCGCTCGTCTGTCCCCATACCAGAAAGTCCGAGTGCGACATTTCCTTTCCCCTTCTTTCTCTTCCACCAGAATCATCACCCGTGCAAAGCCGTCCACAGAAGGAGACGCACAGGGGGCACTCAACCCCCCCGGGCGGGAGTGGGACGAGCGAGGCTCACCTCAGTGGCAGAGCGCATACCAGGGGGAAGCGGAGCCTGAATGTGGCTCAATTTTGGATGTCGGGGGGCCCTTGGATAGGCACTAGCACATCTTGAAGAGGAGAAGGAAGGGCAAGGGCATGGACACGACCAACAAGTCGATGAGGGGAGCCGAGGGAGCAAAGGGGCTGCGCATGTATACCCCAACGTATCACCCCCTTATATAGCCCACGAAGAGCATCTCCGTACATACTACATCCGTATATCAACCACACCAGGACGACTGCCGTCTCGAGTTTTGAGCACCGTGAGTGAGTAGCCGCGCACCAAATATCTCGTGGCCCGACGAGAGAACAACGGGCACAGCGTTGGATGGGCTCGCATAACGTCCATTCGCAGCCGTTCCTGTAGTGTATTGCGCGCTCCCAAGTACGGTACATAGAGTAGTTTGTTAGGTAATTATATATCAACGCTTCAAGTCGTGACTTCATCCCACGCGCCCCGCGTGCCGTGCCGCTCATTACCCTCCCGTCTGCGAAGCCCACGAGCGAATCCCTCCATCAACCCCGAACGGCCCCTACTGCCCACCTCATTCATCTGCCTCTATACCGGCGGCACACATTTCCGGTGAGCCCCCGCTCTAAAAAGGGGAGGGTCATGTGCCTCCTCTACGATGCGAGCCATGCTTGCCCCACCTCTTGTCGCGTGTCGCCGTCTCCCTTCCAGTCTTTCTTCCCCATCTGTGCGCCTGCCCGCTACCTATGCGAGCATATCGTCTCATCTATCCGTCGTGACACACGCTCCGAACCCGACAAACAAGCCACGGTAGGTAGACATGCTGCGCCAAATCGAGACCACACCAGATAACTCAACAACACCATGGCCAAGCACCAAAAACACCAAAGGGGAGAAAGCATCGGGTGGTCAGTGGATAGATACCACCCCGTTACGCCGACTTGTAGAGCCAGTAGCCGCCCACACCGGCGACGAGCAGCGTGGCGAGCACCAGGGCGCCCTCGCGCGTGCTCCAGAGGAACATGCTCCACCCGACGAGCCTCTCCTTCTGGCGCGCCGCCTTGCGCCGCTCCCACGCCTCCGGGTCGATCTCGACGGGCAGCCGCACCCGCGGGTCCGTCGCCATGATGGCTGCCGTCGTCCCCGCCACGTCCCCGTCCTCGTCCACGCCGCTGTCGCCCTTCTTGAGCGGGGACCGCGTCTCCGGCGGCGCCAGCTGCGCGGGCGGGATGAGTGGCACGTCGACGCGCAGGAAGACGGCGCGGTGGTCGCTCGTGCGGACGACGGGAAGGGCGTCGTACTCGCGAACGCGCATCTGCGGCGCCTCCGAGCTCGCCCGCACCCACGGCGGGAGGTCCAGGTACAGCACGCGGTCCGTCCAGCTCGGGTACCGGTGCGGCGCAAACTTCCACGGCACCGCCTCCGCCCCGGGCATTCCGTCGTCGTCCTGCGAGGATCCGCCCTGGACGTCGTACTTGTACGTCGGCGGGAAGCGCACCTCGTGCTCCGTCAGGCCGTGCATCGTCCGCCCCGCCGTGCGCTCACGCGTCAGCTGATCGAGCGGGAAGAAGGTCGGGTAGTACTGTTCCGACGCCGGGTCGAGGCTGGGGAAGGCTGAGTTGGGCGTCGGCGACACCGTCGAGATGCGGTAGTTGAGGTCACCCGCCACGAAGAGATGTGATGATGGCTTGAACACGGAGATGTCGTGGAGTTGCCGCTGCAGCTCGAGGTGCCGCCGATGGTGGTCGTCGTGCAGCAAGCGGTGCCGCTCCGACTCTTCTCCGTCCTCGTCCTCCTCCGACGAGCTCCCCGCCGGCGACGTCCCCTCGCGGCTGCGCATCCGCTGCACCACCGCTTCCGGGTTGTCAAACGTCAGGCCCCTCATGATGGCCGCCCAGTTGGCGTTGCGCCGGGGGAGGTTCCATTCCATGGCGGCAAGATGTGTCGCCACAAACGTCAGCTCTGTCGAGTGCGCGCCGTCGCCCTTGCCGGCGTCGTACAGCGCCCTCAAGCCCACGGCGCCCTTGTTCCCCATCTCTGCGGCGCCGAAGCCGACCTCCGCCTCTTGCAGATCCCTCACGCGGTTCGGGTCCTTTGCGAACAGCAGGATTGCCGTGTACCCGACATTGTGTGCCCGGACGAGGGTGTACCGCTTCCCCGTGCTCGCGCTCTCCTCTGTCGGTGTCACCGACACCACGTCCTGCAGCCGTTGTCGTTCATCTGCTTCGCCATCGTGCCGCAGCGCCGCCAAGTTGATCGCCTCGTCGAACCGCGCCACGTACGGGTTGAGGAAGTAGTCGCCGATAAACGCTTGGCTGAGAGGGGCAATCTCTTGCAGGGAGCTTGCGCGAGGCCAGAGTCAGCGCATGAATTGACGAGCCGCCGCGCGAACAGACGGCCAGCCCGAGGGGGGGCGAACTTACAAGACCACGAGGTCGGGCAGCCCCGTCGCGTTCTGCCCAAAGGCGGAGGCCAGGTGCGTAGCAAAGACGCCCGGATTGATGAGGTTCTTGGCGCAGTTGAACGTGAGGACCAGGAGGTCGAGCGTCGAGGGCGGCATGCTGAGCGTTGACGCGCTGTCCGGCTCGTCGCGGTCAACGGGCAGCAACGTCGACATGGCCGTGAGAGCGGTCGGCAGTTTGCAGTGTAGGTCTGGCAGGTCGATTGATGTAGGATCTCCAGCGCCTCGGGTTGGTGGAGGGGTCGGGGGGTCGCTCCCAGTGGGCGGGTCCGCCGCCAATGGGTTCCGAGTGGCTGAGACGCTGGCCACGGTAGTCTGTAAGTTAAGGCTCGACTCAACTGGGAGAGCTGGAGCAGCGCCCGACGGCGGGGTCGAATAACGTGTGGAGGCTTCGGAGGGTACCGTGCTTGCCGTGCTAGGGGTAGGTAGTGGGTGAGATGGAGAGCTTATTACTGGAACTGACAGAGCAGCCGTAAGAGATGACAGAGCAAGAGCCAAGGTTCGCGACCACTCGTCGGTCCGCGATAGCCTCGCAGCCACAGCTATATACCTCCATGTCCCAGGTTACCAACCTGCTGTACGGCACCGCCCGGACAGGCGGGTCCTGCTGCCGCCTGGCACGAGCTGCCCGTTCATCCACTTCGGTCGCTGCTGACTCCGCGGCCCATGCTAGCTCGCCCCTAATAACTGCCCACGCGTACTGGACCAACTAGACCACCCCGGCCGCTGGTGACGGGTGACCCGGCCCTCACGCGACCCATCCGGGCTGTGCCTGCATGGCGCCCAGCTCGGCTTCCAAGGCAGCCTCACACGACGACGTTGGAATACCCGTCACCTTCACTCTTGGCGCCGGGCCTTGGCACGCCGTACGCGTACGTTTACGAGACATGAGCGATCAATTTCAAAAGACTACCTGACGAATGCTTCTTGCCGTGCTCCTCTCCCTCGACTGGTGTCGCCCTCGGCCGTTGAGGGTTCGCGGGAGAAACCAGCCACTTAGTCGAGTCGAATACTGCTCGTCGACCCTTGACGGCGACGCCTGGACCGGCGTTCTCCATGTTCAAGGCACCGACGCAGCGGCTGATTTGGCTCGCACGGTCCAACATGGCTTCCCAGAGGCGGGCCGCCACTTCAGCATGAACTTGCATCGCCACCAAAGCGGAGCGGGCCAGGCTGAACCCCGATCCACAGTGACTGATACCGCGCGTCCTGGTGACTGAATGTCGTTGATTTCCCTCGAGAACCCATGGCGCATGCCGCCTGAATTTGGGACAGTCCCGGGGAACCTCCACAGCCATCCTGACGTCGGGTCGGGCTCCTCATCCCCAGTACCTCCCCAGAAGCCGTCCCCGGCGGGGCGAGTCCAAAACCACAATCCGAAGTGCGAAGGTCGACGTGCATAATTAGGGCCGATGAAAGTAAAAAGAAAAAGCCTGCTCAGGGGAACGCAGCTGTACCGCAACGACTGATACCGGGGGGGTTGGAGAGATGGGGTTGCGCGTTGTCTCCAGCTTCCCAAGTCGCATCCGGGCACTCGCGGCAGCGGGAAACTCTGAATGGCCCATGAGCCGCAGGCTGGCCTCGTAACGAGGCTTCGCCACGCTCACGGTTGTACGGCGTCCAACCCCAAAGGTCGGTCACCGGACATGCCGTTCAGATACACACCCGAAAGAGCAGGGCAGTCGACGACGAACAGGCAAAGCCTGTCGCCGCGTCTTGTCCATGCCGTCCGGGGTCATCCGAGCCATGCGTCAAGTGAACCATAAGATGCGTCCAAAGTCGAAGAACGAGATAAAGCAATGCGTAGGAAAAAAGGAAATAGCTGCGACCGCGCAGGGGGGACCGTCGCATCGAGTGTACTCTGCGGACCGAGCGGCAAGCGTCTCGCGTCGCAGCCTGACGTTGTTTTTGTGTTGCTTGACGTACAAGTCAGGCTGCCCATGGTCCTGTCAATGATGCAGCAGAGGCCGGTGTGCCCCCAGATCTCGGCCGCCCTTCCAACGTGCGCGGGGCACGCGAGTGGGGTTGGGCCACTTCACAAACTCATTTTGGTCGGTAGCTGCCAGAGGCATAGTTCGCTCCCTTTGAAGCAGAGCGAAGCCTGTTTATCGTCCACTGAGTCAGCCGATAGTTGTCAGCACATTTTCCCTTTGGCCAGCGGTTCTCAAGCACACCAAACGCTCGGAGGAAAATGATTCCTTACAAGGAAACTGATGCTGTTTGGGCTGGGCTGGTCAGACACTCACATCCTGTCGCTACCGCCAATGGCACGGTTGGTATCCGGAGTGTCAACGCCAGCACCAGATCCGCGTTCAAGCATCTTGCGGCGAGAGCTGGGGATCGCGTTGGGCTTGGCGGCAGCACTCTGGCCTGCAGTAGCGGCGTTGGTGCGCGAGGCACGGGCCTTGTCGTCCTCGTCGGGGTTGGCGGCACCGGCGGCCTGGGCAATGGCCTGGGCGTTCTTCTGGTACTTGTAGACGGTCCAGTCGAAGACGTAGTCGTACTGGAAGCCCTCGCGGACGAAGAGGTCACGGAAGATCTTTCGCAGGTAGCTGTAGTCGGGCTTGTCGTCGAAGCGGAGGGAGCGCGTGTAGTTGAGGTAGATGGCGAACTCGTTGGGGAAGCCACGGCAGAGGACCTCGGTGGGGGTCGTCATCTTCTTCTCCATGATGCGGTCGTACTTCTGCTTCTTGGTAGCCGCCTTCAGGCCCTGCCAGGGGAGAGAGCCGCGGCAGAAGTAGAGCATGACGTAACCAAGGGACTCCATGTCGTCACGACGAGACTGCTCAACGCCGAGATGGGTGTTGATGGAGGCATAACGGGCAGTACCCGTCAGGTTCTTGTTCTCACGGTAGGGGATGTGGAAGTGCGTCTTGGGGTCGCGGTACTTCTTGGCGAGGCCGAAGTCAATGACGTTGACCTGGTTGCCACGCTTGCCGATGCCCATCAGGAAGTTGTCGGGCTTGATGTCGCGGTGGATGAACGACTTAGCGTGGATGTACTCGATGCGGGAGATGAGCTGGTCGGCGAGGAGGAGGACCGTCTTGAGCGAGAACTTGCGGTTGCAGAAGTTGAAGAGGTCCTCGAGACTGGGGCCGAGGAGGTCGAGGACCATGGCGTTGTAGTCGCACTCGGTGCCGAACCAACGGACAAATGGAATGCCGACGCCGCCAGCGAGCGACTTGTAGACGCGGGCCTCATATTCCAGCTGGGGGTGCTTGGCCTTGACGGACTCGAGCTTGATGGCAATCTCCTCGCCGGAGATGATGTTGGTGCCGAGGTAGATGTCGCCGAAGGAGCCGGAACCAATCTTGCGGCCAATGCGGTACTTGTTACCGACGCGGAGATCCTGCTCAGCCGAGTTAGCATCGTGCTGTCAATTGTGGATGGCCGAAATGCCGAACGGCGGAGGCACGACAGCGGCGTTGCAACCCACGCGTGTGAGCGTGGGAGAGCCTGCAGCAGAGCGCCCGTCGAGGACCGTCATCCCGGTGTGTCCGGGATGCATTTTCCGCTCGTCGTCGTGCTCGTCGTCGCAGTCCATGAATGCCGAGCCATTCGCCGAGGCATAGAGACGCTCTGTTCAAAGGGCGGGACACAGGGAGGAGAGGGCAGGCCGAGGTGCGGAACCTACCATGGTGGTCATCTTGACCGTCGGCTGTGAGTGCTTCGATCCACGAGGGACGAAGCAAGCTCGGTATTATGTGTTATCGAGTGCACTCCTATTTTTGAGCTGCGCTCGGGGTCAGCGGTGGTCGATGGTCGGATGAGAAAAGCGAGGCGAGAGTGCAGACGCAGTGTGGTGGAGAGGACAGAGTGAAGGGCGCTGGCGTGATGTGGAGAGCGGGTGCAGTCTCTGAAGGGCTCCAGCGCCACCTCACCGGGGGAAGTTCGGTGCAGACGGACCAGGCCCGTGGCGCGGCGCTGGTGCTGACAGGGTCGGGCCTCGAAGGTGCAGCCGGCTGGGCATCCACGAAACGGTCGAGACGGCACGAGCACCAGCAACGGCAGCAGCAGCACCACCACCACCACCAGCGTCTTGTCAAAGCAGACAAAAAGCACCGACGGGCTGGGGAAGCAATCCGCGTGTATTTTTGGGCGCGCCGCACGTACCTGCACTGAGATTGATTGTGCGTCCTCTGCGTTGGAGCGGAGGAGGCGGTCAGGACGCGAGAGGGAGCGGGCAACAGAGCCTCTGACCCGGTGGCGGTGACGAAAGAGGGCGTCGGAGGGAGGGCGGGCGGCAGACACACACACACACACACGCTCGCGAGTGCAGGGCGAGGACCGTCACAAATGGTGAGGTGCTGCGTCGAAATGCAGACAGGTTAGGTTGGGCGGATTTGCCGGCTGAAATTGGGGAAGCGGCTTTCGAAGCAGTCGACGGAGTGCCGGCTAACTACGGGCGATGGGTTTGTGTTGGAAAGAGATGCAGCTGGCGAGAAGTGCGCCTCTTTGTGCTCGGCGGTTGGATTGAGCTCGGGCGGCGGTGATGGATGGGGTTGGGTGGGGGGGCGTGGTTTGGCGAGAGGAGAGGAGGAGAGGAGGAGGAAGAAGACGGGAAAGGCGAGGGCGAGGAGGAGACTGTGAGAGGAGCTGGGTCAAGGGGGGAGGGGACCGGGGGCCGGCGGCGGCTGTCAATCAGTGCGCTGCAGAAGGGAGGGAGGGAGACGCTCGGGCCGGGCGTGGGCAGAAAAAAGGAATTCAGGACCGGACGGCAGCGTGCAGCACCGCAACACCTCGCGCACGCCTCCAGCAGGGCTGTGGATGCCCGCTCCAGCTGTCGCGTCCGGCGGGGCAAGGCGCCCTGTCACCCCCAGTGTTGCTGTCGCCTCGGTGCAGGTGGGCTCTGGCTGAGGTACCTATCGGCGGCCTGGGGCTACATGCCCGGGGAAGCCCAGGCGAGCACTGGTGCTGTACCTTGCCCAAGGTGCCCGGCCTCTCACATCGTCTCCTGCGCCCTCCCAGCTGACCATCAGCCGACGTGGACGCCCTGTGAGCGACCCTAGGCCGTTCGACGGCACCTCGCCATCGCGGCGGTGTCACTGATTCCCCTCCCCTCCCCTCCCCTCCCCTTCCCCCGTCCACAACCTCAGCCGCCGGGTCACGGGGGAGGACGAGGCGGCGGGCAGCGCTGGGGGCCCGGGCTGGGCTGGGCTGGGCTGTAAAACGCGGCCCAAAGTGGACCGCTTTCTCGGCGCGCCACGCCCTTTCCAAGGTTCTACCCTCGCATCCCGTACCTGATCATTATCGCCTTGCTTCAAGGGCCTCTGTCCCATGTCTGCCTGTGCCGCCAAGGCCGGCGACAGGCTGGGCGTGGCGCGGGGGAGGGCAGCCACAGGCGTCCATGCAACTCCCCATCACCTGGGATTGTGTATTCGTACGGAGCACGAGTACCTAGCTGTGTACTCGTGCGCTCCGGCTTGCCCAACCAGGAAGCCTCGTGGAATGGATGGAAGCGGGCGGGAAGGGCCTTCCATGCAGACCAGCCGATCTCTGGTGGGCTGGCGGCGCCGGCGGCGCTCGTATCACAACCACTTCCAGGTTTTGTTGGTACGGTGCTGTCTGGGCCTTGTGTGCTTGACTTGGACAGTGCGCCGCCGGACCCCGTCCCGAGGCAAGGTAGTCCGGTCGTCCGCATTCGCCTCCGGGCGGACATGGCGAGGGAGGCGGCACACTGACTCGCCTGTTACATCGGGGAGTCGCGCGCGCACTGAGGCACCCACGAGGGAGGCAACACCTGAGGGCTGATGTCAATGCTCAACCAGTACGTGCGCCCTTTTTTCATTTCTCGCCAGTCCATGTGCACGTACTGTAAGTAGATTACGGCGGCATCCGTGGAGCGCAACAGTGGCAGTCGCATCGTCCCGAGATAGGGCCAAACGTGCACATGAGCGAGATACGTCCAGCTAAGGTATGGATGTGTGCATACCATGCCAGAGCACGTGTTTAGTGATAAGGCGCCTAAATTTGGCGAGATGAGGCGCCAGGCGTGGGGAATCGGAGGTGCAGTCCTGGGGGGGCCTACCTAGGAGAGGTAGGTACGCAGGTGGTGGGCGTCACATCACGTCACGTCACGTCACGAGCGCAGCCGCCATGGCCCGCTGCAGGCCCCGAGTCAGGAGCACATGATGAGGGTGATGATTCCAGCCACGGCGGATCGTCGCTGAGCCCGTTGACCGCCTCGAATCTCGGTGCCGGCCGGCCGCCTGTCCGCCTGTCCGAGTGTCCATCGGTCGAGTCCCGGTGCACAGCGATTGGGAACAACAGCCAGCGGTGCTAATGGAGGAAAATTCCAAAGGCGGCGGATCGGCGAAGCAGGGATGCCCAGCGTATCGTAACGGAGTCCGTATGGAGCACGGCATCACCGCTTCCAGATTGCGACGGTGAATTTGGCATTGACTTTTGACATTGACATTGGCATTGGCATTGGCATTGGCGTTGAACATTGCGAGAAGGGCGAGTTTTGCCACCTCGGACTCGTCGTCACCGTCGCCCTCCAGTTGGCGGCTCGAGCCAGCGCCGCAGCGCCGTGCCAAGGGCCGGTGGAGTGGCGGCGACATCAGAATACCTAACGATAATGAGAGCAGCAGAGATCCGAGGTTGCATCTCCCGCCGGCTTGATATCAGGCTGTTCGCTCA
Source organism: Purpureocillium lavendulum (assembly GCA_029168975.1). Taxonomy (NCBI): domain Eukaryota; kingdom Fungi; phylum Ascomycota; class Sordariomycetes; order Hypocreales; family Ophiocordycipitaceae; genus Purpureocillium; species Purpureocillium lavendulum. The sequence goes on along the minus strand of JAQHRD010000002.1, from coordinate 836,649 downwards.
GGGCGCGCGCCGTCGCCTACAGGAAAGGCGTCACTATCGTCCCTGCCGACGCGACGCCTGTCGCGCCTTCCACATTGCAACGTATTAGCTCCCGCCCTGTTGCCGACTTTTCAGGCTCGCGAGTCACCGCCGCCGCCACCACCAGCAACACCATCCACCGCCTGAGATGATTGCATTCGCTTCCATCGACACGACGGTCCACTCCGCGACGCCTTTCCCCATGGCTCACGTCGTTTCGGGACGCCGTCACCGTCACCCCCGCCGCCCCCTGAACACGGGACGGACGTGACGGCCAGGGCAGTCAGTAGTACGTAGGTCATTCCCGGCGCCCGCTGGCCCCTTTCGGCGGTCCCGATGGTCCGGGCCATCGCCGGTCCGTTCGAGGACGTTTGCGCCCCCCGCCGTTCTGGAACGTGTCCAAGGGATGCGCGCACAGTCGCGGCTCCGAAACGAGCCCGCCCTTCGTTATTCCTCCGTCCATTCAGCCAGGTCCTGCACCTTCATGCTATGCGTTGCGATTGCATTGACTACTGCACTGTACAGTACTGTAAGTACTGTACCAGGCGCAGCCTCCCGGCTGTACATCTGTCGGGACCCGCGGTCTGAAGATGCCGCCCCTTGCTGGTAGGTAGGTAGTCGACGCGTGCCCCAGCAATGACAGTGCCAAGTGATCACCCGTAGGATCCTGCCGGCGCTCTCTTCACCGCCATGGCCAGCGACGCGCACCCCAGACGCGAACATCGTGACCGGCGTCAAGAGCGCGTCAACGACGCCTGTCGTTCCCAGCCCCTTCCCTTCACCTGCCTTGCCTCTCCTTTCCTCCCCTGCCCTCCCCCGCCTCCGTTGTCCCACCCATTCTCCGTTTGCCGCCTCCAATTTGCAAAAGACCGGTCTCCGAGGCTGGCGCCCGTTCCCTGCAGAGCGTCGCAGAGCCCTGGCCCTCGGCAGCCCCGCGCGCCGCCCGTGTCTCGCATCGCCCTGCCTCTGCTGATCGGGCACCAACAGGGGGGCGGTCACGATGCGGCACTGCGCCCGCGCCCGCCCATCGCCGCTGGCTGACTGGCTGCCTGGCCGCCCGCCTGGCCGCCTGCCTGCCTTGGCCGAGCATCCAAGCATCCAAGATAGCGATGGCTGGCTGGGCCGGGGCTGCTGGGGCCGCTGGGGCCGGCGAGCAGCGGGCTTTTCACGGCTCGCGATTCGTCCCTTGTCCCCTCCCCTTCCTTCGCGGCGTGGCACCTGTCTCGGCACAGGACGAGACACCACGCCGGGCCGCTGGAGGCGGCCGAAGCGGCGGGCGGGCGGCGGCCACGGCGGCTACTGCTCCTGTTGGCCGTCCTTGTCAAAGCAGAAGCAGGGGGGAGGGTCACGCTCATTGAGCTATTTCAGGCGACGAGCAGCGACGAGTCGACGACATGCGTCGGAGGCACGGTTCGCGGCCGCCGCCCTGATGCACACACATGCGCACACGTACAGTACATTCACGTTCGAGCCCATCATGAGCCGCCGGGGCGCGCCCATGCGCTCGCTGGCCCGCTGGTCCTTCATCTCGTCCTGCTCGCCAAACGCGATCCGTACGCGAACCAACTCATTCGTCTCGACGTGGGCCCGCGTGCGCTTCGTGCACCCACCCGTGACACCCATGGCTCGGCTTGCTGTCGTGCCATCTCACCAACAGCGTCTTACATACATACCATACACGTCCCGTCGTCGGAAGTGGTGTATAGTAAGTACAGTAGCACCGGGTACAGTACTGTACTGTACTGTCGTCCGAATGTAGAAACGCATGATCAGAGCCCAGCATTCCGAGCGGCCGCCGCGGCTATTCGTCGCCCTTCCCTGCCCTTCCCCCCTCTGTGTTATATACGCATGCGCACTGCCACGGCACTCACGCACACTCACACCACACCACACAGGCGGGTTGCGTTCCGTCGATCCACGGCGCCGCCGGGCTGCTCGCTCCGGGGGCCCGGAGCAGCTTGCCCGTCATGCCGTCGTCTACCAGCCTGAGACCAAGGACGTCGAAGATGGCCGATCGTCTCGGATATGACCCGAGGCGGGCGACGGTGGCGGTGCTACACGGCGCGACCCCCTTCCATATATCGCTCATGCTCGCTCGCCCACGCCGCCTTGGACCTTGGACACTCTGCGCAGAGGAGGAGGAGGAGGAGGAGGAGCATTAATACCGCGCATACATACAACCGGTCCCCCTCCCTCGCACGGCTGCGCACCCGCATGAAGTGCAATGTCGTCGTTAGGTTAGGTAAGGTACGTAGTTGCGTTGGCGTTGACAAGTCCCGGCACGCCTCAGCTGACCCCCTCCGTTTCGCCTTGCCGTTTTCCCCTCCTCCCCGACCAGTGAGTGAATCCTGCAGGTATCCCCCCCACCTCTCAACGGCCAACTCGCCTCATAACTCATTCCCATCCGACCCAACGTGGTGAGTGAATGAGTAAGTTATTTCGTAAGTGGGTGAGCGAGCGGGCCATCAACGCCAGCTCTTCTCCCCAGTCCGTCTCCAGAACCACTGCGCATCAGTGCCGCTCAAAGGACAAAGCGACATATAAGTACTACTAATAGTAGGTAAGTCTTAAACAACAACGACGACGTTCGACCCTCGTGATGCCAGGCCAGGACCCGTCCGCCGGGTTGCCGCTTGGGCAACTGCCGAATAGCACTGACGGCACGGTCACGGCCCCCCCCCCCCCCCCCCCCCCCGGCGCGCCTACGCGTGCGCGTTTCGAGCCGCTCGTCGTCGTCGTCCACGGTATAAAATTCGTAATCGCTGTGTCCTGTAACCACGCCAGGTCGTGGAGTGCGTCTGTGTGAGTTTGGACACGTCCTGTTGCTCGAGTCGCCAGACAAATATCTATTACGGCGTCGTATCCTCCCAGACCGAGATAAATAGACTGCGCAAGCCGCCACCTTGTCTATGAACAGCATCCCCCGCCGTCCCCCCGCATTGTAGCTATATTTCCGTCGTCGACGTCGTCGTTGATACCGAGCCCGATACTATTCTCGTCACCCATCTCTGACTGGTTCGACAACATGAGGTCCGCCCTTGCCTTCGTCCTCGCCGCTGCGGCCCTCTGCAGCACGGCCTCGGCCGACACAGGCGTGAGTCTATTCCTACACGTGTTGTACCTGTGCATCTCCCAAGAGCCCGGACCCGGAGCGTCTACGGCCATGCAAACGTACTGAGACTGAGTGTACTTACAGAGATGCCGTGGCAATATATGCACAATCTACTTTCTCGACCGATTGGATAACCTCGACGCTCAAGGCAACGTCCAATACGCACAGAACGCGGAATATTTCACATGCTACAGCAGCTCACCCGTACGTCTTATCGCCGAAGAAACCTCTCTGGTCGGCTCCCCTCGTAACTTCGACTCGTTGAGCTGACCTACCTTATGAAACGCGTGTAGTGCACCGCGCAGGTCGGGACGTGTACTGCCCAGCGCAGGGACAGATACGCCAACTGCCGCTAGTTGGGACTGATCGCCACACGCCGTTGTTCTTCAAATAGGTCCGGGTACGCATCAAGTCAAGTCACGATATGGAGATGCATGGAGGGAGAGAGGGCCGTGGTCGAAGGGATCATGATGGCGTGCTTTGTCCGTGAAGGTATGGTATTGAGAACCGCAGTCACTATGTGTATCGATGGAAATGAAACAATTCTCTTTGCCTCGGACTTTGACCACGTTGCATCACCATGTCACAAACTGCTGTTCTCTGTCTCTTGACAGCACAGGAGTTCAATGTTGACCGTTTACACGTGACATATAACAGTCGCAGATTCAACAAATTCGGATGCGGTGGTTAGCGCATCCGTAACCTGACTTGGATGTAGATATAAACAAGCAGTAGGTATAGATAGTACGCCATGCTAGTACCAACTCCATCACGCGACGCCAGGGAACATATACGAAGTGCCTCGCCTCCAGCGTCTCTACCAATGCGCCGCCCAAATGAAATCATGCAAGCCATCCAAGAATAGTCTGCGGGCACGACGGTACTGAGAAGCGCGTGCCGCAACGCGTCATTTTGAGAATCTACACCTTTGGCTCAACGAACACTCAGGCATACCGCGTCGGCCCTCCCTGCCCTGGTCCAGGCCCCCACGGCCCCGGCGCATACCCGTACTGTGGCCCCGGCGGCCCAGGGCCCCTCGCGGCGTTATGCGGGTGCTGCTGTTGATGCTGCTGCTGCTGGTGATACTGCTGGTACTGCTGCGGCGGCGGGACCCCGGCGTACGCGGGCCGATTCGGCGGACCCTGCGGCCCCTGCAGGACCGCCTCGAGCTTTGTCTCCAATACCTGGCTCGTCTTGTCGAGCCACTTGGACGCGCTGCTGAACAGGCTGCCGCTGCCGCCGGACCCGTTGCGCGGGGGTAGCGGCGGCGGGTTCAGGTACTGAGGCCTCGGCGGATACATCGTCTTGGGCGGGGGCGGGTACGCGACCGCGCTGGGGGGCCGGAGCCGAAGCCCGTCGGCATCGGGGCCATGGGGACGTACGGCCCGGGCATGGGCCGTGGCGGCAGCGGGGGTGGATGCTTGATGTCGGCGGGGTTGTAAGGCGGGTGCGGTGCGTACGGGGAAGGGGGTAGGCCACCGTTGGCTGGGGACGGCGGCGGATACGGCTGCTGGTACTGCGCTGGCTGAGATCCAGGCCCGGGAGAGCCGTACGGATAGGGTGGTGGAGGGGACTGCGGGTTGTATTGTGGTGGCATGTTTGGGTCGGACATTGCCTGGTGGACGGGCGGCCTCTGCGGTTGAGGAGTGGCGGCCGCTGGGACGTACGTCTGATATGGCGAGGGGACAGGTGATGCCGTAGTAGGAGTGTACGTCTGCTGAGGTACACTGTACGTCGAGTTAACGGGAGATGGCGAATGCATCGGCGGAGGGTACCCTTGCAGGGGAGAGATGGGTGTCATTCCAGGGACAGGAGATGTGGCGGTGAACTGGGCGCCCTGGGGATATGGTTGAGGAGCATAGATTGGTTGTTGCGGCCCTGGCCCTGATGCCGAGCCCGGGGGACTGAGGCTGGGAGAGTGAGGCATGGAAGCCGAGGTGGGCGGCGGGAAATTCATGGTTGGGGGTTGAGGCGAGGCAGGGACGGGGCGCTGAGCTGATCCCATCATTGCGTCCTGGTGATCATGTGGCGTCCCTGGTGATGTTGCCGCAGATGTTAACGGCAAACCAGTCATGGGAACCTTGGGGGGAGCAGGCGGACTCGAGGTCAGGGGCTGAGGCTCAGTGGCATTGCCAACGGCAGCACGGCCATGAGCCTCAGAACCAGGAGTCACAGCCGCGGCGGTAGAGGCCACGGCAGCTGCATTCTCTGCCGGTGCCATCGAATGAGGTCGAGGACTCGAGGCCGTCTGCCCCGGTCTCTCCTCAGGGGGCGTGTAGTAGTGATGCGGCGCCACGCCCATGGCTGCTGCCGTGGTCGTTGTCGAGGCATGTCGTCCATCTTGGTCATCCCGCGACGGCGGCGGCGGGGACTCTGGTGGCTGATACGGCCGATAGGCAAGCGTCGTCGTGCCATCCTTGGCCGGTCCAGGTGGCCGCACGCTTGAATCCTGCTCTGCGGCGCCCTCGCGCTCAGGGGGAGGGGAGTAGGGCTGGTATGTCGGGGATTTGGGCGACGCTGCCCGAGACCGCGTTATCTTCAACGGGGCCGGGTATGCGGCATCGTCGTCGTCCTTGGCCACTCGCTCCTCACCCTTGATCCCATCGCCACCTTCGTCCGCCGGGCCTGTATCTCGACTATCCGGTACCAGGACCTGGGGATACACCGTGGCCCGTGGCCCATCGTCACCCTCCCCTGACGGGCCATGATACGGCCACGGATTCGCCGACTCCCGGGCCGGAGCCTCGTCCGCCGTCTCATCCGGCTTCTTGTCGTCCTTCTTCCCCGCTGTCGTCGAAGCAGTTTCCTCGAGGTAGAACGGCCAGGGATTAGCCTGCATCGACGCCGCGTCCTCGTCGCTGGCCTGCACAGGGCGCCTCGCCGGCTCCGGCTCCGACCCAGGCTCGTCGTTTTGCCTGCGCGGGGCGGCCGAGTCGCCGCACATCTCGAAGGCGAAGCCGCCCGAGGGCGCGGGCACGGTGCCGTGCATCGGCGCGGTGTCAAGCTCGGCGGCGAAGAGCGGCGGCGGGTAGCTCGCGCGGTTGGGGTTTCTCCCGCCGCCGCCGCTGTGAGCGAGATGCTGGTGCTGGTGCTGCTGCAGCGGCGGCGGATGATGCTGGTGCTGTTGCTGGTCGTGATGCGCCATGACTCGCCCCGTCCGCTCAGACTCGGCGGGTATACAGCCGCGTGCCGCCGCGCGGGGGGGAGTGACGGAGTGGTTCGTCTGCAGTCGTCGGTGTCGTCGTCAGGATCGCTGTCAGGGTCGTCGTCGTCGTCGTCGTCGTCGGAGATGGGGTTGGCTAGGCAGGCGCTGAAGAGGGGCCGCGGCAAGACACCACACGCACACCACACCGCACACACCACACCGCACCCGCACAAGCCGCCCGAGTCGTCGGAGCCCGTCTCAAGTGCCGGTCGGCTGGCCCCCCGGGCCACGGCGCCGTTGCAAACTTCAGGTCACGCGACGGGGGCTGCGCTCGCAGTCGGCGTCGAGGCAAGGCGGGCGCCGACCTGTCGTCGCACAAGGCGGGCTGTGAGCGAGTTGTCGCAAGGGTAGGTACGAAGATAGGTATGCCAAGCGGGCAAAGCAGATAAACGGGCAGAGTGGGAACACGGCAGAGGGCAAACGGAGAGAAAGCTTGGAAACCTCCTTTTTTGGGCGTCCTGCAACCCAAACCCTTTCCCAGGCCCGCCACGAAGTGCCTGGGCCCGGAGGACAGACGGGGCCCCCCCGGCTGCTGCTGGTCACCGTAGCATGGCGTGTCCACGGGTCCATGGGGCAGTTTTGTTCGCTCGCTGGCTCGCTCGCTTGTTCTGGGGCAGCGCTGGAGGACCCTGGGAGGCGACGAGGCGCCGCCACGGGGATGGATGGAGTTGGATGTGTGGAGGACCAACCTCCACTGTCGGTTCCAATTCCCAAGGCCTGCCTGCACGCCTGTTTGCCCTACCTACCCTGGCTTCCATTGCACACTGGGCTGAGCTGAGTTGGGCTGGGCTGGGCCGCCAGTCACGACAGCGGGCTCCATGCCCCAACATGGAACCTGAACAGCCACTGGGGTGGCCCGTGACGCCCACTGGACGAACGGTTTTTAAGGTTAGAAGCCCGCCGTCCAGTCGTCCCGTCCTGAACCGGCTCCCGTCCCCTCCAACGGGTTCGTCAGGGGCACAGCTTCCGTTCCCCCATGGCCATCCACATCCAGGCTCATCCATCCAGCCAGCGAGCCATCCATCCCCATCCGTTCCACCCATGGACGATGCCCCGTATCCAGCGGCCAGGCCCCCCTCCCCTCCGCCCCAGCGGCGTCCCGTCGCCAGGATGCAAGATTTGGACGCGCGCACCCACCATCTCTGGCGACCGGGCGGGCACCTGTGAGGTGTTCGCGCCTCGTCCACCGCCGCCCAGGCCCCCCCCCTCCCCAGTCCTGCCATTCCAGCACCAGTGACCTCCGCCCTGCCCATCCCCTACAAGGCACTGCACTACGGGCTAAGGTACTCCGTACAGGCAGCCAGGGCTCTCGACGGGCACCCCCCAGTTCGCCACGAGTCAAACCGATGCCCTGTGCTGCCCGCTCGTCCAGGCCAGGCCTGGCCTGGCCCATGGGCCCGCCACCCGACGCCTGTGCTGTCGTGCTGCCATGAGGTGCCATGTCAGGCCGTCTGTCCATGCACGCCCATCCCCATCCCCGTCAGGTCGAACCCCCTCCCCGGGGCATGCCCGGCCTTGCCTTGCCTTGCCTTGCCTCCCATCCCTCCAGGGCTGGCGCAGCCGTGCCCTGCCACCAGCCCTGCAGTCCACCCTTGGGGCCCCCAAGTCTCCCCCCATCCCGATCAGATCTCTTCAACGCCGTGCACGTCCACGTCCACATCCACATCCACATCCACATCCACATCCATATCCATATCCACGTCCACGACGCCGACGCACGCAGGCACCCCGGGCCCGACGCGCCCCGTTCCCGTGCCGCCGCCGCCGCCGCCGCTGCCGCTCCTCCCCCCCGGCTCCTCTCCCGCTTCCCCTCCCACGTCCCCTCCCACCCTTTTCTTCTTCCCCGTCCCCTCCCACCCCGGAACCGCCTTGTCGACCCCCGGTCCAGTCCCCATCGCCGAATCTGCTCCCCGCCCGCCGCCCCCGGCCCAGTTTCCATCGTGACCTGCAGCATGCATGTCTGTCCGCAACGATGCAGCATCGACATGGACGAACCACTGGCTTGGGTGCAAGCCCCTTGTCCGCACCAACGCCGGGTCGCCACGTCCGTCGGCCGATTCGTCACTCTCCACAGTCCTCCATCAAACATCTCCTTCACATCATATGCAGCTCGCCGTAAATGTCACACGCATAGTCTTTGTCTATTCACAGTTTTTATCGGCTATACAAAATATTCCGCACATAAACCGTCGCCACAGCCGCAGGCTGCCTCGGCCACGAGTTGAAGAAATGAACACACCCGTCCAACCGCTGCGAATCCCCGCCCGCCGCTTCGCCGTCGAAACCAACAACTCGACATATGTTGAGACCATGGGGTCTGCCATGGCGGAAATCTGCAACAAGAGTCGCTAACGCTCGGGGAATCTGGAAAGAGCAACAAATATCGACAAGGAGTGACAAGAATGGCAAAAGACGTCCGCTCAACTCGGACCATCCCCCCTACTCATCAGCATCGTCTTGCTCGCCTCGCTTCCGTCGGTCCGCCCAGCGTCTCTTTCCCGTCCGCGTCTCGTAGTGGGGAGCCACGGTCGCAACATCCTGCATGGTCGCTTCGATGGCAGCGCGCGTCTTGTTGCGGTAGCAGTCCACTATGGCTCGCATGTTAGCGCCCTGCCGTTGCATCGTTACGGCACTCCCGCCGGTGCAGACTTACTGGCTCGTTGCAGAAAGACGGTCCTCCCCGCGAACACTCGGCTTTGCAGCCACGCCATGCGATATGCCAGGTCGTTGAGCTTGACCTCCCTGCCGCGCGTCGCCTTCCTCATCCTCGGAACGGTCGCATCGCCATCCTCACCCTCCGCCATGGTGACCCGGACAGTCTCGCTCATGGACTTGGCGCCGCGGCCGCGGCTCGCTTCCCGGCCCTCCGTCTCCTGCGTCCCGTCGTCGTCCATGTCATCTACAAAGAACCGCGACCCCGTCGCGCTCGGCGGCGGGCTCTGCATCTCTCGGGGAAAGTAGCTGCGAGGGTACAGGCTGGCGCCCTTGCGGAAGCTGTCCGGGATCTCGTTGGTGTCGACGCCATCCAGCGTCACCCGGACGCGGAGCCGGGATCCACGCACGTTGTCCTCGACGAGGATGAACTTGCGCTTCTTGGCCTCAGGAATGTCGGGGAACAGCCCCTCGGGCTCGTCAGCGGTGGCCCTACTGTGCGTTCTGGCCGCTATGGCACCACCGGCCCGGGGAGCCATGTGAGACATCGGCCCGCCCTGAGCGGCAGGGTAGCCGTGGCCACCATACCCTGTGAAGACGTGTGTTTGTCTCACGTCGTCGCCGCCACCACCCGCATGTCCTGGATGCGCCGGACCCTGGTGGTGGTGGTGGTGGTCCTCGTACGAGTTGCCGTTGCCTCAACAAAATAGAACTGTTAGCCCAAGATCTTGAGTGACATGATGTCTCGACGCAGCCGTGTCGTGTGGTGGAGGGATGAGTCGGGGCCCCGGGAGGTGGCTGTTTTGTCTCATTCTCCTTTCTTTTTTTGTTCTCCCATCCTCCAACCCAGCCTGAGACAAGCCAAAAAAGACATTTGTTTCTGCCAACATGGTTGCAACTTAATATAGCCAAGAGGCTGATTGAGCTCGTCTAAGAGTCGCACGAAACCAGCAGCGATGCTAATGCAGAGGGATAATAAAGAGACATGACAGCGGCGACGGCTGCGTGCGACTTTATGATAATGTACAGAAGATTGTGACAATCGGAGGTTCGTTCTGAAACTCGCGTCTCTGCAGCACGCTGCTGTGTCGTCTTGACGGGGGTGGCGCGGGGGGGGGCTCCTGGTGCGGCAGCAGCCGAACCCCCTTGCCTATATATAACAGGAAAAGTGAAGCAAGAAGATTTGATACAGGCCCTTTCCCAAGACGTCGCGACAAGAGAGGAAATATTCGTCTCCTCACATGAAAGAGGCATTCAAGAGGACATAGGAGACGACGGAAAACAAGCGCGAACCACTTTTTCTTTTTGCAATGACAGAGAGAAAGAAGGAAGAAAAAAAAATCGAGAACAGGGGGGTGAAGGAAGTCTGGTATCATCAAAGCAACACAACGTCTCTTGTGACGTCGGGCCCCTGTGCAGTGCAGTGCAATGCGATGCATCGAGGTGCTTGCAGGGAGCAAATCAAAGCAGTGCAAACGCGGCAGATGCGAGGCTCTCAAATCACATCTGGTGGAACATACCGACTTCTTCCCCTCCGCCGGGGCCGCTTCCGTCCGGATGGGCCCCGGCATGGTGATGCATCGGCTGGCCCATGCTGCCCAGCCCAGGCTTGCCCATGGTCGGGGCGCCTCCAGGTCCCATGGGCGGAGCAGCAGGCATCCCTTGCGGCCCGCCAGGGCCCGGCATGTGCGCGGCGCCGGGATGCGGCGTGGGTGTTCCCTGGACCTGCTTGCGCGTGTTCATCTTGGCCATGCGACGAACGCGTCGACTCCGAAGCCTGGGGTCCTGGTTACTGTTTCGCCAACTGTCCACCGCCCTCTGAATCAGGCCTCGCTTTCCGCGCAGCGGGGCGTTGAGCTGGGCGAGCGCCCAGCCGACCCGGTTGCAATCCGTCTCGTACATCAGGCGATTGCCGCGATACTGGTCCTTGGGGCAGCAGGCCCGGGGGTAAACGCAGTTCTCCTGCTTGAACTCGGGCGACAGCTCGTCAGTGTTGACCGATTCCACGTCGCACCGGATCGTGTACTCCATCTTGACGCGGTCGCGCGAATACTCGAACGCGATCCACTGCACGCCGTTTCCATCTTGCCTCACCACGAGCGGCGTCGTAGCCGGGATGGGTCCGGGGGCGGCATTAGGATTCACACCGGCCGCTTGATTGCCGGGGCTCTGGAGCTGCGGCGCGCTCTGCTGGTGCTGGTGCTGGTGCTGCGGCTGCTGCGGCATCGGGGACGTCTGCGCCTGCTTCTGGAGCTGCACGGGAACCTGAGGTTCGATCTTGGGTCGCGGGCTGCCTGTCATGCCGGCCTGAGCGTGTTGCGCCGCATGCTGCGTCATCTGGTTTTGCGGCGCTGTGTGCGACATCATCATGTTGGGCTGAGAGGTCATGGACTGCTGCGGGTGATGCGCATGCTGCGCGTAAGGCGAGGCCGCCGGGTGAGGCGGCATCGACTGGTAATGCGGTTGAGGCTGGTAGTACATGGACTGCTGAAGGTGCTGCGACGGCGGCTGCCCATATATGCTCCGATGCTGGTCATGCTGCGAGGGTGACGCGACCGAGGCGGGGGAATTCGACTGCGGCGTGTGGTATGACATGGGAGGGTATGGCGGTCTGGGCATTTGAGCGGCGGCCATCATGTCGGAGGTGTCTGCTGTCGCATCGCCCACATTAGCAACCTACACGGGTCGGATCCTGGTCCGCGACGGCAGGCAAACTCACCTGCGGACGTGTATCCGCTGTTGGCACCTGGCGTGCTGTATGGACTCGGGTGGCTGTAGTAGCCCAGATTGTCTTGGGAGCTGGCTCCGTGGCTAGCTGGTTGATAGGCCTGCGGGAGCGAGTGCGCCGCCGAGTACGCGCTCTGGTGGTGCTGCGCCTGCTGAGGTTGGTGCTGCTGGTGCTGTGGCGTGTGAGCCTGTGGGTGGTGCTGCTGCTGGTGGACGATGCTCGGCGGTCGCGAGTGGTGAAGATGTTGCGAAGGCGGAGGACCCTGTTGCTGGTGGTGGGGATGATGCTGCATAGAGACAAGATGCATCAGTAAGACATCGACATTGAAAGAAGGGCTTAAACCACGGAAAGGAATCAGTGTGAGGTAGGACGCGTTGGTGTTTTATTTGGCCCCCTGGACGGCAGCAAGGTCTGGGGAGCTCGGTGGAGTGGGCCAGTCCCCTGGCGGCCGACTGGGATGGCACGGGTGAGGCGTGCTAAGCCCAGAGTGTCCACGCTGATAAAGCAACCTTGCACCCGCTTACTCGAGCGAGGCCCAGACGGGAGCAGCCAGGCAGGCCAGGTCGGCCAGCAAAGGAGAAGAATGTGGGCAGGCAGCGGAGAAGGTTCGTGCCGTCCGACTCGGGCTGGCAAACCCACGGCCGAGCGAGCAGTGAAGGGGTAACAGCAACGGGGAGGGAGAGACGGACTGGACAGCAAAGGGGAAGGACCAACGGGCTCGTGGGCGCCAACTGCCTCCCGGTCAAAACCTCGTGGGCTCGGGGCGCGGCGCGATAGCCAGGGCAGGGAAACAATGACAGAAGCGCGCGAAAAAAAAGAGGCGAATGGGGGTGGTGGCGCAGATGGAAGACTGGCAGGGGAGGAGGTATATTTGAACACACAGGGTGATGGGCATGGATGGGAGGGAGGCATCTGTAGAGAGAGTGGGGATGCAATGGGCTGACAATGCATGTATGTACCGTACTGCAATGTGTGGGATGGCGGCGGCGGGTCGCGACGAGTGCTGTGCAGTGTGCGCTGAGCTGTGCTGCCATGCGCTGTGCCGTGCCTTGCCTTGCCTCGCCTCGCCTCGCCTCGACTTGACTTGACGTGCTTGCGTGCAAGAGTCTCTTCTCCGATGTGGATGAGCCTTCGTCCGCGCGCGAGCACTTGGCCGCTGCTGCTGCCGGCTCAAGAACAGAAAAGCTCAGGGCAGCCAGGCACGATGCCGGGATGCAGGTGCTCGTAACGGAGCCTGGCCCGTCTTGCAGACGGACGAGTTGGGACGGTGAAGAATACCACGGCGGGTGCAGAAGCTCCCGTCGCGAGCGCGGGTTCAAGAGATGGCTCCAGTGTCTCTTTTTTGGGACTTGGGCACCATCCAGGGGCCCGCCCGCTGACCAGGGGTGGGGTGCGTTGGGACCTCGGGGGAGCGACGGGGGTCCGTCCAAGAGACCCAGTCCAACCCAGTCCAAGTCGAGTGGAGGACAAGGAGGAGGAGCAGGAGGCGGCGGCGGCGGCGGCGGCGGGATGAGAGAAGAGGCCGGGGGGGCGCGGGCAAGGCCAGCGCATGGAAAGCGGGTGACAGGGGTTGGGTGCTTTTGATTAAACGACCAATGGACAAGCCGGCCGGGGAGACAGGGGGCGCCGTCCCTAGGGGCAGCTGCCCAATGGAGCATTCGAGAGCCGGGGCTAGCCCGCGGACCAGGATTCGCCCGGGATCCAGGCGTCTGCATCGCCCAAGCACACCTCTCCTCTGCGCTGCCGCCGCCGCCGCCGCCGCCGCCGCCGTTGGGGCATGGCCACGGGCTTGGCCATGTTGCCATGGCCTTGCCTTGGGGGAGGGCCAGGGACGCAGGCAGGGGAGGAGAGGGAGGGTCTCAGGCGGTGTGGGTGGGAAGCAAGGCAGGCAAGGCAAGGCAAGGCACGGCCACGCGCACCTCGACTACCCACCACCACCCAACACACCATCACCGCACCCATCACCACCACACTTCTCCAGGAGGTGCCAGCCATGGCTCTTCAGCCATTGCCACACGGCCCCCAGAGCCCGCCATGGGTCCCGCGGCCACAGCCCCCTGTCGGCGTCGACATGTTGCGCTGTCAACGGCTGGCCGGTCGAACGTGACAGCCAGCGTTCAACGGGGGGGCGCCGCGGTGGCTTCGAAAAAAAAAAGAGGCGCACAACGGTCGGCCGACAGAGAGGGAAAGGAGGCAGTCGCCGCAGACTTCCGGCTGGCGCCGAGTCGGCGCTAGGTACTTGCCTCGACGCACCCATCTTTTTTGCGTTCCCCACGCGCCGCGCCGCGAGGCAACTTTGGCTCGCGCTCTCGCTTCGTCCTGCAGCAAGCCCCGTTCCCAATCTCGCTGCTGGTGCCGGCGGGCAAGACACTAAGTCCAACCATCCTCGCACTGCTCGGCTCAAAGGCTGCTTTGTGTCGCGTCTGGCGCCACGCCACGCATGGCAAGACAGTCGTGAATCATCCGTATCGGTCTTCTGCTCGGCCCGCCTCATCCTCTGCGGCAGCCAGTGTGCTGCCCTCTGCCCAGCCTGCCTCCCACTTGGGACTGGCGACTGGCTGTGGGGGGGATGTGCGTGTCTGCGATGTGTGTTCATCATGGGTGCAGTGCAGTCCAGCGCGTTGGGCCGACACTGGATTCGCCAGCCCCCACCGACTCCTGGCGCTGGCCGGGTCGCTTCGACGTTTGCCGCCAGCGGGCACCATAAGCGCGTTCCCCGGTTCACACCACGCACGCCTCCCCCCCGTGCATGGCCAACTGTCGTTGGCCCACAGTCGTCGTCGTTGGCGCACCCTTGAGCCGGGGCGAGCAGTGGACGCCAGGTGTTTGACAGCCTCGCGACCATTGGGAGACGTTGAAATGCCCATCACCTCGCGCCGTCGGCCGCGTCCTGCGCATTCGAGAACGTCGCATCGGCGGCCGGTCTGCAGCTGAGGCGCGGAAGGGTTGAGGTGATGGCGGGCCGACGTCCTTGCCGTCGCGTCGCACGTTCGTGTGTGAACAAATGGCGAGAGCTGATGCGAAGGCTGCAGCCTTCCGGCTCAGCCCTTCCCTCCCACTCTCGACGTCGACTTTCGTGTACCACGCCGGGACGACCCACCCTCCATGTCGTATGCGGGCACCCTAGTCATTGGTGAAACAGGAGTCACCCTGCCAAACCCACCACTGAGTCTTGACCCGGTCAAGGTTGCGACAGGCCAGCTGCGAGCGTGATGCGCTGGGCCAACCTCAAACCCGCGACGACAGAGGGCAGATTGCGGGAGGTGTGCATTTCGTGCCAAAAACTCAATTCCCCAAACAACAGGCGCCTGCAATGTCGGGGACTACCCGGAAAAAAAAAAAAAAAAAACCGTTGCCCTTTGATTGGGGTGTGCAAGAACAAACCAAGCCCTCCGTCACGATACTTCGCAAGCAGAGTGAGGCCACTCGGCTCGGCTTCGAGACGGGGTCTCAGACGGAGGAAACAGTAGAACTCACGGGATCAGAAACCGGTTCATCTTTGAAATGGCCGCGGACCTGCCGGTGTGTGGCCATTGCTGCGGTCATGGAAGCTAGCAGGTCGCAGGCGGCGCGTGGTTCTGTCACTTCTCGTCAGAAACATCCACAGATGAGAAAAATAAGACCATCCAATGCTTGGCATGTCAAGGTCGGAAATACCTGGCGAGTCGTTGCGTCGTTGCCTCGGATTTAGTTTCCTGTCTCTATTTGGCTTTCGGTCACTGCGACCATGCGAGCAAAGTGACAGTTGGTATCTGCCGCCGGCGACGATTTCAGTCGGCTTGATGCCTGGTTTGAGTCAGCGATATGCTTCAAGTAGACTTGGGCGTCTTTGGATGTGGATCAGGATGGTTCATGCGTTGCTGGTCTGGATGTCGCCCAGGCTGCCCCACGCAAGATGGTCATATCCGCATCGAATCATGAACAGCATGTTGAAGGGTCGCAAAGCAGGCCATCCCGGTCGAACATGCACGGACTTGCAAGGCCACAACTGCCACCGAGCCATTCGCAGAAATGTCGGATAAGGGCAAGGAGACGGAGAGCATGTGTTGTTGAGACTGTACAGGCTCTACTTGTCTCACGCAAAACGTACCTAAGAAAACGGCCAAAGCTCACAGACAATATGTGCCCCAAGGCGATGCGAGTCTCCGTTCACGGGGCTCTGTACAACGCCATTAGCCTTGCTTTTGACGGCAAAAGGTGCGGACGGTGGGCCAAAGCATGACGCGATGTCGTCCAGGTAGAGCGCGTTCAGGCAAAGACTTACCAGGGCTGGATTGAAGGGGCGAAGACAGGTAGCGATCCTGACCGCGGAGGACAGTATCAATTCGGCCAAGGCTGCGTCGTGCCAGCGGGAGGCACGAGGTTTGTAGATTGCGCGCTTGCCCGGCGGAGAAGGCAACCCGGCGATATGTACAGTGACGGGTCGATGACGATCGAACGTGACAGAGCTGGCAGATGGAAAAGAGTCAGCACCCTGCCGTGGACTTGGATGTTGTCGTTGGCAGCGGAACCAAAGCAGGGTACGGTAGTTGCATGACAACTTGACAAGGCACCGACTGCATGGACCGTTGCCCTGGCAGGCATGCCTGATCAAGCACGCACACCATGCATGGAGCGCGCGGAGTGCCCAGGCTGCTGCTTCGCGACTCGACCAACCCCCCCAGGTCGCTTCCCTGGTCGCCCGCCCCTTCTAGTGCGAGTCGACCGACGCGGCGCGATCCCGAGCGGCCGGCACACTTGCGCCAAGTTGACCTTTGGGGTTCGACGGCTGGGGCGTGGGCTTGCGGTTGCTAGCCTGATTGTGCCAAACCTGCCCATTTGCCCAGAACAGCGATGCACGCGACGCGTGACGACTCGTTTCCCCGGCCGGCTCGCTGCGCGCAGTGACACGCTCGGAGAAGGCAGCCCGCTGCGCCCCGAGAAGGTCTGTGACCCGCGAGGAAGAAAGTCCACTAACCTTGAAATTCGCGCCTGAGCAAGCGGAGCACGCGCAAGCGGAGCACAGGGTTTGGGCCGGTTGATGAGCTCGTCGGGTACCTCGTTTGGGGTGGTGGGGACGTTGACCGTTAGTGGCCGTCAGCGGTTTTCGGTCAGCACTAAACCCTGCTGGTCGGTGCGGGAGAACGCCTGGAGCGACGGGAGCAAACCGTCCCTGTTGGGGTCGGGCGGTTGGCGTTTGTTCGAATGGGATATGTGTTGCGACAGAAGCGAGCGGAAAAGGCACCGGCGGGTTGCAAAGAGTGATTTCCCCCAGCGCGGTGGACTCGTCGGGCTTGGTCGGCCGTCTTGCGTGATGCCGAGGCGGAGCCGTTTCTGCAGGCGTAGGGGCGGCGCGGATAGAGCCCTCTGTGATGATGAATCGGCGCGGTTGGTGCAGAGCAGGACGTGGTCGGGCACCAATGGCGGCTAGAGTCGCAGTGCTGTGCAGCGCCGGGAGGAGCTTGGTCAAGCTTTTTGACCTCGAGGCCGGGGCGCGTTCCTAACGGCTCTGCAGACGCGGTGCGTTTCGGCGGAGAAGGCAGCTGGTGATGTGCAGAAATTCTGCAGGGTCGTCCCCTCGTCGAGTGGGCTGGACAGGGTCAAGCGGCAGCCCGCGCGTCAGGCAAGGTGCTCAAAGAAACTGACAGACAGCCGGGAGCGCAGGGGTCGTGTCGGTGCTGATGGGAGCCTTGGTCCGGGGCTGGCCACGACGTTAAGGCACGGCTTCTCTGCAGTTGACAGCCTCGGCGACGACAGGGTCTTGCTGCACGTGGAAAGTAGACGGGATGCAAAGGGCAAGAGGGAAGGAAAAAATGAATGAAGGATATAGCATGCAACGGACAGCAATAGTGCAGAACCGGATGGAGGGTCTCTCTTTGCCTAGGCGCAGCCTAAGAGCCACAAGTGCACGAGTACGAGTAGGCAAGGCAAGGAAGGTACTCCGTAAAAGTTGTGACGACGAGGGGCGCCGGCATCGCGCAGCAGAAAGTACCTCAGGCACCGGGCGTACCTCCAAGTGGTCCAAGTGGGTGCCTTACTCGTGTGCCCGCAATAGGAGGGTCCCAAATCTCGACGGGGGCGCCAGTGACGACAGCTAGCGAGCAAGCCGTTGGGCGCCGAGGATGGGAGGGAGGATGGAAGGTTGCTCTGTGTGTGAGGTAGCGCACGGTGGCGGCGCACGATGCTGCACTTGGGATGGCAGCGGATCTGGGGTAGAGGCCAGGAACAGGCGTCGTCGAAGGCACCGTCGGGGGGGCCTCGGTTGGCGACGATATTCTTTGGGTACGGAGTCAGGTACTCGCAGGCTGGGAGCTTGCAGAACGGCGCGCCGGGCAGGGGGGCAACAACGTTGAGCGCCGACGAGGTTGGACGGCCAGTGATTGATTACACGCCTCGCGTCTGCGTCGAGCCGGAGCGAGAGATTGTGTCGGTCGCGTCTGCAAAAATTTTCCCGCCTCCTTTCTGGCGCCTCGACGAGAGATGATGATCTCGGTTCCAGCAGAAAGGAGATTTGCAAGTCACTCGCCGGACCCGCCATGAGGTACGAGGAGCCACAGCTCCCGCGCTCCTTCCTGTGACGGAGGAGGGCGGGTGACGACGGACTCGAAAGGTACCGAAGGTACGAGCAGGCACCCAGCAGCATTCCGTGTACTTGCGTACCGTCCGCGCCGCACCAACGTGCAGAGTGACTCCACACTCCCCCTTCTCTCGCAAGATAGGTACTGGCGCGGGAACAATCTGGAGGTACTCGGCGTTTGGGCAGGTCACCTCGGTTTGTCGCACTTCATCGCGTCCGCGTCTGCGAGGTAGGAGCACATGAGGCACGAGGTAAGGTAAGGAAAGTTGGCAAGTTGGGTACCTTGCCAACTGCATTACCTGAGGTCGGTACGGACTACCTTATCCAAGGTACCTGGTATCTTGCCGCGACAAAGCCCGAAGCGCGAAGTACATGGACGTGCGATTGCCAGACTGGGTGATTCGTGTGAACTGCGCCTGCCTCGTTCAATGCGCCAGCCAACTCACACATCACGGTCGGTTTCCGATCCAGACTCCCAACTCGTCTCAGTTTGACACACGGAGCCTTGGTCTTTATACCGGTATTCACGCACGCGGGCTGGCCACCATCATCATCGAGTTACGTCGTCGCGTTTGGCGTCCAACACCACGTCAGCAGGGGCCCCCTGCTGGCATCGCGTGGCTCTTTTTGACAAGGTGAGGCCCATGGGCGCTGCGTCCAGGCTTTAGCCCAGGATTGCACGGCTAACCCGTCGGGAGCACGTGGGCGATGCTGGCTGGAATGCGACCTGCTGCTCGCTCTGCAAGTTATGAATGCGTGACAGGCCAGCCCACGGCCTCGGCCGTTGGTGTGACGCCTGCCGATTTTACAACTTCGCTGCCAGCAAATCGCTCTACGTTGCAGCTCTCCCCAACGCATGGCCAGCGTCTGATTTACTTGAGGTGCAAGGGCATATATCGGCGTCCTACGGACAATGCGGGAAAAACAGCCCATTGAATCGAATTGGCGAGGTGAATATTGTCCAGGGTAGGGGGGCATTCCCACTCGCTCAGCCCTGTCAAAGCATTGGGAGAGCATTCAAAGAAGGACCAACGACCAAGGTGTTTCCATTCCACGCCCGGTGAGCCAAGCTCGCACACATATGCAGTCGAGCCAAGCACTGATAATACCAGATGCGAGTACGTTGGTGTGTTTATAGCGATGCGGGATAAACGTCAAGGCAGCAGGATGTTGAGCGTGTAGGGGCGGCGGAGCCAAACTTACACTCATGGGGGCCACTGGGCTACGTTGTCAACTGAACGAACGAGAAAGAGAAGCTGTCCCCCGTAGGGCTGAATTCGGGTCATGGCCACGATGAACGAACGCTCATGGTACCTTGTTCCACAAGTGCCTGGGTGGCCATCGTCATCGCATCTCCGCAGTCAGACGAAAATGCACCAAAGTCGCGACGTCAACATTGCTGGTGGGGAGCGCAGCAAGGGTGCCAGCCTTGCCCGCTGGCCCGGGTCGGGTACGGTGGAGCGAAGGCCCCTGCACGACGGGCTGGGGCGACATCCTTCCTGCTTGCTAGCCTGTGGCCCCGGGGGCGGCTTGACGCCGTTGCATTGGGAGTCCTTGCACCGGGGTCGGGATGCGGGTTGACTTCCGAGCACAACCAAGTTCGTCGTACGACCCGGGAGAGCGCTGTTGCACATGGTCCAAAACTCAGGCGGCGAGAAGTGCACGCAGTGGCACCCGAGGACAAGACTGGGAATCGAGCACCAACATGCCAAGCTTTGAATATCCCTGTGGCCCTTGGACGCCGCGATGATGGCCAGTACGGGAACGGACAACAGGCCGGACAATTTGTGCAGCCTCACAGGCTTTCCCGGGTGATAGGTGATCCCCTGCATAAAATATGCATTGCGCTTTTGCTGCCCATGACCGCTAAGAACGGGATCGCGCCGAATGATCAAAACTGGTCTGGTCCGAGCTACAACGTATTTCTGAGCGCCATCGGAATGCCGACATCTCATCGCGATACGCTCTCCCGATACGCTTGGGAGCTGCGCGAGGCCATCGCGCACGAGGCAGTGAACACCCGCGCGGCTCCAAGTCGGTCGTCATGACCCGAGTGAGTCCAGTTCCTGTCGGGCTCCCTCACACTGAGACACGAGCCTGCGGCAAAGTGGACGTGTCTTCGCATTTTCGTTGGTACGTTCTTCCACCAGACATGTCAGTGGGCGTACACGTTGTCTCAAATTACATCGCCGGGGTTCACCAGCCCGGTCTTTTGCCTGCTACAATCTATTTATATCCGACCATGTTCTCGGGAGGAGATTGTGGCACGTTTCGCGCGCCCCCCCCGCGAGACGTCGCCGTCGCGAGAACCACGAGTACTGGTACGTGTACGTACTCCGTACTGTCAGCTTGGCCACGCCGCTCTCCTCCCCAGGCTGTTGCGGCAAGCAGGCTTGCCATGGTCAGTCGGGTTGGCCTATTCGCGCGGCACCTGAACGTCAAGGCCGAGGTCTCACGCAAGCCGAGGGTCATATCGCGCGCTGCCGCTGAGTGAAGAGCCGTATCAAGCGGTCCATACTCCGTAGTTGCATCAGGCTACTGTACCCGGCGCCTCACGGAGTGCACAGTCGTTGTTGCTGGCCCCTCAGCCCACGTTCTGGCGTATTGTTGGATGTGAGCGGTTTTGGTTGGAGGCGTCATTTCGGGCGTGCTGGTGAGCCGCAGCCTGCGTCACGCACTGAACCTTCAATCTCTCTGCATCGACCGCACGGGACCATACTAGGCCGAGCGAGTACTTGTACGCGTTTGTGCCTTTCGGCGCTAGATATGGCCCTGCGACGCAGCACCTTGGCCTGCCCCGGTCACCCGCGGTGGGACGAGCCTTCTCCCACTTCGGGAGCGTCGAAGATTCACCAACTGCCAGGTACGCCTTGACCGGGCAGGGATGCGCCGGTCGTGTGGGGGAAGAAGAGCTTGTGTCGGCAAGACCAGTCAAGGGGGGGCCACCTTCAGGGGAGGGTGTCCTGGGCGGCCCGGGGCCTCTGTTTCCACAGGTGCAGATGGTGAAAGCGCCATCGCGTCACACCCTCATCAACCCGGGCACGAGCGACTTCGAGTCGTGGAGGCCTTTGGGCGCGGCGCTGGACGAGCAGACAACAGAGCTTCCCGAATCACACTTGGCCTAGCATAGCGGTCGAATGCGTTCTCCTTTCAGCTGCTCCACCCAAAATCTCGGCCGCACGACGGTATTCGCTCGCAATCATGCGGCGTTCGAGACTAGACACTCTGATACACACACCTTTTGGATGGATTTAATCTGCCTGGCCGGCCGTTGATTCGACGACGCGTGCGGGCCCACTCGACGGAAGCCGACAACAGCCCGTCCTGGGAATAATCAGCCACTGCGTGCGCCTGCTTCTCCACGGACCTGCCACGGCGACTTGCCTGCCCTCGTCATTTCGTCGAGACTGGCGACGGCGACTGCTGGACGGGACGTCGGGGCCCGAACCACGATGGATGAAGTGGCCGTTGCTGGCGAGACGGCAAGCCAGAGTGGGCAACCGAGTCTCGAGCCAAGTGGAAGTGGAAGCAAGGCGGGATGACTGTGGCGGCAACTCCCGACTCCAGGTGGGGATCGGCCCCCCTGGTCATTACACCGTTGTTGCTGAGCCCGGATGGCACGAGGCTCTGGGCTCTGGCGAGTCAGTCCCCCTGTCTCCCGTGTTGCTATCGACTGTCGGCAACGCCACTTGGCCTACGAAAGCAAACGGAGATGGAGGTTTCGTCCACATTCAGATTCGCCTCATCAAGTGTCGCGAAAGCGGACCACCGGAGGAGGCCTTGGCTTGTCGAGGGCTGAATTCGACGTCCGAGGGAGCCCCAACACAAACGGATATCGGAGATACCCATGGATGGAATGCCGCGCTGAGCGTCAGTCGGTCTGTCCGTGACAGGCAGGGACCGTCGCTTGGCCTGTACGAGTACTTGTACTCGTAGCCCTTGTGACAGAGGCATCTCCCGGCCGGCTCCCGCTTTCCGCGCCCGCTGATGGCACGGAGGAACAGGGACACTGCCTGCAATTGGAGCCATTATGCGACCCACAGAGGGGCTTCGAGAACAAATTCTGGGTGATCCGATGCTGTTTGCTTTTCCTCGAGCATCTCAGAGATGTCGGTCAGGAGCGAGCCCCAGGGGCCAGAAGCACTCAAGCCACCACCACAGTCACGCCGCGGTGACCGTCGCATCCGTGCTCATAGAGGCACATGCGAGGATACGAACGACGTCGTCCGTGTGGTCGGGCTGGAACCCCAACACCGGACCTCTGATCAACGGGTCGCTGGGAGAAGCTGAACGAGACTGTATCGTGTACCAAACGTTGGAGTCATGCTTCTCTCGCACCACCAAGCGTTGTGACAGGGCAGTGTACTTCTCTCGGGTCCTGGGAGCTGCGGAACAAGGTCGACCGCCGCTGCCTGCTCTCTGTTCCTAGACTCCATGGCGGTTCTCACAGCGCCCCCCTTCGCCTCGTTCAGCTGGCCCATTTGCATATTTATTGCATTTTCGCGAGGCAAAAGTACAAATCCCCCAGCAGCAGGCCCAGGACGTTCTGTGGGATATGGGAAGAACGGAGCCTCGAAACACGTCAGAGTATGATTTAGGCGGTGTGCCGCCGATTGCTCACCGCAATGGAGCATTGCTCGAGAGTGTGGACGTTCCGCGTCGCAGAGTTCCATACCAGATGCACTCGCTGTTCAGCCCGGTCGAACCATGCTCGCGGCATGTCTCATTCGCTGGTCCTCCAGCATGTTCAGTTCGTCGACGGCTCTGGGTACCTTGCCTCACCATGAACGCAGCGGCAAGGCGTTTGACCGGCAGGTCGGGCGGCTGGGACTCGAGTCGCGGTGAAGAGGAAGCTGCATGCCGACACACAGACCTTGTTTGAGCGGCATGGCGAGCTGGTGGGGAGGGCGGGCCGAGGGGCGGACGGCCGGCCACCTTGGGCTGTTTGCACTTGCATTCCCGCATTGACAACCATCGATACATGCAAACAGGGGCGGCGGTGCGCGTTTGATTCGCCTATCAAGGCTGCCACTTTTAGACTGGACGGGGAGAGCAGCCGGTGACTGGAGCCACTCGCGGGCACTGCCCGTTCTGGGAGTGCAGGAAGAGGAGGCTTACTCCTGTCGCGCAGTCTCGACGTTCGCCCATCACATCATGCGTGTTAGAGTTTCTGACAACTGCCGAGCCCGTCTGGCCGACCGGCGGAACCGAACGGAAGTCGGGACTTGTGGGTCAAGATCCCGCCTGGCCGCCGCCCTTTGCGGTTGAAACAATGTGGACGTGCACCGGCGCCCGCGCCCAGCCGGCGGCATATGCTCGGTGCGAGGGCCAAGACACGCTGGGTATGACTTGCTTGGACCCGTGACTTTCAGCAGCCCGTCTTGTTAAAGTTACGAAACGACACAAGGCCTGAGGCACGTGGTCTGCTTGGTTTTAGCTGAGGCGTTCGTGCTCCCGCTTGTCACAACTCTGGACGGGGCATGTGGCATGCCACGATATCACCACGGCGAACCGTGTTAAGTTTACGCTGCCTACCAACTACGGCGTAGAAAGAGTCTTTAAGGATGGGTCGGGCCCAGACTCATGTACAAGTACGAGTGTGAAACGCACCAGGCCATGCCAGGCGAGTGATGGCTGCTCGGCCGCCCTCGCTCGCGCGCTCCCAGGTGGCCGCAAAGACTGGCACGGTTGTATCGGGAAACAGCGTTGCCCTTAATTTCAAACTATCCTCAAAGGTACCTACCTCCCTTCCTCGTTGTACACGTACATGCAGATGTGGTCATTGACAGCAACAACAGGAATGACCGCCGTGGACGTCTGCTCTCGTGATGCTGGTCCACCCTCCCGACCCTCTTTCTGATGCCGGTCTAGGAACACGCCTCACGTTTTCTTACATACGCATTACAGAGCCCCAGACGGCCATGGTCAAGGCCAATATTTCCGAGCCTGGAGGCAGCGGCGGGTTGGACGAGAGAGCCCGCCCCGGAGCAGTCGTCGCGTGATGCGCACCTCGCGTAGCACGCCGGGGCGAATGGAGCCGTCCCTCTGGGGTGGCAGGCCACAAGGAGGGAGGGCCGTGGCGGGACATGGGTGGGTTCCACGACATGGACGTCCATCGATGCCAGCATGCTTGGTAGCCAAGGTTACACGAGGGGAGGAGCAGAGAGGCAGTGGGCACAGACCCGGGCGTTTGCACTCTCGACCGGAACCCTGCGAACGAGCTGCCGCATTGGACCGTAGGTTGTGACGGCTACACGGAGGGTGTGCCCTCTCTGCCGCGCTAATACTGTCCATATGAGGGCATGGGAGACACAGAACTCAGGTCGTGCCATGCGCGTACCCGGAGGGAGCCCCTTTTTATAGCCATTGCTACGACGACAGTGTCGGCTGTTGGCATGGGACATGACCGTCCTGCGCGAGTGAGCACGCACATATGTGATAAACATGCAGGATCCCGCGCCAATGTCCCGGATACGGCGACAGAGCAGCAGAAGACGGCCCTGCGGCTTCCGGGGGCAAGGCTTACCTGCATGGACCACATGCGTATTACTTCGTACTCCGTACACACGCGCGCCTTGGACAAGGTACCGACGGCAAGACAAGGCCCCCGGTCTCCATGAGGGATCTGGTTGAAAGGGGGATTTGACTCTCCTGGATCAGATGCCGGCTCGACCCGGTCCGTACATACAGCCTCGATTCCTCGACACCCTCGTCGACGAGAGCAGACGGTATGGCACGGCGGCCGATGGAAACGCAAGGGGGTGTATCATGTTTCGCAAATCAAGAAATTGGATAGCAGCGGACATTTGCGGCTGAGCAGAGGGGCACGGCAATCAAGAGAGAAAGGAGGGGTGGTGGATGGGGGAAGAACAGCGTGAGAACGGGGGAGGGGGGCCGGCGGCGACGCGGGTTCGATGCAGTCATGGTCATACGAACGACCGCGACGCACAGGACTGACCGCCTGCCTCAGCGGCCCTCTCGTTTTGTCCTTGCGCTGTCTCGACTTGTAAGTGTTTTTGTGACAGAAGCAGAGACGCCATTTTGTTTTGTGGGATGAGAGGTGACGACTACGACTACGACTACGACAAGGACGACGCACCGACGACACCGTGCCGGTGGTTGGAACTTGGCGCGCAAAGAGAGGAGGCATGGCCCGGACGGGGTTGAGGCGGGTGGCGATGTCCCAGATGGAACCCTGGCATGATATCAGAGAGCGCGCAGAGGTCTCGACCGTTGCATCCTGTACGACCACCCGAGCAAGGTGAGAGTAGGGAGGGCGGGCGTGGCGTAGCAGCTCACATTGTCAACGACAGAAACAGTTCAGACATCTACGACGCCCATCAGCTGCCGTGCGGCCACCACCACCGGACGGTCATTTGGGACAAGTCGACGACGACGTTTTTGTCGTGGCAGTGAGTGAGTGAGTGAGGCTGAACAACAACACAACGACCGCCCTGTCATCTCGTTGCCGCGCCGCCTCTCTCTCTCTCTCTCTCTCTCTCCAGCGAAACGGCTCAGATATCATTGTAGCAAACGGCAAACACACACTTGACAGACAGACAGACAGACAGATCGACCAACGCGCCTTTGCTCATTCACCATCCCGCCCAAGACTCGTCCGCACATCCTCCACGCCCGCCCACCTGCTGCCCCTGCGCCGCCCCCTTTTCGCCACTGCCGCGGACCACCGTTCGGTCCTCTCCCTCATTCTCTTTCTCTCTCTCTCTCTGACTCTGACTCAGATCTGCTCCCACTCGCCGCCTCCGCTGCTGTTGCTGTCAGCGGACGAAGGCGACCGTCGCTGCGGCCCCCTCCGCCGCCGCTGTGTCCGCTGCGCCTGCGCCTGCGCCTGCGCCTGCGACTGTGCCTTTCCCTCCGCCTTGGCCGCCGCCGCCTCCTCGGCGCTCAGCCCAGGAAACTCGCCGACGACCCAGCTGTCGAGCAGCTTCTCCTGCCGCCACGCATAGACGACGACCTTTGTGTTTGTGTTTCTGGGCTTGCACCGGGGCACGCGGGGGATGTTGCCGCTCGGCACCTCGATCGAGTACACGGGCAACACGGTCCCGTCGTTGTTGTTCTTGTCTTCGCCGTCCCCGGCACTGTTGCTGCTGCTGCTGCGGCGGCGGCGGTCGTCCTCGACCGGCATCACATCCCGCGGCGTGATAACGTCATCGCAGAAGATGTCAAACTCCTGGTCGGCCTGGTCGTAGAATCCGTACGAGAGCCGCAGCATCGTCGCGGGGAAGATGGGGTTGCCCTTGCGTCCACCACCCGTGGCGAAGCGGATGCGCATCGGCCGCGTCGCTGTCGGCGCGGTGAGAGACCTGGGCTCAAAGATCAACGGCGTAGCAGGCATGATGACGGTGAGTTGTCCGTAGAGTTCAGAGGGAGAAATGTCTTGCTCGTGAAGTGATGATGGTGAAGTTGATGATGGGGTTGCACAAGAGTCAGGAGAACGAGGACAAAGCTCACAACGTAGCTGTCTTCAAAATGACTGGATCAAGCTGCCTTTGCGTCTGCTTCTGCTTCTGCTTCTGCCTCTTTCACGACACACAACTCACTCTCAAGACTCTCGCTATTTATACTTTTTTTCCGACAGTCACGGTCGTCCCCCTCCGGCCGCCCAGGTCCGTTCAATATCGCACCCGCCTCCGCGGCAGTCCCAACGGCAAAACCCAGCAAGTCCGTTCGCGCCCAGTGACACAACTCATGACGTCCGACTTGCCTCGCTCGTCGTAGCAAAGTACACTGTACTTGCCATTACCCAAAAGTGCACGCTCACGCACGCAGCGCAAGCACGTCACGTACGCACGTCCGTCTCCAGTCTCATCCATCACCAAAGACAAGTGTTGGAAGCGAAACGCGACAAGCACACGTCCTCTCCTTGCTGCCTGTCTCCCCTAACAACGCGCTGCTAGCGTCACTATATATAGTAACCCTAACACTAGCGTGATTCCTCTGTCCAATGACGAGTCCGTAATGCACTGCTAGCGCGTATATACGCGCTAGCGTGGTGACAAAAGTTCCTACTTTGGAAGCAAAAGTTCCTACTTTGGTGTACAAAACTTCCTCGACGACTCGACGATCGTGAAGTTCAGGGGGTTAGCAAATG
This sequence comes from Purpureocillium lavendulum, assembly GCA_029168975.1. NCBI lineage: Eukaryota > Fungi > Ascomycota > Sordariomycetes > Hypocreales > Ophiocordycipitaceae > Purpureocillium > Purpureocillium lavendulum. Next base: position 809,266 of record JAQHRD010000002.1, on the reverse strand, counting down.
TAGCTGTGACAAGAGAGCTGGATGATTGGGCTGGACGCTGATAACTCGTTGCTCAAGAGCTGTTTCTCGCTGGCGTGAGTTGACGCCGTGACTAACATCATGATCTCGAGTATTCCGGCGGATGCCTCAAAGAGCTTGGCGCTGGCCAGTTGGCACGGACAATGGCACAATCATGAAACTGTTTTTTTTTTTGTTTGCCGCGCTTGGCGACCCGTTGGGACATTGCCTCGGCTCGTTGGGAGCTGCTCTTGGACGCGGAGGAGGAGATGTAAACAACCGGCGGAGTAAACAGTCATGGAGAGATTTTGCGAGAACGTGGCGAGCGCACTCGCGGCTGTGGAGAACGTCAAGTTGTATTGCGGTTCCAAAAGCTTTCAGTCCGGTCTCATCTTCGTACAGTGTTATCCAACGCCATTGCACACCGCCATGATATTCGTGACAGCCAACGTAGTCATGCACCCCCTCATGCCTCCGTCGCGGCCCGCTCGCGCTCCCGGAACGACCGATGGTGGTAGTGAGGATGTTCTGACTCTCTCGGTCGAGGTTCATACTCGTCTTCGTCCTCCCTTCGGTGGCGCCTACGCCTGTCCCGATCTCGGTCACGATCTCGGTCGCGGTCACGGTCACGGTCGCGGTCACGCTCCCGCTCCCGCTCCCGCTCCCGCTCACGCTCACGCTCACGCTCTCGATCACGATCCCGGTCCCGATCTCTATCCCGGTCTCGGTCTCGGTCCCGATCCCGGTCTCTTTCCTTGCCCTCCAACTTGTCCGTGTCATCCTTGTGATGATGGTGATGATGGTGGTGATGGTGCCGTCGACCCTCATCCTCGTCGTCATCATCGTCTTCTTCATGATCGCGATCCTTTTCGCGGCCACCCTCGTGATCACGCTCACGATCTCGGTCGCCTTCCGCCCTATTTCGCCGTCTCTCTGTATCATTGTTAGCATGAGATGCGGACCTGCCCAAGAAACAGACGGTCGTCGTACCTCGAAGGACCTGAGTGGCAGCGGCGTATGCCTGAATTTCCTCCTTGCTCAGGACGCGAAGAACGATGACAAAGTCGTCCCGCACCTCAAATCTCTCCTTACCGACTTTGAGAGCCTCTGGATTCACAATCTTGCGGTTGATCTTGGTCCACCTGGCGCCTGCGGGAGCTTCCTTCAACTTCTTGTCCTCCTTGTGAGGGGCAACGCCCTCACGGATAGGATTGGCCTCCTCCGGAAAACTGGCCTTCGGCTGCTTTAAGATCCCCCTCAGGGGCTTCTCATCTGACTTGTCTTTCGGAGGTGAAACAAGTCGCACCTGTTTGCCCTCGTGAGAGGGGACTACAAGTTCGCGACCGCGAGACTCATCCTGTGACGAATCCCTTGAGCTGTGCCCTCGTGCAGGGGAGGGCGACCGGGCACGCCTCTTCTCTTCAACCACGCGCGGCTCACGCTCGTGTTCACGCTCGCGCAGACGTCCTGGCTCCCTATCTGTCACGTCCATGGCGGCGAGCTGATCCTTCAGCTGCTTCAAATCGGACGCGTCGTTTGGGTTGAAGCCATGAGAGGGCCGGTGTCGCCGTGAGGCACGTCGGTTGTCATCCGAGTCCGACGCCGAAACCACAGCCTCCCCGGCCAGCTTGGCTTCCGCATCTCTTCGGTGGCGGTCCGCAGCCCCAACGCGGTCTCGAGACTCTTCCCGAGGCCGCTCGCGCTCGCGCTCCCTTTCATACTCGCGGTCTCGTGGTAAGCCTGGTGCCTTCTCGGGCAGCTCCGGCTCTTTGCGTCGCTCGCGGTCTTCGTCAGGACTCCGACGCCGGCTGGCATCCCTAGAGGGTTGATCCTTTCGCTCGCCCTCCTTCACAGAAGGAGCTAGTCCAACAGCGGCGGCCGCAACGCCAACACCAGCGGCGACCTTGTCGCGAATACGAGAACGGTCCTTGTCGTCTTCGTCGCTCTCTCTCCGATCCACTCGTTTGTCACGGCGGTCATCGGGCATCACTTGCCGATTACGGAGACGGTCGTCTCGCTCGGCATCAGCGGCACGCACAAGCTCTTCATCAGATATCTTCTTCGGATCCTCTGATCGGGGATCTCGACGGCGTTCCCTTGAATCAGTGGGGCCATCCAAAAGATCTGTCCGAATTCCGAAGCCGCGTGTAGTGACGCTCTCATCTTTGAACCGGGGCTGCTCATACGTGCGTTCAACATCGCGGGACCGGTCCCGCTCACGAAGGTCGCGCATAGACCGCTCGTCCTCCCGGCTGCGATAGTAGTCGTCATGATGCGACGACCGGGCAGCGCCGTCCTGGTGTAACGACAGCGGCCGACTCCGCCGTCCAGCTTCAAGTTTGTCAGATGAAGCGCCAGGGACCTCTAGTTGCGAAGTGGTTGGGGGTGGCGGAACAGGTGCTGCTGGGGGAACGTCCCGAGAGTCATACCCACGGTTGATCCTGTCGAAGCCACGGGTTGATGGCGGAGGACCTCTGCCATCGTACGGTCGGCTTGTGTTCATGTTATAGTTACGACCCAGGTCGCTGCTGGTGTTGACGTTGAAGCTTCGTTGGTCAGCATTGTAGTTGATGTTGGGTCTGTGGTAACCCCGGTCCATGCTATCATGACGGCGCGGCCGTGCGGGCGTAGTATGGTCCAGATCATAGCGAGCTAGCTCGCCGGCATTGGTGTATTGGTAACCGTCGTCGCCGTAGTCGATGGCAGCGGTGCTGTGCTTTGGATCGCTGGGGTACATCACCGACGGTCGCGAACTGCGGTAGGCATCGACTTCGCGAGGGCTCAGCACCGAGTCGCTGCGGTCCCGCGATCGACCGTAATCCTCGCTGCCCGACGAGGCGTGATACGGTCGCGCGGTGCTGCGAGACCGTATAGACGAGGCTGGCTGCGAATAGAACTGGCCGTCGCTGGCGCGATACTCGTCTCTGATCGGGCTACCGGCGCGTGCGTTTGACGAATGCGACGAGGAAGCATGGGGCCGGTCCTTTTGCGTGGTAGTGATGATCACCGGCGGCCTGCTGGTGGAGTCGAGAGTCGAACGCCGAGTGCGGCTGCTCTCGCGAGCGCCGGCACGCTGCCGCGTGTCCGGGGTGACGGCGTACGTCCGGGTGGTAGTGGGAACGCCGGAGGTGGTCGTCGCGGTTGTGTAGCCTCGAGGCGTAGTGACATAATGTCTCGGCGTCGCTGACGGCATGACATGCATGTCGCCCGCATACATTGAGCTGTATCCAATGCTGGTGGGCATGGACGCTCTGGCCGGGTTGAAGGTGGCCGCCCGGGGTGGCCCGGGAGGCGGATATCCTCGATACCGGTCGGTCATGATGACGACGCTGACTTGAGGAGCGAGCGTGAGCGTCCCAAGGGCCTAGCTGCACGAGTACCCAGTGAACAATGACTGTGCTGTCCGGGGCCGCGACCCAGCAGCCAGCGAATCTCGAGAAAGAGAAGAGGGCTGGTGGCGGAAGGGAGAGAAAGTCGGTGGCTGCCAGATGAGGGGCGTCGGAAGGCCGGCAGAAGATGTGTTGGTCACTTGAGATTTCGCACCTTGTGCCCAGACAAGCCAGAGCAGGCTTATGGCTTGAATGAGGGCCAGCAAGGGAGGGGTTCCTGCTGTGAGATGCCCAGATACTGGCCGTGCGGAGGGGCAGATCGGTGACCTTGTTCGGGCGGTGCTGTGCTTATGCGGGTCGACCGGGGCTCGTGCTCGCTCGGGAGCCAGCGTCACAACTCGTACTCGTGGATGAGGCGGCGGGCGGCGTGGTTCCCCGTCTCGCCGCTGGCGCGCTTATGCCACGGGGTTCAACGGCTGATGACGAACTGCTGCAGGTGCAGACGCGATGCAGACCCTGGCGTCTTGGCGGGCGACTTTAATACCTTGCGAGCGGCGGCGTGATTGAGGCCCAAGGGGAGACGAGAAGCTGGAGGAGCAGAGGCGCGACGAAAAGGGCACGCTGGCTGATCGGGTGTCAAGACAAGAATGGAGTCGTCGAGTCGAGTCGAGTCGAGTCGAGGACCAGCAGGCCAGGCCTGGCCGAAAAATGCAAGGATTGATGCTGCTGCTGCGACGGCCGCTGGGTTGGGGAATGACGACTCTGTCGCCAGGGCCACCATGCCAGGACAGCAGCGGCCTTCCTTCGAACTCGGCGGGGCGGGACACTGCACAGGTGGACGGACAATGGATGGATCGACGTCAGAGTGGTCAGGGCCCCTTGGAGGCGGGCAAGGTGGGCAAGATTGGGCCTGGGCGGCCAGTGTCGACGGACGGGTTGGGCTCCAGCTTGAGCCCCAATTGCCCCTCTGCTCCCGACGGGCCGTTTCCTTGGAATGCTGGCGCCTCACGCCATCCAACGGGGGGGCGCGAGTCAAGGGATGCCAGCGACCTCGAGCTCGAGCACCACCACGACCACGAGATGGGGCCCTGCGCGTGCGCGGGCTCCGACGATGGGGCGCGGCAAAGCGTGCCCTTCGGCTGGGTCAGGACCCTGCCGACGGCGTCGGCGATGGTGCTACTGCGCGTGTGATTTGCCTGCATCCAGCCGCGTTCGTATGCCATTTTTCTTTGTTCTTCAGCCTCGCCCTCGGTGGGCGTTTGATAGTCGCCCTGACATCCGCAGCTCTCCCTGTCGGCGCCCCTTCGTGTTAGCGGTGGCTTCGGCAGTTTTTCAGCTCCTGGATGCGATGACGTCTCTCGACCCAAGATTCAGGCGACCGTTGCCACCCCCGTTGGCCGCTGTTTCGGAAGCATTACCAGCCAGCCTGCTTGCCTGCTTGCTTGCCCGTTGCCTCCCCCAGTTCTTAGCGGCCCAGCGCCATCTCAATGGGGCATGGCCAAACCTTCTCCCTCGGTGGACAATGCAAGAGATGCCCAGCGAAGGTGGAGCTGCACGTCTCCGTACCTCGTGTGGGCGGCTTGGCCTGCCTCGTGTCGTTGCACTCCTGCTCGAAGCCCGGTGGGTTGGAGGGCACTCGCCTGCAGGGCCTGGCTGGCTGTCTCTGCCTGCTGGCTTTTTTGACGTCGTTGACGCGTATATTTGCACGGTGCTGACATTCATGGCACCACGGCCTGCCACAGGCGCACGTTGCTGGTGCGTGATACAATCGTGCTTTGGGTCGATGGCAATGGATGCGCGCCTGGTTCTCGAAGTTTCGTTTGCAAGTCGTCTCGTCACGTTACAATGCTGTCGTGGAAGGGAAGGAGCATCGTCGGGCCCGCTTGCCGGTGGCTCCTTCCGAGCGCAACACCAACATTGGCCACCGCCACGCTCACGTCTCTTGGCACAGAATTCCGTGATTCCAACGCCCCCAATTTTGCGGCTTTCCTCTTTCTGTCGGCTACTGGAAACTGTTCCATTGCATCGGGCACAAATCGACTTCTCTGCCCCAGCGACTCCTTTCAGCATCCGCTCTGGGGCGCGATCCGCCGAGGCTTAGTTACGAAGTACCATCTGGCGGACCCCTTTGCCCATCATTAGGCTCCAAGGCCCATGGCCCAACAGCTTGGAAGCGATGCTCAGCCGAGACCGTCTGAGATGATCGTCGCTAACTCATCTCTGACCTCGGCCTGACCCGCCGAGGGGTGCTTCGTAGCCTTGTCGTCGGGCGCATCGACTCCCTGATGTTGCACTCGTCCGCGTATGACGTGTGACCGGGCCACGCAAGGGCTACGACGCTCGTGCTCGCTGTCGGACGGCATGAGGAAAAGACCCGCAGTTTGGGAGCCCATACGGAGTACTTGATGGGTTCCTCAGCACGTTGCCCGAGAAGGACTCTGTGGGTGACACGAACCGACGCGTATGGTGTAACTGGTGACGAGTGGCAAATGCACCCATCGTGAAAATGCAATTTCTTTGTGACTGGACGACGTTCTGACTGACAGGGCCACGCGATCAACACGGGCATCTATCCGCAGCAGGGTTCAGGTTGGGCAGACACGCTAGCCGAACTACACATCATCCATGATCCTGGCAGAGACGCTCCCGACTTCATGAGTCGAATACCGATCCAGCCGGTCATCCAGCCGTTCAGATCGTTCAGCCAAGCTCAGACTGGCGCTCTCTGTCGAAAAGCACGTATGAGACATGCGGAAAGATTGCTCCATTCACCTTGTCCCCTCTGCGTCTCTGCCGCGCCTGACTGGCCTCGACAGCGCGCGAGCATTGAGACACGTCTGACTGCCAAAAGATTCAATGTCGAATCTCGATCGTTTGCGTGCTCGTATCCCGTCACGGGACTGAAAAGTGTGCAGAAGTGGCCCACAGTTGCAAGCCCAAGGCTACCTCGTTGACTGACGACACATGACGCCCAAGGCGGCACAGCTGAGTCTCTTGGGGTTGCTTCGTACATTGCCCTAACAGGGATTATGCCTGGCATTTCCGTCGTCATCCTTGCTCAAAACAATCATGGCAACGCTGACAAGAAAACATCTAGGCCAAAGAGCCCATTGGGTCCCAGAGCGGGAGAACAGTAGGCTCCTTCTTCAGGACGTCCCTGACCTCCTTGCTGCAGAAGCGCGGATCGACGACCGCCTGGTAGACAAACTCGTCCATCCAGGCGTCCGTCATGACGAACCATCCCTTGTCTCCTGCGTCGGCGCCCCAGCTGTTCTGAACTCTCCACCGCACGGGCTTACCCGTCTGCTCATCGAGGTGCACTGCCGTCAGAACCATGGCATGCGTCATCTGGCTCTCGCCAGTCAGCAGCCTCTCCGCCTTGCTCATCCCGAGCAGGTTCGACCCAATGCCGACCTCGTAGTCGATCAGATCGAGGTCCATATAACCGGTCCCGAGGTTGGCGAATTGGCCAACATCTGACCCAAAGAAGATGGGCAGGCCCGCCTTGAGCATCTTGACGCAGGTGCTCTTGAGAGTGTCCATGTCCACGTTGATGTAGCTCACGCCGCGGCCACCGACCACGTTGCCCAGGCGCGAGACGGTGAGGAGTGACATCATTTCGTTTCGCGGATCGTTGACCAGGGACACCATGCTCTCGATGACGGTCGAGGTGACACGGAACTCGCTGCTCGTGATGTTCTTGGCAAAGTCCTTGGGCGTGATGGTAAGCTCGTGCGCCTTGCCGTCCTTGTCGTTATACTGCCAGGTGAACGCCTCGGTCGGGTTCGGCGGCGGCCCGAGCAGCAGCGTCATGATCTTCTGGATCTCCTGCATCATGGTGATCTTCATGGCGTTGAGCAAGGCCGGCGGGGTGGGCGGGTCGGTCCGCGCGGCAAAGGCGCGCAGGCGCAGGGCGTACTCGCGCAGCTTGTTGACGACGGCCGTGTTGAGGACGCCCGAGTTCTTGGCGTTCCAGCTGTCCGGGTAGAGGACCTGCGGCACGAGGCCGTACTTGTCGACGAGGTTGTAGACCATGTCCCACTGGCCGCCGTCGGAGACGGGGTCGGCGAGCAGGCGCTGGACGAGGCGGCCGTCGAGGGGCTCGTCGGCGGCCGTCTCGAGGACCTGCTCGAGGAACCAGTTGGCCTTCTCCAGCTTGTCCCAGTAGAAGAGGTAGGCCTGCGACAGCTCGAAGGCGTCAAGGCGGTAGCGCTGCATGAGGGCGACGCGGAAGACGTTGGTGGAGGCGAAGAGCCAGCAGCGCCCGCTCGAGCGCTGGTTGGTGATGGGCGCGCCCTCGAACGGGATCTTGACGTTGAAGATTTGCTGGTCGGCGATCTGCGCCGACAGCTGCGTCAGGACGTGGGTAGGGTTGGCCGAGCTGAGGGCCGCGAGGGCGAGTCTGGGCGAGGGACGGTGGTCAGTTTCTCGTTCTCCAACTCCAGTGGACATGGTCTCGCAGAGGGCATCGTAGAGAGCAACGCCGATGCGCGCCTCCTATAAAGCTCACCTGTTCTTCGGATCCCGGAGGATGGTCGACGGCAGCGCGGCCACGGCATCCAGAGGCAGCCCCTCGGCCTCGCGGTTCGGCGCGCCCGGTCCGCCGCCCTTTTCGTTCTCGCCGCCCCCAATGTCGACATAGTCGCCCTCATCGCAGCTGCGGATGTTCATGGCGCGGAAGCGCTCGACCGCGCGCTTCTCGTCCGCGAGGGGCGCGGCGACCTTGGACGGCTGGCCACCCATGATGTCCCGGTGGTGATGTGTAGCTGTGCTATGTACAAAGCAGGTAGGGAGGTGACAAGAGGCGGCGTGTTTCTGTAGTGTAGGTACCGAGACCGTGGGAGGAATGTGCCCGTCGAGACGCAGCCGGGCTCTTGAGACACGCGACACCCGTTCAGCCAAGTCTTGGAGCGTGTACTGTAGTCCGTACACGTCTGGTGATGAGAGAGGTTCGGTGAGGGGGAAGGGACACACGATGAAAGGAGCACTTCCACGGTTGCCTCGCCGGAACCAGACCAGTTAAAAAGGACTTCGAAGATGGCGGGGACCGACGACCCCGTTATCATCGAGGTTCACGCAAGTGGTGGGTGTGTCTGCCTCCGCACGATGGCCAGTTCGTCCGTCGGCCAACCTGCCGAGCCAGCCCCCCCCAAGCCCAAGCCGGGCAGCCCAGTCCATCGACTGAGACCACGATAGCGCAGCCGTTGAAGGGCCTAGGAGCCTTAGCTCACACCCGGATGGACTTCTCGGTAGCAGCCAGCCGCATCAGATAACAACGTCCACCCCGTTTTTGTCCTCTCATGGCAGAGCCTCTTCATCCAGACGGGGGCTTGAAGCTCCACAAACTCGAGGGCAAACGCGGCCCGCACTTGGAGCGGACACCTGACAGCTCGCAGAGCTCGGAGACCGGCAATAGGGCGCTGTACCCGAAGCGCCGGCCGGCCACCAGTCAGCAAACACTTGCCTGTTCTGGCGCGGGTCTAGCGGCGGGCTGCTGGTGCGTGACTGAGGTGGTGGTGTAGCTTGGCGTCCCGCACACCCAAGAACCTTGAGGGCTACCACAGGCCCCTCAGGGCAGGTCAATACGAACGAGTACGCGGACAGCACGGCGAGGAGGAGAAAAGAATGTCACGTCACGAGACGACGACGGTGTTGGCGGCACCAACCATGGCCAAGGCTATGAAAACCACATTCATTGGTCGATGTACATAATGTCCTATCTACCGTACGTGCTCATGCGACTCCGAATTTCCAATGAAACATATCCGTCCATTAAAACCAAGACGCGGCGAATGTTCTACAATCCAATGACCCTCGAGATTCAGCAGGGTGCCGACCGAGGTACATGATGGCGCCCTGCCATGGCTTCGTCAAAGGAGCGTTGTGCGCGGGCGGACGGTTTCCTGCTGCGGCGGCAAGTCGAAATCATTGCCTTACAGGCGAGAGCCGTGGATCACCTTCATGTCGACGGCGAGCTCGCGGCCCGAGTCGTTGAGCACCAGCACGCGGACGCTGCCGCGGCCAGACTCGAACGCGTTATGCAGACGCGACCACAGGTTGGACTGGTCGATGACGGCCAGACCCTGCTTGACGTCGCCCGTCTCCGTCATGGCGACGACGCGGCCGTCCTGCATGTCGAGGACGCGGTACTGCTTGAAGACGGGGCCGAGCATTGTCTGCACCACGACGCTGGGCGCCGGGTTGGAGATGAAGGACGACTCCTCGTGCAGCTGCTTGGTGAACAGGTCCACGCCCAGGTAGCGGTACTGGCCCGTCGCAGGCGACGTCGAGATGCGGATCACCTGGCAGGGCCGGCCCTGCAGCATCAGGAAATCGCCCAGCCGGATGTGGTGGCAGGGGATCGTGACGGTGTTGGGCAGGTAGGACTCGCTCGAGTCACCGGGACGGGGACGGGGACCCGTCACCGTCTCGCGGATGTCCACGTCGACGTGGTCATGGTGGTGGTGGTGGCTGTGCGGGTGCACAATCTTGTCGGCAAGCTTGTGAATCCCCTGGCGGAAGGAGTGGTAGTGGCCTGCCGCTCGCTCAGTTAGCATGAGACGTGTCTCATAGGCCCGGGGGCCACGGGTGGTGGGTGCACTCACCGTCCTCGTCGTAGTAACCCATGTTGGACTTTTGGTTGGCGAGGTTGAAGCGGGAAGGCTCGACGGTCTCCTCGGTGATCTTGACGTTCTCCGTGTAGGTAGGGCGGGCAGATGCTCCGTCAACGGTGTACTCGTTGACCTTGACGCTCTCAGTGGTATACTGAGGACGGGCAGGGACGTCTACGGTGGCGGAATACTGGGGGCGGAAACGCTCTCGGTATTCACGTTCAGCAACGTCGATGGGGTTTGCGTAAGGGTGGCGATGAGTATCGATCTCAATGTGAGTGTCGTGATACTCGGTGTGTGCAGGTCTGTGTGAAGAGAGAAGACATGTCAGCCCGAGGCCATTGTTTGTTGGGAGGGAAGCAGGCAACCCCGTTTCTAGGTCAACAGATCCTGCGTCGGGCCAGGGTCCCCTGGACCGGGGGCCTCCGGGAGCGGGCGCATGGCCCGTGCCAGAACCAGCTGCAGTGGATGCATTGACTGCGACCGCGGAACGGCACCCTGTCATCGATCACACCGCATCCAGCGGCTTGCTTTTTGCAAGGACCCGTGGATCGGAGCCATCGGACGACCGTGGGAGGGAGAGCAAGAGAGGGGGCTGGGTTTGCTTGGGGCGGGCGTGTGTGGGCGAGAGGGACGGCAAAAAGCGAGCACCACTTACCGACGGTCCTCCTTGACGTACTGGTCGTGCTGGAAGCCGGGACGGCGGTAACGCTCTTCTTCACGTGTGATGCGGACCTCTTCTTCGCTGTAGCGGTTCTCACCACGGCGTGGGAGATCGACGTGGGCGGAGTAAGAAGAGTATTGACCTTCCCGTCCGGCTGGCTGCTTGTTGGGAAGCTGGATATCAACCTCCTCGTGCGTCTGCTGGGTGGTGGTCTGCGCTTCGCTGTCCCGATACGACGATGGGAAGATGCTGAAGGGGACGGGGACGCGAGCCTCAAAGTCCAGATTGGCGACTTTTGCTGGCGCGAGAGAATCTTCTCATACAACCTTCCGTAGCTAGCAGCACGAAAGGATGACAAGAAGGATTCCCTGGCTTCTGTTCCTGGGAAACAAAAGTCGAAGAGAAAGGAGAAGGGCGAGGACTTGGGGTTTGCCTCTTTGAAGTCTTGTCCTTCTGGTCTTTGCGTTGTCTGATGTGGATGGAGGTAATTGGAGGAAAGGATGGAGAAGGACAGCAGCGGCAGACGCGCGATGGGTTTTGAGGACGGGGGCTGGATTGGACCACCGCCGCCGTTGCGTGGACAGGGTGTGTCTATCCAGCCGTCGTGTTTACAGTCGTTGTTTACTCGCGTCCAAAGCGGCATAGCCGTGCGTCCAGACTCCACAGCGGCGCCAACCTTGTGCGTCTCAGCAGCCAAACGGTGCCGCCCCCGTCTCCGGCTCGGTCGTCACCAAGCCGTCTGCAAGCCCTGCCCAACCTGGCGCCGGGGCTGTTGCGTTGCCTTCTTGGTTGGATGGCCGCTCGTATCGTACGTGGATGGCGGTTTCGGCGTGGAGGGGCTGGTCCGGCACCAAAAAGGGGACCGCAGGAATGCGGCAGGACGGGAAAGCCGCCTGGCAAATCATGGCGGCCACGCTTCCACTGCTCATTTGTGACGCCGCCCCAGACAAGCTCCCGCTCGAAGAATTCCTGCCGGGGCGCACAAGCCCATTGTCACCGCAGCGCCGTTGGCACAGCTTGACGGGCGGGACGAGACGGGCGGGACCAGGCCTGGGCACGGCTCGCCCGCCAATTGAGCTCCCAATGGCATCCTGTCGACACCTGGGCTGCCGCGAAAGTTGGTGCATGGTATGCTGTCGATGTGGCCTTGGTGACTTACTCTGCTGCTCCAGCTCTCCCTCCTTGCCGCGGCACAGCCCATCCGAGCCCAACCCCCATGCACGGTACATGGCGTCGTGGAGACATGCCATTGGGTTGCAGTCTTCCCATCTGCTGCATCTGATACAAGCTGGCCCCGTCCAGTGATTATAATTTATCGTCTCGGCGGCGCTGGTTGGTGGGTTGTGTCACCTCGGGGCGCGGTCGACGTGAGTGAGGCGCGTCGCTGCAACCCACTTCGGGCTCCCGCTCTCGCCTGTTCCTCCCCGCCCGATTACTTGGTCGTCAATCCATCTGTACGAAGTAGCCTCGATCACTCATGAGACGAGCTGCCCTCGGGCTTCTGCGTCCCTCGGAGAGCGAGGGCTTGAGCTCCGTGATCCCAATTCCGCCCGACCCTTTCCGTAGCGAGCACCCCAAGCCAGCTGAGTCTGGGGTGCTCGTCGTTGCTGTGCCAACACCAGACCCCTGGCTGCCCCCGAGACTATTTGTGGTTGGGCGGGGGTCCAATGGTTGTGCGTCCGGTCGGGTTGTGGGCTCCGATCATCATGGCGCAGTGTCGCGTCCGGGGCGTGTGTTGATGGACCTCGCACCGCGTCTGGAGATGGGAGCGGGTCCAGGGCCCATGCGTTGTACCTCGGCCATGGAAAGATGGAATTGGTCTCCGGCCTGTGACGCCCTGGTCGTGCCGACGGAGAAGGCGTTCCTCAACGGCGGCTCTGTCCAACAGGCGTCTCGTGTGTGGCATTTGCAATGGGGAAGCCGTCTCCGACAATGTGTTTGTAGGTGTCTGCCGCCGTCTGTTGACCCGAGACTGGCGGTGAAAGGTCGAAATGCATCAATGTGCCTGTTAAAACTTATCGAGAGAGGCAGAGGCACATTCTGCCCCTTTCGACGATGCCATTCTTCACCACCATGTCTCGTTCAATTCTTCGAATGGCAGGTGCGACCGGTTCAACTCTCTCAGGTTGTACGTGGATAAGTCAGCAAAAAACGCACACACGTGATGACATACAGAAATGGGAAACGGCGGGCAGCTACCAACTGGGGCTGTGATCGGTCGCAACTGCCCCGCGATGACGATTGCCCCACGTTGACTCAGTCCGGCCAAACTCATCGTTTGAGGAGCCTTTCTTGACCTCCAACTCTCGGCTCGAGCCGCCTGGCCCTCCTCAAGCTGCGTCAAGACTCTCACTTTCTGCGCAGCCACTATGAAACAGCGATTCTCGTCCCTAGATGTCAAGGTAGGCAGGCCCGACCAGGCCAGAGCCTCCCGATCCTTCTGACAGCTCTACAGGTCATCGCGCACGAGCTCAACCAGAGCTTGGTGTCGCTGCGACTGGCCAACATCTACGACTTGTCCTCGAAGATCCTGCTTCTCAAGTTCGCAAAGCCCGATAACAAGAAGCAACTCGTTATCGACACTGGCTTCCGATGCCACCTGACCGAATTCGCGCGGACTACGGCGGCCGCACCCTCTCAATTCGTCGCCCGGCTCAGAAAGACCCTCAAGACGCGAAGGTTGACTTCTGTAGCGCAAGTGGGCACGGACAGGATTCTGGAATTCCAGTTCAGCGATGGCCAATACCGCATGTTCTTGGAATTCTTCGCTGTAGGCACTCTCGCACTGGAGCTGGGCTAGGTCAAGCTGACGAGCGATAAGAGTGGCAATATAATCCTCACCGACGCTGATCTTAGAATCTTCACGATCGCCCGAAATGTCTCAGAGGGAGATGGCCAAGAACCACAGCGAATCGGACTACAATACAGCCTCGACAACAGGCAGAACTACCATGGTATCCCGCCGATGACCAAGGGTAGGGTTCAAGAAGCGTTGGAGTTAGCGGTTCAAAAAGCTACTGTCGGCACGTCCTCTAGCAAGAAACTCAAAGGGAAACCTGGCGGAGACTTAAGGAAGAGCCTTGCGGTGTCGATTACCGAGCTCCCTCCTGTCCTAGTCGACCATATTCTGCAGTCCAACAAGTTTGATACGACAGTCAAGCCTGCAGAGGTCCTCGCGAATGAGGCACTCCTGGACGAACTAATCCGCTTACTTAGCGAGGCGCGCAAAATGGTCGAAGACATAACCTCGGCTCCGATATGCACTGGCTATATTTTCGCCAAGCAAAGGGACGATACATCTCCTAGCGACAGCACGGCTGATGTCGAGCCGAAAAGGGAGAGCCTCCTTTACGAAGACTTCCACCCTTTCGTACCCCGGAAACTCCGTGATGACCCCTCGATCAAAGTATTGGAATTTGAGGGGTACAACCAGACCGTTGACGAATTTTTCTCGTCCCTCGAAGGCCAGAAGCTGGAAAGTCGTTTAAACGAGAGAGAGGCGACCGCGAAACGAAAACTCGAGGCGGCTAAAAGAGACCAGGAAAAGAGGTTAGAAGGGCTCCAGGAGGTACAATCCATGAACTTCCGCAAGGCTGCGGCCATCGAAGCCAATGTGGAGCGGGTGCAGGAAGCGATGGATGCCGTGAACGGCCTCCTCGCCCAGGGTATGGATTGGGTCGACATTGGCAAGTTGGTCGAACGGGAGAAGAAGAAGCACAACCCCGTCGCCGAGATCATCATGCTGCCTCTGAAGCTTGCCGAGAATATCATCACGCTGAAGATATCCGAAGAGGAGTTTGAAGAAGAGGAAGAGGAGGACCCCTTCGAGACTGACGATAGCGACTCCGAGGATGGCGATGAGGGCCCGGCTCCGAGCAAAACCAAAGCAACCGACAAGAGCTTGTCCGTGGACATAAATCTCACCATCAGCCCATGGAGCAATGCCCGAGAGTACCACGACCAACGACGATCTGCCGCCTCGAAAGAGGAAAAGACCCAACTGCAGGCAGCCCGGGCACTGAAGAACACAGAACAGAAAATCACCGAAGACTTGAAGAAGGGGCTTAAGCAAGAGAAGGCACTGCTACAACCTATTCGGAAGCAGATGTGGTTCGAAAAGTTCATCTGGTTCATCTCATCTGACGGCTACCTGGTCATTGGAGGAAAGGATGCCTCACAAAATGAGATGCTTTATAGGCGATACCTGCGGAAAGGCGATGTCTACTGCCACGCAGACTTGAGAGGTGCACCGAGCGTGATCATCAAGAACAACCCCAGCACCCCAGACGCCCCCATTCCCCCAGCGACACTATCGCAGGCGGGTTCGCTGTCGGTCTGCGCCTCTGACGCTTGGGACTCGAAAGCAGGAATGGGAGCTTGGTGGGTCAATGCAGATCAGGTTTCCAAGTCGGCTCCAACCGGAGAGTTCCTCCCCACAGGAAGCTTCATGGTTAGAGGTAAAAAGAACTTCCTGCCACCCACCCAGCTCTTGCTCGGCTTGGGCATCATGTTCAAGATCAGCGAGGAGAGCAAGGCAAGACACGTCAAGCATCGGCTGCACGACGCCGACTCTGCTATTGGCAGCGGCGTTGAAGATTCCATGCTTAGCCTAGGCGCTCAAGAGTCAACGGCTGGCGATGAGGGATCAGAGGTCGGCGAAGACGACGGTGGCGCTTCCCAGGAGGATGGTGAAGAGGGCTCCGACAACGAGTCCGCCAATGGTGACGCCGCTGGAACTGGCCGAGACAACCCTCTTCAGGGCTTTGAAAGTGGACGGCGCGGCGAGGTGGATGAGGTAGAGCACCAGGTCACAAAGCTCAGCGTGAGCGACGCGGCTGAGGCGCGAGGCAGTGGAGCTGAAGACGAGGAAGCGGCATCGGGTGAAGCTTCAAGGGACGACCCTGAAGGCCAGTCGGAACTGAACACTGAGGTGTCCGAGACGCAGACAGCGGGATCTGCTGCCCGGTCTTCGCAGCCAGCCAACTCGACTGGTAGCAAGCAAGCACCCCCAAAGCGTGGCCAAAAAGGCAAGGCAAAGAAAATTGCCGCCAAGTACAAAGACCAAGACGAGGACGATCGTCGCGTCGCTGAGGCCCTGATCGGCGCTACCACAGGCCAGAAGCGAGCCGAGGAGGAAGCAAGAGTCAAGGCCGAGCGAGCGGCTGAGCTCGAGGCTGCCAAGGAACGTCGCCGAGCCCAACATCAGCGAGCGCAAAAGCAAACAGCTGAGCACGAGGAGATTCGGCGAGTCATGATGGACGAGGGCGTCGACGTCCTGGAGCCGGAAGAGGCTGAGAAGGTGACGTCCCTCGACGACCTCATCGGAACTCCCCTCGCCGGCGACGAGATCGTCGAGGCGATACCCGTGTGTGCCCCCTGGACCGCCCTCGGCAAGTTCAAGTACAAAGCCAAGATGCAGCCGGGCGCCACCAAGAAGGGCAAGGCGGTCAAGGAGGTGATTGAGAAGTGGAAGTCGGACTCGAATAAGAAGGGCGCCGTGGACGAGTCGTCGAGGGATTCGGAGAGGATGTGGCCGCGCGAAGTGGAGCTTCTCAAGGCGCTCAAGCCCGAGGAGGTGATCAACTGCGTGCCTGTGGGCAAGCTGAGGGTCATGATGGCTGGCGGCAGCAGCGGAGGTGGCGGCGGCAAGGGCAAGGGCGGAGGCGGAAAGGGGCAGGGGAAGAGTGGACGTGGTGGAAAGGGCTCGAAGAAGTGACGCGTCGTGTCTACAGAGCACTCTACATAGGTGGAACTGGATCCCGTTGACGTGCATCAAAGATTTCCATCCATGCTGTGAGCTACCTATGTACGTTACTATGCTAAACTCGTTTGCTTGTGCCGCCAACAGCACTGGCCCCAATGTCCCGCACTGGTTTGCTCGCTGGCTCTACTAACAATAAGCCGACAGACGAGCCTGGTATCCCAAAAGCACAGAAACGCAGAGCAAGCTGCCATCGTCGCCGCCGCCGCCTCCTCCTCGGCGGGCAGACGACGACGTGAAAAGGAAAAACCAAGAACGAAACCAACCATGAAGGTGAAACGAACCGCCCAGGAGATTGATCCCACCTATACCTATCTCTCTTTCTCACTCTCACTCTCACTCGCAATCACACACACACACACACACACACACATACATGCACGCACACACACCATTTTCAGGCCAACGCAGGCCATATATGCACGCCCCATATCCATGCCTGGGCCTTCGGGAGAAAGCGCCCTACCGGATGACGTCGACGCGTTCGAACCTGCGGACGTCGTTTGGCATGCGAGCGATGCAGAGCTCGACGCAGAAGCGGCCCCAGAGGCCCGAGGTGGCGTCGCGGACGGCGTCGGAGAGGTCGCGGGCGTAGCGCTCGCGGTAGGCGCGGCGGACGGCCTGCATGTGGGCGGCGTCCCAGTGGAAGCGGACGAGGCGGCTGATGAGGAGCTCGCGGCGCAGGTCGTCCTTGCGCGAGGCGGTGAGGGCGTGGTGCAGCAGGAGGGCGTCGCGGACGGGGCGGTTGATGATGCCGTTGAGTATGTGCGCGAGGAGCTCGCCCTGTGTGGTCACCACGTGTGAGTGTTCTGACAGCAAGTGAAGAGGGGCAGTAGTCGGATCTCGCAGTGAACGAGAGAGACATAGGGAGGGGAAAGGGGGAAGAGAGGCCACTTACAACCAGATTGCCGCTCTTCTTGAGGGCCTCGCGCGCAAAGTTGGCGCGGTAGTGGTGCTCGTACTCCTTGAGCACCTCGCGCAGGTGGCCATCGCTGCGCTTGACGACGATGCCAATCATGGCGCTCTCGCCGCCCTTGTCGGCCTTGACGGCGCGGCGCAGGTCGGCGACGTCCTGATCGACGAGCTTGTAATCGATGGGGAGGCGGCGGCCGTAGGGATCGAGGTCCTCCATGCGGCGCTCGTCGAGCACGAGGAGCACCGCCTTCTTGAACTTGTCCTCCTTGAGCTCCGTCTTCATGCACTTGACGATGCTGTTGTCGTACTTTTTGTCGGTAAAGGCCTCCTTGATCTGGTGGATCTCGTAGTTGGAGCGGCCCATGAGGGACTCGATGAGGAGCTCGCGGCGCGTCTTGTCGCCCTGGTACCAAAAGTTGGCCCAGTACGCCTCGCTCTCCCACTTGCCGAGGGCGACCGAGTAGCACGCCTTCATGAGGTTAGGGTCCTCGTCCTTGAGGCGGGCGCGGATGTGCTTGGCGACGTTGACGCCCTTGCGGTCCGAGCCCGTCTTGACGATGCGCTTGTACTCGACGCGCAGCTCCATGACCTGCTCGTGCGTGAGGCTGGGGAGGATCTCGACGAGCGGCTCGACGTTGGGCTTGCGGTCCCCGCGAAGGGCCCCCGCCAGCGTCGTGGCAATGTCCTCGGGGTCGTGGAACCGCGCGCGGCGGCTCTTCTTCTTGGAGTCGCCCTCGACGTCAGAGCCGATAGGCGAGAGGGCCTCGATGACGCGCGCGTCGTCGTGCCCAGAGGCCAGCAGCAGCGGCGAGGGCATCGGCGAGCAGTCCTGGTAGGTGCCGTGGTACGACTCGAGGAGCGGCGACGCCGGCGCCGCGGCCAGCGACAGGTTTGAGGAGCGGGCCGTGTCGACCGTCAGGCTGGACATGCGGGCCGTAGGGGGCTGAGGCGACTTGTCCCTAGTGCCGCCTCGCCGGTCTCTCGACCTTTCGCGATCCCGGCCTGGCTCTACGGTGAGCACGGACGGGCCGGGGGACTTGTCTCGGCGATCGCGAGACCGGTCGCGCTCACGGCTCGCGGGCTCGACGGTGAGGGCAGACGGGCCGGGGGACTTGTCACGCCGGCGGTCTCTGTCGCGGGCCGAGGGTTCCGCGGTAAGGACGGACGGGCCGGGAGACTTGTCGCGGCGGCGGTCCCGGTCACGGTCCGAGGGCTCGGCAGTGAGAATGCTTGCCCCGGAGCTGCGGGGATCGTCCCGGTAGGAAGACTCGTGGTGCGATCTCCTCGATCCGTACGCGTCCTCGGGAGGGCTGGTGCGCCGCCTGTCACGGCGGTCGTCATCATCCTCCCTCCCATACTTGGAGGAGCGCTTGTCGCTCAGCTGCGACCCGGAAATGTAGCTGCCATAGGTAGGCGGGGAGTCTGCCCGCGAGGGCTTCGGCATGGGGGGCCGGCCGTAGGCCAAGTCATCCTCATCGCGCTCCTTCTTGGAGCGGCGGTCGGCCGTCTTATCCCTACCCCGCGCCGCGTACCTGTCGTCGTCGTTGCCGCCGCCATTCTTGTCGCCGTACCCGCGGGTGTACTTTTGCGGCAGGAACTTCAGCTTGTCGTCGGAGAGGTCGCTGCCGCCGCGGTGCTTGTCCCTACTGCTAGGCGGCTCGGCGTAGCGCACGCGCGGCTCGTCGTCGTCGGACCTGTCACGTCTGCTCCGGCTGTCATACTTGGCGTCGCCGCGCGGGGGCTCGGCGTAACGGACGCGCCTGTTGTCGTCGTCCGAGTCGCGCTTGGAGCGACGGTCATCGTCCGGGAACGAGCCGGGGATGTGGCCGTCGAGGTTGCTCTTGGAGCTGCGGAAGGACGTGTCGCGCGGGGGCGACGCGGTGCGGTAGACGGGCCGTGTGTCGTCGTAGCTGTACAAGCCGGCGGTCGCGCCGGGCAGCATGCTGTCCATGCCCCCGTCGGCAGGGTACGGCAGGCCCGAGGCGCTCGTCTGAGACGACGGCTCCCCGCGGCGGCGGCCGGTGGGCGCGTAGCGATCATCTAGGTCGTCCTCGGGGTAGATGTAGCTCGGCTCGCGCACGTCGGCGTAGGTCGCGACGGGATCGCGGTCGCGCGGGGGCTCGTCCCTGGAGCGGCGGTCACGCGATCGCGACCGGGAGCGGCCGCCGTGACGGTCGTCGACGGCGAGCGACATGATGGTCTTGTTGGTGTTGCGGGGTCACAGTCACGCGAGGGGTTCCTGGTTCCTGGGACGGTGATGGAAGGTTTGGACGGTGCGGGCCGCGGCGGATGGAAGCCGTCCGGTGGGTGGGTGGGAAACGAGACGGAGGTCGGTCGGGTCAGGAACGGGAGGGATGGCTGCGGCCGCTGCTGGCGATGCGAAGGACGGACGAGCTGGGGGAGCTCCTTGAGCTGAGCGTCGGGTAAGCTTATACCTCCGTTACTGACTGACTGAGGTGCTCAGCTCTTCCCACATCCCCTGCCGTTGACGTGCCGTCCATCAGGTGTCCCACAGGGCTGCCCTGGCTGTCGCAGGTCCGTCACAGCCCTGGAGGTCTCTCGCGGGGCGGCTCCCAGGCGCTGATCCGCTAACCGGTCCACGGGCGCCTCCAGCTAGAGCACCTGCAGCCTCCACTGCCCGCCTGCAGTCACGTCGCCAGCCACCCGGCGGCCCCGGCGCTAGGCCAGGGCGCGGGGGGCCAGCTTGGGGGACGGAGGGGGGTGGAGGGGCAGTGAGGGGCCCGAGGGAGCCTGGAGGAGTGCCGGACGGCCAATGGCGCGCCCGCAGAACAGCTGGCGCCTCAGCAGCGTCCGCAACGCCCGCGCCTGAGACGTGCCCTCCCGTCCACTGTCTGGGGCCTCCAGCTGCCCGTTGTCTCCCTCGCATGGCCCGGCGGGATGAGGCGTGGCCAGTGCGCGAGCTGCACATCCGTCTGGGTCCAGCAGGCAGGCCGGCCGGCTGGCGGTGCAGCGGCAATGCATCGAAGAATCGACGAGGCCAACGCATGGCGTGCCAACCCACGCCAACCCACGCCCATGCGGCAGGGCGGGGGCCGCGAGACACGTTCACGGGCCCGCCTCGCCCGCCTCGGACCGTCCGAGCCGCAGCTTGTTTGATGCCCGCCGGTGGAGCGTCCGGGTGCTTTTGGGGGCGAAGCTGGGCTTGGCCCTGCGCGGCACGGAGCCGGCGGCTGCTCAGCCTCCCGGAGGTGGCCGGCCCCTGCCAGCGCCGGGTTGGTTGATTTGCGGACAATGTGTCGGCGCCGAGATGGCCGCTGCATGCGGTGCGTTGTGTGCTCGGAGGGCTGTCGCGGTTGGCGGTTGCGTGGCTCTCGCGGCGACGTGGTGATACCGACGGCGGTGTTTTGAGGTGTGTCACTGCTGCCCGGTCTCTGAGGCTGTCCAAGCAAGTCCGTACAGTATCGGTACATGTATTCGTAGGTTCAGGCGACTGCAACAGCACCTTGATACCTGAGGTGGACAGACAATCACACACGCACTGCCCAGCCCTGTAACGCACCCGCCTCCTGCCAGTGGCGTGCACAACGTCCATCTCTTTCTTCCATCGTGCCCCCTTGCCCGCTTACGGCGGCGTCTGTGGCGCCCGCTCGCCTCGCTGGAATACATACAGCGCCTCGTCCTTGCCTGCAAAGCTCGGCAGCGGAATCTGCACCACGCGCGTCCACTCGGGCCGCTCCCGCCTCATGTACTCGTCCATGGTCATGCCCCTGAAGCCCGTGTACCCGTTGCCGTTCTGCGTGCCCACGACGGCCAGCGTGTCGCCGCGATACGCCTCGACGAGGTTCCGCGTGAAGGCGCCCTCGCCGTCGGCGCCCACGACGGGGTACACGAGCAGCAGCACCATGTCCCTGCCGCCGTCGGCCTTCTTCCTGAGCCACTGGACGCCGTCGGCGATGGTCGTGTCGTCGACCCAGTTGACGCGCCACTCGCTCTGCATGCTGTCCACGGCGTGCACCGCCAGCCCGTACCGCCGCAGGAGGAAGGCCCAGTAGCCGTTGCCCGAGCCCACGTCGGCGACGGCCCGCCCCGCCGCCAGCAGCCGCAGCGTCTCGAGCGCCTCGTGCGAGGGCGTGGCGCAGCCGAAGTGGTGCATGAGGACGGGCAGGACGTGGTGGCTCGTGGCGACGCGCTCCGATGACTCGCAGGGCCCGCACCACTCGAGGTTGTGGCACGACCACGCCCACGCGTCGTAGTACGGGTTCTGGCTGCGCGGCGACTTGGCCTTGGGGATGCTGAGCTGCGACGCGAGCGCCGGGTGCACGTAGCGCGTCGCGAGCAGGTGCGCCGCCGCCTCGGCCCGGATCGACCCCTTCTTGGCGTTGGTGCCGAAGTTCTTGAGCGCCGACGCCGTGGCCGTCGCGGGGTTGAAGATGGCGATGTAGGCGTCTACGTCGGCCCGCGGCGGGGGGTCTCTCTGCCACACGCCTGTCAGTCAGCTTGCGTCCCCGGTCTCGCGAAGCCGGCCGAACCGTCCTCGCGCCGTGGGAGGGCCCTGGCAGGGTATGGGGGGCATCACGAACCGGCGACCCGTCCTCGTTGCGATACCACGCGTGCAGGCCATTGACGCCGCCCAGGCGCACGACGTGCTGGACCTCGGCCAGCTTGACGCTCGCCGTGGCGTGGTACGTGTAGGTGTCGCGCTCCGGGAGGCCGAAGAGGGCGCGGCTGGCCTCGTACAGGTCGTCGTCCTTGGCCAGCAGGTCCCGCGCCCGCTGCAGCCGCGCCGCGTCGTCTACGGCCTCGTCGGGCCGGAATGAGGGGCTGCCCACGCAGCGCGGAGGTTTGGAGGCGCGAGACATGGGGGGACGGCGGCGGTTCGGCGAGGCGGTGGCCGTGAGTTGCCGTTACGGTGAGTATGAGGTAGTGGGGTGAAGTCGAGGACCGGCCGGACGTCTGAGCTAATAGTTGACAATTGCCGTAATGGGCCAGCCCTTGATGAGCCGTGGAGTTGTCTTAACTGTTGAGAGCCCACCCAAAAGTCTAATCGGCAGCGGACACTTATACCTTCGAGCCCTCTATCGTTCACCACGGAGCATATATTTGTGGCATGCATTTCTTGTGAAAAACTGCACCGTGTCATGGCCTGGGTTTATCCAACTTGGTCCTTGACTTGGTCGTTGCACGCATCGTCTCACTGCCACGATCATTCTGCGGCCGAGCTCGCCAACCAGACCATCGTGGGGAGGTCAGCCACAGCGAGGTAACTCAGCCACGGCGATTCTCGCTTTGGAGGCATCTTTATGGCCACTTCTGGCATCACAGTTATGCAGCATTGGGAAGTTGGCGTTGAACAGTTGTAGAGCAGCGGGGCCCAGGGTCTGTTCCCTGCTTAGAGCCTCAAGTCTTGAGCGTCCATCACGTACAGTATACCGTCGAACGTTCGCAACATGCATAGTCTGGAAGTTGAATGGAACGCGCTAGCCTCGTGATGGGAGCAGAGCCGTATTCCCGAGCGCCGAGCTGTGCCATGACTGTCTTTGGATCTGTGCGTGACACGAACCGCCACCATGCTGCCCGCCACACGCCGTGGGATTGTTGGTCGGAGGCAAGTTGCAAACGTCACGCGCATCAAGTACTTTATTTGGCCGTAAACGGAACGACCCGGCCGCCGTTGGTTAGGCGTTGTCCATTGTCCCATGTCGGATGGGAACTTTGGTTGACGGCTGCCACCCCATTTCGCAAGAGCGCTCTATTGAACGACGAAAGGCCGGTGGTAATAGCACACTGATACGCCATTGGCACCTGTGCTCTTTTCATCTTGAACGCTGCAGGTCGCGACAGGTGGCATTTTATGACGGAATTTCTCCTGGGTGAGTTCCCTCCATAGTTACGAAGTACCAGGCTCATGACTGCGCCTGTGCCGCAGTCTCGCGGCGAGCCATTCGCATCTCTTGCCGTACTTGACGTTCACGTTGAGCGGCACCACTCGGGAGCGGCTCCTGCTCCAGCCGATGCCCTGCGCAACGACACATGGGAACGGATCGCTGCCGTGTCTGCGCCAGGGCTCCCATGCATGCATTACTGACGCGTTGGATGGCTCCCACCCCCCGGCCGCCAGCGTGGTGGTATGCTGTCTGACGGCAGCATGATGAGGTGCTGGAGCGAGGTGCAATGATACCCTCGACGCACGACTGACATGGCGGCAGCAGAACAGGCACGTCGGGCTAGCAGCGGTGCTGGTCGCACAGCTGGCTGGGTGCTGCTTCGTGGTGGCGGCGGTGATGGTGGTGGAGGTGGTGGTCGTGATTACTGCACAGCACGGCAGCACACCCCGAAATTCCACGCGTGGCCATCTCGGTGCAATTCTGCCGAACGTGCTGAGATGCAGTTCCGTGGTGACTTGACTCGTCACCTTTCGGGATGATCCCTTCCTCGAGAATGCGCGCCCCCCCCAGATCGCAAGGGAGCTCCGTGACGCCAGATCGGAGTCGCTGAAGCATGGAGGGACGGACGGGGCGTTGCCGACGCGATTCGAATGCGCCTTGCCTGCGCATGCCTCTACGCGCGCGCGATGCTCGTACAGTGTGTTTCTGCTGGTCCCCTCCCCTGGTGCAGGTGCCTGGTGTAATAGCGACATGGACGGATGGGGGTTGGGTGGGCGGCAAACAATGAAGGCCTGGACGGACGGCCCGCGCCTCCAAGGTGCGTCATGCGCGGCCAGGCCACGAGTGGGCGGGCGCAAGTGAGCGTCCCGAATTCCCATTGGGGGTCCATAACCCATGGGCCATGGCTCTTGGCTCCGTCCATCCAACTCAAATGAAGCAAAAGATGGATGGGGGGGATTGAGTGATTGATGGATGGATGGCCGACATGAGCTGGTTACAGGCTGGTTGGGCGACGCGGGCACCACCATCTCGGTGCTGGCCCGAAGGGCAGAGGACAGGGCCAGCACAAGACATTTGATCCATCTCGCTTTCTCCGCGCCGCCGCGGTCGTGAGCCCAGGTGTGTACTCGTAGGGCCCGGCTGGCGCCCGGGCACGCGCATGAGCAGATGAAGTCGCACCGGATCTCAATTTCACGACCCAGACGATGAGATGGGACTTGTTGCTCACCCTGGCATCTGGAAGCGGTGGCGCTGGGATGCGCGCCCGCAGAGGCGTCTAGTGGACCCCGGTGGGTGGACGGGCGGCTGGCTACAGGGACTGGACGCCTGTTGATCGCCTGGACTGGCCCAAACGCCTCCTGGAGCGTCGCGGGTTCCGTCCACCATCCATGTGCGGATTGATCGCTGCAAGAGGTGAGCTTGAGGTGCGGGCCGCGCTGGGCTGCCCCAACTGCCCGCCCTCCACTCCACTGTATTCATGCTCCCATCCACTGTCCCGTCCAAGCCGTACCCCAAGGGCCCCCCCGCCCTCATCACCTGCAGCCTCCATCCTCCACTAACACTGGAAACCGGTTGGGACCCACTCACCCTCTCCAGGGCAGCATCTTGTCCCGTCCCGCCCATCTGGCCATTGAGTTCCAGCAGCCGTCTGGGTGTCCCTGCCGCCACGGGATGGGGATGGGCGACATGGGGTCCATGGATCCCGTCCACGATGGATGAGGTCGGGTGGGTTCCAGGTTCCCGCCGCCACCATATCATGCCCTGCCCGCCCACACCTCCTCAACCCGCTCCATCAACCTACTACTAACCGACCACCCGACCTCTACGACTCGCCTTCGCCAACCCGCCCGTCTGTACGGCATACTGCGACGCACCCAGCGTACACCGCCAGGAACCCCTTGCTTCGCCTGCCAAACGACAGCACGTCGCCGTCGCCGCCGCTGCGTCTCGTGCGTCGTCGCACCGCCGCTCGCATACCGCACCTCAGCGAGAACAGGCTCAGGCTCGGCCGAGGACCTGCGGCGCGCCGTTACGACCAACAACCACTAGTCCTGTCAGGTGGCCTTTGCTTCTTCCAAAGGTGACTTGCAGCCAGGCATCGAGGCCGTTCGACCTCACTGGCGCGTCCCTTCTAGATCAGTCCCAAGCAGTCGTCCGGCCACGAGACTCGAGGCCTCTCTGCACCCGGGACTGCTCTCTTCATCCCCTGCACCTTGCCCCGCCGCCCAACGTCTTCCTCCGCCGGAAAATCGAGACTCGACGAAACGGTTCCCCGTATCGTGTCGGCATGGTATGCCTCGCGCCCGAGCCGACTTTTCGTGCATGACGGCCTCTGAAGAGACGCCGAGGCAGTCCCCTTGATTGCTCCGTGCTTCAACGTCTCCTCCTCCGAGCCAAACCGACGCCGTCGCGCGCCCATGCTCGCCATGGAGCATCGATCCCAGAATGACAGCGGCGCCCTGGGCGCTGCCATTCACTCCTTGAAAAGCGATACCGTCGAACCCCTTTACGAAACGCCTGTCCACGCAGCTCCGTTTTGCGCGACCTTGGCCAACAGCAGCCTCACCACTCCCTCCCAAAACACCGACACAAATGGCCAATCCTCCCAACCAGTCCTGCCTCCGGCGCCCGAAATCCCCGATGGCCATCGGATTGGCAACATCGGGGTCGCACCGCCAGATATTCCACAACATCCGCAAGACCAACAACAACCACAGCAGCAGCCGCTGGCGGCGCCACGGGTCGGCCACGTACCACAAGACGACGGGGCGGGCGACAAGCCGCCACACGAGGCGAATGGGAGCCACGCGCCGCCGTACCCGGAGACGAGCGAGTTGGGGCGTCGGCCAGAACTGCAACTGCCGCACGAGCCGGTGCCCCTGCCGCTGGCAGGCCCTGAGTCTGCAAAAGAACCACAAGAGTACGCGCACTACGGCATCCGGCCATGCGTTCCGGAGAGTAGTACGGCGGTGCAACAAGATGCGGCCCAGGAGGCCCTCTTTCACAGCAAAGCGAGCTCCCCTGCGCCGGTCGAGGGGCAGAGGAGGCCAGAGTCGCTACTCCTTTCTCCGCTGACACACCCCAATGGGCAATCCATATTTCCGACGCTGTCGACGTCTGAGCAGGAGGAGATGGCTCGAGAAGCGCTGTCCCAGGCCGAGGCTTCCATCGTGGCCGAGAGCCTCGACTCTGCCTCGATAGTAGACGATGGGACGGACGGCGGCTACGACAGCGATGGGTTCAGCTCGGGCAGCACGTCGGCCGAGTCGTCGGTACGGGATTACATGTTCGAGAACGGGCGGCGCTACCATCGTTTCCGCGAGGGCACGTATAACTTCCCCAACGACGACGTAGAGCAGGAAAGAGAGGACATGAAGCACGCCATGGTGAAGTTGCTGTGCAGCCAGAAGCTGCACTTTGCGCCGATAGGCGACTATCCACAGGAGGTGCTCGATATAGGGACCGGGACCGGCATCTGGGCCATTGAGAGTGAGATTCTTCCCTGACCCTCACTCTGGGTAATGCATCACACGCTGACATAGTCCCGCAGTGGGGGATCAATTCCCGAGCGCGCATGTGCTTGGCATCGACCTGTCGCCCATCCAGCCGGACTGGCTGCCGCCGAATGTGCGGTTTCTGGTGGACGACGTCGAGTCTCCTTGGCTTCACCCGCGCAACCACTTTGACTATATCCATTCTCGGCACACAGTCATGGCGGTCAAAGACTGGACGAGAATGTTCCGGCGAGCCTACGAGTGAGTAGTCCCTCCAGTTGCATGGGCCGTGCGGTTCGGGCGCGACTGACTGAGGACCGGCAGGCATCTCAAACCAGGGGGCTGGATAGAGCTCCAGGAAGTGCACCACTGCCCGAAGACGGCCAAGCCAGGGGGCGCGGTAGATCCCCAGCACGGGGTGGTGCAGTTCTGGGCGCGGGTGACCGAGGGCCTCAACAGCCTGGGGGTCAACCTGGACATGGCGGCGGGCGGGCTGTTGGCCAGCATGATGCGTGAGGTAGGGTTCGTCAACGTGACGGAGCGGATATTCCACGTGCCCATCGGGACTTGGCCGAAGAACAAGGTGCTCAAGACGGTGGGCCTCTACTGGCGGACGATCCTGCTCGACGGGATCCAGGCCATTGCGCTGGGCCCGCTGACGCGCGGGCTGCACTGGGACCGCGAGCACGTCGAGCTCTTCCTCATGGACGTGCGGCGGGCGTACCAGGACAACTCGGCGCTCATGTACATGCCGCTTCACATTGTCTACGCCCAGAAGCCAGAGTACGCCATGTGATGAGCCGGGCTGAGCCGAACCGAGCAGAGCAGTACAGAGCGAGAGCAAAGCAGAAGCTACGGATACGAGTACTTTCGCGCCTTCCTGTAAGGCCTGACGGATGGATGGACGGACGGACTGATGGACGCGGGCGACGTGGTGGAACGCCGGGCATTGTTGGTGGCGTTGGCGTTTGCGTTTGCGCGCGCGGTGGCTTTCAGGCGCCGTTCATGGATCTTTTCTGGAAGGGGCAGACAGATTCCTTGTCATCGGTCTGAGTAAAATGTCACGATGTACGGCAGTGTATGTACGGTATCGAGTGCAGAGCCAGCAGCATCGCGTGGCACGGGATGGCCAGCAGTGAGGTGGGCTCTCCTCGTAGTGCGCGCGCGCCCCTTCCAAGCCACAAACGAGGATGACGAAGAAGGCGGGCGTATGTAGAAATCGGCAGTAGCCTCACCGACATGAACACAAGTACACACACATGCACACACACGCTGGTGCTGCTGGTGCTGCTGGTGCTGCTGGTGCTGCTGGTGCTGCTGGTGCTGCTGGTGCTGCTGGTGCTGCTGCTGCGGCTCTCGCTCCATCTCCATCTCCCACCCCTGCGCGGCTTGAGGCGTATGGATATTTCCTTTTTCGGGCTCCGGCCACGAGGGGGGCCCAGCCGGACATTGTCTCGGGCTCTTGGGGCTCTGCGCGGGACGTGCGCCCGCGATTTGTTTGCTCCGCCGGGGCCAGCAGCAGACGGGCTGTCGGACTGCTCCGTGCCCCCGTACGAGACTGACAGGGCGGGCACGAGCCACCGGTGGCCGGCAGCCGGGCTCTTGGGATCGCTCGGGGACTTGTACGGCACCTGTGTACTCAGCCAAGGAGGCATGATGGACACGGAGCGGGCGGGTCGCGGCAGCGGAGCTGCTAATTTCTGGGCGGCGGACTGACGAACTAACCAACCGTCTACATGCGTCACCGCGGACATGAGATGAGAGTTGCAAACTATTGCGACAGCCCCGGGGCGGCGTTGCCGCGTTGAGACAGCGCTTCGCCCATCCATCCACCGTCTCACGACGCTAACGATCTTATCGAGGCGGCGCAGGATGAAAGCGTGCGAGGCGCCGCCGCACGTAACGGCCCCGCGGTGGTGGCTGGCTGTCCTCGCGGAGGTGGCGGTTAGAGCGGCAGCTGGCCCCTTTCAGTTGTGGCACTGAGGGGCGGTTAGACTGTCGAGATGCGCTTCAACGGCGTTAACGGTCACGAGTACAGAGTACTGTATGATGATGGCCGGACTCGGATGGCGGTGTTTGGAGCTACACCGGGAGAAGGCAAAGGGACCGGGTGTTGGCCGGAATGTCAAGAGTCAAGACTCAGAAGTCAGGACTCCGAACTCAGGGGCCGGCCGGACACCATGGTGAGCGCTTAAGCTCCCGTCTCCTTGGCTGTCACAGACCACGGCAGAGAGGTTACGAGCGGACGGGACGTGTCGGCACGGCGCGAGTCGTTGGGTCCGGGGGTTCCCGCCAGCGCTGTCCGGTGCACCCTGGCCCCTGGGAGCGCGCACGAGCCAGGCGCCACCGCCCCGTCGCTCCCGTTGTCTTCGCTGCGGGGCAGGGGGCCTGGCGATTCATCACGACGGGAGCGGCGCTCGAGGACCTGACAGATGGAGACGCCGTCTGGTCGGATGATGAGTGCGTTCTGTGTTTGTGTTTGTTTGTTCGTCCAGGTCCTTGGGTAATTTGCCTGCGATTCATCAGGGAGTACTGTACGGAGGTACACTGCACTGTATCTACCTTAGGGTGCTTCGTCCTAGATCGTTCGCGGCTGACGAGGACGGCACACGTCCACGGCGCCAGCCCGTGTCCATCACAGCGCTAGACAGCGATACCACGCGCCGATGCGCCCTCGCCACGCACGACGGAGCTTTCTGCGCGCAATCGTCAGCAACCCAGGGCATGGATAGGTGGATGGATGGATGGGTGCGAGCTGTGCCGTCGCCTGCAGCCTCCAGAAGCGCTGCCGACAGAGGCCGCATGAGAGCCAGGACCAGGGCCGGGGGGGAAGCATTCTTGGGAAAGCCATCCCTCCTCTTCCACCCCCGCGCGTGTAGGCGAGTGACAGGGCGGGCATGGGTTTGGAGGAACCTGGGACGCGGCTGGCCCAAGCTGGCGGGTGCCGCAGCGCTGCCCATGAGAAAGGTGAGTTGGTAGGCTGCTTTCGTTGCTTTTTGGACCCGGCAGTGGACCTCGCCCAAGCTGCTGCGTGCATCGCACGGCGCATGGCAGGCAGTCCACCAAACGCAACGCACCGCATGCGCACCCAGTGCGGTGGGTGGACGCGCGGATGCAGCCCTCGGCATTCGTTTGGGGTCGGAGCGATGGGGAGCCTGGATCAGCAGTGCGTACTTACGAGTGCTTCGTAGCAGCACCGCCTGCCCCCCCTTGTCCGTGTGGTTTGCGGCCTTGTCCCAAGCGGGCAATGCCGTGTACATGGCGTGTCCGCCTTGCCGTCTTCGAGGGTGAGCAGCAGCAACATGAGGAGACAGACAGAGGCGACTCCACGGGGGCAGCAAGGAGGAGCAGAGTCAGGACAAGGACCAGGGGCCAGGGTGATCCGCCCGTCGGCGCCGTCTCATGCGCGAGCCGTGGTTGCGGTTCCCCCTCGTGGGCGCGCCGGCGTCCGTTAGCGCATGGATGGACGAGCGGACGGACGATGGGCCGTGGGGATAAGGTACAGCAGCTGGCTAGCTGGCAGCAAAGGGAGTTAGCTTGCCGGACCTGACTTTGCTGCCGACAAATGCAGGAGGAGGTAAGCTACCTTGGGTTGGCAAGCAAGCAAGGTAGGGATGGGCTGACAACTGCTTGGGACAGGGAGCTTAATCACAAGGGGGGGGGGCTTTCCTTTCCATGTGGGAGCGATGCTGCTGCGGATTTCTGTGTCCTCGTTTCCCTTTTCTCTCGGATCTCTCCAGTCCTTCCTCCCTCCTGGCATCGTGCCTCCTCAATTGCTTGTGCAATTGCGCCCCTGGGTTGACTCGACTTGCCTTGCCTCGACTCGACTCGACTCGACTCGGCCCGAACGACAAACGCCAAAAGCAGTCCCCCGGTCGTGCCTTCCTGCCGTGTCTCCGTCGCCGAGGCGTCAGCCGCCCGAGGCAATCGCACCTGCCGTCTCTTCCCACACGGGTACCAAGTACGTCGACACGTATTCTCATCTTGACCAGGCTTCCCTCCCATTTGCCTCGCCGGTTTCCCTCGTCCGTCACCTTCACGACTTGCGTCCTCCCTGCGCCTTAAACCTTCCGTTCCATTTCCAGCATCTCCGTTGCGGTCCCCCTCCGGCGTCGCCTTGTCTCGCCTCCACGTGGCGCGACCCGCGGCTCCGGGACCCCGACAGCCCACCCACCCCCTGGGCCGCCGGAACTTCGTTCGGGTGTGACAAGACGGCGCAACCCCGGGCGCGCGATTCGTTACCGAGCGGTCGGATTGCAGCACGGCACATTCTACCCTCTCCCGTCTGTTCTATTCTCAGAGGGAGAAAAATGCAAGACAAGGGAGGGGGGGCAAGGGGATGGGAGGAGGCTCCAACAGCAGACGCCGCCGCGGCGGCACGTCCCGGGCTCGCACGTCGTGGCGCCGTTTGCCTTTTTCCCCCTTGTGTTGCGCTCGCGGCGCGACTGACCGCTAGTTGCGAGGCCGCTGCCGACGAGAACGCGCAGTCGCGTGCTCCTTGACCCTGTTTGTCACATCGACGCGGACGGCGGGTGCGTCTTATCAAGCAGGAAGGCCCTCATAGTCTGGCTTCTCCTGGCCTCTCAGTCCGTTTGGCGAAGTCGCCGTTTGCCATGTGGCGCAGAGAGCCGCCTTGCCCTGTGTAACGTTGGCGGCCCGAACTTCCTTCTCGGCCCAAGGTCATGCAAACGAGAGCTTGGTGCAACGGCATCCGGATCATCCCGTGATTCATATCCCCCCCTTGATTAACGGATGCTTGCCGGTAGAGGGCCGACCAATGCTGACTCAAAACAGGTTTTCGAGCTACACCAGCCAGCACGTCGTTGCCTCCCCTCTGTGGAGGTAACGTCGACGCCTGCCAACCTCATGGCCAAGTTCAGGGTCCCATCGTGGCTCCAGTCGCCGTCGTCCGCAGCAGACGCGGACCGCAAGAAGCAGAACCGCCGCTCCTTTGCCGGCTTCTCCCAGCTCAAGGCGAGGCCCGATTCGACCGTAGTAGCTCCCGAATCTCAATATCGTGCTGTGCCCGCCGAAAAGCCTGTGCCCGTGCCTGAAGAAGCGAGCCCCAATGGCCAGTTCCGCATGGTCGAGCTTGCCAAGAAGATTGCCGCCGAGTCTGCAAAGGTGGAGACCTATTTTAAGAACAACAGCTTGCCCGAGCCTGGATTCGGCGCCGATGCCCCCGAGGACTATCCCAATTTGCCTGGCGATGTGCAACGGAGTCGCCAGGAGATTATCAACTCGTGCCAGGAGTTGGAGCGCCTAGCAAGGGGACCCCGAGAATGCGTAAGATGGGACGCTTGGGCTGTACGTTTTATCTCAACCCATGTTTATTTCGCCAAATTTTGGCTGACGCATACCACAGTTTCTGGATACGCTGAGCCTTCAAGTCGTTAACAAATATGATATTGGTGAGCCTGGAGGTATCATGCGAGACGGTGCCTGACTGACACATTCAGCGAAACTCGTTCCCCTGGATGCCCCCATACCGCTGTCAGAGCTGCAGACCAAGACGACGCTGGACCCCATCAACCTCGCACGCGTTCTGCGCCATGCCATGACCAACGGCATGTTTTGCGAACCATCCCCTGGTCTTATCGCTCACACTGCCGCCTCTCGTCTGCTTGCGCATGACACTAGCCTTCAGGACTGGGTCGGCTTCAATGCCGAGGATCACTTCCCCGCGGCCGCCCGTGTGGTTGACGCTCTGCGAGAGCACCCCGAGGCCACCTCCCTGACTCAGACCGGCTTCAACTATGCGTTTGACACAGTCGACAAGGAGCCCATGTTTGTTACCTTAGGCAAAGACCCCGTAAGAGCCAAGCGGTTTGGCGGTGCCATGATGAGTCTGACTGGTACGACTGGCTATGAAGTGAGGTACTTTGTTGACGGGTGCGATCTGTCTACGGTGAACGAACAAAAGGGCACCTTTGTGGATATTGGCGGCAGTCATGGATTTGTGTCTGTTGAGATGGCCAAGAAATGGAAGGACATGAAGTTTGTGGTGCAGGACCTGCCAAAGACGGTAGACAGTGCTCCAAAGCCCATTTCTGAGGACGAGTCGGTCGCGCAGCGGATCGAGTTCCAGGTGCATGACTTCTTCAAGGAGCAGCCCATCAAAGATGCGGACGGTACGTGCCGCCGTGAGCTCAACTCATTGATGCCCCTTGCACGTCATGCTGACTCGTGGTCTTCTAGTCTACTACTTCCGGTGGATCGTCCACAACTACTCCAACCCCTACGCCGTGAAGCTGCTACGGAACTTGGTACCCGCGCTGAAACCCGGAGCCCGCGTCATCATCAACGAGCACTGCCTGGAGCAGCCCGGCGCGGACGACCCGTGGGACGAGAAGCTGATGCGAAGCATGGACATGGTTATGATGGCGCTGCTCAACGCGCAGGAGCGTCGCGAGGACGAGTTCGCGGCTCTCTTCGCCGAGGCGGACCCGCGCTTCGCGTTCAAGGGCGCAAAGAGGATCGACGGGTGCCGCATGAGCATCGTCGAGGCTGTGTGGGCGCCCGAGGGTCGCGACGCGGCGGGCAACCTGGCCAATGGCGACGTAAAACCCGTCAGCACCTGAGAGCCGGAGTCGGATAGCTGAGGATGACGTGCCTCGTTTGGATCAGACCACACCTGTACAAATCTTGTTATATATAATGTCTTCTTGGGCAAGGTGCGCAGTTGGATCATGTACCCAGGCCAGTCACATAGGGAAATAGTGTGTTATATCTTATCCTTCAACATTGCCTAATAACTTACAACATACCTACGGACTAGTCGGAACACATGTGTCTTCAAACTCAAAGGAGCAACGCCGGCCAACGCCCCGAGTCCGGAGCCGGGGCCGTTGGCCCAAATTGGCAAGAGCCCCACAAGCTCCGAGCAGGAGACCCGTTTCTCGCTCGCGGCGCCGGCGCCACACCGACGAGAGATACATGTAGAAAAATAACGCAACCACTTTCATCAATCGGATCGGATACCTGATTCGATCACAACCCATTCAGCGTGATTGGTTTAGTGGTAAAATTCTCCGTTGCCATCCGAGCAACGTCGGGGAGCCCTGGGTTCGATTCCCAGATCACGCATTCTTTTTGCCGTTTGTGACGATATCGAGGTCAGTTCGGGGTTGGACGGGGCTGGATAAAACGTTGGCGTTTAATTTTTTTTCGCTGGGACTGGCTCTGGGCCCTGAGCGTTTGACAGGCGTATCTTGAGGTTGCTGTCTGCCGTGGGTGCCCTAGTGCCCGTAGATCAAGGAGGACTGTAACGAGGTCATATGAAGCGCTGAATCTTCCGGAAAGGCTCCATCACATGCAGTAGCAAGGAGATATCAGGACGACCAGAGTAGTAGTGCGGACTGCGGAACAAGGTGGGACGGCACGATGGGCGTCGTCTACTGACTTGATCGGGGGCAATTGCATGGGATACACTGTGCATGTGGTATGCGTAAGAACTACTCTGCTCGTGCTTTCCCCTTTGAAGACTTCCCTGAAGACTCGGAGGCCGAACTCGGACGCTCGACAAAGGACGCAGGATCTTGCTCCGGCCGAAGGATATGTACATCCTCTATCCACAGCGTGAGCTCCGTCACGGGCGGCCAAGCCACGCTTCTGCCAGACTCGTCGTCTCCATCGCCGGGTAGCTCGCAGCGCGGGTTATGCTTGACCCTTTGCCGGAAGTGACTCCGCCGCAGGTGCGCGGCGGCGGCGTCCCACGTTGTGTACTCCCTCCTGTGCGCGCAGTGTCGACAGTCGGAGAGCGGCCGCTGAGCGCTCATGTTGGAGAGATAGCTTATAGCCGAGTTGGCAGGGTCGCGGCAGACGAACCTCCTGACGGTATGGTGTTCCGCGTCCGTGTGGCGCTGCAGCTCGGCGGCGCTCGCGAAGCCGTCTGGGTTCCTGCTGCATATGACGCAGTGGTAGACCGTCCAGCCTTGGACGTCTCCTGTGGGCGAGTCGACGGCCAGTTCGGCTCCGGGCTCGTTTCCATCACCGCGTCCCCCGGGTCGCCGAAGTCTCGTCAGTATGGTTCCTCCTCCCGCCTTTGATCGGCCCATCTCTGCACCAGCGGAGCCCCTGGCATCCTGAAGCCAAAACCGGGCCGCCGGCCACCTCGTTGACTCTGTGCTTCAGTCTCGTTCTTCGTCTCTGGGGCGACGTTCAGGGCCATCGCCGGCGTCGTCCCATCTTGGAGACTGCATTGTCCCTGGCTGACTGGCATGACCTAGGGCAGGTTCCCGATGAAGCGGCGGGCTTTGCGTCTGTGTCTCGCAGTGTGTGTCCGAGGGTCGGCTGCCGAGAGAAGGCTCTCGCAGCTGGATAGAGCGCCCGTGCTGTGCATATGCCTGGCTCAACAAGTCTCGGAATCTAGCCAACTCCTCCGGTAGTACCGAGCCAAGACGCACCCGGATCATGAGGTCGTGTAGCTGACTGTCTTTCAGCGCCATGGATGCAAGGGCATCAACTACTGGGCCGAGCAGCGTTACTGGTCTCGCGTCCAAGACGGTCGAGTCGGCACTGAGCGTGTCCATGCGGAAGTATTGACCGGCCCGCCCCTCACACGCTCTCAATACCAGGTCCAGGATTGTCTTGGTCTCAAATGCGCCTAAGAAGCCCATGGCCTCGTCATTCAAGTCCGTGAGCTGCTCAGTAGTTTCCCCGAGGTGAACGCGCGGGAACAGAGTTTCGGCATGCTCCAGCAGCTCCCGCCTATTAAGTTTCCCTATATCCCCTGGATATACAGGAATGGTGCCCGGGGGCGGTCCTTCCACCCCTTCCACGTCTGTGGCAGAGTGGTGCCAGATTCCGTCATATGTTGTCTGTTGATCGCTATCTGCAGGCTGTTGCGAAGCCCACAATCCCTGAGCATTGCTGGGATATGAGCTAGAATAGGCCGGGAATAAGGACGAAGCGTCCCATTTCGGGGTGCTTTCTGCACGTGTTGCGATCTGCGAGCTTTGACCATATTCCTGCACCCGTCTCACCTGCGGCTCTGGAGGATATTGCGGTACTGTATCCATTGGATGATATGTAGGATGAGGCTGAGGCACCGCCTGGGTGGAATAAATCCCCACGCGGAGTCTACAGTTTGTACATCCTCCTGGTGTCGCCGCTCTCGTATGAGCGCTACTTCTTCCGGCCCAACCCAGGACCCTGGTTGTAACCGGCTATATTCGTCTTCTCACCATGCCCCCGGCGCGGCAGGAAAGGATCCAGGTGTGGAAAGGACATCTGCGCGTACGGCGGTTCTACCAGCAACGGCGGGATGTGGCCACTCTGGCCAACGAGGTGGTTGAGAGAGCCGGGCGAATGCACGACAGGCATGGTTGGTTCAACAAGGCTTGCTGCAGGTGCTAGGCTGCTGTTGCCTCCAAGGTCCAAGCCGCGCCAGTCTTCAAATCTGTCTTGGGAGCTGTGGTGTGTATACATGTAAGACGGCACGGGCCAGGGTTCATTCGGGGCGACCAACAAGGGGTAATCGGCTCTGTCGCCCGGCTTAAACTCGTCGAGGTAATGCGTCACGAGCGCGTGATTGTCATCAGCAGAAGCAAGCATCCACGTTTCATTCGCCTTCTCAAGAACGCCATGGAAGTCTTCTGTCGTGTACTTCCGTGTCGGTTGCCCGGTAGTCGCGTTCGAGACAGATGGCGCAGGTCTGACCTCTGAGTCGCCCATATCTGCCTTTGGGTCACCGGGATTGGAAAATTCTTTTGCGACATGTTCTTTCTCCTTCGAACTCCCTGATGAAGGGTCGGGATCCTCGAAATGAATTGGGGTCCCCATTTCGTAGAGGGCGTTGATAGTACTGCGATTTGAAGCTGCGCCAGCGGATCGTTGCTCGCTGATTTCGTTTTCCTCCTCCTCGTCATAGACCTAGCAGTTGCTCTCGGTTAGTAATCGGCATCGTTGGCCTCATAACGCTGTTGAAATCACAGGGGATATACGACAATAAACACGAATGCGTACCGGTGGCAACGATTTGAGGGCCAAGGATCGAAGGTGGCCGGTTATGTGTTGCTCGAGCTTCCCAGGTGCTTGCTCGGCTGTTTCGCCGCAAAGGGGATATGAGGAAAATAGTGGCTCAGATGCTTTCCTGCTCCGATTGATGAGCATCGCGAGCTCGGCGTCGGTATAGATCTTTTTGTGATCTTCGACCAGGTGAGCCCGGAAAGCCTCTTGCGTCTCGAATTGCTGGTCACGGTGTGACTTTGCCGGACATCTCCACCGTTGGGCGTGCTTTCTCATATGTTTCAGCCACGCCTCACTGTGCGTCCATAGCTTTTCCGCCTCGTCGCACTCCTCGAACAGGCAGACATAACTATCGAGGTCGTTTTTGACATGTTCTCTGTGCTCGGCGTCAGTTTAATACCGATGTGACCTCCATTTCAGGTGCAGATACTTGCCTCCATTTGTCCTCCCTGCTAACGTCGGCGTCTGAAAGGACACACAGGCAAAACGGGCATATCACTTCAAGATATGAATCGACATGCGGGTCGTCCGCAAAATTCTGGCCGCTTGAATTGCCCGTGACTGATGTCGACTGGGGCTCGATCTTCTGTTCCGACTTCGACCTTAAACGCCTTTGCCTGTCTCTGGCGTTTTTGCCGGGTGGAGGTGGAAACACCAGCCCTTCATGGGCGCTGAGGGCGATTGTCCTTGATTTCGAGACCACGGTAGGCGCTTGAGCCTTTTCAAAAGCCGGAATCGCCAGGGTCGTTGCGCTTTTCATGGCTGTGGACTGAGCGCTGTGCAGAACCTTGTTGGCAGGGATCGGGGCTGCTGTCTCATGGCAAGTCCCTTGCACATGAAGTGGCTGTTCATATTCCGGTGTCAGACTGAGTGGAGGTTGCCGCACCGGTTTGGTTGTTCGTGCCACGGGCCTTATGGGATAAGAAGCGTAGCGGGACCATCGGTAGAGTATCCTCTTCCTCCGAAGAACCATGGTAGCGGCTAAGCGGCTCCGGATGACTTCACTGCAGTCAGGGAAGCGGTCAAGGATGTTATCTGCCCAAGCCTTCTTCAAAGGATGCTCGAGCTCGCTGCCATCTACGCTTTTGAGGACAAAGTTCTTGGGAGCTCGCTCGTCCTGCGACTTTCTACCCGCCCGGCGGATGGTGTTTGCGAGGTCGTTCAAGAGGGTGATCTCGTTGGCGATGTCCAGCAGCGTTCCTTCGAATTCACCAGCGGCAAGGAGCTCATGACGATCGGGGACTCCGAGTACTAGATCTCCGAGTGTAGCCAGTAATTTGCAAACTTCTCATTTTATTGTCAGTCCTTCGCCCAAGCTGCCGAGTCCTAGCCAAACGCCGTTGGGCTGTTACTCACGCTGTTCAACAATATTCCTTCAAAATACCGAGTAAGCCAACTACAATGTCACGCACAACAACTGCATCTCTGAGTCGACGGTCCAGCGACAAGTTTGGTCGCGCGAAGTCTCCCATGTTGGAAGTCCAGATGGAGAACCTTGCGATTTGGTCTTCGATGGCGGATTGTCTCCGCGCGTCGACCACGGTCGAGCCGTTAGCGCACCGCTCGAGCGATGTGTTGCACGCGACAGCACTTGACGCGATGAGAGCATAATGAGACGAAGTAGACTCGACAGACAGGGCCTTCGCGTTTAACGTGAGGGTAGGTTGATGCTGTGAGGCCATGGTGACAAATGAGTGATAGTGACCATATTGATCTTCTCTACCAGGAGTCCAGGACTGAAATTTCAACGAGGGGATGCCAGCACTGCAGAGGGCTCCGAGGACGGGGCTGAGCATATCCCTGTCCGGTTGCCTTGTAAAGTGGCCGAGGCAGCTTACCGGGCATTCTACGTTGGGCCTGATTGAAGGGGATTGGGGTCTGGTTGGTCCCAGACTCTCATGCATGAGACACACCTCTGGGCGCTGAGGCGCAAACCATGACCTGCTGGCTCACACCGATCGTCTTCATCAAGAATGCTGATGGAGCAAAGACTGAACATCCCTCAACCAAGAGCGTCCATTATCGAGCATCCTCGAGGTCCCAAAGCCATGGCTGAGGATGCCCAGCTACTGCCCCGAGTATTGCTCGCCTTTCGAGCTGCCTGCGACACCCTTGCCAGAGGGAAGAGCCCGCCAGAACTCACGAGATTCTACCTGCACCTTAGCGCCCGTTGCATTATCCTCTCAAACATTCATGATGAAGCTCCCGAGGCGTTTTGCGTTGCCTTGACGGGCACACAGATGGCCAAGAACCTCCTTCAATCGCTCGACCGCATTGTCGATGATTCTGAGATGACAAAAGTAGAAAGAGGTCCCGACGCTGGTCATGAGATTTCTGCCTTCCGGGGGCTCCGTGTATTGCTTCATGTATGGAACGACGAGAGAGGGCCTGGAGAGAACGACAAGGCCCGCTTCGCGGCATCGGCCCCTTGATTTCGGATCTCGGCAGCGCCGCGACGACCTGATCAGCCAGCTCAAAGCCATTGAAGAAAGGTGCTATGCGAGCCCGAGAGTTGGCGGATCAGATCTTGACGCAGAAAAGGATACCTGCAGCCGGCCACGGAGAATGCCACCACTTCATATATGGCCTCTAGCCCGCTCAGTCTACTCGGCACTCGACTCTTCCAAGACCGACATGTGCGAGACCTGCAAGGTGCCGCATGGGTACGGCGCCCGACTGTGCATCGAGACATACCGCGCCCACAACTATCTTGATGAATGCGACTTCAACATGTTTCTTGGCCTGAACCAAATGTGGCAGGAGGCTCGCATTCGTTCGGTTACCAAATCCATGGTCAAGTTCGTGCTCGATGCGGCCCCGGAAAGCGAGCCGCGAAAGTCGAGAAAGGCGCGACGTCGTCGCAAAGCCGAAACGAGAGTCAAGTTTCTGTGTCGGCATATTATAGACTCCAAGACCCGGTGGATGTTCCGGTTAAACTTTGAGCTAAGAAACAACGAGCTTGGAAGACACCATCCGAACCGAGCACGTTTCTCATTGACAAGTCCGAAGAGGCCATCTCGCTAGCAGAGTTCATTGCCGAACGACCACACATCCTTAATGGCAAAACGAAACGAATTCTGGCTGTTCTTCTGGGATATGCTGTCCTCCATTTCTATGGCACGGGCTGGATCCAAGCTACTCTATGCTCAGAGGACATCTTGTTCTTCAAGGCAAACGGCGCAGTCCCCCTGAAGCCATACCTGCAACTCCGTCCTCGGTCTTCGTCTCAAAGCCCCTGCATGGGAGCTGCTGAATGCGAGGACAGCGAACCAGACCCGGACGATGACCTGTTCTACCACCCCTACCCCTGTTTGGTCAATTTGGCGCTCATGCTCATGGAGCTACACAAAGCACGGCCATTGGAAGCGATCGCCTTGGAGCATCAGCTAGAAACGTCACCCGACATGAGCGACGAGGACCGGTTCCTAGTAGCTGGACAAATATTCGACGCCTGCAGACAGGATTTTGAGGATCAAACGAGCTTGGCCATCAACGCTTGCTTGGACGTGACTATCGGCTGCAACGGGGACGACGGCGAACCAGACGAGGACAGCCTTCGATGTGCCATTTACGAGAACATTGTTCGACGGCTGGAAGACGAGCTCGAGCAAGGCTACAGCTACATCTCGGTCGAAGGCCTCGATGCCCTCGCGCAGACCTTGGACTTGACAAGGTATGGGCGGCGAATCAAGCCCGAGCCGCAGCCAGTTCCGCCGGGGACGTCCTTCAAGAGGGCCGAAGTGACGATATTGGAGAGGAAGCGCGCAAGCCTAACCCTAAGCTGTCACCTGGTAACCCAATCGAGTCATGCGCAGAGGGCTGTCCGACAGGCCATCGCGTCAGTTTCTTCGAGGACCAGAGGAACCCTGATCTAGCATCAAAACCAAGGTGAGCCTTGCACTTAAAGAATCATGTTGTTGTGTATCCTCCTTGCTCATTAGCCTAAAGAAGAGACGCCTACATCTCGTGGAGGCAAAGCGTCCACCACGTATATAACAGATTCTTGCCAAACACCCTGAAGACACATCGCGTCACGATTGCTGTTCTTGATAGTGGTATTGATAGGGACCATTTGGACTTTCAGACCTGCGATGGCAGGCTTAAGGGTATGGCATCGTACGTCGACCAAGAAGGAGGTCGATGCAGTAATGCTATTGGTCAC
The DNA here is from genome assembly GCA_029168975.1 of Purpureocillium lavendulum. NCBI lineage: Eukaryota > Fungi > Ascomycota > Sordariomycetes > Hypocreales > Ophiocordycipitaceae > Purpureocillium > Purpureocillium lavendulum. The sequence continues at coordinate 768,518 of JAQHRD010000002.1, read as the reverse complement.
GGAACTCACACCGCGAGCCTGGTACTAAATTATGCTCCGTCGGCCGACATATACATCGTGAAAATTGCCGAGAACGGTCCGGTGCCATCGTCTACGATAGCTGCGGTAAGCCTCACGAGATCCAGTCTCGCGATAACAGCTCGACATCCCTCTGGCTTTGTTTCTTCACTTTCAGCTAACCAAGGCGCAAGGCAATAAATGACTCTGTGAGAAAGTGGAAACCGGACATTATCTCCATGTCGTTTGGGTGGCCGGCACGCGACGCTGAATACGACCAACTTGAAGCAGCCCTCAAGAACGCCCGATTCCACGATGTCCTCGTCTTTGCCGCTGCATCCAACGACGGCGCCAATGCGAAGAGAGCCTGGCCCGCGCGACACCAAGACGTCATATGCGTCCACTCCACCGCTGCAGATGGAACACCGTCGCCGCTCAACCCGGTCGCAACAGCGGGAGACAATTTTGCAACGATTGGCGAGGCCGTCGAAGGGGCCTGGCCCCCGCGGCTCTGCGACATGACGACAAACCAAGGCTGCGTGTCTTACAGGTCGGGGACCTCATATGCGACCCCAATACTGGCAGGCATTGCCGCTTTCCTCTTGCAATACGCGCGAGAGAATCTTCCCGCAAAATATGCAAAGAGACTGAAGCAGCTCGACGGCATGACGACCGTGCTGCGGCAGATCTCCGTGAGCAAACTGGGCTACAACTACATCGCCCCTCGCCTGCATCCGGATAACTTCTTCGGAAAGGGCGAGGAATATCTCAAAACAAATCTCAAAGAGGCTCTATCTTGAGTGATCTTCCGGGCTCTCGCCTTTTTGAGTGCTTTGGTCTGTTTCTTTCACCATGAGCCTTACGTTGTATTCATGTTGTGCTTACAAAAGGGAACATTTGATGGAAACGGCTTTGACTACCCAAAATGCAAAACACGATTCCTGTTTTATTCACCAAGTTCCGAGTTAGCCTACAAAGTGTGTCATTGTTCTTGGATCCATAAACAATTGCACTGCCGGTTGAACAAAGATGAATACATGTAGCGAAGCCGGCCGTAACGTAGTGTAAGTTCAGCATCACAACACAACAGAAATCTAGTACCAACAACACCCAAGAGGTCGGCCAAATATTACAACTATGTACCTTGATTCCATCATGTCATGCATACCCTATCCTGCTCCGTGTCCGCCCGTTTGGGCAATGAAAAGAGACAGCTCCGCGATGGTGCGATTGCTCAGAATCTCAAACACGGATACCTGGACACCGAAGCTGCTGATGACAAAGTTCCGCACCCCGACGGCCACGAGAGAGTCAACCCCATACGCATTCGGCGGCTTGCCCGCATCCACCTCTTCAGGCAGCATGTTCATCGCTTTCGCCAACATGCCCATGAGCCCACGCTGCACGACGTCCGCCGCCGCGCTCACATCCTCGCAGCACGCCAACTGCGCCCTGAGGTCGCCGGATGTCGAGGATCCAGGCTGGCCGCCGCTCTGCGACAGATCTGGCGGGGGCATGTCCACGAGGTTCATGTAACGGTACAGCGCGGTACGCGACCAGTATGGGTCCGCGGGCTGATTCTGTCGGATGATGCCTCCAGTGCCCACGCCGAGGGTGACCTGCGGCGGAACAGGCGTACCCGGAACGCCCATCTCCATGGTAATGGCATGGGAGACGAGCTTGAGAAAGTCTCCGTGGCGGATGCCGTAGAAGCCGCTCGCCCGCAGGATATCTAGCACAGACTCGTCCTCAGCGAGCATGCCGGCACCCAGCACGGGCCCGAGGTCGAGTGCGACCGCGCGACGGCCTCGCAGTCGCAGGTTGCGTGCCAGTGCGTCTTTGAGGGCATTGCCAGCGGCGTAGTTGGCTTGACCGCGGTTGCCAATGACACCGGCAGAGCTGGCCAAGAAGACGAAGAAAGGACTTGAACCGTCATCCCTCTTGCTGGTGTCGTCGCTGTCATTCGGCATGGCATCGACCGCCTGGACGAGATTCCACGACCCAACCGTCTTGGGAGTGATGGCTGTCTTCCAGTCTTCCCAAGTCATGTTGTCGAAGACGGCATCTCGCAACACAGCTGCACACTGGAATACACCACCGACGGGAGGCATCTCTGCGGCGAGGTGCTCAGTGAGCGTCGAGGTGAGGGAGGCAGAATCGCAGATGTCGACACTGTAGGCTCGTGCCTCGACGCCGCGTGCATGAAGAGTGGCGAGATATTCGCTTGCACCTGCCGACGACGCACCACCGCGAGACACATATGCGAGATGACGAGCCCCGTTGGCGACGAGGAGCTCCGAGATGCTACGCCCTAGGCCACCGAGCCCGCCCGCGAGGAGATATGTCCGTTGCGGATCGAGACATGAGGAGAGCGGCTTGGTTGGACTTGAGTTGGCGACTGGAACGAGGTTGCCGCCCGGGCCGTCAACAGAGAGGGTAATGCGTCCCACGTACGGGGTAGATTGGATAGTCTCGAGAGCATCCTGGAGTTTCCCGATGGCGAAGACGTGTTCCACATCAGAGTGTTGTGGAATATCAAAACTATGGCTCGTAATGTGCCGCAACGTGCCGTCAAACAGCTCAGCTACAAACTCGGCGTCCTCGCGCATCAACTGGCGGAGGTCAAAGCTAACCACGGTGACGGAACTGCCAACCCCTGGAAGTGGTCGTGGCGAGGCCATCCTGCCGGCGAACTGAACAATTACGCCGCCTAGTCTGGTCATCAGTAAAAGTGACATGAGTGCTAAAAGAAACTTGGGCTGTTAGGTGACGTACATTTCCTGACGCACTTGAAGCTGGCCTCGACATGCTCCTGCGTTGGATTGTATACGACGTGGAAGCCCTCGCCATTGCTAGCCGCCAGCACAGCAGAGACAAAGCCGTCCGAGTCTGCGTTGAGAATGAATTCGTCAGAGATTCCATAAGCAGTAAGAAGATTGCGTTGCCTTGAGATATCCGCCCCCAGTACTGTGGCATATACGTCGGCGCCGAGAGACTTGGCCATGTGCATGGCAGCGAGACCGGATGCACTGGCACCCGCATGGACAAGGACTTTGCGACCAGGACCGGCCCTTCCCGCGTGAACGAGGGCGTAGTATGCGCTGACATAGAGGCTCGGTATTATACCACTGATGTAGCCAGCTGTAAGCATGCCCTTGGTACGCACGATTCCCTGAACCGTCCCTCCTGGGGCGAGGGCAGCAACGAGCTCGCCAGGGCGCACATTCGTGACGCTGCTGCCGATATTCTTGACACGCCCAACGATGTCCTGCCCAATGGTGGCTTCAATGGTACGACCCATCACTGTGTCGAAATCGAGATGCGTCAAGACCGCCTTTTCAAAGGAGATCTCCACCTCGTCAGCTCCAAGCTCCGACTGCTCGAGCTCGGCAAAGTACAGTGACCCATCCGAGAGACCCGGCCTTGCGATAGTGAGCTTCAAGTTCTGTTGCCCCCCTGATTCATTGTCTGCGGGGATAAACGGCCTCTGCAGGAGCCTGCCATGGGAGTTGTCATCCTCAACCAGTCTATTCAGTGCCCGCACGGGTGCCAGCCTGGGGATGTAGAGCCTGCCGTCTCGCTCCGCGTACTCTGTCTCCTTCGGTTCGGTGCCGGCCTTGGTGTGGAACGACTGCCTCAGCACGCGTAGCACCGTGTGCGCGATGGAGGGCTCCGCAATGAGGGAACCGTGGTCCAGATCCAGGGTGACGATGGTCTTGAGCGGGTCCTCTGACATGAGGGTGCGAGCGAGTGCGACGATGGGTGCACCCTTGGGGTTGAAGGGCGTCATGTGTGCGCTGTGAGTGAGCCAGATTATTCCCTTGACCGTGCGCTGAAGAGCATGAAAGGAAGTATAGTCGGACTCTTTCCAGTCGAACACTGAGTAAGCGTCCCGGTTGGGCAAGTCGGCGAAATCAACAAGGGAAATAACTACTTTGCCAACGAGGGAGTCTGATTCCTGTGTCAGCTCATTGACAGACATATGCGTCGCTTGGATTCCAGGACAGGCCTCCTTGACGAGTTGCTGCACAGTATTGGCCAGCAGTAGAACATCGTCACCAGGAACTGTCGGGAGAAGAACAACGACATCGTGACCATCTGCAGGTGGGCATCTGTTTCTGTAGGCAATAAATGGCCGAGATGACCCTGCGATGTCCTCAAAGGCCACTTTGACACTGCTCACGTCTTGATCCTGCTGCTCGAGATCCTGCTGCAGAAGCACGCCGCCTGGCTTAAGCCGCGTCTTCAAGGTCTTCTCCTCAACGGCGGCGTTATCAAAGGCGATGATGAGATCATAATCGGCAAAAAGAGCGCTGCCATCCGCGATTACCTCGACGAAAGGCTGCAGGGCAGTACTATGCACGTCGCCGAGAACTTGTCTGCCAATGTCGACGGTTGATTCCAACATTGTGAACCGCGACAAGCGTGGCGTCTCATCCTCTTCTGGTCGGAGACACTCGATGATTGCTGCCGTAGATGAGACTCCTCCGCCAACCTGCAGCACAGAGAGCGCAGGAGATTTGTGTGCGAACACGCGGACGAGCTCTGAGAACGATGCGGGGGTCACAAACGCAGCATCCTCATCCCAGAGGATTTCCGTACACAGGTTCCGATGATTCGGCAAGAAGCCTCCCTCGGCGGGCGACGGCGTGGACAGGCCCGTGAGATGCAACCCCTCAACAACGACATGCGCCTGCGCCCCGGCTTGCCTGCTCATCACAATGGTGGCGTCGGCGTCGCGTATGCCGCTGCGCCTCGCCTCGGCATAACCCGCGAACGGAACATCCGACGATGCGGCCCCCGCGTCGGCCGATACGAAGATGCTTGCGATGGAGGTGGGCACCATGGGTGAGGAGTCGATGGCGAAGAGGGTCTGGAACATCGAGTCGAGTGTCGCCGGGTGGATGAGATGGGGATACTCGAACTTGGCCGGCATCTTGGCTCGAGTATCCGGTACGCGGACGGTGCTGACGCAGGCACCACCATTGCTGGGATCCTTCCGGATTTCTGTCATGTTCTGAAACAGCGGGCCGTAGTTCATACCGACCGTATCGAGATACTCATACAGCTGTCGCGGGTTGATCGTTTCCTTGCAAGACTCGTCAAGTGCTTTCCAATGTTCATGCTGCGCGCGAAATGCGGCCTCTCGGCCATCAGATCGTTGCCGGAAGTGCAGAAACCCGGTGGCGTTGCGCTCCCAATCGCGGTCCAGCTGCTTCGAGTAGATGGCAAACTCATTCTTATCCATGCTGATGAGGTCCTCCGCCGAGTCGCGGTGCGATCTGACGTGGAGCACGATCTCGATACCGTGCGGCGTGTTGGGCACGATCAACGCCTTTTCGATTTGCATATTCGTGATTTCATACCCGGATAAACCCGACATCTTGCTCCCCATTTGTGTCGCTCCTTCAAGAACCATGGAGACCATGCCCGCAGCCGGGTAGACGATTGTCTTTTGCACCTGGTGGTCCTGGATCCAGGGGTTCTCCGACACTCGCAGGAAACCGCGCCATCGGGGCTCAAAGGGCGTTGAATCTGCTGTGGGCGCCCCTATTAGGTCGCGGCGGCCGAATTTTCGAAACCTGACTGCCAGACTGAGGTGGGACTCGTGCCAGTACGACTTGCTGTGGTTCCATGAATAGGGGGGTAAGTCGGACAAACACTTAGGGCGTGTGTCCCCAGAGTTAAAGCTCATGATTTTTTCCATGTTAATACCATATCCCTGAGACCAGAGATTACCGACCAGTTCCAGGAAAGAGACAGTGGCTGTTTTTCGGGGGTCGAGCACCGAGCAATAGGATGGCTGTGCACCGGATTGACCGTTCGTCAGGATATCTGATGTTGGCGAGCGCAGCGCAGGGCGAGGACTCAGCTCAACCAAGACGTTGGGCAGCTCCTCTGAGGGGGCGGCCATCATGGACTCGATGGCGGCGACGTACTGCACAGGCGACACCATGTTCCTTGCCCAGTACGCCGCATCAAGATGCCGCCCGTTGATTTCGCCACCAGTCACGGACGAGAACATACGGACCGACCGAGAACCCTTTTGCGGACTTATGCCGCTCAACAGAGCTTTGTAGTCGTGCTCCACAAGCTTCATGTGTGACGAGTGATATGCCGTCTTGACTGGAAGGACGCGGCAAAAGACCTTCCTTTCCCGGAGATCCTTGTCGATAAACTCGATTGCTTCCTCCTGTCCCGAAATAGTAATCGAGCGTGGACTGTTGATGCAGGCAATCTGGGCCGACTTGCTCACGGAACAGAGATATTTTTGTGTCTCCTTCTGCGACATGCCCACGACCATCATACTGCCCTTGAGCTTCGGGGCACGCCAGGGGATGCTTGCCGCCGCCAGGCCGCGGTAGTAAGCTACTTCCCAAGCTTCTTCCCTCGAGATGGCGCCCTTTGCGTACGCTGCGGCAATCTCGCCGGATGAGTGACCCACGACGCAGGTAGGCGTTACGCCCAGGGCGGCCAAAAGGTCCACAAGCGCGACTTGCAGGGCCGTCGTTGCCGGCTGCGAGATGTGCGGCTCTCCAATAATTGACTCTGCTTCGGGCCGCAGCAGCTCCTCCACGAGGCTGAATGGCGAAAGCAACATGTCGTGCAAGTAATGGCTGGCCTGCTCAATGCTCGTGCGAAACGGCTCAATGGCCAAGAGACCCTTGCCCATCTGCGCCCACTGAGATCCCTGACCGCAGAAGAGAAAACCAAGGCGTGGAGCCTTCTCGCGCGAAGAGCGGACTATGGCGGACTGGTCGAGGGACTGAGCCTTGGAGGCGAGGCCCGTGAGTGAGTTGGCGATTATGTACGTCTTCCACTCGAAGCCGGACCGGCGGCAGTTGAGTGTGTATGTGTAGTCTCGAATGTACTCTGGAGTGCAGCGCTCCTCATTTTCGTACATGAACTCCAGGTGGGAGTCGACAGTCCTTGAGATGCCACTCTTTTCGTGTGAAGAGTAGCAGAATATATACGGGTCGTCGCTAAATGTAGACAGCTCGTTCTTTGAATGGTCCGAGCGAAGAGTTTCTGTGGCTGTCACCGCTAGTGAGCTGTGATTACCTTGGAGGCCGCGTTCAGACATGTACAGCGGTGCTTCATCCATAATGACATGGGCGTTGGTGCCACCGAAGCCAAAGCAGTTGACGCTTACGCGGCGGGTGCCTTCTATCGGCCAGTCCATGAGGACTTGGGGGACCTAAGACATGTCAATAGAGCCATCATTATCAGTCAACTAGGATCTATCCGTACCTTGACCCGCCACGCCTCAAAGTCAATGTCCGGGTTGCCCTTGTCGAAGTTGATGTTGGGAGGAATCTTGCCTCGCTCAAGCACTAACACGCCCTTGATCATGCCCGCCACACCGGCCGCACCTTCAAGGTGGCCAATGTTCGGTTTGATAGATCCGACCACTATCGGCTTGTCTGTTGACCGAACAGAAGCCAACGTCTCAGAAATGGCCCGGAGTTCACGCCAATCGCCAGCCTGTGTCCCTGTCCCGTGGCATTCGACATAGGCCGTTTGGTTGAAATCAAGACCGGCATTCGCATAAACGCGGCGGATGTTGGCCACCTGGGCCTCCTTGCTGGGCAATGTAATTCCAGGGGTCCTGCCGTCCTGGTTTACTGATGTGCCACGGATAACGGCACGGATAGTGTCGTTGTCTCGCAGTGCGTCGGAGAGCCTCTTCATCACGACGACGCCGACACCCTCTCCGCGTCCGTAACCGTTGGCTCGGGCGTCAAAGGTAAAGCACTTGCCGTCTGGGCTGAGAAAGTTGAGTGCCGTCATGGGCATCATCGTTGCGGGAGTCAGTATCAATCCCGCGCCGGCGGCCAGCGCCTGTGACCGTCTGTTAGCTGCTTGTGCATGTGGTGCCGGCCCTGTCACCAAACATACCAATGATGACTCCCCGTTTCTCAGGCTTTGTGCGGCGAGATGAACCGAAACAAGACTGCCGCTGCATCCTGTGTCAAGAGTCATGCTGGGGCCGTGGAAGTTGAAGAAGTGGGAGATGCGATTCGCCATGATGGCGATTCCATTGCCTGTGGCCGCATATTGCGGTGACCAGTCTGGGTCCCGCAAGCAAATCTGTTCATAATCTAGGCGAGGTCATCAATCATAATCTCTCTAGTGTTTCTGGATAACTGAGCCGACTCACCTTTCACAAACGAACCGACGTAGACTGCAGTATCACTACCGTCGAGATCCTCTTTTCGAAGTCCCGCTGTACTTGCACGTAAGTGATCTATGCTTAACGCCTTATTTCATGACAATAGGGAACGTACCGTTTTCGACAGCCTCGTATGAAACCTCAAGCAGCATCCGCTGCTGGGGATCAATAGCCTTGGCGTCTTCAGCAGCCAGGGAAAAGAGCTGAATGTGGAGCAGTTAGACGACTGTTACCGGAGGCGGCCTCAATTGGAAAATGCCCGTCTTACAGGTGCGTCGAACGCGGCCACATCCCCTTTGAGAAAATGTGCTCCACGAAAGGATATCTGGTGGCGTCAGCATGTTGCCCACTAAATAAGCCTTACAAGACTCAGGTACTAACACTTCCTTGTCGATCGCCGCCGGGGTGGTAGTATCCGTCAATGTTCAGGCGATCCTCGGGGAATTCCGACCATTGCGACTTCCCCTCCGCGAGGACATCCCAGAGCTTCTCCGGAGAATTGGCTTCGCCAGGAAACCGCAGCCCAAGTCCAATGACGGCAATGTCTTCCATTGTGATCCGCGATTAGGGAATTTCTCTGACTGTTTCCAAGACCGGGCTGCAAAATGCTTAAGTATCGTGGGGAACGGTTGAGTCGGGGACGGCCCTTGCGGCGACGCCACACCCGCGCGGCATAGGCGCCCTTTTATTGTTTGAATCGTGTGTGCTCCTCCTTTGAAGGACTGAAACAAGTTGGCCCGCAGAGGGCAGTCAAGGTTCCCATTCACTGCCAGATTTGCAGACGATGGGTTGGAGCAAATGTGAAGGAGGCTGACGGCCCGAGGCGGTCTGGATGAGGACCAAAGCCACTCAAGCTGCAGTACTCGTACAAGGCGTCTTTCATAGAGTCAGAAGTGTCGAGTCAGCCACGAGCTCTGTGCTGGGTCCAGTGGAGGGGACTTGCTCAGATTAAAGGAGAACTCGGACCCGAGGGGCATAAATAGCGTCAGCGCCAGACCACAGCCGCGAAGCACCCATCCACCAAGAACCACGAGTACAAGAATATGTCCGCGGCCGGGGAGAGGGTAATCGCATAGCCAAGCCCGCGAAGTCTCCGTCCGGTCGTGACCACATCGAGGATCCCTGGGTTTGGTTGCAGCAGCAGCACCCACTTCACACGGACCTGTCACATGTCATAACGATGTCAGCTGCAGTCTTAATCTCTCCCGAGCGACGTCGAAGGTCTGGAGCCAGGCTGCCGTAGACAGGGGGGGGGGGGGGGGGGCCAGATAGATCTGAGCCCCGCGACGAGACGTGGCGGATGTTGACCACCATGGTACGCGCGGTTGGGGGCCTTGCTCAGAGATGGGGGTGTAAGTGGACGACGCGGCGATCCTAAGTTGGTGTGTGGGTGGTCAGCAAAGAAAGCTGGAGGCAAACATGCTCAACACGAGGGGACCGGGGGCGGAACATGAACTCAAGGCAGAGGCAGTCTGGTGTCCTCGTGAGAGGGATGTTGTTGCCGCAAGACATGGGGAACTTGAGTGCCCCGACCCAACATTAGCGCGTGGACTGGATGAGACATTCAGGGCCGACCGCACAAGTTCAGCACGACGTGAAGGAGCTCTCAGGTCCTGCCCTCAAGTAGGGATTTGTCAGGCTCGCGCAGTTCGGATTGAAGTCTCTCCCGGGACTTGAATCGGGGTTGGGGGGGAGTTGTCTGTTGGTCAACTTTGGTATCTCAGCAGTTTCCTGTACACGAATCAGGTCTGGTGGTGGTTGTACAAGACGGTAGTGGACAGCCCGTTTATGCTCCCCAAACCAACGACATTGATGAGTCTCCATCATGACTTCCGTCCCAGACTCCAGAATGAAAATTCAGCAACCGGAGCATGCGTGCGCCGATGAACCATCGGCCCTCGATGGTCTTGGCGACACAACTTGGCAGCTTGGCCCCGGCCAAACGAGGGTGCGGCTCCTTGACCCGAGGTGCGCCGGACCAACAGCAATTCAGATGATGCAACCCAGCTGGGGACGTTCCCGAGACTTGTTTCCTAAAACGGAGTGCGCGGCGAGATTTGCCGCCAGCCGCAGGTCACCAGGCGAGATGGCAGTCCTGGGCGTGGGTATGACAACATCAACTGGATGGCAAAGGACTTTGCCCGGGTCAACTGTTTGAAAACCCGTCTGGCTCTTCGCCACGTAAAGCACCCCTAATCAGTCGTTCCTTTCAGAGAAATACCCATTGCTGATGCCGTAGAGCCCTCTACTCGAGATATGAGAGATTACAGCCCTGCGATCAACACCAGAAACTGCCCATGTCGTCGATCAACACATGGTGACGGGCCGCGATTTGTATGCAAGCAAGCAAGAAACACATGTAGTCACGGGCACAAAGTGCAGGGAGCACAACACATGGCAAAGAACCAGAGCCAAGGCATGTGCACACAGACCGATCCACGGCGCCTGACCGGTGCGCTTCCCAGCATTCTTGAGTCGCTGGCTGGTTCTAGGCGGGCCGTCGGGACTCGGGAGACGTCCTTTCTTTCCCAGCTCCATGGCCCCATGCACTCGATTCTTCACAGCACATCATACGAAGTACGATACGTATGTTTTCAATCATACCTGACGAGCAAGGGATCTCCTACGCCCCGTCCGCTGCATGGGCCGCAACGTGGATCCCCGTGGGCCCAACTGGACGTTTACGACGCCGTACTTCGTACGCACTTTGACACAAGCCTCACCCCCCTCGTGCTCCGTGCGCGCACAGGACAGGTCGACGGGATATGTGTCCGAAAAACTTTTGCCCGAGGACATTGATTCAGCAGCGACAACCACGCACATTCCGTGGCCTGACACTCGCTGGCGATGGATACGTGGGAAGCTGTGAGAAGCTCGCGTTGGTAGTCCATGTGCATTGGAGATTTGGGACTGATCTCGTGCATTTCGTAGTTAGTGGGCGGCCACTTCCTCTGCTATTTTAAGGACGCGTCTGCGATGTCCATGGCCAGGGACGACATCTGAGTCAACTCGCCTGCAGCACAAATCTGCCGCCCCCCCTCTTCCCGCTCTCACGCATGCTTCCGCGGTCGACGAGTCAAGACTCAAAGAGGGAGGGAGGGGGGTTAGTTACACGATGCCTGGAGCCTGGGCGGATCCTCCAACGTGTCACCTTTCCCGTGCAACGAAAATCGCAGGGGCAATGCAGGTGGCTTGTTCTGGATGCGGGCGCTGCTGATGTTGTCTCAGCTGCCACGAGCGTCTTGTCTTCGATTGTCAGGCATCTGGTGGGTTTCAGCAACGTCGGCCCGAGGGCTCGGAGATGGAGCGGCGGAGATCTGCTGGTGCGTGTGCTACCCCATGACTACTTCGTTGCCAGAGAGCTGCCAGTGAAGACAGTGAAAAGCATGAGCCGCTTGATTCTTTGTTTCTCTATGTAGCGTCAACGCTGTCCAATACGGTTTCTTCAGTTTGTCGCCCGTGATTGAGCGCGCAAGAGAGACCATCGGTTCATGATGCCGTCCAACTCACATGCGCGGACAGCCGGCACGGCAGCAAACACACATACTCTGCTTCATGCAACGCGTGTGCCCCCCTCACTCATTCACCAGGCGGCAGCCGCTCCTCGCACGGCATGGACACGCGGGCAGTTTGAGGCGAGTCTGGGGTGACACTTGGTCAGGCCGCGCCGCATCCCAACAAACATTCGCCGCCCTGTTTCTCTCTCACCGGGCTGTGGTGCTACGGGATCGTAGTCGTCGCTGCGTGTCTCGTGCGACCCCAGAGTGGGCATCAAAGACAGCCTGCGCCATCGTGTGCAACCCATCCAACAGCCCACCCGCTGCGTGGTCCTGCTTCATCGACTCGAGCCGCCCGAGGAAGGCAAGGGAGCCTACCGAGTAGGAGGCGGAGGCGTTCCTCTTGCATCTTGACGGCGCCTCAAGGTACTCGTACAGTACTTCGAAGCATATCACGTTTCGCCTGGGAGCGAGTAATGAGCGGTATTGCACAGGACACGGAGCGCAGCCGCCGTGGTCGACAGGTCAGCGCCAGGCATGAAGTACTTGAGGCGACAATTTGCCTGCATACGAGGAAACAAGAGAATAAACAGCAGGGATGGCACTGGCGGCAGCCACTTCCGCCACAGATACTGCCCCTTGCTTGGCGAGTCCGAGCGAGCGAGCGAGCGATCATCTTGCAGTGCAATACTGTACTCTACCCGGTTCCTCGCCGCAACGTGTTCAGCGTTTGTCCCGCTATCAGACGCTTTGTCAAGCCCATGACGGAATATGAGAGATTTCCAACGGGCCCGGATATCGCGATACCGTCAACGGCACAGGCATCGAGGGCGGGCCTCAACATGCGCACAGGCCCGTGTGCAGCATATGCCGCCGAACACGAATTGGCGCCCGTACAACAAGGCGGTCGAGGTCTTTGCCTTCTGTCAGGACTTAGGTAGTTACTTACCTGGCCGTGCCGGAGCCGTTCCCCAATGGGGCAAAGCAGGCTCGCTTGGAAGATCCGCGTCAGCATTTTTTCGGTTCATCCTATCCGATGCGGCTGCTCGCTTAATTTGTGCCAATGTACTGTACTTTGTACCTTCGTCTGAACTTTTGGTGACCATCTCACAGCAGGGATTGAAACGGGGGCCCCGAGGGGGGGGAGGGGGGGGGGGGGACACCTTGGACGTCCGCCTTCGTCTCAGCTCGGCTGCGGTCGTCGAGGGAGGCGCCCGCGGGTTCGTTGTTGTCCTACCTATTACTTACTCGCCACACTGCAGAATCTGCCCTGCAGGCACCGAGGGCTCAGGAAAACCACTCGATACGTAATGCCGCGGTTGAGGAGCCTCGTGTCGGCCCGTGAAACTAGACACGGACCCGAGGGACCGTTTCATCAGCCTCTTCTTTTGTTGCATCTAAACCATCGAGTTGCATACCGCTCATGAACCGACACCTCACTCTCTAGACAGACCTTCACTCCGTTCTGAGGAATCATCTACACATATGTGACAGTATCCTCGCCGCCGTGCTGTGGGCCTCTCTACCAAGCGCAGCGGTGCTTGCTCTTTGACACTGCTCCAGTCGTCTTGAGACTGATCGGCCGTCTGTCCGACTCTAGTCAACGGGCGTTCAACCTCGCCGCCTGCTAGCAACAAGAGAGACGCTGAATTTGAGTGCGATAGATGATTCATCGCAGATCTGAACTCACGCGTCGCCCGCCTCCTCACTTCATCATTGCATACCGCGCCGCGACGCCGCGACATGGGGATAATTGACCTGTGCTCGCCTCACGCACAGCCTCCTCTCCTGACCGAGTACATGTACTGACAAGAACACGGGCACACTTCAGCACCGCCCTCCCCTCGTACCAAGAGAATTATCCTACGCAATTGCCGTGCACGGTGCCGCGTCACGCCGCCAGGTCCTTCTACTGCATCCTTCGCCCTGGACGGCAGGGCCTCCCTCCCTCCTCTTTGTTTCCTGGCCCACATCACGACGCAAAAGCGTTTCCGACGACGATGACGGGTCATCATCTTTCCACTTCATCTCTGGGCCAGGTGGCGACCTCGGAGGGACCGGGGAGCGAGAATGGCAAAGTTGCTGATGAGAAGGCGGCGTCGGGCAAGCGGCCGCTTGGCCGTGTTCGCCGAACGCTGCTCTTCATGTCGTATGATGGCTATCTCCATGTACGACTCGAGTGTCCCAGAGACGTCAAGCTAACAGCTCTCTAGACTCCTCGTCAGCTTGCTCTTCTCCAGCCTCGACACCTCCATCGTCTCTACGGCCCTCATCACCATCTCTCATGAGCTCAACGACTTTGTCAACGCGCCATGGATCGTCTTGGCGTACCTCTTGACATACATGGGTTCGTCCGAACGACTCTAATCCCCGCGAGGAAAAAAGCGTCTTAGCTCACGACCAACTAATTCATTCTCTTCTAGGCTTCGCCGTCTGCATCTCAAAGCTCAGCGACATATACGGTCGGCGCAACATGCTGGTCATCTCCTGGATCCTGTTCATGAGCTTTTCGCTGGGATGCGCGCTCTCCAAGAACATGACCACATTGTAAGTTACTTGCACCCTCTCATTTGCCGCACCCTGGAGCATCGTAAACTGACTCGTTCAGGATCCTGTGCCGTGCTTTCCAGGGCATCGGAGCGTCGGGCATGTACAGCCTCACGCAGATTGGGCTCATGGAAGTCGGCCCTGTGGATAGGCCCGCCTTGATTGGCGCCGCGATCGGGGCGACGCTGGCCGTTGCCTTCGTCCTGGGTCCTCTCCTCGGCGGCGTCATCACACAGTTCTCAGACTGGAAGTGGATCTTCAACATCAAGTAAGACCTGCTTCTACTGTCCAGCCTCGGGTGTCTGCTTGTCGCTAACTCGCCCGCAGCCTTCCCTGCGGCCTTGTCAACCTTGTCATCATCGCCAACTTCTGGCCGCCAGAGAACACCGCGGGTTTACTCTCCTGGAGAGGTTTCAGCCGCATCGACTTCATAGGCGGTGCCTCTCTGTTCTGCAGCTCTGGCCTAATGGTCTTCGCCATCCAGCAAGCCGGTTCTGAGACGTACGCCTGGGACAGTGACGCCATCATCGTATCGCTTATCCTCTCCAGCGTATGCTGTGTCGGGTTCGTTGCATGGCAAGTATTTCTGGAAACGAAACAGTTTGGCCACGTCGAGCCCATCTTCCCTATGCGTTTGATGGGTCTACGAGTCTATGTTGCGGGACTTATGTGAGTGCCTCACTGCCACATGGCACAGACAGGGACGCGTCACTGATCATGAAACAGCCTCACTTTTCTCACGGGCTTCCCATACATTGCCTTGTCCATCGTCATCCCGGAGCGCTTCCAGATCGCTGGCGGCGACACCGTGCTGATGGCCGGCATCCATCTCCTCCCGCTCCTTGCTGGCTGCGCCTTCGGATCCTTCATCGGCGGCGCCGTGTCCAGTAAACGCAACAACACCGGCTACACCCTCGTTGGCTCATCATGCCTTCAACTCCTCGGCGTCGGGCTCATGACCACCGTGACGACATCAGACTCGCGCCAGGCCGCACAGTACGGCTACCAGGCCATCTTCGGCCTCGGCGTCGGCATGTCTTTCTCGGCGGCCACCATCATGACCAGCGTCTTGGCCGCGGACCCGAGCGTCCGTGCCTCCGCACAAGGCGCCATCGCGCAGGCCCGCGTCTTTGGGGGCTGCATCGGCCTCTCCATCTGCACGGTCGTGTTCAACGCCCACGTCAATGGAAACCTCGATCAGGTTCTGACGCACGATCAACTCGACGACCTGCACCGTTCTCCCCTGGCCAGCCTTGGCCTCCCAGAGAATGTGCGCGCTCTGGTCAAGAACGCCTACGTGGTTGCCTTTGGACAGGAAGTCCAGGTGATGATGGTAGTGTGCGCTGCCATGGTCGTCGTATCGCTGTTCACCATCGAGCGGCATCCGACGCCATTAGAGAACCGCACAACTGCGGTGCGTCTACCGCGATGTACGAAACACTCCACATCATCACCTCGGTCAAGTGACTCGCATACCGAGATGTATTTCATGACATGCCGTCGCCAGACTGCCTGAGTTCGCGCGGTCAACCGAAATCGGCTGCTCATGACCACAGACAGGAAAGTATGCCGTCAGCGTTGTAGATGCGGGAGCACACAGGAACACTCACTTCAAGAACCCCTTGGATGTGTGGCCGCTGGGTTACCTGTTGCGGGCGAGCAGGTCACCCGTTGAGCAACACTTGAGGGCAAGAAGGCCGGCACTTGCGCCATGTGACCCCTCGAAGGGGCGCAGAGGAAGCCATGGATGCCACGCAGGGAATGGACCCTGCAGGATTCGTCAACTGCTTTGTAGCATGCCCCGGCTGGATTACCAGCCTTGGGCCCCATTTGTTACTGTTGGTCGGCATTGGTGAAGTCGTCGCGTCGATTGTATTTATCTTTGTCCATATTCTAGCCAGCATGGACTTCTGTCAGGCCCCTTCATGAACAACACACACCGAAATTGTTGAACCACCGATGACTCGCACTTTGCTGTTTGCTCTCCAAGTATTGTGTTTGCTTGCACACGTGTATTCACCCATTGTCTCGATTGTCCTCTGCGACCATCTACGATGGCTAGGTGTTTTCCTTGAACTCGACACCAGTCCTGGTTCCAGTTGCCATGTCCCAATCAAGCAGCGCACACAGAAATCGACGCCGAATTTGCATACATTCATGGCGGCACAGCGCATACGCTCGACGGTCAGCTCCCTGGGGTTGACTCTGCCAGTATCAGGAGACCAAATGCGCCTCACCAGCTGTCGCGCCGCAACTATGCGTCAAACCGCTGTGCCAGTTGTCCATTCCACCCATGCTACGATACAGTACCACTGCATCGTCAAATGAGCGCTCCTCGCACAGCCTCGCTTGCTCCATGCCACAAGCACGTGCGAGCGGGTAGCTGCGGCCAGGTCGAGGATGCAGTTGGTTACACGAGCGGCACCATGACGCTCAGCCAGCCGCTCCCAAGCCTCCTTGTCCGACCATCCGCCAAACTTGTCCAACGGCAGGAGAACGGCTCCTTCTCGCTCTCTCTCAGTCTTGTACAAGTAAATAGTCATTTGCCAGACCCCGTTGAGCTGAGGCGGCTGGCCCGTTGTCGCATCGTGTGCTCCCACAGTCGCGCATTCGCTTCGGCGTTCGGCCCAGCGACACGCACGACTGCGGTACATGAATGTAACTTCGCTCTGGACACAGCGCCCTGTTTCGCACATGTGCATATGCGCCCCTGCAGCCCGCAGGGCGCAACTTCCCAAGCCTGCATGTGCCCGTCTGTCCCACCGTCCATCAGCCATCCTGCCCTCCCCGGTGGCGTGTCTCCTCGTCCAGGACGGGCCCCTCGTCGCCGTAGATGGGGTCCCTTTCGAGCCAGCCCAGCTTGCGGATGCCGTCGAGCTTGGCCTCCTCGCCGTCCCTCCCGTAGCACATGTCCCACGAGGGCGCGCCGACGGGGTAGCTGCCCACCATTTGGAATCCCCGTGGCCCCATGTCCTCCAAGAGGCGGTGCCCGACTCCAGCCGGCACGACCATAACGTCGCCTGCCTCTACCACGGGCTCAACCCTCCCCGGGTTCTCCTCGCCGCCGAAACATAGCCGCGCGCGGCCATGCGTCACGCACAGCACCTCGTGCGTGTTGCTGTGGAAGTGCGTGGTGTCGTACATGGTGAAGCGCCACTGCGGCTCCACGACGCCCACGCGAGAGAGGTGAGACTCGACCGCGCTGGGAGATGTCGTGGATGGGAACGCGCCGTGGTAGATGAGCAGGGGCCGGTTTTGTATACTTGTGTTGGGGATCATGTTCCACGCCGGGATGTCGTGGCGGGAGACGCGGAGGGCCGAGAGTGTTGTCGGCTTGAGCCCCATCCTGAATCCTGATCACGACTCACGAGCCTGATCCGATCGCGAGCGTGGTGTATTGTTCTCCCCAGTTTTTGGGGGGAATTGCGACTGCTTTGGCAGATTATCGATGAAATTCACACTCAAGCGGTATATGCAAAGGCGATGAAGCCCCCGGGCACCCGTTGTTGAATATGATGGCCCGGAGCGCGGGCGGGGGTGGGGATTCTGGGAAGTAGGGACAGTCACTCTGCTGCAAGCTTGACATCATTGTACCACGTTCAACCGCATTCCCCCGCAAAACCCCACAAACATCACTCTCAGGGACGAGACTCTTTATTGCAATATAATTCCAGTGTCTATCGCTTCCTTGACGAGAATTTCTTATTGCTTCTCGGCCACAACCTGAGGCGTAAAGTACACCGTCTGGATGCCTTCAATCGTGAGCCCCTTGGCGGCGGCCTTGAGAGTCTGGTGCGCCTTGCACTCGTTGTCGTAGTACTTCATGTCGTCGAGGTTGGCGAACTCGGTCTTGGCGACGACCGTGAAGCCATTGGAGCGCGGATCGGCCTCGGCGACGCCAGCAGTCAGGGAGAGGATGTAAGGGGCACCATTCTGCGAGAACCCCACGTCAGCTTCTCGGACCCCGCCCGCGTTTTGAGGGGGGACCTCCTTGCGACGGCTGTGATGCCCGGCAGACCTCAAAAGTATCACGAGCCGCTGCCGGGGCGATGTGAAGGGTCAGGGATAGCTTACGCGCTCTGCCGTCGCATTGACGGTCTTGTACTCGGCAATGAGCTTCTGCTGGTCCTCGGCTTTGGGAGCCTTGAACATGGTGATTCTGTGGATGCGGTCCGCCATCTTGATGCGTTGGGAGCTGTATGTCTTGCCGCCGAGGGGTGAGAGTCTGTCGATCACTCGGAAAGGAGTAGCATGTATGTGCTGACGTCGAAGCGGTATTGCGGACCGTGAAAGGAGGCGATTCATTCCAATATAAGCAGACACAGTCAGCGGAAATCCGGAACAAGCGGCTGGAGGCTTTATAATCGTCAGGGACGGCATCTCCACCCCCGAATCCGAGGGGCTTCGTGCCCCGCCCTAGGCCGTTTGCCGGTCCCCGCAGCGTGTGGTGATCCGTCCCGCGGCGTAATTCCGGCGGTGCCATAGGCGGATTTATTACTGGAGAGGCCGGCTTCTGTTGGAGGGGTCTCGGTATTCTGCGGCATTATGCAAACCACCAGACGTCAGTTGGCCAGCCGCGACGACACACGTCCTCGAGACTTCCATTTGGGGGCTGTTGGCCATTTCCACACGGACGTTGGCTCGGGCTGGCCACGATACCGTGAGCCGAGCAGCACCACGACCCTGCCGCAGGTGCAGCGTTGGTGATGCGCTCGCCGCGGAAGGCGGGGCGATCGGCGTCGAGGCCGAAGTCGGGGACTCGGGGTTTGCGGCCGAGGGGCATTGGAGAGCAACGCGTGCTGCACATCGACACGAGTGAAAGATGGCGCTCTCACCGAGGCATGAATGAGATGACAGATAAATGGTGTTTTTGTTTTGGGTTGAGAAACAGAACATGCATTGCCAGCTGGCGTCTTGTTCCTTCTTGGCAGCGGAAGAGTCGCCGCTTGCCCCTCCTCGCTCGTGCCTCGTGCCTTCCGCCTCGTGCCTCTTGGCCATGCCCAACCGTGCCCTCCTCCTTCGAGTGACAGTCTGCCCGTGCAGCACGCCTCACTTTCCCAAACTACATGCAACTAGGTGAGGTGGCCATGGAGCGTCTCTGGCGCCTTGCTTTACCCCGACGCTCCATGTGTCCCTGATTTTGCATACTCTTCAATGTTCATACATTTTCACCAGTATTTTCTTTCCGCCACCCACCACGCTCGTTCGTGTCGACCAGGCAGCATTCAGCAGTGCAGCACCCCCCTCTACCGAGTACATCTTGCTGTCAACACCCATCCACCACCTGGCATACTCGGACGACATGCCTACCCCGACCTGGGCCTGTCGCGGTCGCTGCTTCGCCGTTCACGACGACTCCCAATGCAGCCCCGTCGTCCATGAAGAGCCGAGCCGCATCGGCCTCACCTAGTACTTTTGTCCGGCTCATCTCACATTTCATGCCATTTTCCTCTTCCCCGGATGCCCGCAGCCACCTTGTGGCGAGTGCGCCGTTCTTTTCTTCGACAAGACTCACAACGCCACCTGGCTGCGCAAGCACGATGTAGATGCCGTCTTGTCCAATGCACGTCAAATATTTGCGGATGCGACCGCCGACCAGAGACATATCTTCGGCAGCAGGGACGACGTCTTTGACGAAAAATATATGTGTCTACCTCCACGTCAGGTCTCGCAAAACATCTTGAACGAGATTCCCAAAGGCGATTGGACATACAGATCCCTCGGCGACGCCCTCATTCCGCACAAGCGATTCCATGACACCTGGCTGCTCGAATACCGGACCTTCCAAGGAGCCTTGGCGTACCAGCCCTGTTCGATGAACATTGATTCCATGGGCTTGTTCGACGCCCTGTCTCCTATCGAGCCAAAAGGTGACCCCATCTTTAAGCAGGCGAGGACGTGGTCGTGCATTGTCCAGTCACGCCTTGGCCTACCAAAAGAGTTGAGGTGGGTGCTCGCAACTATCTACAACTTCTCCAACGAAGTGCTTCGCACAAGATCCGACGAGCAAACCGTCTGGGAGATGCGAGCATGGCTCATGCATTGGTACACGGTCGCGGACAAGTTGTTCGGATTCTTCGGCATCCTCGCAAACAGCCCCGAGGTCGACTGGTTCAGCCGCCCCTGCGTGGATGCCGGGCCAGACCCCCAACAGAGCTGCAATCGTCCTGCCAAGTACTGCTCCAAGGGCACAGACTCGTCGAGTGCTGGGACTATTATCCGTCACTTTAACGTGTACACCAGTGCGAGAAACGAGGATCACCATCAGGTTCAGCATAGTCGCGCCTCCAACATCCAGGGATGGCTAGCGGCGCAGGAGTATATGCCACTCACCGACAACATGGACTTCTTCGATCCAGCACCTGGAGGCTACGCCTCGCAGCGCCTCAGGTCGAGTTCGGGGGGCATGCGGCGGTCTCGGGACAGCTCAACGGCTGCAACGTCGGCTTTGAACCCGAATGCCGCGGTATTTACGCCTGGTCCGCCCCCATCAGCCTGCTCATACTCTGAACAGGGCAGCGAAGAGGATTCTGCGTCGGAGAGTGAGCATGGGAGCGAGTGTTCCAATCAACCTCCAACTCCGTCGAATGCAGGAAGCAGCCAGCTCGGTGTCTGTGTCCTGTCCGACCAAGCGTCACGACTAGACCATTTTGCCACGTATGGTTGACGCTATTAACGGTGAGCCGGCCGCAGCAAGCAGTGAAGTCGAGCAGGGCGATAGTCATATCCAGCGTTGTACATTCAGCTTTGCGCATATCGTTCGGACCATCGGGGACGAGCGTTGCTCAGCGGTATATGGATTCAGTTTAATAGACAACTTGCTACAAGCTGTTCAACTTGTTCCATTGGACATGCCAGAAATCATCGACTCCGCTGTCTACTGTACTGACTCCAGGTCTACCGTACCGATTGTGTACACAGATTGTTTGGTTGCAGTTGTTTATGTCGCCATATTTGAAGCCAACAGGGCGTGTCCGCCGCGCAGCTGAGCCGTAGATATCGCCATCGCCGCCCCGCCCAACGCCTGTCCAACAGGGCCCAGAGCATCTCATCTCGAACTCTATCAACTTTTAAACTCTCGTTCACCGGGGTGCGACACCGCGTCGGGGCAAGGGTATCGGCGGGGTCGAACCACTAGGCCGTGGTGAACATGCTCATATAGACGCCCCAGGCGACGCCGGCGAGGCAGCCGACGAGGTTGCGTGCCTCGACGGTCTTGACGACGGTGAAGTTTGCGAGGCTGACGAGGGGCCAGAAGCGGACGCCGGCGAAGACGATGGGCCAGAACTCGGCGCGGGCAGCGGCCCAGACGGCGGCGCCGTCGACGGCGGCGAAGTTGATGCTGCCCGGGCGAGTCCAGTGGTCGACGGCGCGGGTCCAGCCCGTGACGCGCGGGGCCGGGTGCATGGCGGCGCGCAGGGCGTGCGTGAAGGTGCTGAAGAGGAGGGTGTTGACGGCGGCGCTGAGGGTGTTGTCGAGCAGGAACTTGGCGAGCGTGTTGCGGATGGACAGTGGCGGTGCTTGCTGCTGCTGCTGCTGCTGCTGCTGCTGCTTTGTCTGCTTCTTGGTCTCCTTGTCGCCTGCAGCTTTGCCGGGCTGCTCCGTCGTCTCCTTGGGCTTCTTTGCACCAGCGGAGGAGGGGTGTGACGGAAAGGCCGACTCGAGGAACTCTTGCCTGTGGTGGTGTGTGAGTGAGTTTCTTCTTTTCCACCTTTGTCTTCCACAAACGCGCGCTCGCGCTTCTAGAGCACATATCCGAGTGCGAGACGCGCGACGAGAGACGTACCAGAGGAAATTGGGCGGCGTGTTGACGACGCTGTACAGCAGGAACTGGAAGACGGGGATCCAGTCTATCTCCATCTCCGTCTGCGCACCACCACAACAGTCAGCCCCTTGTTCTCATTATTTTCTTCCCTCTTCCCTCAAAGTCACATCAAGACGGCGCTTTAAAGTGCTATGCACTCATATGAAAAGCCTGGCGAGCGGGGGAGGGTCACTCGCCTTGTTCTTGTTCGCGGTGATGAGCTGCGCCAGCACGTTGGACACGACGCCCAGCAGGCCCGCCTGCAACGTGGCGTTGACAATCGGACTCCGCGGCATGACGACGTCGGGTTCCCTGAACTTTCTTTCTGTATCTTCAGAAAACTGCCGGATTCAGCGTCAATCGCAGCCCTACAAAGTGTACGGGACGTGCAAAGAGATTTTGGGGTCTAGTCGTGAAGCGACGTTGCGCGTGTGTCTGGTACTTGTAGGAAGATAAGGTAGGTAGTTCCGTTGAACTGACCGTCACGTGGTGGGGGTTTTCGCAGCGTCTGTCGCAAGTGCTTCAGGGGGCGTTCGTGGCTTCGTCTCAGCCCGACTGCGCACGGTGGTTTGGTGAGACGCTCAACGGGACGATCCTAAGTTTTGACTCGTGCCTTTCGGCAGGGATTGTGTTTTTTATTTTGGGCCATCCTGTCTATATGTCAATGGTTTCATCGCCTTGACTTCTCGCGTCTCCGCTCTTGAGCTCTCCTCCTCTCCCAATTACTGGATACACGGCAGCTCTCGTACCAAACCTGCCCGAGCCCCTCGCCCTTATTCAAGTCATCCATCATCATGATGCAGGCAATGAGCCTGCTGAGGCGCTCAGCCTTGAGCCTTTTGCCTTACGAAGTCTACATCAAGACCGCAATCGTCCCTTCGCACCCAATTCCGGCGCTGGCCATTTCCCAACCACGTCGCAGTGTCCGCTCAAGCCCTTGTCAGGATCCACATGAAGAAGAGCTGGACAATGTACGAGTAGAAGAAGAGGAACTGCGTCCTCTGGTTGCGCTTGGCCCTCGAGTCGGTCTGCATGGGGCCGCCGGTATTGCCCGACGATTCGGGGAGCAGGACGTATTTGAGCGACCGCATCTTGAGAGCCACGTTAGCCAGCGTCTGAAGCAGGAGTGTGCCCGATACATACCAGGAAGAGAGAGTTGGCCAGGAACGTATAGAAGAAGACCGCCCAGCCGACCCAGCCGCCCGTGCCCTGGCCACCGTTGACCAGCTCGGCCACCACAATCGTCACGATGATACCCACAAACTTGTATCCCGAGTAGGCGATGAGGTCAAAGAGCTGCGACTGGCTCGAGATGCTCAACAAGTAGCACCCGAGCTTAAGAGCCACAATCTCCACAATGACAACAGCGAGGCCTATCGTCGCCGTGTACCCCAGCAGCTCCGGCTGGAACTGGCCCCTCAGACCCGCAATAAGAGTCGAGAGGAGAATGTATGTGACGAGAGCCATGACTGTAATTCACCATGTCAGAGTCGAAGGCCTTGCTGCACGAGACCGAGGGATCACCAACCTGGGATGTACATGTCTGGGCTGTTGATGTCCTCCCGCGGAGGCAAGTACCAGCCCTCCTGGCCATTCGCGCCAACGGCCTGCTTGCGCGACCAAGGCTTATGCCGCCACGGGAAGAGGACCAGGAAGAGCTTGTTGACGACGTACGAGTTGGAGACGTTGAAGTAGTGTTTTAGCGCCGAGACGTTGACATAGCGGCCAAGCTGCGCGCCCGTTAGCACAAGTTTTGTCCGTCCCTTGCCTCCATTACAGCTCGGGCATCGCCAAAGGGGACGGGAGGGCATAAGCACGCACGTTCTGCTCAACGTATTCCTGGCCATGCTTAAAGGCCGTCTGGCCAAACTGCGCGGCCACCTGCGCCGTCGGATCGTTCATAAACTGGCCATAGGCGCCGAAGACGTTGCCCGCCGACCCGCCCTGCTGCTGGTAGGGCGTGCCGCCATAGCCGCCCTGCTGATGCGACTGCGCCGAGCCCGGCGGCGGCGGCGGCGACCGCAGCTGGGGCACTGTGGAAACGTGCTGCGGCACGGGGTGGTGCAACGGGGGCGACTGCCCGTACGACGCCCGTTGCATGGCGATGGAGAGGAAGACGGGCTGCCTATGTGTGTGCGTGTATCGGGGGGCGTCGAGCTGTGCCGGTCGTCTGTCGTGAGCGGCAGGAGCGCGGTGTTGAGATGGGTTCGCAAGGGCGAGGGGGTCGAGGGCGAGGTTGGAGCTGGAGGTGAAGCTTCCAGGTAGCCAAATGAGGCTGGTGAGCATCAGGAAATGTGGTCGTTTCGGCGGCGCAGGTAGACAGCTGGAGCTGGAGCCCCTCCAGTGTGGCTGGTGCCTGCTTGGGCTCCTTTGTCCCTCCCGAGGTCCTCTGAGTCCTCTCCCTCGCCTGCTGTGGGCCTGTGTTTGCTCCCGCACTGAAAGGACAGCGCACACCGCGCCTGGGCGGAGCCGTGCAGCGTCCACTGAAGATGGATGGCCCCAAGGCCCACCACGTGATGCGGCCCAGAACATTCCGGGCCCCGAGAGACCGCCGCCGACCGAGCAAGACCAGCTGTCCGCTACGTTACCTTATCGCTATCAGCTCGCGCGGGACCCTGACGGCCGCCGAAGCTGTCGCACGGCATCTCCGAACGACGCAACCCGTTCGCCGCCGCCGCACCATTTTCCCACAGCACCGGCCCGGAGCACCCAACTCATTCTTTAACGACCTGAGATACCTCTGCTAGGTGCGCCGAAGCCACCTAGTCGACCTCCGTGAATCTCTGTCTCCTCCTCGTCGACCCCTCGTCCCTCCGGTTCCTCGACTGTCGCCCGTCGCCTTCCTCGCCGTCCACGGCGGACCAGTGTCGCCGCCATGTTGGACACGTTCGAGATCATCACCACCTCCGGCGTCGTCCTCTGGTCCCGGACGTATGCGCCGGTGAACCCCTCCGTCGTCAACAGCTTCATCGCCGACACATTTATCGAGGAAAAGTCCGGCGCCAGCGCGCTCAAGGATGCGCAGTCGGCGGCCACGAACCCCCCTTACAAGAAGGACCAGCACACGCTCAAGTGGACTATTGTCAAGGAGCTAGGCATCATCTTTGTCGTAAGTCGGCGCGCGGCGCGGCCATATCTCTGTCTCTCTCTATGCGATTGCCTGCTAAAATCGTGGGACGAAAAGGCCGTCTACCGATCGCTCTTCCACCTCTCCTGGGTCGACAAGCTCGTCGACAACATCCGCACCATCTTCGTCTCGCTCTACGGCGAGCAGCTCAAGAAACCCAACACAACCATTGTCGAATGCACAAAATTCGATGACTACTTTGACCAGCAGCTCCAAGAACTAGACACGTCGAGCACAGCCGATCCCACAGCAGGCGGGCGCGGCGCAGGCAGCGCCGTGGAGGATGCGCCTACAGCCCCGGGCCTCACATACCGCGGCAGAGCCCTCAACACCGACGCGCACGATGAGCCGTCAAACGACTCCACACCGGTAGTCACACCCAACACGTCGCGGCCATCCACCCCTGGGGGCGGCAACCTGGTGGTGGGCAAGGCGGGCCCCGTGGCGAAGATGTCGCGACGGGCGCGCAAGGCCAAGAACACCGGTTCGTCGGCGGCAGCCTCGTCGGGTGACGAGACGTCGGCCAAGCCGAAGAAGGGCGGCAAGGTGCGCCGGGTGTGGGACGCCGACGGCTTCGCCAACGAGGAGAGCGACGATGTCAAGCTGGACTACTCGGCCCAGCGCAACCCGTCGAGCGACAACGAGCCCGAAGCGGTCGGCCGGTCGAGCGCCGTCGACCCCGTCGACGCCTCGACCTGGGGCTCCTCCCGCAAGGGCAAGTTCGTGCTCAAGGACCTCGGCGACGAAGTCCACGACATGCTCGCGACCGCAGAGGCGAACAAGGCCGCGGCAGCGAGCGCGCAGGGGGAGTCGTCGCGGGGTGGACTTCTCGGGTCCGGCGTCAACGCCATCAGCGGGCTCTTCCGCAACGTCGTCGGTGGCAAGACGCTGACCAAGGAGGACCTCGACAAGGCCATGAAAGGCATGGAGGAGCACCTGCTGCGCAAGAACGTTGCCCGCGAGGCGGCTGTGAGGTTATGCGAGGGCGTCCAGAAGGAGCTGGTCGGCGTGAAGACGGGCAGCTTCGAGGGTATGTTGTCCCACCACCACCACTCCGTCGTGAAACCACCCCTCCACTTGCATAGGGACCCTGCTAACGCCCCAGGACAGGCATCAACGCCAAGATCCAGACGGCCATGGAGTCGTCCCTCACCAAGATGCTCACCCCGACGTCGTCGCTCGACCTGCTCCGCGAGATCGACGCCGTGACGGCCCCGCCGGCCACGTCGCTGCGCAAGGCCCGGCCCTACGTCATCTCCATCGTCGGCGTCAACGGCGTCGGCAAGTCGACCAACCTGTCCAAGATCTGCTTCTTCCTCCTGCAGAACAAGTACAAGGTGCTCATCGCCGCCGGCGACACCTTCCGCTCCGGCGCCGTTGAGCAGCTCGCCGTCCACGTCCGCAACCTCAAGGAGCTCACGGCGCGCGAGGGCGGCCACGTCGAGCTCTACCAGAAGGGCTACGGCAAGGACGCCGCCGCCGTCGCAAAGGACGCCGTCGCCCACGCCGCCCACGAGGGCTTCGATGTCGTCCTCATCGACACGGCCGGCCGCCGCCACAACGACCAGCGCCTCATGTCGTCGCTCGAGAAATTTGCCAAGTTTGCCCAGCCCGACAAGATTCTCATGGTTGGCGAGGTACGACTGCCTACTTCCACTCCTTCTACTTGTCCCCCCCGCGACCCAATGCTAACGTCTCCGCTTCCCCCTGTCCCAGGCCCTCGTCGGCACCGACTCGGTCGCCCAGGCGCGCAACTTCAACGCCGCCTTCGGCTCCGTCCGCTCCCTCGACGGCTTCATCATCTCAAAGTGCGACACCGTCGGCGACATGGTCGGCACCCTCGTCTCCCTCGTCCATGCCACAAACGTCCCTGTCCTCTTCGTCGGCGTCGGCCAGCACTACTCGGACCTGCGCAACTTTTCTGTCAAGTGGGCTGTCGAGAAGCTGCTCAGCTCGGCCTGAGTTGTGGCCGGACCTATGGAGGAGCTGAGGAGCCCAGAGCAGGCATCCTTCGTCAGATCGTTGTCTGGGGGCGGCCCCCTCCTGCGGCGAGTCATCTGGAAAAGTCGCCGCCCCTGGACTCGCGCGACTCGCGCGACGCCGCGTCTTGTACACCAGTAATAGCAGTATACCCCAAAAGTGTGGTATTAGTGACGTGAATACACAACCCCGCCATGAGCCAGGCAAATGACCTCCCACGTGTCCCTTTTACCAGCCTCATCATTCACATCACGTCGACACTGATCGTAAAAGCGAGGGCGATTATTACTATGTACCTCATACAGCATTTCGGGGAGAAAAAAGTCCTGACAAAAACACAGCTGGGTCACCATGGGACCACCCCTCCCTTCCACCTAGTAGTGCTCTGAAAAGTCGAGCCCTCTATCCATTCCGCACCCACCACCGCTATGCGTCCCACAAAGGAAAGCACGAGCACGTTCGCTCGCGCCGCTAGGCCGACTGATGTCTCTCGTACATCCGCCAAGAGGGAGGCCGGACCAAGCGGCTCACCGGACGCGCACACTAGAAGGCTAACAGAAGGGGCTCCATATCATTGTATCAATCTGTGGCAGCGTCGCAAGCTGAGGCTCGTGAAAGCGAAAAATGCGTTTAAAAACGAGGGCGAACGATGCCGGTTACATCATCGAACGCAACTTCGAAGTAGAAGAAAAAAACAACAGCCAATCCAAGGGGGTATCTTTCTAGGTTCAAGTGGTGATTGTGGTATTTCGCAGTCTGAGTGGAATAGAAACGAACGCAACTGGGGCAATAACTCATGAGTGCTGGGCACTCCTGCTCGTCTTCAATAGCCGTTTTTGTCTTCTCTCTCGAACAAAGTAAACAAAGGAAAGCTTCGGTATGTATTTGTGCGGATGTCATGGCGTGTCATTGTCGACACGCACGGTTCCGTCTGGTTTCAGAGGCTCTAATCCTCTT
Organism: Purpureocillium lavendulum; assembly: GCA_029168975.1. Taxonomy (NCBI): domain Eukaryota; kingdom Fungi; phylum Ascomycota; class Sordariomycetes; order Hypocreales; family Ophiocordycipitaceae; genus Purpureocillium; species Purpureocillium lavendulum. Next base: position 740,436 of record JAQHRD010000002.1, on the reverse strand, counting down.
CGAAGAAGTCATGATCGTCAAAGTCGCCGGGCTGGGCGTCGGAATCATAGCCGCTCATAGGCGGCGTCTGGGGCTGCTCTCGTCGCTCGTGCTGGCGCGGAGGCGTACTCTGCACCGAAGGCATCACATCCGAGCGACGGGAGGCAGTTGACTCGCCCCTGGGTCGGAGCGGCGCACTGCTTTGTGACGTGTAACGGCGGCCAGTACTGGCAAAGGCTGTCGGCTGAGGTCGGTTGTCGGCCGGCGGGGTTTGGCGCAGTCCGGAAGCGGGCGGTGTCAGAAGACCACCGAGCAGGCTGTTCTGAGGGCTCGTCACGCCTCTGCTCTTAGAAGGCGTAGCGTTGCTCCCCGCGGGCGAGTTCAGTGCGGCAGAAATGCTTCGGAACGAGGGCTGACTCGACTTGCGCCAACTTCCCCAAGCCGCGGCAATCGGACCGACGGCCTGAGCAACACGTGGTGTTGCAGCTTGAATGGTCTGCGCTATGTTTGGCAAGTTAATGGCCGAGCCGCCATTCATGGCCCTCTCCCGCTCTTGCTCCTCCATCTGGAGGTTGGCCTTGAGCCGGATGGCAGCGTCCTTGACCGCCTCGCGATTGTAGCTGTCTCCAGAGAGGGCAGTGATGATGTCTTGGAGATCACCATGCCTCACGCTGAGCAGCTCACGCAGCCAGCTGATCTCGTCATCGCGTTTCGAGATCTTAGATGCGGCCTCGGGGTCGGATTTGGCCACGGTCTGCTCCAGTTCCTCGATTCTCTGTTCACGTGCTTGGAGTTGCTCTTGGAGAACCATGATGGACTCCCGGAGGGCCTGGGGAGAAATCTTCTCCGGGGGATCGAGACTCCTGTCGACCGCCCTGGGCTGAGCGGCAATGACGGTGGCCGCCGGTCCCGGCTCAACACCAGCAGACTTGGCGGCCTGAGCTGCGGCGGCGGCAGCCTCTTTAGCAATCTCGAGCTTGTCTTCGAGGTGTACAATGCGGTCCTGCAAGTGCTCGATCTTAGAAGAGGACAAGCTGAGACGCTCGAGGAGCTGCTGCTCCGTCCGTTGTGCGTCCTCAGTCGCGTTATTGACCTGTCGCTCGTACCGAGCCTGCATGTCCTCTGTGTCGTTCTCGTGCTTGCGCTTGAGCTCCTCCAGCTCAGTGGCCTTGGTTGTCTGAGCCTCTTCGAGGAGCATTTCGCTCTGGGCCTTGGCGGTATCAGCCTCGAGTTTGACATTGTCCAGCTCGCTGCGCAGCTTCGAGTTCTGCTCCTCAAGCTCCTCGCGGATAACGTTGACTTGGTGATTGGCGGCGTCCACTTCGGTCTGCAGGGCCATCCGGGTACGCCTGACTTCACTGGCGCCAGACTCGCGCGCTTCTTCAAACTCGCGTTGATACCGGGAAGCAGCTTGCTGCAGCTTGTGGTTCTCCGTACGCAGTTCAGACAACAGCCCCTCGAGGCGCTTGTTTTCGTTGACCGCACGCATTCCCGACCGCTCGTTCATCTGGAGGCGTTCCATTTCTACCTCCAAGCGCTCGCGAGTCTTGGCCTCAGCTTGCAGCCTGGCATCAAGAACTTCTTGTCGGGCGAGCATGGTTTGATCTCTCTTGATGCGGCGAGCGTTCTCCTCGGCGATGTCCCTGGTGGCCTTGGCCATGTCATCCTGCAGAGACAAGAACTTGGTACGCCACGTCTCGCGCAGGCGCTCGTTCTCTTCGAGTTGTGTGGCCAAGGTATTGAGCGTCTTCTGCATGTGCTTGTTCTCTTCCATCACATACGCCAGTTCCCCGGACTTGCGCCGAGCGGCTTCGTCGGCTCGCTCAGCCTCGGCACGCCAGTGGTTGTTGTCCTGGCGCACATTTCGGAGATCGGCCTCGAGCGCATTGGTCTTGTTGGTCATTTCCGTTTGCGATTGGGACGAGTTGGTCTGCGCGGCCTCGAGAAGCGTCATGCGCATAGCAGACTTGCCGCCGGCCTGCTCCAAGGACTTGATCTTCTGTTCGCGCTCCTCAACAACGTCTCGGAGACGGTTCTCCTCTTCCGAGGAGATTCTGAGCAAGCGCTGCACCTCGGAGAGCCTATCTTCCGCGCTGCGTCGGATCTTGACCTCGTCCTCGGTCTTGTCCTCCTGCTGCCTCAAGCGGTCCTCGAGGTCTGCAACACGCTGGTCAAACACGCTGCGGTTGATGATCTCGACTTCCACCCTGGTCTCGGCATTCTGGAGCTTGCGGTGAAGCTCTGATGCGGCGTCTTCGGCGGCTCTGCGCTCAGTAGTTTCCTTTTCAGTTTGAGCATATTGGATCTGCAGGCGTTCTTCCGCCTCGGCCAGCCTGGTTTGAAGGTTTTCGACCTTGTCCAGAAGCTGTTCGTCAGGTCTGGCGCTGAGAAGCTTTCTGATTTCAGCGTCCTGCTTGGTCGCGCGATCCTGCTCCTCCGCACGAGCTTGCAAGCTAGCAGTGACTTGTGCCTTCATTTCTTCGAGAGCCTGGAATACGGTTGACTCCTCCGCAGCAGGCTCGGCCCGAGCAACTGACTGTTGGCGCTCTTGTGAACCTAGTGCTTCGATAACAGCAGCCTTGATGAACTCCATTCTGCGATCTCGGCGCGGGCTGGCAGATCGGCGTGGAAGGGGCAAATCGTCGTCCTCATCATCTGCGTCACTCTCCTGGAATTCGGCAGACATGCTGCGCATATCGCGGCGCGAAGAAGGGGCGCGACGCGACTTCGGGGCAAGGGCAAGCTGAATCGTTGACAATGACCGCTCCAACGGCTCCAATCTGGACGCCAACAGACTACCAACAATTTCGTTGACGCGCCCATCAAAGAACTGAGCTCGGCTTGCCAATTTGTCGTGTTCGTCGTCCGAGAAAGCACCCTCCCAGTCACTAGCGATCTCGCTTTCGATTTGGGGCTCGTCAAATTCGTTATCAGGGTTGGGCGAGCGAGGGCTGATAGGCGGGTCAACGAAGGGGTCCTCCAGCTCCGTGCTGAGCATAGGAGGTGCGTCCGGCGCATCGTGGTATTGACGAGGCATAACGACTGCTCCGTCGCTAGCGAAGTGGTCAGCAGGCGCTTGCAACTCCTGGGTCCGGACATCAATCTCGGTCTCGGCCGTGGCCGCCCGTTGCCATTGTGCGTTGGTATCGTTGGTTTTGTTGACACCCATTGACGGGTCAGTCTCGAGATGTTGCATAACTGCGTCGATTTCCTCGAATGTTGGTTCACGATCATCTCCAATGTCAATGAGTCGGCCAGCAGAAGGTGCAACGTCCTGCCCCTCCACCGACTTGATAATCTCCTCGTCAGACACGGGCTTGTGGGGTTCCTCTACTGGGGATGGCTCTCTGGCAAAGCGCGAGCCAGCCAGGCCTTGAGGCTTCGGTGGCGGTGAAGCGAAGCGAGACGCTCCCAAGCCCTTAGGAGTGATTGTCCGCCTTGCAACGGGGGGAGAAGGCTCGCGTGGTTGAGCCACTGGTTCCTCGGGCTCGACAGTCTTCTCTTCGTCTCCCTCCTCGGAGGGCCAGGCACCGCCAGGAACGAAGGGCTCCGCCGTGGCAGACATTGACTTCTTATGCTCTCCCAGTCCATGATCGCCGAAGGCCTGTGCCTCGCTAAAGTTTTGAGCCTCAACCTTGGAATCGAACTCAAAGGGCGTCCAATTGCCGTTCTCCACCGCGGGGGACGTCTCAGAGGGGGCCGCGGTTGTAGCCTGCGTGTCCATATGATCCGTCGTGATCGATGAGATTGATGTGTCCACAGGGAGTGCATTATCGCCCTCCTCCAGAGCAGAGACCTCGTCTTCCACGCCACTGTGGTCTTCGTGGGCATCGTCGCTTGGCCGCTCAGCAAAGAGCGGCACGTCATTGCCGCCGGGCGCCTCGCTCTTGGCCCGCTTGACACGCGATTCATCGTGTGTTAGGCGACCATTATCGCCTTCGCGAAGGTCATCGGCTTCAGCGCCAGCCTCGACAGATTTGGCAGACGATCTGCTAGACGGTCTGACAATGGGAATGGCCTTGGACTTCTTGACCGGCTTGACAATGTCGCTTGTCTGGACGTTGATGTTTCCAAAGATGGAGTTCCTCTTGCCACTGTCGCTGCCGGACCCAATCGGACTCGTGACCGAGCCTGACACAGATTGGAATGGAGTGAATGAAGGCGCGTCGGGGCGGAACTTGGGCCCAGATGTCGAGAAGCTGAAGTCAGTCTGACCAGGTGAAAACGAAGGAGCAGTCGCATGAAACCTGCCAGAGCCGCCGTGCTGTGAGACAGAGTTCGCAGGAGAGCCCATAACATTGCCTGCTTGGAAGACAGCTGGTTGGAAGTTGTTACCCGAAAAGTTGAAGAGGCCGGGTGTGAATGTACTGGCCGGGTTGAACTTGAACTCTGGTGCTTGCACATTAAGCCCGGACAATGACGGTTTGCTTCCGTGGCTGGACCGTCTGGTACTCGTTGTCGAGACGTTATCCTGCCAGGGGTTGCTGGTGTTAGACAATGCCTTCTGGTGGTGTCCGAGAGCAGCGGCAAAGTCAAAGTCCTGGACGGGCGTGCCTAGGTTGCTGGGGTTGGTCTCAATCTCGAACGCTTCGTCACCCTTCTGCTGCTCTGGGATGTCATTCAGGGTGCTCAGCTGGCCGTTAGCAGCCTGGGTGCCGCCTTGAGTCTCATCATGATCGCGGAAGAAGTTTTGCGACAAGGAATGGCCCCGACTGTGCGGTCGAGGGTGGTGCAGAACGAGAGGCTTGCCAGGCTCCTGCGCAAACCGCTCAGCGACGGGAGCGTTGCCCGAGTCATCGCGAGCGTGAGCAGGAGTGGGCTGCTCCGCATTACCTGCGGGTCGTTCGCCTTGGTTTTGCGGGTTGTAATCCTCGTGCTCGAGCTGATTCCGGAGCTGCTCCTCGAGGTGATACTCTGCGTCGTCAATCTCGGCTTGCAGGCTCTCGGGGTTCTGCTGCTGCAGGGGCTCCGGCGTCTTTGACGGGCTCTTGTTAGCAAGCTCGTCCTCTTCGCGCACGTCCTGCAAGCGGGGCGATGCCCTGGCACCCATCTGCTGGGGGAAGTACTGCAACGACTGATGTCGGTTATGGACATTGAAGGACGGGCTCACGGCCTGCTGCAGACCATCCAGCCCGTACGGCGACTGCGGCGACAGGATGCCGCTGAGGTTCGCGAGAGAGGGCGAGTCGTGTCGGTTCAGGCCATGCAAGAGACCACTTTGGTTCTGCCACGCCTGGGGAGAATGGCCAGACAGCTGGAACGGGGAGTTTCCGGTCGGCAGAGAGATGGATTGACGCGGATTGAACTTTCCAGGTACTGTCGCAAAAGGCACGGGCGACGACCCTGTTGGCAGTCCGGGACTCTGAGCAGCTGGGATGAACTGTCCAGGGAAAGGGTATCCTGGAATCTGGTTGCTGGAAGCTGACGAAGTCGGCACTGGAGGGGAGAAGGGCAGCGGAGGGTACTGTGCAGACGGCTGTCGAGATGGGTTCGTAGTTGGCGGAGACGTAGATGGCGCTTGCGGTTCGTCGTCTCCGATTGAAACACCCAGGGCTCGAAGCTTTGCCTCCTGAAGCTCGTTGACGTAGTTGCTCCACGCATTCAAGTCTGGCAATATAACCTGGTACTTCTCAGCGGACCTCTCTTCCTTCAGTTCGTCAGGATCGGGCCAGCCGAGTCGGCTTTGCGAGTTGGCGGTGCCTTGAGGTTGGGGGCCATCCACCATGAGGTCGAAGCCGTTAACTGGATACCCCAACTCCTTCCAAGATTCAAACATGCGCTCGGTCTCTTCAGCCCGGAGGGGCATCGGTGTGCCTCCAGGCTGCCCACGTCGATCATCACGCGGGAGAGAGATCATGATGTTCTTGCCTTTCCAAGGAACCTTCTTCTTTAAACGTGGGCTCGCTACCGGTTCCTTGGGCAAAGGTTTCTCTGAACCCTTCGCCGGGGTAGCAGGTCGTTTGATCTCCCCCATGGCGCTTTCGAGTGTCTTTTCTTCGGGGGACTCCACAGTCGGAGAAATGTCGCGCTTGTCAGCCGCCAGGGAGGCCTCGGGCTCGAAAGCAGGCTCAACAGCCGGATCAGCGTTTGCAGCCATGTCGATTATCTCACCTGGCTTGAGGCTGATGGAGAGTCCGGGTCTCAGGGTCTCGAGGCTAGACTTGGAACGAGGGCGGCGAGAACGACTCTTTGACGATTTCCCGCTGACCTTGCGATTCGGCTTGGGGGTACGCAAGTCGCCGTCAGCAAACCAAGCTAGATCCGAGCCGCTCAGTGAAGAGTGCTCAGAGTCGCTCCCGTCACTGAACCAATGTTTGGGCTCGGCGTTTACGATGCCCGTGGTGTGGGTACGGATCCAATCCTCCGTCAGGCCTCTCTGTCGGCGCCTGGCCCTGTTGGCAAGAACGGCAGCTGCGGCGCTGATGGGGGTTTGCGACTCGGGCTCGGACGGAGCGGTGTCGGGCAGCTGTCGCAGAAAAGGAGTGGCGATGTTGAGGTGGTGGATCGGCGAGTCGTCCGACAGCTCGCTGCTGAAGCTCTGTCGGCGGAGATTGGCGTCCGTCTGGGGGTACGGAGAGCCCCAGCTGGCGGTGCCAAATTCACCTGCCTCGGGAGGCGGCGTCCGCAATAGCTCGGCGACCCGTCCAGGGAGAACTGGGGCGGGGAGCGGCGGGAGCGCGGGAGACGACTCGATATCTTCGTCACCGTCGGCGGTGGACGCGGTGGACAGAGCCGGCGACGCCTGCGACTGAGGTTGTGTCTCAGACGAGGAATCGTCAAGGCCGTCCTGTGCGCGTGCACGAGGACCAGAAGCCGCCGGCGAACTTTGCGACGACGTCGTTACTGCAACCTTGTTGCGCTTGGGATTAGCTGAGGGCGTCGACGTGGGTTGTTCTCTGCAAGTCTGGCTGGTGGCCGACTCGCGAGCTGTTGCGGGCTTACCTAGCGAGATCAGCGCAGACGAAGCAGCCGTCGCCTGCAGCTGAGTCTCTCTCTATCTCCTCGCGTGTCTTGCCCAGACCTCGCTCACTCACACTCTCGAGAGCCCGGGGAACGTCGGGGCCGTCGTGAGGTGGTTACGCGACGCGTCGTGGTGGCCACCAAGAAGCTTTCCCGGGGGCGGGAAAGGGGGCTTTTTAGCGGACGACTAACCGACGCGGCGCGCATTCACGGGGCAGAGCAGGCGGTCGTGGGGGGGATTGCGGCCGGGTCGGCTGGCGGTCGCCTCCGTGTCGACAAATTAAAGGAACGACGGCGATGGCATCAGAAGAAGAACGGCGCTGGCACGGGGACGAAGATGAATCGATGCGGCCGGACACATCGGACGGTCAAAGGGGGTCGCGGCCGGGGGGTGGTGGTGGGAGGGATGATGTCGAAGAAAGCCAGGCCAGGTCGGGCGGAAGTCGAATGGAAAGGTTCCAGGTGGTTGCAGGTTGGGGGAAGGGGCCAACTGGCCGGAGGTTGGGGGGGGGCGTGTCCACGGGTGCCAACGAACGACCACCACCACCAAGAAGCCCAGGCACGGGCAGGCACCCAGACCGGGGCGCCTGCTACCTTGACTTTCAGGTTATCATTGCAGTCTGCCTTGCTTTCAATGTTACCTACAGGCCCGTGTTCGCGCGTCGAGGCGCGCTGCACCTCCCAATCCAAGCCTGACAACCGGCCACCATCACCGGGGCCGTGGACAACCTCCTTCATCAGGTACGAGCACCCAGGAGGTAGCTCGAGCTGTGCATCCCATCTGCTGGTGGTCGGGGGCAGTTTGATGAGTGGCCCGCCCAGCGGGATACAAGCAGACCACCCGGGCCGTCTACGAGTGACAGGGGTGCCCTCCGATGAAGAGTACTTCGGCCAAGCCGTCAGCCTCCGCTGCGGAGTATGGCGCTCTGCAGCGCGCACAGGTACTTCTAAACGCCCTTGCTATGGACGGGGGATCCGCCACGAGTCGAAGCGCCGCGGTAGCATCATGGACTCGGCTAGCACGAGGAGCTCTGGTTTTATTACCGCCAGCCAGGGCCTGGCCCAAGACGTTCAGGCAAGCAGTGGCTTCAAGACGGATCAAATCGGTGCCGTCGGCCACGACATCGATATCATGGCAAAAGGAGGAATTTAGGGTCTACTCGCACCCAGCCTCTCTCTATCTCTCTCCTCTCGCTCTCCACGCTCTTGCTCCCCCAGATCTGCGCGCGGGCTGGAATGCTGTGGATTCTGAGACCCGACTCACTCAGGTGGGTGGATGGGCAGTAGGGGTCCATGATGAAATGGATCCATCACAAGCGTCACCAGCTGTCCAGCACCAGCTCCAGCTCCAGCTCCCACGAGCGAGCCCGAGCGCGAGCCACAGCCGAAAAGCAGCGCCATCCATTTCATCACTCATTCAATCAATTTCTCCACAGCTCAGGCGCGCTAGAGCCTGGTAGCCCGCGCCCAATCCCATGCCCCATTGTGTTGGCGGCGCCGACGGGGCCCGACGGGAATGGCTTCTAACTTTTGGCTCCAGGAACACACACACTGGCGTCGCTGGCAGCAGGTACCCGCTGGAGGGAAGGATGGGGGAGTCCCTACGGGGGGCTTGACGCGTCGGTCCCACCAGCAACAGCAACAGCACTGACGGTCACCCGTGGATTGAGTTTGCCCGTGGCGTCAAACCACCGCACTCACACGCTGCGGGTGGGCACGGCTCGACCCTCGCGCACCGGAGATCCAATGAGGCGCGCGTCCATCGGCAGGTCTGCACCCCGTCGCGAACAACATGAGCGCGCGCGCGGCGGGTTTAGGGCTTTGGAGGCTTCCATTGCTTCTGATGGGCTGCGCGTGGTACTGTCGGGTGGCAAAGAACGAACAGACGAACGCACCGGGGGCGGCCGAGGGGCGAGAGAGAAGACGAAAAAAAAAAAAATGTTTCGGGCTGGCTTGGCTGGACAGTGACGCGCGACAGGCAACGTCACTCCCACACACACGCACAACCACACCCCAGATCGCCATTGGTCGACGACACGTCTGCAGGCACCCAGCCTGAAGAGGGTTGTTTGATCGGGAAGGTGTGGATGCTCGGGTCTTGACTCGTCGCGAGGCGCTGCGGCGGTTTCGTTTTGCGGCCTCCTTGCTTCAGAGAAGTTGAGGCGACGGCGCGTTGATTTCACGCGGCCGGTTCGTCTCAAAACACACACCACACCACCCACCTCACTTAGCGTGTACTCAACGCTCGTCGACTCTGCTCGTAGTTGCCGCTCCTCAACCGAGCGGGCTGCTTCCGCGTACTTCGTGCTGCATCGTGCAACGCCTGCCCCTCAACGCGCTGCATTCCAGCGCCTGCCCCTCAGTCGTCGCCACAAAGTGTCTTACCGTTGCGCGTTGCCCGCCTTTTTGAGAAATGAACAGAGCTCGTTCTCAAGCAAGGGACCCAGCAGCACACTTGTCGGCCGACAGCGCCGTGGTCTAGATTCGCGAGATTGTTTCGGTGTCGTGAAAGCTCATCGATCGAGTCTTGCCTAGACCGAGGCGCCAAACGCCGCTCGGCGTCATCCACTTCAGCGCGAGAGTGAACCGGGCCAGCCGCGTGCCCAATATTAATAGAACCCATCTCATGTCTTGATACTGACACGAGAGTGTTGACTCGCTCATGCTTTCCACGTGGCATGACATATCCAACCCAGCATCTGAGAACATTGAAGGGCTCCATCTCACAGGTCAACAGCTGCCATCATCGTGGACGTATCGAGTTCGGTATTATTAAGTGGTCTATTCTAGATGTAGTACTCGACAAGGCTTGCTATGCATGCTGCAAAGTGAATTTGCGCTGGTTCGGTGCCGCTAGGCCTGGGGAACAGCAATCCTCCGCCTAGCGCTCTTACTCTTCCCGCAGGTGAGGGTGAGCGTTGATGAGCGTTGCGGTGTCTGCTGTCAGACACGCTTCGGCTCCTGATTCCGCAAATTCGGCATGCTCGTGCTCGACTCCCGCTCCACGTGAAACTCTGGGCGACTCATCGGCTGGGCGAAACATCAAATTCCCCAAGCAAGTAATCGAATCCGAAACGCCGCGTCGAAAGCATCGGTATAAAATAATATCATGGCTTTTCCTCGGTCACCCGCCTCCTCTCAGTCCGATCTCAATGGGGACTCAGATCAAAAGTTGGACGAGGCGTTGACGTGGGTTGGCTGATGATAGCTCTCCAAGTTGGACTGGAAGGGGGTTCGCTGAGGGGCGGGGGAGCTGGCGTTGTCGGGCTTCTCCTGCTGGGCGAGGTTCATGTTGTAGTCCATGAGCCCGTCGGCCTCCTCGTTCTGCTTCTTGCGGCCCCAGACCCTCCAGGCGACGAGGCCAAGGGCGCCGAGCACGATGGCGCCGCCGACGCCGACGACAACGCCAATGACGGTGTTGCGAGTCTTAGTCGACATGCCCGAGGTCTGGCCAGAGTCGCCCGTGTTGAGGCCCGGGGTGGACGTGGTGAGCTTGGTGGAGGACTGCGTCGTCTTGGAGCCGTCGCTGTTGGTCTTGGTGACGACCTCGATGCTCGTCGACACCACGGGGGTCGGGGTCGAGCTGGGCGGCGCCGACTCACCGCCCTGCGACGAGCTGGTGGTGGGCGCGGACGTGACGGTCGGCGACTGGCTCACAACGGCGCTGGTCGAGCTAGTGGGCGGCGTCGTCTGGGCGGGCGTCGACGAGGGCGTCGAGCTGGGCGGCTGCGAGGTGGGGGTGTTGGACGACGATGGGGGCGGCGTAGACGACGGCGTTGATGAAGACGACGAAGAGCTGCTCGACGTGGGAGGCGTCGTTGGGCTGGGGTTGGCGGAGCTGCCGGTCGAAGAACTGCCACCGACGATATCGCCTAGTTGTCGGCGGGCGACGGACCGGGCGCCAAAGCGGCCACCCTCAAGCCATGAAGCCTGGGCCACCAGGAGCACGGAGACCACCACCACGAGGAGGCGGACCATGTTGGAGGAGTACATTGCTGTTGATGATGTACCTAGGTGTGGTACTTTACTTCGTATTTGGTGTCAAGGAAAGGAGACGGTACTGAGTGACAAGACAAGTGGTAGGCGCAAGGGTGCGGATAGTTGTCGGAGAATAAAAAAAAAAACTATCGCTCGCGCCCGTCGTTGGAATAATTCGTCGTTCCGTCCCTGAAGGCTTTGGGGGGATCGAAGCCCGAGGGTTGTCGTCGCACACGCGTTGATCGGGGGGGCCACGCAAGCGATTCGGGTTTTTACCGGTCGCTGGGCGGAGCCACGGATGGGGCGCGCGCGGATGAGGTCGGTTCGATGGAATGGAAGGCTCGTGGCCCACGCAGGTTTACGAGGCAGGAGAGAAGAAGGCAAGGTAACGAGAGGCCGCGGAGGGAAGAATAGCGAGGGAAGAGTGAAGAAACAAGGGAACACGCAAAGAAAGGCTGGCCCAAGGCACAAACGTTTGTTTGGGAGGTATCGAAGGGCGGAGGAAGAGTCACGACGGGCACGAGGGGGAGGCGAGGGCCGAGCGAGAGACTTTTATGCAGTTGGTGCAGGGGTCCCCGTTTGCCCGTCGTGGGACCGTGGGATTGGGCTGGGCTGGGCTGGACAACAACGGACCGGGAGGGACCTGGGCCACCACCCAATGCTCAGGCCAGGCCAGGCCAGGCCAGGCGGGTGAGACGCCGTGGGCTGCAGCTGGTTCTGACACTGCCCGCCCGCGGGGACTCGGGCGTTTTTGGGACGGGGGATGGGGGACGGGAGCCTGAGCGCGGCGGCGCTGCTGCTGCCACCACCAACAAAAATCCATCACTGGCAGCTTCCGCCGCAAAATGGAAGCGCACCTCCCGTCGCCTCATGCATGGGGTGCAGGCACCTGGGCAGCCAGTGTTCCATGGCCGGGCCTGGCCAGCGCCACTGATGAGGTCGGGTGTCGGGTCTGTCGTCTCGGACAACCACCACGACGACGAACTGGTGCACGATGCGCGCGGGCCCTGCCTCCACGCCACCCACTGCAGGTCTTATTGTTCCCGTCCCCGTGCACGCACACAGTATCTACCGGCGGGCGGGCTCGTTCTTTCGTTCCAGATGAAGAGAAGAGGCCAGCGAGCGCGTGAGCAGCCAACATTTCCCACAAGATGAATCTCCACCGGACCCTCTGAGCAGGCGCACAACGGCATCGAGCACATCTAGGTGATTTTGTGCACCACGGCGGTTCACTGGATCAGCATAAGCTTGCACTGACGGACCTATGTACTTGTAGGTCCTTGGCCCCCATGACAGCGCTGCATTGAAACACTGACAGGCAGATGCGACCGCGGGGACCGGGAGTGCCGTCATTGGCCTGCAAACCGACCGCCAGCATGAACGGGGCTCCTCGTTCGCCCCTGACGATGAGCACAATTCAAGACAGTCGATCCACTTTTTTCCCAGACTGATTGACATGACATGACATTGAGGTGACATGCACCGACGGCAGCAGAGGTGAGGCCGGGGTGAACCATGGTTGCCAGCTTCAGCGGCGACACGGAGAGGTCGATCTGACCTTGTTTGCATCGTCGCATCACGGGAGAAATGCAGCCGTTGGGACGATGGCGCTTCCCCAACCCGACGCCTATTATCTCATAGCCCACTGCCAACGCCCCGTATGGCCTCCACAGCCGTCTTGGCCAGAAGCCATGTTTGCCATGCCACGCCGTGCCTGTCGTGTCCTTGGGGGGGAAGATGGGCGGTCCCGTGCTCTAGTCTGCCCACGGGCAAGCGGCCGTTTTGTGCAAGGCCCACGTTTCATTGGACGTGGGACCCCTCATGTGACGCCCATCTCAGGTGTTGGCGTTGTGCAGCGTGCAGCGTGCACTGTAGCGCACCTCTTGACACTGTTGTCTCTCTGCCCTGCGGTGGAGGGCTGGCGCCACGCACCTACCTTCACGGATGGAGCGCCAGCACCAATGCACACACGCACCTCACACACACACAAATCAGGGCAGCAGCAGGCCTGCGTCGGCCGCTGCACGTCTGGTGCAAGCCCGCTGCACTCCTTTGGCCCCCCTCCGGAGGCGACGACGTCTCATTCTTATACTAAGCTTGAACGGGAGCGATGAACGCCAGGGCCTATTTTTGGCCGAGGCGCAGCAACCCCCAATCCACTCGAATACGAGCCTCTCTCCGTGCTGCAGAACACAAGTGCATGACAGTTCTCGTACCGTTCAACGTCTGTGACGGACCGTTTTCGAGAATTGCGCAGGTCGTACAGTACTCGAAATTCTTTCGCCGTTATCATCGGTCCGACAGGCCGAGGCGGCACGGCACCTTCAGCCTCAACAAGTGCTCACCGGCGGCTGCGGCGTTTCTACGGTGTCTTCGCGTCGGCTGCTGCTCACCTCACCCGGGTCGTCACGTTCGGCCTTGTCCGTGGGCATGCAAAGCTGGGATGTTTCTTGCGGTCCGTTCGGCTACACTGTCCGGTCGTCTCGAGTAGTTTGTTGCTGTGGCTGTGTTCCGAGGGACGGTTCCGTTTCGAGCGAGAGCTCCGGCTCTACGCTGTCTCTCGGTGTCGCGTCTTCCTCCAGGGAGTCTTCATGCCACACCGTGTTCTGCTCCCCCAACGTCACTTGCGTCTAGCAGCTGTTGACATACCTCGACACGGATGCGACAGTTCAGCCGCGGTTCCAGCAGGAGGTTTGCGGCCTCGGGACGCTCGTCAGTCCGTTGGCAAACCTGTCTACCCTGTACCTTTTCCGAACCACTGTTGGGGCGACGCAGCATCGAAACTCATTCGCGGTGACGCCTCGATTATTCCCGTAGACTTCGCGACTCATGCCCATATATCTGTGCATTCATCATTCGGGCATGTTGGCGGTGTTCGGTCCCAGCACACCCGTTGTGCCCTATATGACTGCATCGAGTGTGTAGTGGTTGCGCTGTCTGCCCTCACTCAGTACGACAACCGTGACCGTCCCCTGCGCACCCAGGCTTTCGTGGCTCCATCCTTGACTGAGGAAAGTGAGACATTGTCTTGAGCAAAGGCCAGGCGTTCTTGTTGTCTGATGCCGCCACCTTCAGTCCGCTGTCCAGTTTCCGCCGAATTAGGAAGCCGCGGGTTTGGGCTCTTCCGCCTACATTCGACGGCACACAAGGCAGTCAGCACTGAGCACCTTCTCCGCTTCCAGCGTCCGCCAGCCCGAAAAGGCCACCTGGGCATCGGACACATGGCCAACATGGCGCCCAAGATCATCACCATACACGCCGGTCTGTTTTTCGATCCAAAAGAGAGGAAGTTCAAAAAGCATGTGTCTGTGGCGGTAGATACCGAAACGGGCACGGTTGCCGACGTCTTTGAGCGGGACGAGTCCTCCGACTGGCACCTAAGAGAGAGCGACATAGACATGCGATCCAAGGTCGTCATGCCAGGCTTCGTCGATGCGCATACCCACGTTTTTCTTCATTCATATGAGTACGACTCCAGAGTTCCATTGCAGCGACCTGGTACTGACCACATTGAAGGGAGCGCCCGGCTCAGGAACAGATGCGAGATGAGAGCATCGTTGAGCGCACCGTCCGGGCAACGAACCACGTGCGCCGCGCCCTGCTCTCCGGATACACAACATATCGCGACCTGGGATCAGAGGGCATGGGCTCCTTCGATGCGAATCTCAGAGACGCCATCAATCGCGGGCTCATACCGGGCCCCCGACTCTTCGTTGCGACCCATGCACTGACCAGCACCGGCGCCTACGAGATGCGAACCGAAAATGCCGCCAACGGCGTGTCTGGCCCAACGATATCCGACCCGTGCGACGGACCAACCGGTGTCCGGAGAGCAGTCCGCAGAAGAGTCGCGGATGGCGCTGATGTCATCAAGTTCTATGCCGACTACAGGAGGAAGATCATGAGGTTTCCGCCCGTGCAGACCCATCCCTACATTGGCGGCATGCCTTTCCCGCCGGCTGATGCCAACCCCCAAGTCGTCATGTTCACGCAAGAGGAGATGGATGCGATTGTCGAGGAAGCGCGGCTCGCCAGCCTTCCCGTGGCTTGCCATGCAGGAACTGCGAGGGGTGCCATCATGGCCGCCAAAGCTGGCGTTACATCGATTGAGCACGGATCAGAAGGCGGGGAAGAACTCTTCAAGGAACTAAGGAGGCGTGACACCATCCTTGTCCCGACTCTCGCAGCCATCGAGGCCATTCGCAAGGACCAAGTAGAGGCCGCCCAGCGGCAAGCCAAGCGTGCGTTCGACATCGGGGTTCGGTTGGCGGCTGGCGGCGACACTGGCACGTTTAACCACGGGCAAGGCGTGCGGGAGATGGAGCTCATGATCGACGCCGGCATTCCAGTGGAGGACGTTCTGGAAGCTTGCATGATTGGAGGCTGGGAAGCCTGCGGCGGCGATGCATGTGGCTTTCGCTTCGGCTGGCTTGCCAAGGGCAACCGCGCCGACATCATCGCCCTCGACGCGGACCCGCGAGAGGACAAGCAGGCGCTGCGCAAAGTCGGCTTCGTGATGAAGGACGGCAAGGTCTGGAAGCACGCGGGCATTCCCGTCGGCGTTATCGACCCGATCATGCAGGAGGCCGGCCAGGAAGATCCGACATGGCAGCTAATTTAACTGCTTGCATGTAATTCATTCATGTGAGTATCCAGTTCCGAAGTGGCAGGTAGGACAGGTGGCTGAAGAGCGCAGCCGTCAAATGACTGGTATTGCGCTGGTAAGCGCTGCGCATGATCAGGCTTGAGCGCCGATGCGCTTGCTCGCGTGAACTTGCATGGGACGCTAAATCACTCCTCCCGCGCGCGCGGTTGCCCGACCTCGCTGGTGTGGGTGATCGGCATGTTGGCGATGAGTCGGGGAGGTCGGAGCCGTTGTCTCAGAGCCCCAATGACACGGCCTCGACTTGGTCACCCCACACTCCCCGAGCCCAACTCACTCCCCTATTCTAATCCAAGCTGCAGGTTATCATGTAGTAATTCCCAAGGCCGAGCGAGGGCAACGAGCCAATGCCCCTTCGACCCGGATGACATGTTGGTGATCCCGGCGGGTGGCCAATGCCTCGTCGGTCAAGTCGGCATGCCTCCAGAAAGGCCATCGCCTGGTCGGAAACGAGGTTCCATCGTGCATCTGGGTCATTTCGCCTCGGACCCCGGTAGTAACCCCAGGCCCGGATCGCGACCAACCCCCATGCGAAGTCTCTCGAAGAGGGGGTTTATCGGGCAGGGAGGGGTTGTCGAGAGGGACTGCGTAGTGCCCGGCGGTATAAAGGAATGCGGTGTCTCATTCCCACAAGGGGGCGGGACATCATTGAAAAGCAGACCGAGTGACAAAGTTCGATACTCTGACGACAACCATCTTTGGCACAATGAAATTGTCCGCGGCCCTTGTGGCGGCCTTGTCGCTGCCGGCCTGCAATGCCCTCACCCTGTCCGGCCCCGGTGGCAGGCCCTACAACATTATTCGGGAGCCGGAGAAGCGGGCGCTCCAGGACATTGTCACCTGGGATGAGCACTCACTCTTCATCCGTGGCGAGCGTGCCATGATGTTCTCCGGCGAGTATCATCCGTTCCGCCAGCCGGTGGCGTCTCTCCACCTGGACGTGCTCCAAAAGATCAAGGCCATGGGATTCAACATGGTGTCGTTCTATGTCGACTGGGCGCTCCTTGAAGGCAAACGTGGCGAGTTCCGCGCCGAAGACGTCCACGACTTGGAGCCGTTCTTCGAGGCGGCCAAGCAAGCGGGCATCTACCTCCTCGCCCGCCCGGGCCCGTACATCAACGCCGAAGTGAGTGGTGGAGGATTCCCCGGATGGCTGCAGAGGAACACGGGCGTTCTCAGGACCAATTCGGGCGACTTCCTGCCTTCCACCGACAAGTGAGTCGGCCCGTTTTCACGTTGGATGGTGGTGGCCGAGGAGTGCTTACTGACAGGCCTACAGCTATATGGCGCATATTTGCAACATCATCGCGAAGCACCAAATCACCAACGGAGGGCCGGTCGTGCTCTTCCAACCGGAAAACGAATACAGCTACGGCTACAAGATCCCCTTCCCGAACGGGAACTACATGCAATACGTGATCGACCAGGCTCGAAGGGCGGGGATCGTGATGCCCATGATCAACAACGACGTTGGTCCGTACGGTTACTACGCGCCGGGAAGCGGCACGGGCCAGATGGACATCTATGTGGGTCGAGAGAAGCTGATTTCTGACGAGAATGCGGGACGGCATGCTGACATGCACAGGGTCATGACAACTACCCTCTTGGATTTGACTGTGTAAGTGAAGCTCGTCCTGCATCTCGCACGTTCTGACTGGTGCGGTTCGCTGATATGCATGACAGGACAAACCCGACGTGTGGCCGGCAGGCAAGCTGCCAACCGACTTGCACCAACGTCACGTCCAACAGAGCCCGAAGACTCCGTATGCAATTGTTGAGGTACTTCGATTGTAAGCTGCCCATTGGCGGAGCAGGCGCTGACTCTCCTCAGTTCCAAGGTGGCTCCTACGACCCGTGGGGCGGATCTGGCGTGGATCAGTGCGCGGCGCTCGTCAACCACGAGTTCGCTAGAGTGTTCAACAAGAACAACCTCGCTGCGGGGGTGGCTATTTTCAGCCAGTACATGGTAGGGCTGACCACTTAACCAGAAGCTTCATTCATTGACAACCCCAGATCTATGGCGGAACGAACTGGGGAAACCTGGGACACCCAGGCGGATACACATCCTATGACTACGGAGCTGTAAGTGAGAGAGCCCGGCAATTCTGGTCACGAAACTAACATTTGCAGGCCATCAAAGAGAACCGCGTCATCGACCGTGAAAAGTACTCGGAAATCAAGCTCCAGGGCGAGTTCCTCAAGGTGTCTCCCAATTACCTCCTCACTGTCCCGGGCGCCTTGAGCACCACGGCCTACAGCGACAATGCGGCCATTGCCGTAACGCCCCTCACCGCAAGCAACAACACAGGCAACTTTTACGTTGTTCGCCACGCGGACTATGCGAGCACCGACTCCGTCTCGTACAAGATGAAGCTCTCCACGTCGGCGGGCGCCATCACCGTCCCTCGGGTTGGCGGCGCGACGCTCACACTCAGCAGACGCGACTCCAAGATCCACGTCACCGACTATCCAGTCGGACCTGACCACAAGCTGCTCTACTCGACCGCCGAGATCTTCACGTGGAAGAAGTTTGGCAACCAGACGGTCCTGATCCTGTACGGAGGCGCGGGCGAGACGCATGAGTTTGGATACGTCGGCACTCCCACCGTCAGCCAAGCCGAAGCGAGCGCTGCCTCGGTCCAAGCCGCCTCGGGCATCACCGTCGTCCAGTGGAGGGCCGTGTCTGAGCGCCAGTCCATCCGCCTCGGCAGCCTCACAGTGTATCTGCTCGGTAAGTAAATACCACATCTCTTGCTGCTTTCAACCCCACGGTGGTAGGGCGTGGCTAACAAGTCAGATCGCAACGCCGCCTACAACCACTGGGTCCCCGTGCTGCCCGCCAACGGGAGCGCGTTTGGCAGCTCCGTCATGAACCCGGCGGCCGTCATCATCAACGGTGGCTACCTCATCCGCTCCGCGTCCGTCGACGGCGCCACGCTCAACGTCAAGGCCGACTTCAACAAGACGACGGAGATGGAGGTCATCGGCGCGCCGAGCGGCACGTCCAAGCTGCGCGTCAACGGCAAGGACACCAAGTACACGGCCAACTCGTTCGGCAACTGGGTCGCCAAGGTGACCGTCGACAGCCCGGCGATGCCCATCCCCGACCTCGGCCTCGTCGACTGGCACAAGATCGACTCCCTGCCCGAGATCCAGCCCGGGTACGACGACACCGCGTGGCCCGTCGCGAACCACAACACGAGCAACAACACGGTCGAGCCGCTCAAGACGCCCGTGTCCCTCTACGCCTCCGACTACGGCTTCAACGCCGGCACCCTCGTCTTCCGCGGCCACTTCACTGCCACCGGCGCCGAGAAGGAGCTCAAGCTCACCACAAAGGGCGGCAGCGCCTTCTCCTACGCCGTCTGGCTCAACGGCACCTTCCTCGGCTCGTACCGCAACGACTGGTCCTGGGACTACAACGACGGCACCTTTTCGCTCGACAAGCGCACCACCGCCGGCGCCGCCTACGTCCTCACCGTCGTCGTCGACAACATGGGCCTCAACGAGGACCTCAACTCGGGCTGGGACGACATGAAATCGCCCCGCGGCATCCTCAACTACGCCATCGTCTCCGCCGACGGCGCCCCCTCCGCCACCGTCATCTCGCCCTGGAAGCTCACGGGCAACCTCGGCGGCGAGTCGTACAAGGACCGCTTCCGCGGGCCCCTCAACGAGGGGGGGCTCTTCTTCGAGCGCCAGGGCTACCACTACCCCAACCCGCCGCTCGACAAGTTCACAAAGGGCAAGGGTAGCAGCCCCATGGACGGCCTCGACAAGCCTGGCGTTGCCTTCTACACGGGCATGTTCACCCTCAATCTCCCCGCCGACAAGTACGACATCCCCCTGTCCGTCGTCTTCGGCACCGCCCAAGGCGCCAAGCCTTACCGCGCCATCCTCTACGTCAACGGCTTCCAGTTCGGCAAGCTCGCCTCCAACATCGGCCCACAGACCGAGTTCCCCGTGCCCGAGGGCATCATTGATCACCGCGGCGACAACTGGATCGGCATTGCCGTCTGGGCCGTCGAGGACGGTGGCGCAAAGGTGCCCAGCCTCAAGCTCAAGACGGGCACCCCGGTTCTCACCGGGAGGGAGACGGTCCATCTGGTCCGCGGGCCCAAGTACACTCCGCGAAAGAACACATACTGAGGGGCTCGCTCCCACTCTGGTACATAAGCCTCACCCGGTCAACGTGCATAGCTGAACAGATTGAATATACGGACGTCATTTTTGAGTTGCTATGATGCCACGTGAATTGGAAAAGCCATAATCTATGACTACTGATGCAGTCTCCTTGACCGCACGGCCCAAACGCCTCAAGGAGGGTATAGTTCTTCCACCAAACCAGCAAATGCCATGAAAGAACGGCGCAAAACGAAATACGCGAAGCCAGATGATCGAAGCGCTTGAGATCCCATATGTACAATCCTAAGAGCGTTTGATCACGAATGTAGAGAGTCCAAAATGTACACGGTACAATCCAGAAAAGAGAGAAAATGCCGTGCTTTGACGCTGGCCGAAGCTACAGGGAATGTGTAAAGCACGTGCGCCAGCTCGCGATGTGGCAGCGGGTATATGTACCAAACCTGGCTCCAAAAAAATGCGCAACTTGTGCGTATGTGGTATCGTAAATACAACGCAATGCGAGGATGTAGTCATGCAAGGAGTGTGTTGCTACCCCCAAATGGGTGAATTCTTGTATGCTGGAGAGTTGTAGCTGTGAAGAATACGGTATTGTTGACCGTGATCGTCGTATCGAGGGGCACTGCCGCTCCGGTGGCGGGTAAGAGATTCTCGATACACCTGAGGTGGCTGTCGTCTGGTCCCCGAAGGGCTGTGGCGTGTCTGTTCCTGCGTGAGACCCAGGGCGTCCTGTCGATCTCCACCCTGTGCCGTGTACTTTCCAGGACGTCGATCGCTCGTTTGTCTGTTCGTGTGCGCCAGAGATGGGGTCGACTTTGGATGACTCAAGCGGAGTGAAGGGGGTGGTTGAGAGGATCTGAAGGTGCCAGAATGCAAGGAGATTGGCGGCGAATTTTTGCCATTGTGCGCTCGGCTTCTAGACGGCGCCAACGGCCAAGCGCCCGCAGCTGGCAGGTCCGGTGCTGACGCTCGGGAGCTAAGCGAGTGTGCCTGAGTTGAGCTGGTTGGTTGACTCGGCTTGGTCGTTGACCACGAACCATTTGCAGCAGCAGAGTATGCTTGCGACAATGGTTTACCGGTGCTACCCCTGCCTCCATCGTGCCATCGGTGCCCTGCACTGTTCTGACCAGATCTAGATCGAGATGCATCCACCACCGTCGTAGCAGCGTGCTTGATGCCCGTGCCGACTGGTTTGCGCCTAATGGAATGCGTTGGGGCACAGAGCAGATTGGGGCCAGTGTTTAGACGAGGCTCTTCGGGCTGAGAAATCGGAGCGGGCATACTCTCATCGGCGGACTGTGAAGCTGGGGCTGTTGGCTCGCCAAGACACATACTATCCATGCTCACAATCGTCCTGAGGGTTTCCTGGCTAGACTCTACCCGCAGCGCAATGCGCTTGGATGCCGTTGGAAAAAGACCATTGTGCTCATGCAGCCTCTCTTCGATGTCTGTGGGGACTGCAGGAATGGAGTCATACGTGTCGTGTGACATGTATGCGGTCACGACGCTCTGCGCCCTCGAATGACTCGAGCGATGTCGCAAATGTTGCCTGTTCTCGAGGCGAGCCTCAAATAGTGCCGTGGCCACTTCAGTGGACGCAGACCGCGAATGAGATGTCTGGTGCGAGTTGGGCCGAATTTCTTGGCTCTTGTCCGCCTTTGACAACCGACGAATCCTGTCCCGGGATACCAGATTGAATGATCCGCGGGAAGAAATCAGGCTCGGCCGTTTAGACCTCTCAGTCAGTGACCGCATACTACCAGCTTTTGGTGAGACAGGGCTGTTAGGGCTGGCAGAGTGCGTTGTATCTCGACCTTGGCTCTTCGTACTGCGAAAAGATCGAAGTGAAAAGCTGGAGCTGTAGCCACTGTCCGCCTTGGAGAGGGCTGCTCGAGAGCTAGAAGACGATGAGGTTGAGGCGGAGACAAAGCCGCTATCAGACCTAGCCACTGAACCCCTGCCGTCCTTTTCGGGAACGGGCAGCGGGGGCCTGCCGCTAGATTTGGCATTGGGGTCAACTCTGACGTCGAAAACCTCCGGCGACAGATAATCCATGTCGTTGGGGGTGCTGGTTGGCGCAGATGCGTCGACCTCTTGGTTCTCCAGGTACTGTGCAGGTGTAGGTTGCGCCATATCGTCCACCCTTGGCTTCGATGGCTCACGGCGCTGTGCAGCTGTCTCAAACTTCTCAACAGGATGAGATGTGAGAGCCGTAGCGGGTGTGATGTTGCCCGCATAATCATCAGACGCCTTGGTCCCCATGGCTTGCTGGATGTTGGCGTTGAGTGGTGCGGCAAGCCCTCTCAGTGGCCATGAGGGCTCGGACGATTCGGCGAGTTCCCACGTCGTCGGAGGGACGCCGCGAACGATCTCCTTTTCGAGCGGCTCCGAAGCAGGCGTGATGGCCGGTGAGCCATTCGTGATGCGCAGTGTCCCGAACTTCATGCCCCCTAGCTGTTGGTAATCTGCTTCACAGGGCGTGACGGCCCTTTCTCGAGGCTCAACGTCGAGTACGCAAGCAGTCATGGACAGGTACTTTTCAGCCCGTGGGGCAGGCACATGGAGCGTTTCCCCTTCGATGGTAGTGTGGCGCCGCTCGAGTTTCGTCTTTGCTAATACTCGCGGAGACTCGCGGACAAGGCGAGTCGCTACACCCGGTGTTTGGATGAGCGAACGTCGACGCACAGGTATGGACGGTAGGGCAGCCTGCTCGCGACGAGGGGTTTCGCCATCGTCATGGTCGTCGGGGTGAGGGGACCGACGTAATGCGTCTTGCGAGGGGACCGACTCGCACGTGGCAACCGAAACTGCCGATTGAGTGTTTTGCAGGGCCTTGGACTGCAAGTGAACCACGTGCAAAGCGCCGGGCGGTAACGGATCCGGGCTTGAACGTACGCGTTGCGATTGGCGCCGGTTGCTGTGCAAGCTATCAGGTGTTAGTTATTCGTGACTGCCGTCGAGGATGCCGTCTCCGAGTACGAACCTGAGAGCGCGAGCCACCGGCTGAGCAGGGCCACTGTCATATACCACGGACTTGGGGCGTTCGGGCCACCTGGCCGTGTCGGAGCGGGCCACACCGCTGCTCTGTCCTCTTTGTCGCGACTGTGGCTCGTGCAGTTGTGTTGAGCTGCCAACGTCGGTCACCTCAGAGTGCGGTCGTGAGCCCGACAATGCGCCTTGGCTGTTCGAGAAGACGTCTTTGTACGCGACATCGGAGTCGTGGGCGAGAGCAGGGAAGTCTTCAACAGAAGAGAGGACGGGTCGGGATCCGGCGAGGTAGCTCTCGCAGTATCGGTCGCCGCTGGAGGCAGATAAGCTGCTCGGGCTCAGGAAATCGGATGCTGAAACGTGGCTGGGCGGTCTCGGCTTGGACAGCTTTTGAGGGGCCTTTCGCGGCGCCTCGGACGATGAAGAGTTGCCCATTTGTGAAAGCGCGCCAGGGTGGCGACTTGTAAGCCGGCAAGGATGGCGTCGGTGGTGAGGGCAGGCGACCGGCGGCCGGCGGCAAGCTGGATATAAAAGCTGCCGTCGTCACGCGTGGGGTCACGGCGTTAGAGACACATGGGAAGTGACGTGAGCTTTGGCCGCTCGCTTATAGCGCGTTGACGGCGGTCGATGTGAGCATCCTTTTACGCAGCCGTCTCGGTTGCCGGCTGTGACGGCGGGGCCAGGCCGGAAAGACAAAGGGACTCGGGCCAAAGGGAGAGACGGTGAAGCAAGTGAAGAGACGAAACAGGATGGGGAGCGACGACGTGTGTGAAGCAGGACAGGTCGGGACCCGTTCCTTGGAACGACTCGCGGACGGACGAAAGAGGGGAGAGAAGTCAGAACCCGGAGCCGGGATCCGGGGCCACCAAGGAATGAGTCCGATCGATGAGAAGGGGACGACTCCTTTCCTTATTTTGAGATGGCGGACTGGGCTCGAGACTGGATGAAGGAAGCCAAGGAAGGCAAGAAAGGCAAGGAAAGTGAGGAAGGCAAGGTAGGTAGGTAGGTAGGTAGGTAGGTAGGTGCTTCTTGCCTGGTATGTACGCGCACACACACGCGGGCAGTCAACCTTGGCAAGCAGGGAAGGCGCACGCCGCAAACAAGGCTGGGGCGGGATGGGCGGCTGAGGGGTTGAACGTGCCGGGCTAGGTAGCTGCGGCAGGAGCGGTGGGCGTAATGGCAATGCCAGGTACGAAGTACTCCGTATGGTACTCCGTACTTTGCAGGCAGGCAAGGCAGGCAGAGGAAAGGGGAGGGGAGGAGAGGGGGAGGGGGATGCGGCGGGCGCGCCTGCCGGGATCGATATATTGCATCGAATTTAATTGTTGCCGCTGAACGGCCGTTCTTTCTTCTTTGACTCGCCCGTCCTCCTCCTTTGGCGCTGCCGCTGCCGCTGCCGCTGCCGCCGCTGCTGCTCCTCCTCCGGCTTCCCGCCACAGCCGCTCAGCCCGCGCCTGTCACCGTCAGCCTCCGCCCACAAACAGGAACAAGCTTTGCATCGCGGGAAACAGCCTTCCGACGGCGTCCTGACGCATGGGGCGACACTCGTACCGCCGGCCAAGTCCGTATCCCGTTCGAAGTAGGTACACCAGCACGCACCCACCAAGCCTGGCGGCGCCCGCTGTGACCTGCGGATGCGGCTCCACGCGCCCCAATGCAAGTGCCAGCAATCAAGGCACCGCACCACACAGCACCCCGCAGCGCTGCGCTTCGCTGCGCTTCGCTGCACCGCACAGCCATGGATGCGTGCCCTGCCCCGGCTGACGACAGGAGGCAGATGGATGGCAGCTTCGCTGTTGGCAGCAGACACACAGCACGTCCTTGGCGGCATGGGCAAGGTGGATCAGGCTGGCCCCTGTTCGTGGTCAGAGCATGGGACCCAATCGTCTGAGACGTGGCCGAAGCCCGCGCGAAGCCTGCCAGCATCGGCACTTTGGAAGCTGAAGACGACGACGGCCGGGTCGACCAAGCAGAGCCCGCGCCTGCTCCTGCACGGCCGTTTGATTGGCAACGAGGACGCCGCCGGTTCCGTGCTTTGAGACAGACACGGTCTGTCGTGCGCACCTGTGGACATCGATGAAGGACCGCGTCGTGTGCCGACTGTTTGTTTGCTTCTCCCCGCGACGCCGAGCT
Source organism: Purpureocillium lavendulum (assembly GCA_029168975.1). Lineage (NCBI taxonomy): Eukaryota > Fungi > Ascomycota > Sordariomycetes > Hypocreales > Ophiocordycipitaceae > Purpureocillium > Purpureocillium lavendulum. Next base: position 715,592 of record JAQHRD010000002.1, on the reverse strand, counting down.
GGACTTGCAGGAGTCTTCAACCCAACCATGCAATTTCGCGGCGACAGGCATCTCTGCGGCCCCGGCGCTCTCCGCAGGACCCCCCAAGCCCCCCTGCGGGCCCGGCTGTGGCACCTTGCGTTGGCGAGGTTGGACCTGACGGACGGGCATTGACGAACGGCGTCCTCGCCCAGTCGAAAACGAACAATTGCAGGGCAACTCATTTCCCCATCAGTCGTCACCAGCGCTCATCAGGAGCCGTTGGCGCTGGAATGGCGAAACAACTCTAACCCCGACGTGAAACTCAGTCAGGCCGTTTTCTTGCCACAACCTCGGCCGATGCGCACTGCACCGGCACCGATGGATGGTAACTCGCTCTGGGCTGGTGCGATGCGCTTGATGCCGTGACCTTGGCGTCGGACGAAGCATGTACCGGCCAACACCAGCCGAATCCGGCGCCCTCATCAAGGTGAGTTGTGGTCAGGCTTACCGCCATCCAGCCTCCCCAGATTCAGCGGCCCCTATTTAGCTGCCAATCAAGGGCAAGCGACTTAGACGGTGCGCCACACCAAGCCGCCGAGGCGCTCGTGTTGCTCTTCAGCCACGCTGGCAGTGTCGCTGGGATGGTGTGGCCCGAACAGGATGGGACTCCCTGACTCCCTGTTCCGCCTCCGAGGTGGAATCGCGATTTCCCACGATCGATCCACCTGTCATCGGCGCGATCGAATGCGCAGGACCGCTGCGCAATTAATACCAGGCATGAGGGCCGTTTCAGGAGCTGCGCCGTTTCGACCCAACCGGCCGCCAACGACCGGCCCCAATTCAGCGTCATGCGTTCATACGAAGTAGTAAGCAATTCAATTTTAAGCGAGGTTTTGAGTTCAGCGTCCGTTTAGCTTTGCGCGCCATGTTCGATGTCGGCCGGATTGAGCCCACCGTGGACAATGCTGTGCCAGGCAAGTCATCGTGCGACACATGATTGCTACCCCTAGGGACGGAGACTTATTAGAGTTTGGAGCCGGTTGCCCTGGTCCTGTACTTGTTCCGGCTGGCCACGGTTCCGAAGCCATGCCGTCCGTGTAGCTGACGCGCACGTCGAGGCTTGGCCGGCACGGAGCCGAAGCCATGCGATAGCAGGGCGAACAAGCCATGACTAGCAAAAAGGCAGAGCGGCCCAAGCCTTGGTTCCGAGCCGGGTTTTACCTGCCTACTTCGTAGGGGAGCGACCACTCCGGCAGCGTAGCAGATTGGCAGAGTAGGCACTGGACAGATTCCACCACGCAGCTCTGGACCTTGGAGTCCTCATGTTATTACCAGCCCTCTAGCCGCCAGGGTATGACGACACCAGCGGCCGTGCTGTCGCGCCCACGACGGAGGTCTTCTCCGGGCTCACCCCACTTTGCGGACCGCATCGCGACTGTATTGGGCGACATCACCACAGAGCCACAAGACGAACCACATATTCACGAGTCATCATGGCAATGAGAATGAAAATCAGACGGCAGCCAGGCGATGCATCTGGGGCGCCGTGATGTAATTCCAAGCGAGTAGTTGTTGACTTCATCAATCGTCATGGTCGCGTGGCTGGACGAAGTTGAGAGGGGAAAAAAAATCGTCTCATATATCTGTCAAGAACGCTGCTTTCTTCCCGGCCTCGACAGTCGCTTAGACATCTCTAATCACCAGAACGAGAACTTGAAGACATCGGAACTCAGAAATGTCTGCAAGCAAGAACGCCGACGCCATGACGCCCGCTCAGGGCGAGTTCAGGAGCAAAGTTGCGGCTTCGGAGCCGCTGACAACGAAAGGTGTAAGTAGAGGCGAGGGCGATGTATCGGCAAGAATCTGAGGGATCCAAACTGACTGTATTATTACCTTGCAGCACGCCCCTGGCACAAAAGTCGGCAGGGACCAGGTCCCGGAATTCCACGCCGAGGCCCACCCCCCGGGCACCGCCCCCGCGAGCCGGACGTTCCAGCCGCAGCCCGGCAACGACACGGCGCCGCCGCCGGCGACGACCGGGGCCGCCATGCCCGCGGCGTCGGACACGCTGCCGGGGGCGACGTCGGCAGACGTGCACCGGGGCCTCGGGCACCCCGGCCAGGGCATGACGAGCCAAGAGCTGCACGGCGGCAAGCGCAAGAACAACGGCGCCGGGCTCGAGGGCGTGGGCGCCAACGCGTCGGACCCGGCGCACGAGCGGGGGTTCGACAGGGACTACGAGACGGGGTATCGCGGCAAGGCGCGGGAGGACTATCCCGGCGCGCAGGATAGGCTGCCGGCGTCGGCGGAGGAGGTTGCGAGCGAGCGGCGCTGAGGTAGAGGATGAAGAGTCGTACATTACCCGTCATGATTCACGCCCCAGCATGACTGTATGCAAAATCTGGTCATAGACAAGACAAGGAATAGCTGATGAGGGTTGATGGGGCATCGCGGCACGCCAGTCTATTCGCTTGATGAGTCTTGTATTTGCAACATGACGGCCGCGACAATGCCATCTCTCATCCCCCCCGTCCCATCCCAACGCCGCCTTGTGCTGGATCCAGGAACGGCTCGCTCCCCTCGTCACTCCCCGATCACGTACGTGCACCCCTGCGGGCCGATCCACACCTCGTGCACCCGCCCGGCCTCGACGTCGACGCGGGCGCCCACGCCGTGCGTGACCTTTTGGCGCGCCTCCTCGCGCGGGTACCACAGCGTCATCTCCCCGGCGACGACGAGGTGTGTCGTCAGGCCGGCGTGCGAGTGCGGCGGGTAGTGCGCGTCGCTGCGTGACGGGGCCCATAGCAAATAGCAGTCAGCCCAAGTCATATCAAGTCAAGTTAAACGTGCCTCACAAGTGTGTATGTGTGCATGTGTGTAAATGGTGTCATGAGCGCTCTCGCATGGGGTTAGGTTCATGGGCAGCCTCCATCACCGGACCCCGGCCACTCCAGCAGCAGAGACTGGTGTCGCTCTCGCGATATGGGGAGCGTATAAGACTGGAAGGAGATGCAATTAGCGTGGACTTACGGGCCGTCGGTCCAGGTAAAGACGTTGTCAAAGCCCCAGGACCGGACCTGCGCTTCGTGCTCCTTGCCCATGATGCCGGTGCGGCGGGGTCACGAACGCAATGCGGGGAACGCAGCACTTATGCGATTGTCGACGAGATAGTGTGATATATCGCTGTCCAAATACTTGAGCGAAGAGGTGCAATCCGATAAGACAGCAGCGTCAGTTCAATAAAACCAGTAACGGGTCGGGCGTGGTTTTTGGTTGCGTGGTGGGATGGATGGATGACCTCATCCCGAACCGCGGCGCCGCGACAGGTGGGATAAGGTGGACGGAATGGCGGCCCCACCGCCGGCTGGCAGCGATGGTGGCCTTGCTTGGCCTGGCCCCGGTGTCGGCGCCGGCCCCACCAGCCGAGACGGCCCCGTCTCCGGCCTCTGCGGGGAGAGCTGTAAGGCGTGGAGCCATTTCCCAGCGGTGCCTTTCGTTTATGATTCCGGCACTCATCCTCGCCGAGACTCGCCTGTCGATTGCCTCGCTGGCCGTACGGGTGATCGTAGATCGATCGATGCCCTGACGAGGTCAACGGCCTCGGACGAAATGGGTAAGGACGACGATGGCCCATTTTTGTGCAACCACGCTGCTCCGCCGAGTTAACTACCCTTCACGGCATCGCTATGGTAGTCCAGGGGAGAGTGAACACAGATCCGCGCTCCAGATTAAGATGGACGTGGTGGTACACCCGCGGGGCATCATGGGCTACGGGCCCAACCCTGAGGGGCGTCTTCCTGGCTTGGCCTACCGCTCAGCCGTGTCGCAAGCAGACGGGAGTTTGCTCCTACTCAACAGATGAACGCTTGAAGCCAAAGAGGTTTCAAATAACTTGACGGGCAAATGCCCAGCGTGTACACACAAGCCGTCCTGGCTTGGTCGCTACATGGGTCGTAGACAGCGGTACTGTCCGTCCAGCAACACGATGCACCAAGCGGCGACTCGAGGCGCTGGTCAAGGCGCGGGTCAAGGCGCACCAGCCGTCTGGCACACAGCCAGCATATACACGGGGCGCGTCGACTCGCGGAATGACAAGTCCACATGATTAGACTTTGTCCGGAATGGGTAGATGCGGTGCTCTGCTTAAGTACCTAAAACCTTACGATATAGGTAGTTATCCCAGGCCATGCCAAACTCTACAAGTACATTGCGCCGGGCGGGCACGTAACTGGCGACGCCGCACCACGCCCAAGTGCCTTGCCGGAGTATGCACGGTCCGGGAGTGCTGCGTTTTGATCGTCAAGTAACTACTGACCCGTTTGCAAAAAAGAAGAAGACGGTCGCGCTGCGGACAATGTAAAAGTATATATCGACATTACGGAAGTATCGAGCTCATCGACAAAACGCGTCCGACCGCTCGACGCATGCATGGTCGTGTGTCTTGTCGGCTGAGCCGGTCGTCGAGCGAAGAAAAAAAAAAAAAAAAAAAAACTATGAACTGCTGCCCCCCCAGCCCAGCAGGCACGGCCCGCCACGGCCGGTCCCGCGGCGGCGGCGGTGGCAGCCCCGCGTGGCGGCTTGGTTTTCCACGCTTGGCGGGCTCAGTCCGCCTTGCGGCAACCCGCATTATAACGTACATATGTACTGCGCAGTGCGCACGGGGAGCGGACCTGCAGATGTATCTCAACGTTGGATGGATCGTCACGAGAACACCTTCCTGGGATCCGTCGTCGTCATCGTTGTCGTCGTCGTGATCGATCAAGATGGCCCGTCACGGGCCCACGCCTCAGGGAAGCTGCAAGTGAGAATGCGAGAGCGCGGTGCTGTCCGAGGTACCTACCTTGGACCGGTTCAGGACGACCATGATCACCATGTAGGTAGGTTACTGGCCGCCGCTTCGACATGGCCACAGACGGGAGACAGAGCCTCCTCCCCGCGACGCCGCCGCCGCCGCGACGTGCTGGCTGCCTGCCTGGATCCCCAGGCCTGTGTGTTGCAGATGGACCGGGGGGGCCACAGGGCTGGGCTGCGCCCCCATCATGCCCATGCCCCCGCTGGTGCCCTAGGTACCCTGCCCTGCTCTGCCCTGTGCTGTGCTGTGCTGTGCTGAACCGTGCATCAAATCCCGTCCTGCCTGCCCGTCCGCCTGCCTTGGCTTGCATGCGGGCGGACAGCTCAGCCCTGTGGCCCCCATGAGGACGGGGGGATGGATGCAATGCATCTCGTGCCCGCACCTCCTCCACCTGCAAGAGTCCTCCACGTCCAGATCCATGGATGACGGGATGTCCCCTCGTCGCCCACCGACGGGGCGCGCATTAGCCTGAAAGGAGCAGCGGCGCGCCATCGTCGCCCGAACCCTGCCCAGTGCACCGCAAGCGCGTGCGATGCCCACCCAGCCAGGCCGTGCATGCTAAGGTAGGACCCCCAGTTCGCATTCGCAGCGGCACCAGAATCGGCCTGGCTGGCTGCACCTCGACTCCCGAGCGGGCGGCGGTGCCAATCTCTGCTTGCCCTGCCCTGCCCTGCCCTGTCCTGCCCTGCCCTGTCCGCGTTCCCCTCCCATCGGTGTGTCCAGCACTCCACATCCACCGAGGCCATTTGCAGGGCTGTCGGACGACGGCAAACGGCTTGGATGGCGACGGGTCCCAAAGACTCACCACCGCGGGCGAGGTGGCAGTGCTTGCGTCCCTCGTGTGCTAGCGCAAGGTACTGGATCCAATACCTACGAGTGCTGCATCCATCTCGTGCCCCCTCCCCTCCCCGTCAAGCCCGTCCCGTCCCGTCTTGTCATTTGCCCCAGTCGACCAAGCCTGAGCGGGCGGCGCAATTGGATGGATGGGTTCGCATCGTCCTCGATGAGCGGAGGTGAGGCTGAAGAAAGCCCACCACCACCACCACCTCCTCCTCCTCCAAGCGTGAGAGAGCCAGCAAGCGAGTCCCGTCGCTTCGGCCCGCCCTGGTCTGGCCTCGCCCTGGGATCCTAGGCCCTGTCTTGGTGGTGCTCACTCCTCCTCCACCTCGTCCTCCTCCTCCTCCCCCTCCTCGTCGCCACTGCTGACATATCGACGACTCCTTTCCTCCCCAATTCTCTTCTTGCTCCATTCCTCGTTCCCCATCTCTCACCAACGTTCGATTGACAGATTCGCCCCGAGTAAACGACACGAATAAAGACGGGGGGCAAACGGCAACCAGCACCGCCCGCGTCCAACGTCCGTCCGTCCGCCGGCCTCGCTGCACCAGCGCCCTCCACCGGCGGCGCGTGTGGCCGCACCCCCCGGCCGGCAGCGTCCCTCATCCGTCTCGTGTCATCGTCCACGCCGCCCGCCGACGCCGCTGCGCTCATGTCGCGTGCAAGGCATTGAAACCACCGCCGCCCCCGCGCCGCGTCCGTGTGGCCGGTTCGGTTCGCAGAGACAGACGGCGGCGGCACTGACTCCTCCGTCAGTCAGCCAGCCAGCCAGCCAGCCAGCCATGACGCTGTGGTGCGGGCTGTTTGTGCGTTTGGCCCCAGCGCCCTCCCCGTCGCCATACCCCATCATCCATGCACCTCCCGGCTAACCCAGTCTCCAGCAGCGCCGTGGCCGCGATGCCGACCGCGACCGCAGCGCCAACCCCCGGCGCGCGCGCACCCTCTCCATCTTCGGCAACTCGAACCCCCATTCCCTGAGCGCGCTGCGGCGCCTCGTAGGCGTCACCGCCGCCGTGGCCAAGCCCTCGGATGAGTCCTCGACCGACAGCTCGACCGCCGGCGGGACCCAGCCGCGTCTCGATCTCGACGCCCACATGAGCACCGACATGCGCGAGATCCTCGAGCGCCTCTATGCCCAACTGCGCGGCCCCGATGCCGTCCTCTCCAGGAATGCCTTCTGCGCCTTTCTCAAGGACGTCCAGGGCGAGTCCAGCGTCTGCCTCGACAGGGAAACGTACACCTGCGGCGAGTTCCTCTACGCCTGGATCAAGCAGCACGGCATCGACGCCATGGCGCCCGCGCCGCCGACCGACCTTTCTAGGCCCCTGACAAATTATTTCATCAACAGCAGCCATAACACGTACCTCGACGGACACCAATGGGCCTCCAAGAGCACCCCGGACGCTTACAAGACGGTGAGGCTCCTTGCCACATCTCGTTCAGAACCAACCCGCCCCCCCCCTTTTTCTTCCCCCAGCCAGCTGACTCTCGTGTGGTAGGTCCTCTCGCGCGGCTGCCGCTGCATCGAAATCGACGTCTGGAACGGCGATGCCGTCCCGTCCAGGGACAGGTCCAAGTCTCCCCACGTCGACCACAGCCGCGGCCTCTCGGGCAGTTCCCTACCCAACGCCGCCCTTAACATTGTCGACCGCGTGGGGGAGACGTACGAGTCCGCCAGGTCCTATCTCGGCGACAAGCACCCGATTCACTCCCATTCCCGCAGCCCCAGCTCCAACAGCCGCGCCATGGCCGAAGACGTGTCCCCGCGGTCGAGCGTCATCCTCACCCAGGACCCGCATGAGTCTGGCGACCGTCTCGACGTCGGTCGTGCCGCCGCGCGCGCCCGTGCCCGCGCCGCCATGCCCCGCGGTGAGCCCATCGTCACCCACGGCTGGACTCTGACCATCCCCTGCGGCTTTCGCGAGGTCTGCGAAGCCATCAAGGAGTCTGCCTTTGTCGACAACGACCTGCCCATCATCATCAGCCTCGAGGTCCACGCCGACCTGGAGCAGCAGGAGGTCATGGTCAAGATCATGAAGGACGTCTGGCAGGACATGCTCGTGAGCGAGCCTCACGAGGGCTGCGATCCCAAGTTCCGCGTGCCTACCCTCGACGCCCTCCGCAACAAGATCCTCGTCAAGGTGAAGAGGGCGCCCGCCAAGATGGTTGCCCATAGTGTCGGTGACATCCCGGTACTCCATCATCATGCAGACGACGACGCATCCATCTCCGACGACGAGCTGGCGGCCCCGGTACGCTCGCCGCGCCTCGACAAGACCGAATCTGCCCCCACGCCCGACACACATGCAGGGCCTCCAGACAAGGGGGCCAAGGTCCGCATCTGCCAGAGCCTTGCTGAGCTCGCCGTCTACACGCGCAGTGAGCGCTTCATCAGTCTCCGCACCCCGCAGGCCAAGAAGCCGACGCACATCTTCTCCATCAGTGAGAGCCGCATTCTCGAACTGTACCGGAAACACCACCAGGAGGTGTTCCTGCATAACAAGAATTACTTCATGAGGGCCTTCCCCGACGTCACGCGAATCGACAGCTCGAACCCCGACCCGAGTCCCTTTTGGCGAAAAGGCGTGCAGATGGTCGCGTTGAACTGGCAGAGTTTGGACGACGGCATGATGGTCAACGAGGGCATGTTTGCCGGCCACAAGGGCTGGATACTCAAGCCCCCTGGGTACCAGAGTTTGGACAAGGACGCCGACTCGCACGAATTGGCTGCGCCGGGACGTACCATGGACCTCGACATCACCGTATTTGCCGGCCACAAACTGCCCAGCACCGGCAGTGCCGACGGCGGAACAGACAACAACTACAGCGGGAGCACCATCAAGCCGCTTGTCAAGGTCGAGCTGTACGTCGTGGACAAGGAGACGGGCTCCAAAGAGAGCCCGTATAAACAGCGTACCGACGCCAGGAAGTCCGTCAACCCCCATTTCGGAGCACACGGCAAGACGCTGCACTTCCGTGCCATCCCCAAGGTGGTTCCGGAGCTCGGATTCGTTAGGTGAGTCGTCATATTTCCTATTGTAGCGTCGTTCAGCCGCGCCCCTGCTGCTGGCTCCAAAGGTTGGGCGGCACGCGACCCATCAACAGTGACTCCAAGCCAAGACTGAAACCGAGGTCCTGCTCATTTGAAATTCTTCATCCCGGAATTTGTGACTGCTCGCATCTTTCGCGGCCGTCGGACCCGGTTCATCTCGAGCGCGCCGCTGGCTGCCAATCACGACCAGGGTCCTGGCGCGGCCGTCCAAAAGCTTGGGCGTCCGCGTCCGTGTTTGACACAGGCCCGCGCCTAGCGGCGGGAGCACAGTCGCCGCCACGGGACGACATCTTCAACAATGTCGTCTGTGATCTCATGTCGGGCAACGGTGTCTCCATGGCGCCTAGCTGGTACTGAATTTATGGCCCGCATGCTCTCACACGCCCGCATTGTCACACCTTTCGCTCGCCTATACCTCCCGTCACTTTCTTCTTGAGGGGATTCCCTGAGTCCTATCTTGGCAGTCATCTCGTCGAAAGAACCCGTGGGCCACTTGGCTGACTTGATTCCCTCGCCAACCCCTGTGCAGGTTCAAGATAGAGGAAGAATCCCGAACGGGCATTGGCACCCCCCCGCTTCTCGCCTGGGCATGTGTCCGACTTGACCGCTTGCAGACTGGCTATCGTTTCATCAGACTCATGGACAGCAAAGGCAACCAAATCTCGGGCGGGAAGCTCCTCGTCAAAGTGTCCAAGTCGCTCCGCTGAGCAGCGGCTTTGGCCTGCACTGTCGGCACCGAGCGTGATCGCGACGCTCGCTCTTTCGGAGGCGCCTAGGCGCCCATGTGAAGGTGCCCAGTGGCGGCCACCTGTCAGCTTCGGCAGGTGTAGAATATGCAGAAAGTTCCTGGGCCAGGCGTTTGGTTGTTTGGTAAGCTTGCTTGATGGACGGGCAAAGTACCCTTTTCTTTTCCCCCTTGTTATAGACGGGAGACGAGCCGTCTGGCTTGGCTGCATTTGCTTTTCTCGTTTGTGTTTGGGTTGCGGATTCGATATCAGGGTTCTCGGACTACAGGACAGGGGCACCGCCGGGCGAGCTTCTTGTCGAGCCGCCGCCTTGGCTGGCGTTGGTGATTTGGCGCAAGCATGGCTTAATTAGGCCGACGAATTTCGGGGGGCAGAAATTGACTTGTATTCTCCTTGACGGATCGGATCAGTCCGCGTTCCAGCTGCCAAGAGGTGAGGCTTCAACCGCGCCCTCGTGCAACTCGACATCTCGAGAGTCGCACCAAACACGTCCCCCTCGTGAGACTTGGCGTGCTGCCGATGTGTCGCTCGGGAACGCCGCCACTCACCGAAAAGGCTTTGCTGGGCCCAATGCTTGTGCGCCGGTGCCGGTGTCGGTCTTGGCCGTTGGGGCTCGGGGCTGCGAGACCTGTCTCCTGCAAGGGTAACGAAGAGTCGTGGGCGGATGGTGTCGAACCCAGGGCCCTGGGCTCGGAGTTACTCGTCAGAGACCGACAGGGCGGTTCTGTATTACTTCGCACCTCGTATCGGCAATTCGCAAGACGAGGGTTGGGGACACAATCGACCGCATTGGCGCCGCCAACGTGGCGCATGGCGTTTGCAATTGTGCCGACCATGGAGTTCGCGTCTTGCCCATGCACACGTGTCCCAGCCTCCGACTTGATCCTTCGATTGCTTCCCGAGCCGTACTGCCGCGTTGAGATTCACAGCTACCTCTACCAGGAGCCCCGTGGCCGTACCTGATCCGTTGTCGCTAGTGAGACAGATTAAGCCGGTGACAGGACCTTATCCCTCCACAAAGATAATTGCCAAAACGTGTGTCAGCCGTAGAAGGCGCCGAGAGCCGCACGAGGCGTTCAAAGACAGGTGTCTAAAGCTCGGGATGGCCCGACGGCGACACGACACCACTCGAGGCCCTGGAAGCGCGACTCCTGCGACTGTTTCGTTAGTGAGGCGGTGAGAGCTTCGATTATCTCATCATCAATGGCGCTGCTGTATCACCGTCACGTCCAAGGGGTTAGACCGGTGGCTGACACCAGGCGCACGCAGATCGGGGAACTCGATCGCGTTCCACCTCGATCTGCCACAGTTTGAAGCCTCGACATCTCCCTTGAATAAAAGTGAGTGTTACTGTGTCTAGGACTGCCAGTTGCGGGATGGAGCCGGTCACGCGCCGATCACCAATGCTTTATTCTCCGAGCAGGAGTTTCAGTGCGATATCGGGCACTCGGCATGAGGCACATTGGACATAATGAACATCAACGCCCTGGCTTGCCTGGTAATTACCCAGCGTCGAGTATTGCCATCGCAGGAACGCCAAGAGGGGTCTTCGATCGGCAGTGCATTCCGCAAGGGTCGACACTGGATGCCAACCGAGAGATACCGCTTCGAGGCCACGAGGCAGTCTCGCAGCGGCGCCCCTCCCAACTGCCAAGGGGATGTGCGCAGTCTTGGCGTGGGCATTGACAACTTGGCACAGTATGGTAACGACGAAGTACACTTCTGCCCAGTCGAGCCAGTCAGGATGGTCGAGGGACTGCAACGCCACCGGGGCTATGGCGCGGACACGGCGACCATGTCTCACACATCGACAGACGATTCGTTCCCGCCTGTCTGGTCGGCGGTGGGGAATGCTAGTCAGTCGCGGTAGTACTCCGTTCTCCGTGCGCTAGGTAGTTAGTTAGTCCGGCGCTCTGGTAGTCAACCTGTCGTCTGGCCTACATCCTGTCAGCTTGGCAGACATCGAAATGCTGCGCGGCCCTTGTATGGACAGGAGTCCTGCGTGGGTTGTCGCGTCGTCGCTTGACCCTAAGCAAGACGACAGCGACTTTGCGATGATAGAAGTCTGAATGGGTGCGCTGTAGTGAGCGTTTGCCCGATGTTTCAAGGGCGGCTTTCGCAAATGACCCTTGCCATGACAGTTGCTCCGAGTCGTTGTCGCGCCAGCGGCGTTTTGAGAAGGACACCACTCCGAGGCGGGCTGTGTCCGAGTACGGCGGCTTGAAGGCATGACAGGGCTCGAGCGGACACTGGGCCACTCAAAAGTCCATCTGCGACTATGCCCCCGGTTGGAGAATGAGTCGGCCGAGATGGTGTCGTCGCTGAGACATCGTGGGGGTGGATCTGCTGCCAAAGACTGCGACAAACGCGATTCGCAACATTCGGATGGTCTTGCCTGTCTCAGAAAAGCCCAGGCCAGGAGATGGCTCTCAGTTGCCTCGCAGCTCCAATTCTGCTGGGGCTCAATTGCTTGAGTAATTCCGCTGTCATGCCATGAGTAATTGTGCCGCCTCGCCACACCAAACGGTGGCGGGCGTTGTCAGAGCTCTTTGGCTCTGTAGGACACAGAGACGTCATTTGGCCATCGCGCTGTTCAATGGAAAAGAATCCGACTGCGAACGCACAATGACATCATGCTGCGCACCGCATGGCCCGATCCGAGAGTGACGCTGCGACTGGTGGCTGTGTTGCTTCCAGGGTTCGTCTGAACGGTGTTGTTTGTGCTGTCCGTTGTCGAAGCTGTATACGGACTAGAGACCGAAGAACTACCAACAAGTCGGCTATCGAACCTCCGTATTGGTCATCTCCAGCTGACACCAACATTTTGCACCCACAAGCCTTTCCAGAAAGCTCAAATTCTGACTGTACGGACGGATACATTACATCCCGTTGGCTGTCGATTGCGACCACCCCGGCACTGGTCCCAGGGCAGCTACACAGCGACTCTGTCACTGCATATCGATAATGCAGTTCAGTAATCGAAAATTCGAGTCTTGAGACGGGTTTCTGCTCAGGACAGGCGCACAGGCAAGGTGCATCCCCATCAAGAACAAGCATCAGCGAATTAGCGCAGATGCGTCCCTATTGGCCGTGAGCGTTGGAGAGAGCCGTTCGTGCAGGGATTCTGGGCGCCGTCAAACCCGAAAGTCTTCGGCTTTCCGCACCGGGCAGCGTCGAGGACCCCAACCGGGGGCGTATAGGGCGACTATCCCGCATGAGGCCCTAGTCATGCTGCATCAACAAGGGGCTCGATTGCCAAAGTCGGGCCCTTGCTGGGGTTTGTGTCGATGGCGCCAGGCCAGTGCACCTTGCTCAACTCAGATGACATGGCGGGGCGCAAAAGGAACATGGGGTCCAGCCTCCTGCTCCGTGAGTCCGCGTAATGAGCTGGAGAGCCAAATCGAGCTGCGTTTGGCAAGACTCGTGGTGCGAGGTGGCTGGCGGAACTATCACCAGTCTCGACCATTGGTACTGCCTCATGCCGCAGTTATCACGGCATTGGCCAGATAGGGCCCAGGGGTGCAGACCCAGGCGCACTGTATGCTTCTTTGCTTCCAGACCTGCATCGTCAGATGGAAATCGATACAGCATGAGTGCTGGGTTCCAGTCTGGTCACAGTGCCGACCGCTCGAGGCTGGCAAGTCAAGACCACTTGAGGCCATGAACGGCAGGGACCATACATGGTCGCTGCACTGACACTCCGATGCGGGATGAACTGGCACCCATTGTGAGGAAGTCAAGTAGCTGGACCAAAGAACAAGCTGTCTGTGTGCGAAGCGCAACACCACGATGCGCTGGTCGAGCGCATGGGCGAGGTTAATGGGAAACTGGCCGTTTCATTTCCGGTCGTGTTCAGCCGCTTCCGCCAGGGGAAACACTTGAGCCGCATGTCCCGGCCGTGCTGGACGTACTCGTACAGGTGCCCGCCGGGATGCTAGCTCTGGCATGGTGAGTGGCTGCCCGTCGATCGGGATTACGCGAGGTGATGGCGTCAACCCATCACCTCGGCCCGGCCCAGGATCTGAACAAATTGGGGGATTCGGTCTGCGAAAAAGCAAGGCGTCAAAGTCGAAGCAGGCAGGAGCTCGATTGCCCACTGTTCGGGCCCGGCTTTCTTGCTTTGGCTGGCTGGCTCGCCCGCGGAACAAAGGCAGATGTCAAGGTGACGAGCTGTGGCACGGCGCCTCTGGATCAAATCGCTCGAAGCAGTCAGCCAGGGCGGAGATTTCTTGGAGACCACAGGCGCAGTTTGGACCGGCATCGAAAAAGCAATCATTGCGGTGGGGACTTTCTCCTGAGCCCGTGCTTGTGCCAGAAACGAAACGCCAGAATGACGAGTCGGGGTGCGTGTGGGACTGGTGGTTCCAGGTGGTGCCGCAAGACAACCCCGACTGCATTTGTTCAATTGTCTGGTTCCGAGATACCACCTTTGGATCTTTTTTGAGGTTAATAAGGAGGCGGCAAGTCCGCTTCAGCACACTCGGTCGACTACCGGAACGCGCAGAAATTAACCTCCGGGTGGTTTTCGCTGCCATCCAGACCGCACGGTGATTCGGAATTGTTGACGGAGGCCATGCTTGTATTCGTATCGTTGGGTCAATGGCCGTACTTGGCACTACATGTGACCACCACGTTGCCGCTCGCGTTTGCTTCAGTGACAGACCATTTGGTCGCCGTGCAATGCGACTGCATGGACGTACATGCCAAGTAGTCCGGACGCGCCGCCAAACCAAAGTTAGCTGTCGTTGCGTCGCTGTGCAAGTGGCCCCAACCGCGCGAACATGACAATCATGGTTGCATCTGGAGGCTGAGTGTCCACATCACGGTGCATCACCTGCGAGGCCCAATGGGATGCCACAGAGACCCCTGCGGTCAGGTCGGGTCCCAAGAAGGCGGGAGCCTGTCAGCGCTTTGGGTGCGTGACATCCGCACATCTTGTCAGAGGGGTGCCAGTTGGGTATGTGCGGCAGCCATTCATGCATGCATGCGGGCGGGCAGGCAGGCAAGCAAGCAAGTCAGCAAGCAGCCAGGGCGCCTACATACAGATGCGCATCGGTTCGACGACACGGCGGATATTGCATGTGGCTGCAGCGGGTAGATGAGCCGCCTCGTCATGACAGCACCCAGGTGGCAAGCTGGCGAAGCGGACGCCAGCAAGGCATGGGGGAGCGTCCCAGGCACAAGCCGGCCATGCTCCTGCCATGGTGTCGCGCGTTTGCCCGTTCGGGATCTGGCCTGACCGGGCGGTGGCGGTTGGCCGAGAAAATATTTGACGAAACGCCAGAGTGGTGCCCAGGGCAGACCAATTAGACCGGCAAAGCAGCTTCCCGTTGGATCAGAGCGATGGATGGCTTGCATCAAAGACGGCTCTTCCGCTTGGGGGCCGCGGTCATCACGTGTGGTTGATGGGGTGGTGGGGTGCTGCAGAGGCGGACAGCGATGAAGGGATTCGCAGAAGGCCTCAGCAAGTGCCATCGGGCCGGGCGTGAGTTTCGTCTGTCGAACCGTCGAGGCGCGTGCGAGGCCAGGCAACGCCGCCGTACTGTAAGCCGCCGTGCAACAATGTGAATCGTGTGGCCCATGCTGTCGGCGCGCGCTGACACAGGCGAGGAAACGACCGAGTTCTGGAGAAGCGGATGGGGGAACACGATACGACGCACAGGAAGGAAGAGCCACAGACCCAGCTACCTGGGCCCCGGTCCAATGCTGCTCCACGATCCTGGCATCCCGGGCCCTAGCATCCTGGCACCAGCAAGTGTGACGCTTTTCGCGAGGCGGGCTTGGCGCCGAGTTCCCCGCTGGCGAGCGGTTCGTGACAGGGGATGGAGCCCGTGCATTTGATTCGAAAAAGCCGCCAAAGGAGGCGGTTAATGACGGGGCCTGTCATTTGACTGACAGCGGCACTGGGTAAACGGGCTCATCGGGTTCGTCTCGCGACAGGCAGGACGGAGGAGTCAAGCGCGCTGCCCACACCTTCAGACGCCTGCAAGGCAAGGCAAGGAAGGTAAGGCACGAGCAGTGCGTACCTGAGGCATCCGAGGTGAGGTACCCTGGTTCGGTACCGTAGCTCACCGCGCCTTTCTTCAGGTACCCTGTCAAGCTTGTCCATCGCCAGCACCCACCTCGGGCAGCCAGCCAGTTTATTTGAGGCAGGCGCATCGGCTGGCGATTCCAGGTTCGTGGCTGCCAGCCCCGGTGCCGGATGGGGGAAGTGCGACGACGGGCTTGCCGGTGTGCGCTGTAGTCCGTAGTGCCTGCCTCTTTGCAGCTGGCTCCTGCCCGCTAGTCAGAGGGTTGGGGCCATCTTGCGAGGAGAGCCCTGGCGGCACCGAATGTCGGGTACTTGCAGTCCGTAACTCCAAACAGCAATGGAAAGCAGGCGCCAGGGTCGGTACCTTATCCGGGTCATGCCCGGCTTGATGGAACTGCCTTCCCGGCCCGGTGCGGGAGGAAAAGTAAACACCTCGAAAAATTGAACCCGCCTGGCCGACAAAACGAACAATGGCATCCCTCGAGTTACACACGACCTCACCTGAGATTCACCTTGCGAGTGCGGCCCATGGCCCAATCCATGCATCCCATGCATACACCCATCACCCCGACGCCTTGGGCGCCGCGATCGAGGAGGAAGGCGTTGTGCGACGCCATCGATGCCCCCTGCCCGCATCGCTATCGCCATCGCATCGTGAAAAAGCCCTGGTCGTCCTCCACCACCGCCGCCGCCGCCCCAGACGCCGCTGTGCCGCCCCCTCGAAGCAATGGCCAAGTCGACAGCCAAAGAGGAAAAGAAAAGCAAGCGCCCGGCCGTGGCCTGGACGTGCGGGTGACAGGGGTCCCCGGCTCCAGCGGTCCCCTGTTTAGCCCTGCGTCCCCCAGTCCCCAGCAGGTCCAGCTAACTGGCGGAGCGCCTCGCAGCCGGATCCACTGACGAGTCGATACGGCGCCCGTCAAGAGCCGTTTCTTTGTTGCTGGCGAGCGGATGTGTGGGGGCTCGGAGCAATTCGCCTGGCTGCCTGGTGCAGGGAAAGGGATTCCCAGACGGGACCTCTGCAGGGCAGGACAGGGCAGGACAGGACAGGCCTGCAGGCGGCTGGCCACAGCGAAAGCCGGGGAGGCATGACTTTGCCTGGCCCGGCCCCGGTTACCCTCGAACACCACTGCCGTCGACATCTAGCAAACGCGGACACACGACGATGACTCTCGGGCGAGGCGCAGAGGCTGCCCGGACTAGTGACCGGCCGTTCGCTTGCGTAACCCACGGGGCTATCAACCCTGTTGCCGGCCAGCTGCCAGGTCGGCCGCTTTGTGTTTGAGGACAAGGCAAATGCACCCTGGACCGGCAAAGCAAGCCGGAGCAAAATCTCTGGCCGCGTCTGAATCCCCGTTCCCGGATCCCAAACACTCCCCTCCCTCCCCCGGCCAGAGCCAACCGAGCGGCACCCCTCCCCCTCCCCATTCCCCCCCGGCATCCATGCCTGCCCTGCTCCACAGTGTTTCTCAAGGGCGAACGCCACGGCCCCGGGGGACGCAAGTCGCACGCCCCAGGCTTTCGCAACAAGCAGCGTCTTTCCACCGTCTCACAGTCGATATGACACGTCTGCTCCGCGACCGACTCCGCCCAACGCGCCCCCGAGACGCCGTGGGCCTCCAGCCTACTCTTCACCTCCAGATGACACGCCTTTCCCACGAACCGCTTTGGGTCCAAGGCACTGACAGCACGGTCCATCCTCGACCACTGTCCCGGTTCTGTCGTTCCCGCCCCAGTCTCGACGACTTTGTCTGGGTCTAATTCCCTGGCACACCCCCTTGTCTCTGACCCTTTTCGACTTCTCCTTCCACCGGCCTGCTCGTCCCAAAACCATAAATGTCAATGGCCCCCACACCCTGTTCATGGCATCAGACTTCTATTGCAGTCCTTCGACAAGATTGTCTTGACCGTGTCAGGCCTCCTCGCTTCAATCTCACCTTGTTGACCGCGACTTCGTTGACCCGGCCTGGAGTCGCTTGCTTCATCATCTGTGAGACACGCTCGCTGCCCGGGAGCTTATTCACACATCGTTGACGGCGAAGCTCGGTGGCTCACATCCCGCTCATCGCAAGACACAACTCTGGAACCACTGGACGTGATTCAGACGCCGGCAGGCGTCTTTGTGTCCTTCACACTCCTCCCTTCCGAGTATAAATTGAACTCTCGCGCCCACCTTTCTGCGAACTCGACCAACATCCTTGGCATTCTCCCAGATCGCCATTCAAACTCTATTCCGCCCACGGGCCATCGCGTTCGCCTCCCATACAAATATGACCGCACCTCAATTTCTCCACAACATCCAGTCGTCCAGAATCGAAACAGAAATCGAGTGGGAGCCCAACATGAAGCGAACATTCTCATTCAACCCCGGAGCTATGATCAGGCGCGTTGCAAAGGTTCGTCGGCCAAGCGAGCGCAGTCTGGCACTTGGGCGAGCAACACCGCTGACAACCATCCTAGTTGCCCGGCATCCGATGCCCAAAATGCTTTGCTCGCGGCATTGAAGTATGGGTCATTCCTGGCAAATGTTGTCGCGAGTGCGGCACGCCTTGTGGCTAGGTATGGGGCACTGATGCCGGCACAGACGCATGTGAACTTTAGACTGATCAGTAGCAGCCAACGCCGCAATACCGCCAAAGTCAAAACGACTTAGTCTTGGCTCTTATAATAATGAGCCGAGTTGGCCGCACGAGCCACAAGCTGAGCTGTGCTCGGACAGAGAGACGTCTCCGTATCGCCTCAGCGCTGCAGGGCGGAACCCTGCGCATCACCTTCGGAATTTCTTGGAGCTAGCATCGCCTCGGTGTCAGGATGAGCCAAATATCGACACTGATGAAGCTGACGCCGAGAAACGGAATGTTTCCGACATGGATCTTCGGCAAAACGAGAGCAATGCGTGCCTCTCACCCACGTGTCCGTCCCAGTCAGTCTTACCACTGAGGGAGGATCCAATTGCCGACGTGGGTAGGCGTTTGCGGCTGGTTCGCCAAGAATATGGCGGACAGGGATGACGACTGAGTTTGTGTGTCCCTCTGACGGGGAGGGACGAGATCTGCGTATGAATACGATACGCGCTTTGGCTTGTCGTCTTGCGATGTATTGGATTGCACTATACCCTAGATGAGAGAATGCGTTTTTTGACACTGATTTGCCCAAGCTCTGGTGCCTGATACCGTTTCTTGTCCTGTGGTGACTGTCGCCGGCTGAATCCGCTTGTAGTTGGGCATGTCTCGAACCCCGCGTCTCACCGACATCATGAATATAACGTTACCTTGACGCTGCACCAGAGCCTATAGGGGCGGGGGATTGAGGACCGAAGCAAGGATGCGAGCTACCGTACTCTTGCTAGACCGCCTTCTGACCGGGTTGAGGTTTTGTGATGGCAGCCGGAGCAGCGCCAAAGGCGGACGAAGTCGGACGACTTCTTGGTTGCAACGCATGACAGTGATACAAGCCCAAGCAAATGCCAGACGAGCACGTGGTCCAGGCCGACCCGTCTCTTTGGTTCGAGGTTAAGTTCAGTGAGCCGTTGCTCTTGCTTTTTCCCTTCTTCTTCTTCTCCTCGTCGAGTGGGCAGAAGGAGGAGTTACAGCTCAAGAGCCGAAGAGTCCCGAGGTACAGTACGTCAGAGGCCAGGTAATAGGTAGGTATCGGTTCCGTAGCCCATCTGATGCCACGGCAGCATCAATTTCTTAGCTGCATTAACGCACATACTGTACGAAAGTACGTACTGTACAAGCAGCAACGGACCTCGGGCCACCACAAGCGCAAGTGCGGAAAGGTCCCGATACGGTACGGTACGGCGTGAACATGAGCATGAGCATGAGCATGAGCATGGGGGTGTGTTGGTTCCCGTGGAGGGTTGCATCGGATGGGGCTTCGGCCCGGAGCACGCAGCCGAGCGCGCACCCGCACCCAGTCCGCCGGGCCGGTCCTGGGGAGGGTTGGGGCGGGAGAGCCGACCGTGTCCATGTGTGTGTGTATATGTGTGTGTGCCCGGGCCGCCTGGACTGAACTGAACCGAACTGCTGTGGGAGCACCGACGTCGTCCCATGGGCGGCGGCGTGGTGGGTTCGGTGAGAATCTGGGACAGGGAACCATGGTTTAGACGGCGGGCATGGATGGGGGCATTTGGTGTTGGTGAGCCTGGGGGCGGTGAACAAACAGTAGACGATGTATGCGGAAGTTGAGACACCTTGAACACTAATGGATGTAGGGACTAGAAGCGCCTACATGTGACAGTACGTTCTCTCCATCTCTAAACGGTGGACATGGTGCACTCGGATACAACTCCCAAGAGGATATGGTTTTCCCTGCACGTGTTTGAATAAACTGCCTCCATGGCCGAAGCGCAGTCAGTTGAATTTCCAGGACCATGTGAGCGCCGCCGAGGTTTCTACCAGTGTCTCGCGCACGCCGTGGGGGTCCCGGGTGCCGATGAGGTTGTCCGGTGCGAGAGCCGGCGGGCGGTTGGCTCGAGCAACGAAATCTGCGTCCTGACTTGCAGGGCAGTTGGCGGTCCCGGGAGCACGGGTCACTGCGAGCCGGGACCAAGCCGGGAATGCTGCTCGCCAAGGGAGTTGGGTGGTCGGCCATCCCACGGGCACCCCCTTTTTCTAGATGCAGCACGGAGTACTCCGTACATGCGGAGGTGTGCATACGGCACTGCGCGAGGCAGTTGTTGTTGGTGCCTGCCACCACTAATTTCGTGTTGCACGGAGTACGGAGGACAGTACGGACTGGGCCGTACATAACTTACATGCTCATTGCATGGAGGGGTCGGGGAGGGAACAACGAACCGAGGTCCCCAGACGGGGGGACGGGGTGCGAGGCAGCTAAACGTGCTGACGGGGAGCAGGTTGCCTCCTCCTCGTTCCGAATAATCTCGGAAGTAATGCGTCCCGGCACCCCTGTTGGGGGGGACCATGCCCATACGTAGGCGCGGCTGTGTCGTCGTTATCGTCGTCGTCGTCGAGCTGGGATCGTGGGGGAGCGTTGACGAGTTCCAGTTCGGGACGAGGTTCAGGCGTCACGAGACAGCACAATGACACGGCCCCCGGGCCTCCCCGGCACGACACACACGAGGATGCGGTGCCGCCAGGCGCGGTCAGTCCGACACCGGGGCGGAGGGCGAACGGCCCAGCCAGTCGAACGAGTTTGATAAAAAAAAAAAAAAAAAAAAAGGCGACTACCGGTCCCTCGCGGCGATTGCGACGCATGAAGTTTCAAAAAACCCATCTTTTCGTCCGCGCTGTTCTTTGAGTGACGGCCATGGGCACGCCATCTTATTCGCCTCGCGGTGACGATTCGAGGCTCGACATGGGGGCACTCGTATGGCCGCATGTTTCAGCTTCACCGGCGCACGGCTCACTTTTGCTTTCACCCTCACCTTGTGATAAAAACGGAGAGGGAGAGAGGCGAGGCAGAGCCGGCTCGGGGCCGGGTCCCCACGGATGCCCAACCCGCTCGCCCCATGCTTGTTCTCGATGCCTAGTCCGTACTTCATAGAATAATCCGGTTTCCTCTTGCGGGCCCGGAGTGCGGCGGAGGGGGAGGGGGGGAGGAGGGGTTGCACGGACATGGAGGGCCTTTGCCTCGCATTCTGGAACTTTGCTTTTCCCTTGTCGATGAGCAAGGGTGGCTCCTGCCAAGGGAAGGCCCGTGTGCGTCGGCGCGTGGCAGGGCGTGTGGGTGTATGAGTCTGTGTTGTGTGTGTACGACACGGAGCGAGAGCGAGCCCAGAGAGAGTGGGAGGGCCAAGAGAGACAAGGACAGAGAGTGCGCGCGCTGCGCCCATTCGTGTAACACACAGAACCCTCGCTCGCTTCATTGCAAGAAACAAGCTCCCCCGTGGCCCAACGGCAGGTGACGAGTGATATGTGAGTTTACAAGGCAGGGTGACCCCCCGGGGGTCGAGTGGTTGAGTTGAGGGGGGCAAGGGGGGGCGTGGTGTGATGGGATTAAACCTTGTGCTTGGACCGACGCGGGGCGCGCGCAGGAGGCAGCTGGCCACGCGGGACGTGGCTCTCAGCTCGGCAGGGCTGAGGCCTGAGGGGCCAGGTTCACAGCAGGCTGGCCGTCCGCCGCGCAGACGCCCGCCCGCTCGTCCGCCCGCCCGTGTGTGTCCGGTTCGGCCGACCTGCTGGGCAGGCCTGGTATTCCCGGCGCCGCCGTGGGGCAGGCTGGGCGACCACCCGCCAGGGTTGTTCTGTGAGAGGGGACGATGATACCATGTAAGATGAAGGGATACAACCTCAAAGATGGCGGGCGAGCGAGCGAGCGAAGCCTGTTGGACGCGCAGACGGACGCGTTCCGGGTCGCCCCGTTGCGTCCGCGTGTCTCTTACCTTACGACCGCCGCGGGACGGGAGGCCGAGCCGGGGGCGCGCGCAGGCGCACAGAGAGTCTCCAGTGCATGCGACTGTGACCGGGAAAGGGGGGCCTCGTGCTCGGTCGCTGCCTGCAAGTCGGATCTGCCGCCGCCGCCGATCCGCCTCCTCGGTGCCGAACGCGCGTGGGAACGAGGAGAACCAGGGAACGGGGTGGGCGGGGAGAGGGAGTGCAGGCAGGCGGGCCTAAGAGAGTAAGTTGGGTGGGAGTGTGCGCCGCGAGTTGGAGACGACGCCCGGGCCAGGCACGGGCGGGTCCTCCAATTCCCGTGTTGCCAGTTCCCGTAACCGGTGAAGAAGGGGGACGGGCGAAGGAGGCGACAAAGAAGAAGATCAAGAAGCGGAAGCAGAAGATGTTCGGGGAGGGGTGGGGGGAGGGATCGTGTGTTTTCGCCGGGGCCAACAATGAAGGCGTGGCGGGCGGCGCTCGTGCCCTGCACGCCTTATCGAAGGGTGGATTGCGATATGTGACACGCCACGAACCCATCAATGTCCGATCAGCATCGGGTGGAAGGGGCGTCGCGAACCAACACGCACGCACCGGAGGCCGTCAGCATCGGACGGGCGCCGAAGGGACGATGCGGCTCCGCGGTTGCGGTTGGGGCTGGGGCGTGTGGGCGACAGGAGCGAGGAGAGAGGGACAAGAGCTTAGAGCCGAGATTTGCTGGACACGGCCCTCTGTCACTGTCGTCCTGTTAGGGAGGGGCGGGCCACATGTGCTTCGCGGGACGCTTCGTGCTCGCCGCGGACAAGGTGGCAGCCGAGGATGGTCGCGGACTGGTACGGGCGTATAGGCGCAGGCAAAGGTGACGACAGCGGGTGGCGCGTGGGTGTCGCATACAAGCTCGTTGCGAGGAGCTGTCGTGTAATTAGGGCCCGACTGTCGTCGATTACCCAAACAGGCAATGGCAGACGGCCAGCCGGAGTCGGAGCCGGCCGGGGCTGGGCCGGGGGGTCTTGCGCCGGGGGGTCTTGCGCCGGGGGGCCGCTAGCGCAAACCTTATACACCTCAGGTGCTGCTTAAACGTGCGTCCTGCAGGACTTAGCAGAGGCCCACGGCCCACCCGGGGGGGGAATTGGCTAACATATCTTGGCTGCTTGCCTTGGGCGCTCCTATCGCCGGCACGAAAGCTTTGGCATGGGCATGGCATAGCATGGCATGGGCTGTCAAATATCCGGTCCACTGGCAGTGCAACCTCCAGCTACCTCCAGCTACCTCCACAGCCACGGCGGTCATCCGATAATCTTGCTCGTGCGCAATACTCTCCCTTGTGATCGCATTGGGCGCAGAATTCCAGGCGTGTCTGCCCACCCCGCGGCGAGAAACAAAGGACCCACGAACGTACTCGTATGCGTGTGGGCGTAAAGGGTACCCAATAACAGGCATTGGGCTGGGCTGGGCTGGGCTGGATGGGATTCAGATGCAGCTAAAGATGCGCAGCCTGGCAGGCGTCTGACCCTTGCACCTCAAGGATGGTCCAGTGTGGCGCCTGCTCGAGCAGCACACCTCAGTCGGCAACGTTCCGAGACTGGCTGGCACCAGGACACCTTTGCGGGTAAGCAAGATGCTCGTGAAAATACGACAGGCAAGGGGGAACGCTGTCTGCCCATTTCCTTTAGCGTGGAGTGCCAACGACGTGGGACCTGAATCTTGCAGAGGGCGGTGGAGCCCGGGGCTGGCGGGGGCTCGCAGGGAGAGAGCCCCAGGGTAGACCGTTGAGGCTTCGCTGCGCCTTGAGTGTGGCGTGCGCTGTGGTGGATTGAGGTAGACATGGCTGGCGTGGATGCATTGCATGGCATGGCGTGGCATGGCATGGCAGATGGCATGGGAATGCAGCTTGGCGACGCCCGCCTGCGGTCATGTGACGTCACCTGGGCTTGTTTGCCGGGTTTGCTGGGCCGAGCGGTGAGAGAGAGGCTGTGCAATGGTGCTCCATCGTTCCTGCCGTTCCAGTTCTGCAAGCCCACGCGGCAGGGGCCAGCAGCTTCCTGGACCCAACCTTCCATACTGGTTCGCATGAAGTGAGGTTGGCCTTCGTTCCCAACCACCACCGCCTCCACCACCAACATGCCCTGGAAGGACAAGCTCAAGCAATTAAAGGGCGAGTTCGACACCCTCGTGTCGGGCGGCTCCCAGTCCCACCAGCAGGCCCCTCCGCCGCACCAGCAGCAACCGGGGGGCTATGGCTATGGCTACGGCCCCGGTCCCGGCCCCGGGTCCGGCCCTCCGCCGCCCGTGCCGCCTCACCCTCCACAGCAGACACACCCGGGCCAGCAGCAGCAACCGCCGGCCGTCCCCCCGCATCCCCCGGCCGCTGATCCCGTCTACTGGCGCCCCCAGTTCCGTCCGGACCTCCCCGTGACGGCCGAGTGGGACGCCAAGCTGGGCAACGGCCCCGACGGCTGGGGCAACCAGGAGCTCGAGCACTACACGGCCAGCCCGGACAACGCCTTCCAGTACGTGTCGACGTCTTCCTCGAGACGGCCCTTCTCATTGCTGACTTGATGCAGCACCCCCGATGGTCGCCTTGTCATCCGCGCCATCGCTCGCTCCGGCGCCCCGGGCCCTGACCAGCGCTACACGTCGGCCCGCCTCGTCAGTCGCCAGACGCTCGCCCGAGACCGCGGCGTGCTCACCGG
Source organism: Purpureocillium lavendulum (assembly GCA_029168975.1). Lineage (NCBI taxonomy): Eukaryota > Fungi > Ascomycota > Sordariomycetes > Hypocreales > Ophiocordycipitaceae > Purpureocillium > Purpureocillium lavendulum. The sequence continues at coordinate 691,088 of JAQHRD010000002.1, read as the reverse complement.
CGTCATCGTCAGTCCCTGTGCCGCGGGCATCTGGCCCGCCTTCTGGCTGCTGCCGCAGGAGCCCTTCTCGTGGCCCACGGACGGCGAGATCGACATCGCCGAGACGTGGAACGGTGACCACGAGAACCACACCTGCCTGCATTGGGGCCAGCACCACGAGCCGCAGAAGCATCGCGTCCTCGGCACTCGCATCCCCGACATGCACGCCCGCCCAGTGCGCTACGACTTCGCCTGGGACCAGCCCGGCGGTCAGGCCGGCCAGGGCCGCATGCTGTGGTACATCGATGGCCGCCCAGTCATGAAGGCCCAGGTCCCCGCCGGCACCCGCCCGCTGCGGGACATGACGATCCTGCTCAACGTCGCCATGGGCGGCAACGTCTGCGCGGGCAAGACGCCCGCCGACGGCCACTACGACATGGTTGTATGCGCGTTGTGGATGGCCAGTGAGCTCGAGTACGGTGGTTGGGGTCGCTTCGAGCACGACTGGGGGAATCCGCAGACGCCCTTGGGCAACACGTACTGAGATATATACGCACATAGGTACGCGAACACACATGAACAAGCAAAAGCAATCGCTCCGGCTGTATCGGCGGCCGGGTCCCTCGCCCAGTGACTGTGCGGCAGAGCCGCTTGTGCGTGTGTACTCCGGGTGAACAGCCCATGGTCCCGCGACGTTGCCCCGGCAGACGCGCGCAGCTGGCAGACGGCGCGCGAACAGGGCAGCACTATTTGTTCTGGCTCGTGCTTGCCTGCAGAATCTTCCTTCTCCTTCCTTTTCCCAGTCTCTTCACCACTCGCTCCCCCAAGCTTTCCCGAAAAACAAACACGCTCCACATCAACGCGTCACTACCCTCGACCAGACCGCCCCCATGGCTGACCCCTCGGTACTCGCGGCGGACGAAGAGCCCCAGAGCAGTACGAACACCAAAATCCCCCTCATTGCACTCATGGCGGCGATTCGACGCGCCAACCGCACCGATCGCGCGCGTCAGGCCGCGCTTGAGGCGACTCCCGAGCCGGAGCCGCAGAAGAACCGCGCTGACGATGAGGCAGAGCCCGACGAGATGATCGTCCAGGAGCTCGACGGCGGCCTCGTCTTCCAGCGGGCCTCTGCGCCCTTCATCACCAAGCACTTCGAGAACAACGCGCAGATGTGGGCCGCGCCCCTCAACAAGGAGGACTACATGCAGCTGCAGCGCCAGCTGTCCGTCACCGACGCCAGCCAGGGCGACACGGCCTACTGGATGCTCACCCGCAAGGAAGACCCCGAGACCATCGTCTCGAGCTGCACCGCCTACATCCGTGACGCCATGATCAACGTAGGCGACGGCATGCACTCGGTCAACGCCGTCGTCATCACGGACATCTTCACCATCCCCGAGGAGCGCCGCAAGGGCATGGCCACGAAGCTGCTGAAGAAGGTCCAGGAGACGCTCGACAAGCGCGAGAAGCGCGTCGAGTTCAGCCTCATCTGGAGCGACAACCGCCCCGAATTCTACGACCGCCTCGGCTGGAAGGCCCAGCCTGCCAACACGCTCCGCATCCGTCTCCCCAAGGACATGGCCGTCGAGGCGCCGGCCGAAACGAACGAGCTAGAGTACGCCAGCATCGCCCGCATGGCCGAGATTGTCAAGCGCGACATCAAGATGACCAAGTGCCGCTTCACGTACATGCGCGACAAGACCAAGATCATCGGCCAGCTCATCCCCACCCACAAGCTGCTTCGCTGGCACGCGGTGCGGACCGTGACTATGAAGGGCCTTCTCGCCGGATGCGACCCGATTATCGGTGAGGGCGGCTGGCTGGGCGCCTCGTGGCTTCATCCCGACAATCGCACTCAGGTGTGGGCGTGGTGGGCGCCCGACTATCGCACCCGCCGCCTCTTCGTCGCGCGCCTCATCACGGTGCGTCTCGACGGCATGGAGAAGGGCATCAAAGAACTCCTCAAGGCGGCCGTGGCCGAGGCGTCGCTGTTGGGCTTCCGTGAAGTCGTCATGTGGGAGCCCACCGACCAGGTCATCAAGGCCGCCGGCCTCCTCATCCCGGAGCTGCCCGAAGGCACCAAGACGTTTGTCGAAGAGCGCATTGACATGGTCCCCTGCCTGCGCTGGCACGGTGGAGAGGAGCGAGCTGGCGGCATCATCGAACCCGAGTTTTACGGCTGGAGCTAAGCCACGCGCCACGGACTGACACCTTGACGGATTGCCGAGTGATTTGTGCGACTGAGGAAACGGTCTTGAGGCGTTTTCGGGAGCTTCTGTGGAGTGGAACTGGGCGCTTTTGCCTGCGTCGGAAACGGAGACTTAAGACGGACGTTGGTTTGGCCGGCAGTGCGTTGGGATGGAGTCGTTTGAGCTGACAGAGGCGAACCTGACGTGAGCCGTTGGACTCGGTTTGTACGACGCACAGGCGGCTTGCCCGTTTCCGCGTGCCCGACAGACGGTTGTACTAGCTTAGCCTGCCAAAGAATTCGTACGCAATCTCCCTGCAGCTGTACCGTCGTGCGTCGTGAATATAGCCGTCCAGTGGTGGTTGGTCGCTGCTGGTCGGCTGCTTGCTGGCCAGCTATTCCCGACTCAATGCCGGCAGTGCGGGGCGGACGCGCGCCATTGTCGACAAATTGCCGGGAGCCGAGGCCGTGCCTGGCGTGCCACGCGGTCACACAAGAGACAGGCACTTATTGAAAGGGCAATGCCAACAACAAGAGGCAGGTTCCCATGCCGTCATAGACTCCGGCCCTCGTGGTGGAGATGCGACTCGACCTCTGCACCTCCGCGGCAACAGCATTGCAACGCTCCTGCCTTGGCAAGGCGACTCGCAGTTTACAGTGCAAGAGGGTGACATCATGGCTGGGGCAGCTCCTGCGGTCCTTCCCCTGGAGCTGAATCGCTGATGATACGAAGCAGTTACCCCGCGCCCCACCAGAGCTCCCTCCATCCCGGGGCCATGACAACACCATTCTCTCAGATAAATGCAACGACCCCGCCGCGCTGCATCTCCCGCGTCCACCTCGGCCCTCAGCACCAGCATCATCGCCAGCACCGCAAACGGCATTCCTGTTGTACGTACCCACGGTTCATGCGCGCAACGCCCCTCCGAAGAGCCTCACAGTCACCCGGACCCGCACGACCAGCGCTGCAGGCACACGGCTCCCCGCGTCAGCGCCTCTTTGCCACAACCCCACGTCTGACAACGACGACAACAACAACAACGACAAGGACGTCCCTGCTGTGCCTGCTTTCTCACCAGCAACAGACACACCTTCCCCCAAGTCATCGAGCTTTCACGACCGCGTCGTCGCAGCCACCGCCCAAGATGTCGACCATGCCAGCTTCCCACGGCCACAACGAGGCCTGCTGCAACATCCCGCCCGTCGTGTCCAAGGGCTACAAGCCCAAGGGTTCGTACGAGGAGATTGGCGGCTGGAAGACGTGTATGCTCCCTCCTTTTTGTCCCACTGATGTATAGCGTCCGTCCATGACGGTTGGATAGGGCAGCGCTGACTGAGAGGGGGCCGCCCGGACGCAGACGTCACCGGCCCGGCCGATGCCAACAAGGCCATTGTTCTCATCTACGACATCTTTGGCTACTTTGACCAGACGGTCCAGGGCGCCGACATCCTTGCCTACGGCGACGACAAGCAAAAGTACAAGGTCTTTATCCCCGACTGGTTCAAGGGCGAGCCCTGCCCCATCGAGTGGTGAGTTTGTGCTGCACTTCTGCGTCAGATGGGGCTTGGGGCACTGACGAGGGCGCAAGGTACCCTCCCAACACGGATGAGAAGAAGAAGAACCTGGGCGAGTTCTTCGGCAAGTTCCCGCCCCCCAAGATTGCCGGCTTCGTGCCCGACTACGTCAAGGCGTTGAAGGACAAGAACCCCTCCGTCTCCAAGTACGGCATCATTGGCGTAAGTTCACAGACAAGCCGAAGGCAATTCATGTAGCGGTGCACACGCTTACACCACGCAGATGTGCTGGGGCGGCAAGGTCGTCGCCCTGTCGGTCAAGGCCTCCACCAACCCCTTCTCCGTCGCCGCGTCGGTGCACCCGGCCATGGTGGACCCAGCCGACGCCGACGGCATCACGATCCCCATGGCGCTGCTCGCGTCCAAGGAGGAGCCCACCGACACGGTCAAGCAGTTCGAGGACGCACTCAAGGTGCCCAAGCACGTCGAGACCTTTTCGGACCAGATCCACGGCTGGATGGGCGCCCGCGCCGACCTCGACGACGCCCGCGTCAAGGAGGAGTACGAGCGCGGCTACAAGACTGTCCTGGGCTTCTTTGCCAAGAACTTTTGAGCGCCTTCTTCTCCTTCTTCATGGGGAGGCAAAAAGTTGAATGATGATGTGACATGAAGCAAGTCTGTTGGGTTGGAATAGCATAGGTTGTCATGAGGTGAAAAGCTTGGACGATGATGCGCGGGCTCAAGTCATCGTGGCTAGTGGCCACAGTCTACAGCTACGGCACGAGTTCCCCAATTTGAGATGAAAAACAATCTTGAATGATATGCACTGTTGCTTGAGTCGTAGTGCGCCGCCGCAGCGAAGAAGAAAAAAACATCTCCATCATTCCAATTCCCACAAAAGAAACGTCCCTCCAATCGCCGTGTGCCGGGCATATCGATTCCTCGCAATGCCGTCAAACCCAGAAACCATAAACACCATAAAAATACTCCTTGATGCTTCCCCCGTCCATACCGATCCTTCGTGCAACATCCCCTCTCTTGCTCCTACAGCGCTGATGCGCTTTTCCTTTTGCTCCCCGATATCATCCAAACTCATGTCCCGCAGCCGTCCGCTGCACTCACATACCCAAACGCCATGTATCCAAACGCCGCGATTTACTGTAGTCACTTCATTCCCACCATCCAATCAAAAGCCGCTTTCATCCCATTCAAGCTGCGGGTGCCGCGAAGCCGCACTGAAGTTCGGGGCCGTCGTCCTAACGCCCTCTCACAAGTTGAGAAACGGGCGCCTGCTACCGTCCTCGTACAGCAGATCCCACTCCAACTCGTCTTCCCGCATGTCCCGCCCCGTGCCCGAGGCCAGTGCCTGAAGCGTCGTAGCTGCAGGCACGAGGATGGGCCAGATGGGCTCCTCCCGGGGCTGCGGCTCCTCCAGCAGCTCCTGCAACTCCCGCTGCACCTCCTGCTCATCTTCGTCGTCGACGTTGCCCCAGGCGTAGTAGTAGTCGGGCACGACGATGGAGTCGGAAGGCCTGCCGCGGGTGACAAAGGTGGCGGCGGGGAGGTTGGCCGTGAGGTTGTTGACGACGTCCCAGTCGATGCCATCATCGTCATCTCTGTCTTGACCTGGGTCTTCGGTTTCTTCTTCATCATCATATTCTTCTTCTTCGTCGCCTTGAACCGCGCGGTCTCTCAAGTACATGTACGCGAGGTCGAGCCCGCCGGCACGAGTGACTAGCACGGGGCCCTCGCTGCGGACAAAGGCGCCATACAACGTCGTGATGAGGTCCCGCTCCTCCCCGTCGTGTTCATGTAGGGTCGCGACGGGGGTGGCACTGGGAGTGGTTCTGCCGGCAGTTCTGGTGGGAGACGAGGGCTCACTGTCCCCAATGGTGGTGGTGCGGTTCCGGTAGATCCTCTCGGCGGGCCGTGGCCGGAAACCACGGTCCTCTTCGTCGAGTCTCGCGTCGTCAGCGCGGCGGACTCGGGAGGTTTGCGTGATGAAAGGCATTGTGATGTGTGTGTGTGTGTGTATGCCTTGTCCTTGAACTCTAATGCAGGGACGCGTGGGTCAGCGACGATCCAGCTTGACGTACTGCGTCGGGAGGCACTTACGATGTAAACAAGGAGTATAGAGAGCCGACCAGCGTGGAAGTGCGTATACAACGATACGATTTTTCCTTACGCAGGATAGAGAGAGAGAGACACACACACAGAGAGAGAGTAGTGTGTGTGTGTGTGTGTGTGTGTGTGTGTGTGTTTGTGTGGTTTTTTTATGTGGTTTTTTGTTTGTTTTGGGGGGGTGCACCCGCGTGTAATTGCTTACACGGCGATACGGCTTTGCCGTATGTAGAGTAGAGAGGTAGAGAGAGTGTGTGTGTGTGTGTGGTTTTTTTATGTGTTTTTTTTTTTGTTTTGGGAGGTGCACCCGCGTGTAATTGCTTACACGGCGATACGGCTTTGCCGTATGTAGAGTAGAGAGGTAGAGAGAGAGAGTGTGTGTGTGTGTGGTTTTTTTATGTGGTTTGTTTTTGTTTTGGGGGGTGCACCCGCGTGTAAATGTTTACACAGTGATATTGACGGCTTTGCCGTATGTAGAGTAGATTGAGAGAGAGAGAGAGGTAGAGAGAGAGGTAGAGAGAGAGGTAGAGAGTGTGTGTTTGTTTGTTTGTTTGTGTTTGTTGGTGGGTGCACCCGCGTGTAAGTGATGCCCAAGACGCCGTGTCAGCAGCGTAGGGATCAGACACAAGTTTTTTTTGATGTTTGGGAGAAGTCATTCAAGGGCCGAGACGGCCCAGGCCGAGGAGAAGGCCCAGCTTTATAGACAAAATCCATAATAGAGTTTCCTGCGCGGGTGATCGTAATGGCGGGAGGGGGCCGCGAGTAAACCATCATGCCCAGGGGCGTCAACAACACGCACAATAAACCTCGCCATCGTCGTCAACTCACCGCAGCGCCAAAAGCCAATCCCAGCGCGGATTTGCATGGGTCTTGGTCATACCGCGGCGCGCTGGACTCTATGGTTCGCTCACTAGCAAACTGAATATCGCTCTTGTGGGACTATGTCCTGCGCACATTGGCTGGGGGGACGGCCAAGTGGCGCGGCCTCGCAGCTGTGCGCAGCTGGTCGTCGCCGGATAACCTACGCGCCAATGCAGCCGGGCACGGATAGCGTCGGTAACGGGGCCCACCGGACGTTTCTAGAGGCTTTAGTGGAAACAAATCTTAAAACTTCGCCCGGTGTCGGTGCCGGCGCCGTGGGAGAGCGCGCCGCATGGAAGGGAGCAGAGTGTTGACACGACGCCTGGGCGGCGTTGACACTCCGAAGCAACGCGATCACTCGTACATCCACGGCTCTTGGAAATGATCCAACATTCTAGTTCTACACGTTTGAGGAGAACAATCTTTACGGTCAGTTGCGATTACGCCGCGCTGTGACTCGATGCCTCTCGCGTCGCGGAGTCGTGGGCGCCGTCCCGTCGCGGAGTCGCGGATCCGATCATAGAGTTATAGGCACCTCGAATCCAAACAAGATAGACTACTTCGCCTATAGCGTTTAGAGTACTTAGAGTCCGGATGACATGGCTAGTGCCTTTCGTGAGGTTTCCGAGCGGAAAACCTACTGCAGCCGCACAACGATGACATCGGCCGAGCGCTGATTGTTGCCGTGTGTCGTTGCTAGGCGGGCAGCGCGCCGCGCCGCGTTGTAGTCCCCGGAGCGCGACATCCAGACACCCGTGGTGATGCGGCCGAGGCCAAATGATGGCGGTGTATTTAGACGATTGCACATAGTGTAGACTCTTTGATAAAGGGAGGGTAGGTGAGTTGGACAAAGCGAGGCGGAACGAGTGCCATCGGTTCGGCATATCAAGAATCACCCAGATGCTCCTATTCCGTCCGTGTTCTATAGTCTACCCTACATATTCCGTGACAACGCCGGTGTATGCTCCTGTATGGCCGCTATCTCGCGTGGACTCGGCATCCCTAGTTATTCATCGAACTCCCCGTCCGAAGGGGCATCGAGCGACAGCAGGAATACCCGGTGTCCCCTTTTCCCCTTCTCGCCCTTTGTTCGCCCGTCCAGGGACTTGCTGGCGGCCTTGGCCACGTCGCCGCCCTTCCTGTCCTTGTCGTCCTTGTTCTTGCCATCCTTGTCCTCACTGTCTTTGTCCTTGGTCGTGTCCACAACACCATTCTCCAGCTTGCCGATCCTCTTGACGGCCCTGCCGTCGCCGTCCAGGTCCACCACGACGTCCATCGTGTCGAGCGACCCGTCCTCGGTGTACGTCCACATGTCCCTCATCTCGCCACGCGCGAGGGCCGTGACGACCAGCGACCCCAGCACGCCGGGGACCAGGTACAGCAGCGCGGGCTGGCCCTGCTTGAAGACGATGAGCATGGCCAGGGTCGCCATCATCCCCAGCGCGTAGCCCACCATGGACGCGTAAAAATACGTCTTGGGGAAGTTGACCGCCGCAAGGTCGACGGGACCTTGCCGGGCGCCGGTCAGGAACAGCGCGCCTCGCGTCCAGAGCTTCTCGCCCCACCAGGCCTTGACGTTGGCGTACCGCGGCTTGATCTCGCGGTGCTTGGTCTCGCTGCGCGTCACCACCTCGCCCGACGCGGCGTCCTTTTCGACAATTTTCAGATCCGTGGACTCGTACTTGACCTTGCGCAGGTAGAAGATCCAGAGGTCCAAGCGCAGCGCCCAGCCAATGACCATGCCGGGGATGACAATGTCACCGAGACCCAGTATGCTCTTCCTGGTGCCAGCCTCGAATGCCAGTTTTATGGGCACATCGAGTTTGGTGGCGACAGTAACCATGTACGGACTGTCAAAAGGTCAGCGGGAAGTCAACGGAGATGTCGAGGGGCGGTGGCTTACGTGAAAAAGACCATGTAAATGTCGTAGAAGAACAGCCCAGTCAGGACCAGGGACCCGATGAGAAAGTCGGTGGGCGATAGGACCAGGAAGGAGCCGTAGCACATGCCGTACCCCAGCATGTTGGAGAGAAACGGCGACGACGTGGAAAAGTAGACGAGGGCCGTCGCCAGCGCCAGCAGCAGGGACATCATGTGGGCAAACTTGATCTTGGCCTTTTGCTCGGCGACGACGCCGTGGACGAAGAAGCGGATCACCCAGTGTCTAGTGAGCAGGCTGCGAAGGCCCCAGGCCACGCTCTTGGCCTTCTCTGACAGGGCCAGCAGCGCGAGCGGGCCGGGGAGGGGATTCGACTCCGTCGCAGCGTTGCGCCCCTCGACGACGTTGCCCATGTCGTCGCATAGCGCGACGGCCCGGGCACCCTGGATGACCTTTCTCAGCACGCCGTCCCGGGCGCGCCAGTAGCGCGGGAAGACAAAGGACGTGCCGAGCTCCATGGCGTGGGCGTAGAGCGTCAGCAAGCTGGCGATGGACATGGTGGACATGTAGTAACGCAGGACCTTGTTGAGGATGGCCGGGTCGTTGAGCCACTGGATGAGGTAGTACAGGCCGACGAGGATGGCGCCGGCGACGAGGGGGAAGACGATGGCGTCGGTCAGCTCGAGACCCTGCTGCGCGAAGCTCTCCTCTTCGTCCTCGTCGTGCTCCCCGCCGTCGCCGGACTTGCTGGGCTTGGCGGGCGAGGCCGAGGGCGGGCGGCGCAGGGCGGCGTGTGCGCCGAGGTAGATGATTCCCATGGCGCCGGTGACGAGCTTGAGCTCGAGCATCATGAAGTCGAGGTCGCGGAGCAGGCCGAACGCGGAGCCCGCGGCGTTGGTGCCGTTGCCGTTGCCGTTGAGCGTGGCGTTGACGCCATCGAGGATGCCCTCGCCGGGGCCCATGGCCGTCGCGTTGGTCGACATGCTAGGCGAGTGTCTCTCTCACGGTCAAGAAGAGGCAGTGAGTATTACGGCCGAGCCCAGGTCTGGCGGGGGGGTGTGAGGTCGAAAGTTGCGCCGCTACTGAGCCATGCCCGACACAAGTAGTGAGTGTCCTCAGTGCGATAATGGTGCCTAAGGTTAATGCAGAACGATGTGGGTACTGCGGCTCATGGGACGCGGGGGATACCAAGAGCCGGCGTCTGGATCCTGGAAACGCAAGGTGTTCGTTCTAGAAACGGGGCGTCGTCGATGGCCCCGTGTGTTGGAAGCTCTGTGCTGGCGGTGGTGGTGCAGACACCGTAGTTACAGTACGAGGTACGAGTACGCGAAGAGAGGGCTGACCTGGCAAGTCCGGGTTGCCTGGACTCAACTGCATTGAGCGCGACGACAGGGATCTGGCGCACCGCTGCGGGGCCCGGGCGTCCGCGCCACGAGTCCCTGGAACCTGAAGCTGTCAGTGGCTTGTGCGCTGCCAATGACGTTTTTTCTGTGGCGTCGCCGCATCAGCAGAAAGTCGCGGGCAGCCTCATCCATCCCGCCAACCTCGCGCCCCGGATCGCAGCAGAGCACACCGCGCAACACACCCATCTCCTCCCTCCTCGAGCCTCCCACGAGCGCGTCCGTCGGCCGATTGGGTCGAGCACGCCCGCCCGCGCCCATCATGACGACCAACGTCGTCCTCGACACCACAATGGTAAGCATCTACGCCGCCCACCCTACCCTCCAAGCACTCCCGTAGTTGTCTACCTACCTGCGTACGGGAGGTAAGCTCCCTAGCAGCAGTATGGGCAGCATTCATTGCGCACCAAGAAGCTGGACGCTGACACTGCCCGCTCTCTCTCCGTCCCCTCTAGGGCTCCATCACGCTCGAGCTCTACACGTCTCACGCGCCCAAGACGTGCAACAACTTCGCGACGCTCGTGCGGCGCGGGTACTACACGTCGACGGTGTTCCACCGCATCATCCCCAACTTCATGGTGCAGGGCGGCGACCCGACGGGCACGGGTCGCGGCGGCGCCTCCATCTACGGCGACAAGTTCGACGACGAGATCGACCCGGCCCTCAAGCACACGGGCGCCGGCGTCCTCAGCATGGCCAACGCCGGGCCCAACACCAACGGCTCGCAGTTCTTCCTCACCCTCGCCCCCACGCCCTGGCTCGACGGCAAGCACACCATCTTTGGCCGCGTCAAGGCCGGCCTCGCCGTCGTCAAGCGCATGGGCCTCGTCCCCACAGGGCCCGAGGACAGGCCCGTCGAGGACGTGAAGATACTCCAGGCCCGTGTCGTCGAGGCCGACGACGAGCTGTAGGGGGCGTTCGGCGGGTTGGGCGCGGCAGGTGCTGTAGCCCTCGTGCCGCCAGTCACGATTTCGGCGTTTGGGGGTTCTGGGGGCAACATTTTCATGCATATGGAGCATCTGGCCGGATCGGGTGCCGGCATACTCGGCAGCGATATGGCAATGGGCACAAGAGGAGGGGCGTCACATGTCGGTCGAATGCCGAACATTCACTGCGAAAAAGGGCGTAAAACACCATATAGGCAGGTAGCAGTGGAATGGCTTTTATACCCTTCAGCATCCATCACCCTTGAGAGACGAATTAGATAGGTACTCACAAGTCACCGTGTAATGTCTCGATCCCTCCAACGGGTTTGGCAGCGGGTTGTCTTTACTTCACGGCCGAGAGCGTTCCTAGCCCCCATTTACCGGCTCCCGACATTCATGACGTTTCGTCAACATCTTGCCCCTGTGGGGAATACGGCACGGCTGTTCCTCGTACTTCGTACACACAGCAAGAGCCTTCTCTACTGCTGACATGCCTACCCTCACTCCAAGGCCACTTGGCCTCCGTCAACAGGGGGCATCGAAGGCAAGCCATGGAACCAAGGAAAAAGCAAAGCCCACGCATTAGTTTCACCTCTTCGAAATGGGGAACATATCCTGCGAGCGTGCATAGCAATACAGACGCCCTCACATCTACCTACCAGCCGTGCCTGTTAGCCAACTGTTCCCTTATACCCAGTAACTACTGGTACCTGTAGTCGCACTCATTCGAGTCTATCAAGGTCAAGGCCAAATTCTCCGGAAAGGGCCGACGCGATCCTTTGTTGTCGCGCTCTCGGCTGTTTGCCCGCCCAGCGCGAGCCGCAGCCTTGCCACGGCTCACGTCCGTGCCTTGGCCACCACCTGTCACCTTTATAACAGCACCAGCCCGGCGCATGTCAGTGTGCGTGGGCGACGTCGCACAGAGGGTAGGGTAGGATAGGACGCGCTTGCTCGCTCCGCCTCGACGCGTCCGGTCTGTGCGACCTCGTCCGACCAATGCGAGCGGACCGAGCTCACAGCCGGGCCCTCCCTGCAGATGGCTCGGGCTGACGAGCCTGCTGCAGTGCGTCGCCGCCGCCGCCATCGGTGAGCGCGCACGCCCATGTCACCTCAGCGCAGGAATCGTGGTCACGGAAGAGACTCTATGTGTGTGAGGAAATCCTCGGTGTTCTATTCACCAGATCTCATACGTTATCACGTCAACAAAGAAGATTCGTTTCACTCCAGACGCCGTGGACCCTGTTTGCCGTCCGTGGATGCTATGTCTCTCCCCGTCGCCTCTTTAGCCAACCCGGCCGCTCGTCCAATGCAGAGGTGTAAGAAAAAAAATAGTACATGTGAGGGAGAAAAGAGACGGGTAATAGAAAGAGGGCAGCACGCGGCACCATTGTGGTATAAGTTGCGGGCGCGCGTCGTGTCAGTCGTATCCAAGCCCCGGCGGCCCACGGCCAAGGCGACCAAGATGGCTGGCGAGTGCGCCTCAGGGCCATGCTGAGTGCTGGGCCTTGACGGGCGTGGGCACTATTCAGCAGGCGTCACACGCCACTTATGTGCCTTCTTGCCACGCCGAGGCCAGCTCACTTGCCGGGCGGCGATGACAAGGTGCCCGACGACTCCGACTCGCCATCGGGCTCCCGGCCGTTCTTGGAAATTGGTGAGCTTGTCGCGGGCTTGGCCGCCTTGACCTTTTTCAGCGGGCTACCGTCCTTGTGGGCCAGCTTGGGTGTGCCCTTGCGCGGGGTCAGGTGCGGCGTGTCCGAGTCTTCGAGCTTCTGCTCCTGGCTCAGCTGCGAGGCCCCCTTAGACTTTTCCTTCTTCAGCATCGGCTTGCTCTTGATGATGACCTTCTTCGTCATGCTGGCCGAGGGCTTGAGCTTCTTCTTCTTGTGGCTGTGGTCCGAGTCGGCGCCCTCGTCGTCGCTGGCATCGCGTTTCCGCGGGCTCGAGGCGCGGGAGCCTGGGGCGGGCGTGGCCTTTTGCGACGAGGGCGGCGTCGAGTCGTGCTGTGACCCGCCGTTGTTGAGTTTCTGCGCGGCGGCGCGGCTGGCGTTGCGGCCGCTGTTGCCGATGCACGACCCCATGTGGTTGTTGAGTCGGGTGACGAGGATGCAGCGCTTGCACTTGCTGCAGGTGGCCGAGGGGAACGACAGGACATTGGGGGGCCGCTGCTCGGGGGTGGCGGGCGAGTCGGTGCCGTCCTTCTTCTCCATGTCCTTCTTCTTCTTGCCGCGGCCTGGGCCGGGGGCGACCCAGCTCTGGCCGTAGATGTCGCAGCCTTGCTTGTCTATGTAGGGGTGCTTCTTGCAGTAGATGACGGTGGGATCGGGCTTGCGGGCGCCTTTGCCGTCGGTCGGGTATAATAGCCGGGGCAGATGGCACTTGGGACAGAGGATGTCTTGGGTCGTCTGGAGGGGGTTGCCCTTGAGGAGGACCTTGCCGTCCTCGTAGATGGCGGCGTCGGTCTCGACGCGCACGTCGGGCTTTGCGTCGGGGACGGACGTGTCCGAGGCATCGCTGGCGAGCTTCTCGACGCGGATGGCGGCGGTGTTGGCGCGGGCCGTCTTCTCTTCGCGGTGCGTCTTCATGACCAGGTCAGATAGGACGTTGTAGAGGACGTCGTCGAGGATGGCGTGGGCCTAGGCGGAGGGAGCGCAACGAGCAGGGTCAGCGGGAGGGCCAATTCGGGCGCAGCGACGGCGAGGGCACACGGCGGCGCCGTCCTCGTCATCGTCATCGTCGTCGCCGTCGTCGCCGGGAGATGAAAGGCTCGACGAGGGCGACGGCGATGGCGACGGCGACGGCGATGAACGGGCGACTCGACTCGACTCGACTTACCAGCTTGTCCATGTTGCCTGCATCATCGGGGGCGCGGATGACGCCGGCCCGCCCCGTGGTTGAGTTCATGGCGCCTCCTTGCCCTCTTGGCACAAAAAGGGACAGGACGCCTCCCCCGACGCAGCAAGGGATGGGAGCGAGGCTGATGGGAGAAGGTGGTCGACGGGGTGCAGCGGCAGTCGTGTGATGCTGTTGCCGACCAGACCCGAGTGACAGGGTGGAATTAAGGTAACTATCGGCCGGGGAAATCTGACAAGCAGCGAGCCGCGACTGGCCTGGGCTGGGCTGTGGAGACCTCCAGTGCTGGGCAGCGTTTCGGGGGTGTGTGGGCGGCTTTCCAGGTGTGGTGTGCGTGCGGTGGTGGAGGTCTTGGTGGTGGCCTTGGTGGGCGGTGGTATTTGGCCGTGGCCGTGGCCGTGGTGGTAGATGAGGTGTCTGCTCTGGTGTCTGCCCGGCGTCTGGTGGGTTGGCTGGCCGGCTGGTGAGGCACAACCTCAAGCAATGCCTTTTAGAGGCGCTTCAGTCTGGCTTTGCGCTTCCAGATGGGGGGTTTTTTGGGGGTGAGGTGGACTTTTTTCGGGGGTGGGCTATTTTTTTCGGGGGACCTCGTCCACTCCAGCTGTTAGTGCAGCTGCGGCTCCGCAGGCTGGCTCCGTGTCGCAGCTGCTAGTGACGCCGCCAGTGCAGTGCTGTTGTTGCTGAGATGTTGTAGGCAGCTGCCGCTGCTGCCGGAGCATCGACGCCGGGACGATGAAGAAATTGCGATCCAGACCCGGCAAAAAAAGCAGTGTGAGATGCAACCGGGACGCCCTGATGACGAGCCTCGTTTTTTTTTCCTTTGCAGTACGATTGTATTTGCCGGGTGCCGGCCAGGATTGGGCCTCGTACAGCAGCCCGTGTCTTTCCCAGGCAGGCTTGGCTCGGGCTGCCCTGACTCGCAGCAGCCGGTGGCGGTTCGCGGGCCGGAGGCGATAGACGACGGAGGATGGACCGATCAGCAAGGGTGGTGCGTAGGCAGAGAGTGCAGACGCGGCGGCGGCAATCAAGATCAACTCTCAAGCGTGAGTGGCATTGGTAAATCCACCTAATCAAGTCGGCATGGGTCTTTGCAGCGCAGCCAAGACGAAGCCAGGCACGGAGGGGTGTCCGGGGAATCGGGCCTCAGATGGCGATGACGGTGGGATCCAGATTGGACGGGCCTTGCGAAGATGGAAAAGCATGCGCGGGTTATGCACCACAAACCCCGAACCAAGATTTTGAACCGTGGCCCCTCACATTGCCTACTCGTACTGCTGTTGCGCCGCCGCCTCCGCCGCCGCCGCCGCAAGGGCTGAAGTATTGATTGAGCCCCCTTGGAGGCCGGGGGCCCAGCCGTGCGCGCGGCGTCATCCTGCAGGTCGGCGGTTTTAACATGAGCCCGTCACCCAGGAACGGACCGCCCGGCTCGACGCACTCCACGGACGATGCTGCTCCTTGAACAAGTACCTACATACATACATGCCTCGTGCGGGCGTGCGTTCAAGCGTGCAGCCCGCCAGCTAGGTAATTACCTGGCCCTGACTTGTTGTCAAACCCGACCCCGGGCCCTACCTTAATCACATATGTACGAGCATGGTAGCTTAGTACGGAGTACCGTCAATCTATTCATGGATGTCGCCGGCATGGCACGCTTGGCGAGATTGAACGTGCAGCTGCTTCGCCATAGACGGCCTGGCACACGTGCGCCGCTGGCCCCTGCTGTCCCTCACGTTTCCGCCCGTGAGCAATGCTCCAAGTGCCGTGTCGTCGGTGAATGCCGTGTTTCTGTTTCTGTTTCTGTTTCTGGTCCTGTGCCATGGGTT
The DNA here is from genome assembly GCA_029168975.1 of Purpureocillium lavendulum. Lineage (NCBI taxonomy): Eukaryota > Fungi > Ascomycota > Sordariomycetes > Hypocreales > Ophiocordycipitaceae > Purpureocillium > Purpureocillium lavendulum. Next base: position 675,540 of record JAQHRD010000002.1, on the reverse strand, counting down.
CGAGGACGATGCTCCGCCGTGTCACTCAGAATGAACAACCCGCCACATGGCTCCATGACGCGACAAGTCTCTTGAGCAAACTAAATGTACGTACTAACGAGTGAGAAAACACCCTGACTAGAGGCAATTCACGTAGTCACTGCAAATTCATCATGTCAGTTACTACCAAGTACGAAGTGCGAGTCCGAAGTACAGCCATCTATCACCGACCACCACCTCCACTGCAAGCAGCATCCAGCATCCAGCGTCCCTGGCCCATCCGTGCCTGGCAAGCCTGGACCCTCTCCATTGCGATTGGCCGCATGCGGCCCCGGGCCGGCGAGCCAAGAGGCCCCGGAGTCCACTGAGCTACAGCGCCAGGGCCGCGTCCGTAGGGGCCATCCCTGTCCCCGCCACCTGGCTCCTGCAGCCCGGGACAACACCAGCGCCAGTACCAAGCGCCAGCAGCATTGACGGATGAGCTTGCGAGAGCCCAGCCAACCTGGAACCTTGGAACCCACCTCGGCACTTCTACGTATAAGCCCCTCGTGAGTGGCCCCTCGGCGCTTCATCCATTCGCCCTGGCGTTCTGGCCCAACTATCTTCTCCTCTCCTCCCCCTTTCCTTTTGATCTCTTCCACCGTTCATCCAGCCGCTCTCCGACGTCCTCGCGCGGCCAGCCCTTTTCACTCCCGGGCGCAATGTCGCTACCGACCGGCAAGGCCCCCGCGGCGCAGTCCTCGATCCGCTCCTTTTTCACCGCCAAAACACCAAAGTACGCCCCGCCGCCTTCGTCTTCACGAGATGCCGCCGTCGCCAACGGCGCGACAAACGCGACACACGCCGCGCAGCCGCCGTCGCCGCCCGCCGCATCATCATCTCCGGCGGCATTAGCATCAGCATCAGCACCACCGCCGATGACCATGCCGCCCCTGCCCGCGACGCTCCCCCGCGAGGCCACCATCCGCCCCATCACCGCCGCCGATACCACAGCCCTGCGGCGCATCAACGCCCTCCTCCTCCCCGTCAGCTACCCCGACGCCTTTTACGCCCGTGCCGTCGACCCGTCAGAGTCGGGCCCCTTCTCCCGCGTCATCACCTGGGCCCGCGACGGCGAGGAGCCCAAGGTCGTCGGCGGCGTCGTCTGCCGCGTCGAGCCCACCCTGCTCCCACTGCCGTCGTCGCCGTCGTCAACACCCGCAACAAGCACCGGCAACGGAGACCACCTATACATCCAGTCGCTGTGCCTGCTCTCTCCCTACCGCGGTATGGGGCTCATCAACGCCGCGCTCGACAACATCGTCGGCACTGCCATGGCGAATCCCTCGCTGGGCGTGCGCACCGTGACGGCGCACGTGTGGACCGAGAACGAGGAGGGCCTGCACTGGTACCAAGCGCGGGGTTTCACGCGCCAGGAACCACCCATCGAAGGGTACTACCTCAAGCTGCGGCCCGGATCCGCCTATCTCGTCCACCGCGACGTCGGCGCGTCCGTCCGAAGCTCACTGCCCTCCACCCCCTCTTCCTCTACGCCGTCGGGAGCTCCCTCCGCCATCACAGCCAGCGCCACGGCCGCTGTGGTGAACCTCCCGCCGCAGACTGCGCAACGCCCGCCTCCACAGAGCGGCAGCGGCTCTCCTCCCCCCCTCAAGGCCAACGGCATCAACAGCAGCAGTAGCAACACGACGACGACACCTCCACCGGGTCTGGCGCGTGGCCAATCATACCAGAATCAGCGCGCCGACACGGAGTGGAACGACCTGCCCGTCGACATGGCCCCGGGTATGCTCGCGCCGCCCCGCAAGAACGGGAGCGAGCCCGGGTCCAGCGCGAGCTCGAGGAGCAGCTCGACGGTGCGGAAGAAGAGGGACCGTTCCTACCCGGCGGCTGCGTTTGGGAGCTGATGCAATAGAAGACAAGACGAGACGAGATGGTGGTCGGTAATTAGACGAGGGACGGATGACACACATATACCAATGACTATAGACTGCTGATAGAGCCTTGACAAGGCAAATCGCAAACGAATCAAGATACATACATGCAACGGCGGGGCTGTGTCAAACGTGAAGTCAAGGAATGATCTGACACGGCTCATGAATACAAATCCCCGCATGCCGTAACATCCAAAGCTGCTGCGGCACACCCACCGAGACACGAGCAGTTGAGAAGACATTGGCACATTGCAAGGAATACCTTCTAACGTATGCAGGCAGACGCTTCTTACACCGCGCCTGACAGACCCATCATGCTCATCATCGCTGCGTGTTCCACCAGATATTTTTCAAACGAAGTTATACCAAGAACGCCACCCAGAGCCCGCGCAGTCGCAACATGAACCGTTCCCCGGCTGCACGCCATCATCATGCCCGCGCGTCTCCGGCATTTACGAAGTGCAATCCAACGTGCGCTCGGTTGCAGCTTCCAGCCCAGATCTGGTGTTCCCATCTACTCACTTGCCCTCTTGTTGCTGCGCGACGAGCGCAATGAGGGCGGCTCCGACACCACTACCGTCCTTAGCAATACCGATGCGGATCTTCTTGGCACCAGCGGCTCCGATGCCCTCGACGACGGGGAGCGCCTCGTAAATCATCTCTCGGAAGAATGGGTAGTGCTCCACCAGGCTGCCGTCCACGCCAATGTCCAAGACCTCCTCCTCCGGGTCGTTGAGCAGACCCGACCTCAAAGCAATGGCGCCAATAGCGACGGCAGACATCCGCGCGGCGCGGCGGACGACGGCGGCGGCGACAGCCTTGAACGCCTGGGCGTCCTCGAGTGCCGGGTTGTAGACGCCGAGGTTATTTTCCAGCGATTGCCGCAGCGTCGATAGCTCGGGGCTGTTGTCCGCGGCGGCCACAGACAATATGGCGCTATCCAGGCCTCCCGTCTTGAGTAGCCCAGACTCCTTGGGAATGCTAGTGGTCGTCATCCAGTCGTTGAAGCTTGAGTTGATGTCTCTAAACAGCGAGATTTCCTCATTTTTCATCATGTCGACGATTGCCAACCGCACGAGTTCGCCGAGGAACATGCCCGAGATTCGCTTCTCGAACATCTGGAATCCCGGGTTGGGCGTTTCCAGATCCAGGGCCTTGTCCCACGGCGTCGTCGGTAGAACGTTGAGCTGGTTATCGAACGACCCCCACTCCGTGTTGACAACCATCTCGCCGGTCGAGGTGTCGTATTCGCCCTCGATGGGCTTCTTAATGTTGGCCGTCTTCTCGATGTACGCGCCATTGGTGCCGGTTCCAAAGATGGCGCCCATGATAGATCGGTGCTTGCCGGTCGATGCATAGGAACGCGCCATAAGCGTGCCCACGGTGTCGTTGACGAGGGCGGCGACCTTGACAGGGAGGCCAAGCTTGTCAATCTCCGTCTGCAAAAGCGCGCACACATCCTTGCCTACGGCGTCGGGGATGTCGAAGCCCTTTGTCCATCTTATGAGCAGGCCCTTGTTGATAGCCAACTGCTTGACGGGAAAGCTGAATGTGAAACCGAGGCGGAAGATGTTCTCGTGGCGGGCCCCTTCGGGCGTGCTGGACTGCTGCACATTGCTCGCGAAGCGCTCTGCGTGATGCTCCTTGAGGAAGACGCCAATTTGCTGCGCGAGGAAAGCGAAGAGCTCGGCGGCCGTCTTGGCCACCATGAGCTCCGCCGGAATTGCGACCTTGGAGTAGGTCAGGTTGAAGGTCGTGTCGCCATTGAGCTGAATGGCGCAGACACGAAAGTTGGTTCCACCCAGGTCAACGGCCATGTAGAGGCCCTGTCGAGCACGACGGCTCCCAGTCAGCGCAGCACGCCAGCAAGTGGACCGAAGATTGGTTGTACCTTTTCCGTGCCATTGGGGACTCCAGTGACGTAAGTGGGGATCTGGCTGAGGCTCGTGCCATCCTTTTCTAACCCCTCGTCTGTCTGAGTGTGAGCGCGAGACCAACAACACCTGCCTGGGCGGCGCGCGCGGGACTTCCGGCCACCGTGTTGAGGGGCGGGCGCGTCGTCGACTTACCCATCTGCCGCAGGAACTCCTTGACGTGGACGTCGACATCGCTGTCGGAGAAGTCGAATTGCTCAACAACGCGCTTCGTTTCGGCCGCGAGCGCCATGGTGAGGGGATGAGAAGCGGGAGGAAGGGTCGGAAAGGGTGCTGGATTCAGGCAGACGGGCCCAGGAGCGAGGAAGTCGGCGACAGGCGAAGCAAGAGGTCTGGCGGGGGGGCGAGGAGAGGGAGAGAAGAAGACGGCGACGGGCGAGGCGAGCTGGAGGAGTCGGATCTTGGCGTCGTGGAGCACGAGCTGCGCCAGCTTGCTGCAGTGTTAGCGGCGTGCGTCTGGGTAATATACTGCGGTAACTTAATTATGACGGCAACGATGGTGATGCAAGTGGTGCCAATGGGCGTCCGGGAGCCCGGGACCATGGGGGGCGTTTGGGGCCATTGCGGGGGCCCAGCATCAAGAATCGCCGAGAGCTGTCCCACTAGCGCAGCCTCAAGTCATGAGAGTTGGCGTGGCGTGAGCTCCCAGCTTTCCCGTCCACCCATCACCGGCCTTTCAACGTGCCGCAACCATCATGGGCGGCAACGTGCTTGTTTGACTTTCCGGGAAAACAGACGGGGGGTGCAGAACGGGGGGGCCCTCGCGGTTCACTCACCATCGCCACAGCCGCTATAACCACCATCGACCAGATGCCTCGTCCCGTCAGTCGACATCGCCCGCCCGCTGCGCGCCGTGGCTTCCGCATCTGGCGCCGCGCCCCGTCCTCGGGAGGGGTCGCCCCCGAGCACCGGCTCCGATGCCTGCTACGCCTTGGGGCCCCTGAATTGCCGTCGTCGCCGTCTTGTCCGGTGGTGCCGCGACTCCCCGTCTATGGCTGTACCTCAGCAACGGGTGGGACCTGGATGGCGGCCAGCAGAACACCGTGGCACCACCTGGCCCGCGCCAACAGGCAGACTGCCACTCGCTGACGGGTCCAGCAGGAGGGAGTCCGGAACCGGACAGGCCCGCCCTGGTTGTCCGTGAGCGATGAGCGACTTTGCGACAACGCGTGCTCTGCGTGTCGTGTTGGCGTGCAGACGACGGGCCGACAAGATCGACGTCGCGGCCAGCGGCACGGCAGGCGGCTGCGGCTGCGGCTGGATCTGTCCGAAGGACGGCCGACGACGGCAGATGCGACGTCGAAATCGCGCTGGTTCCTGACGATCGCCTGCGCGTGTCCTCTAGGCTGGTCGCAGCGGCTCTCTCGACCCTGCTCACGGGCGTTCGGGTCGGCTGCTGCGTTGCTTGTTGATGTGACTGGCCGTGCGTCGATGGAACAAACCCTCCCGGGTCTCGACCTGGGTCGCCGCAGGTGTTCCTGAGCAATCGACTCGAGGGAGAGGGGGCGGTGGTGGAGGACTGGCTTGCATTGCTGGCCCCTTCGATGGACCAGCCTGGGTTGTCTGAGGTTTACGGCCTGTCTGTCATCCCCTCCAGCGCATCGTCGCAGTTGGGCACGGGCTGGTCCCCCGCCATTCCCCTGCGATTAGCGAGCACGGCAGGCAGGGCAAGTGCTCGGTCGCACCCCCACCTTCCTTGTCCAGGCTGTAGTAATACGGTACCTCGTCTTCTTGAGGCTCTCGCCAGCATAAGTACCGTAACTATATCGTCGAAACAACTCGTCGCTCCGTCAAGCTACTCATGAGGTGCAGATGCCCCATCCGTCGTCACAGAATGCCAAGGCACGCCGCACAGCCATGTGCATGACACTCCACGAGTCTGACTGCCTGCCTCGCACTGCCAGTGTACCATGAACCCAGCCAGTGGACCAACCCATGGGGAAAACGGGGCGCCTGGGGGCAATGATGGGAAAAGGTCCGACTCCAGCTGCCAAAAATCGCGCTTCCATCTTCCTCGAGACCAATGATTCTCAGCCTTTGCCACCAGAATTGGGGATCACGTCCATGTCAGGCTATTAGCGACGCATATATGGCATGGTGCCGTCTCGTGCTCACACCAAGCTCGCCCTGCTCACCACAGAGGCCACGATAAGAAGGGCCGCCAGCACCACAAAGACGCGGTTCCGATGCTCATCGCCTGCAGTGACCCATGTCAGCGCCGTACCAGTGCCTGGCGTGAGCGACGCACCTTCGCGATCCAGACCGTGGACGACCACGACGAACAGATTCAGTGGCAACCTGAGGGAGCTATAAATGCTGCCCCGAAAGTCGTCCTCGACAACTTGGCTCTTAAGAACTGCCATGACTGGAAAGTACATGCCGAAGCAAGCTTCGAGAATGCAAAACGTCCAGAATAGGAGGTGCTCGTTTCCGAGCACGGCGGCGCAAGACAGGGTCACACTCGCCAGCAGCATCGAGATCACCAAACTCGTAGCAGCTGCTTCCATCGAAATCGCGCCAAAGATTACTGATAAGATGATTGATCCGGATGCCATGGCGCACATGAAGCACGAGAAGATGAGCCCGTACGGCAGCTCCTCACCGGGTCCAGTCCGAAGCCGAGCACTTTTCAGCGCAGCGGACCAAAAGAACACAAACAAGTACATGGCCCCTTCGAGGCAGCACGAAGCAAAGCTCAATGCCGCAATTCGCCTGTTCGAGAGCACCTGCAACGCACCGTGACGAATACGGGACAATTGGCCTGTCCCCCGAGCCGGGCTTCCGTAATTCTCCCGCCAGAGGACCAAGATCAAAAATCCAGCGACTAATGAGCTCAACGAACTTGCCGCAAATGGCCAGGCTTTATTGCCTGTAGTGTCGACCAGGACGTCACTGGCGATTCCTGATATAATGGCCACCGTACTGCTGATGAGTGTCATGCGTCCAAAGATCTCGTCCAGTGTCCGGCCTGCTGTGTGCAGCTCCTGACGATGATATTCGGCAATCAGCCAGGTTTCGAACACGCTGAAAAGGAGTGTTGTCGAGATGCCTCCGAGGACACGTCCGAGGACAAGCAGATGCATGTCGCGGGTGTGAATCAACAGGCACGAAGAACAGGACACGACGCAGTAGAGCTGGCATCCCAGCCGCCTTCCGAAATGGTCGGCGAGCTGGCCGGCGAGCGGCGCACTCAGGGCTGCAGAAACGAATCCGACGGCGTATAAAAGCGCAACACGTTCTTCCGAAAGATGCTTCTCGTATTTGTACATGGCGTAGATGTGTGGACCTTTGGCGACTCGTCAACTCTACCCTTTGATCCGATCCAAACTCTCGGGATATTTACCTGTAGCCAGTCGGCGGCGACTGCAAATGAATAAACAGCAAGGAAGTACGACTCGAAGCGTCGGGCATGGCCTGATGGACCATTGCGTGGATCAGCGTGCCTGGTCGAGGCTTGGGCGGTCTGGCCTTTGCGTCGGCGCTGGAGGTAGAGGAGGCTCGCATTGAGGGTGCACAGGGCGATGAGATTGGCGAGGTAGAACTCCATCTCTCAGGCAATCGAGCATGCGATGGATCGAGCTCTGACTCGAGGCCATCATGCTGAGGTGACCTTGGTGCCCCCTCGTGGCAGAGTTCCCCGTATGTCATTTTGGGCAACTGCTCTGGCCGTGACTGCCTCTGCAAGGTGACGGGACAGGCGGGACATTATCATCTCTACTGCACGTCGGACTCGGCGAGAATCGTAGAAGGAACTCGGCAACGGAAGGGGCGATCTGTGGACGTCCCGCAGGTGTGCTCCCGATACTCCTTCGTCCGCCTCGTCGCTCATGTGCCCTCCTTTCTATGCTCCTTGTCCCGCAAACAATTGCCAGCCAAACCTATCCGACCTCGTTCACTGCACGGCGCACAGCACGAATCCCAGGGCAACAAAGCGACATGCACCTCGCTGCTGAAGACTTCATACCGCAGCCAAATTGAACGAGTTGACGTCGAAGAACGGCAAGTCACGTGCTGACCATGGCTGAGCATCCAGCTGTGGCTGGCGAAACGGCAGCATGGTTGAGCCGCCAGGGTCCAGCCCGTCAAGCCCCCGCTGAGAACGGGGACGGGACGATCGTCGCTAGGCTGACAGAGCCACAGCGAGGCGATGCAGGACTCAGCCCCCGCGGCCGCTCGTGGATTCAACATGGCCTGGCGTCTGAGACTCACCACGAGGGTTGGGTTCCATTGCAGACCCGACAATGACTGCCACATGGCGCGCCCCTGCCCGAGGGCTTGAGCGTGTCTGGCTTCTGGAGTCGAGTCAGAACAAACACGGCCAGCATGGGGGTGGCCTGGCATGTGGTCTGTGCCCATTGACATTGGGCTGCGCCGATGATGCCAGGACGGAGGCCGCAAGCGACCACCGCCATCAAGTACGAGTACAGTATGACTTCATCTCACGCGTGTCCGGCCCTTCGAACCGCGAGGCAAGGCATGCCCATGCCGTGCTCATTCGGGACCACTCTCCTGGACCCCAGGACTGGCACGCACGTCGCATCGCCGTCCGCACAGGCCAGGCTCTGTCCCTGCCGTCCTGTCAGGAACTTGAGTCCTTGACCGCGCAGTTGAAGTGCGTGGACCACGAACGTGTGCTATTCTGGGCACCTCGAACTTGAATGGGTGGAGGGGATCCCTGGGAGAGGTGGATACGCCGCCACAAGGCAGGGCCCAACAGCCCAGCAAGCCCAGCAAGCCCAGCCCGCCCACACAAAAAGTACGAGGAAACTTGGCTGCCTTACCCCGCCCACATGCTTCTTGGGGTGGCGCAAGTCCTAGATGCAAGTCCTGGATTCCTGGGCGTGGATTCCTGGGTTCCGCCCGCGATGGAGGGCCCTGTTGCGCAACAGGCGCGCTGTCCGGCCTCGATATCCAACGGCTCGCCCCGGTCAGCGACGAGTCGAACCGACCATTGGGGGCTGCCGTGCATGCTGGAGCTTTTGGTTACTATTGTCGCGCTCGAAACACACGAAACCCATCCCACGCGACAGCGGTGAGGTGTGCGAAGTACGACAGTACGAGGGACCGCGATCTGCCTGCGTTAGCCGCGTCAGATTGGCGGGGGGTGGCTCGCTCCAGCCAGGCATTGCAGAGTCCAGGCGGGAGATTTGGACCTCGCGAGAGCTGTTGAGCCTGCGGTGAGGAGGAACAGACGCCTGATCATCCCTTGGGATGCTGGGGCCATCATCATCAACATCATCGATCGAAGATGACGGCAGGGAACGGGGAGGACTCTTTGTCGCACGACTCCAAGCTAGGCGGTGCGCAGGTGCAGGACCTCCAACGTTAGCTTGCCGTGCGGAAGGTACCTCACAAACCTTGGGCTGCCAAGAGGAGGACCGGACGGACGTCCTGACCTCCATTTTCTTCGAGGACTCGACTCGACGTGCTGGCTGGCCCTGGATTCAGGCCCGACCCGACCCCGCCCTGCATGCGCAATAGATTTATCAGCCGCACAACACGCACCAGCAAAGCATTCATCATCATCTTGTCGTCGTCGTCGTCGTCAGTGCAGTCGTCGCTCTCGTCGTCGCTGTCGCTGTCGCTATCGCTGCCGTTGCTGCTGTTGCTGCTGCCCCCGTGGGCCGCACACGTTGCGCTGCGCTGCGCCTCGCCCCCGACCCGTTCTGTGCGTGTTTTTGGCAACAGCTCGTCGTCACGAACGCCCCTTTGCAGCGACGGCGCCTCAGTTTGCTCGACTCCGGGCAGCATCACCCTCGGTGCAGCCCAGCCTCAGCGCCATCGGCCACCCATCCATCATCAATCAGCTCCCCCTTCAGCCACGCGGAACCACAAAATCCGCCGCTGCCAGCTTACACCTCAGCGCTTCCTCCCGGCCTGCGGCTCAGCCCACAGACCAGCGGCACGCCCAAGCAGCCCACCCCCATTCGCCCAAGGCTGCTAATTTCTGACCCGACCCGACCCTGACCCCAGTCTCGTCGTCGTCTCCGGTCGGTCTGCTGCCCGCCTGTCCCTCCTGTGGCTCACCCCTCAACGCCTCCTCCAGCCTCTCTCTCCTCTCTCTGCCACCTCGCCCACGTACTTCGTACCTCTCCCGTACACTCCCCCCGCCAGACGCGCCCCAGCCCAGGCCCTCCCCCGTCTTTGCGGCTGTTGCTCAGCTCCGTCAGGGCTTTCTCGCGCTCCCGACTCGAGTCCCTCTCGTTCTCCCCTTCCCCATTTCCATCAGCCCCCCCGCGTCTCGTCCCTTTTCTCCCCTCCGCCCTTCCATATGAGCTCTATGAACTCCCGCCTCAAAGGCTTCGGGTTCGGGAAACGCAAATCAGCCGCAAGCATACAGACCACCGAGGGGGTCCCTCCCGCCAGCACCCCTCCGCCAGGTCAAATACCTCAACACCAGCAGATCCCGCACCCCGGCCCGACGCCTCCCCTCGGCGCCTCGTCGTCGACGACCAGTCTTCCCATGAACCACCCAGGCCCAGGCAACAGGCCGCCTAGCTACACGGCCAACTATCCTCCTGGCCCTCCCGGCGCTCCTGTCGACCGCACCAGCCCTCACCCGGGACCCCTCAACCGCACCCCGCCCAGCCAGATGGCCGGAGGTCCCCCTCCCATCAACACCGGCGCACCTGTCGGCTATCCGCCCAACATGAACCCCATGGGCCAAGGCCCGCCGCCGATGGGAGCTCCCGCGCCCGGTGGCGGACCCCCAGGCTTTGGCGGCCAGCAGGGATACCCTCCCGGCGCGCCGCCGCCGGCTGGAGGTCCCATCGCTCAGCAGTATCAGCGCACCAACCCGGCCGCCGAGGTCGAGGGCGCCAGCAAGAGCAAGGCCCAGTTGATCGTGGGCATTGACTTCGTCAGTCGACCCGCCCATCTCTCCTCGTCGCGGGCCATATCGCGCGCACCTGGTCTTGGCTAACCACGTCTCGCAGGGTACGACCTTCTCAGGTGTCGCATTCGCTTTTGCGACCAACAACGAGGCCAAGGAGGATATCATCAGCGAATGGCCCGGTGCTGGCTCATACACGAAGCAAAAGGTGGCTTCCCCGACTGCTGGCGGCGGCCTCGTCCGCGCTAACGCGACCATCGCAGATCCCAACTGTCCTGTACTACGACCAGTACCAGAAGGTCGTTGGCTGGGGCCCCGATATCGCCGATGCCCTGGCCCCGACTGGCTACCCCAAGCCCGGCGTACAGAAGGTCGAGTGGTTCAAGCTGCAGCTCATGCTCAGTGGCAACACGTACATTGACCCCATCAACCTGCCTCCCCTGCCCCCGGGCAAGTCCGAGATCGATGTCGCCGCCGACTACCTCTTCAAGCTCCGCCAGGCCATGCGCTCGGCGTTACAAAAGACGCTGGGCGAGGTCTTCAACCGAGAAGAGCGCAACATTCGCTACTACCTTACCGTGCCCGCCATTTGGAACGATGCTGGCAAGGCTGCGACGCGCGCCGCCGCCATCCAGGCCGGCTTCCTTCGCGACGAGAACGACAACCGCCTGACGCTGATTTCCGAACCCGAAGCCGCCGCCCTTTTCTGCTCCAAGACTGGTCTTCTGAACCTCAAGGTCCACGACGCCGTGCTCATCGTCGACTGCGGTGGCGGTACTGTGGATTTGATTGCGTACGAGGTCGAGGAGGAGAACCCCTTCACCGTTGCCGAATGCACAGCGGGATCCGGAGACTCGTGCGGCTCTACCGCCCTGAACCGCAACTTCAGCAACATCCTGCGGACCAAAATTCGCAAGATGAAGCTGCCAGACGGATCGAAGACGGCCGGCCGAGTCTACGCCAAGTGCATCATGGACTTTGAGAACCGCATCAAGGCCGACTTCCGAAACAACGGCCAAAAGTGGGCTGTCGATGTCGGCATCGAGGCCGAGTTCCCCGAGGCCGGTATCGAGGAAGGATACATGACCTTCACCAACGAGGAGATTCTTCAGTGCTTCGAGCCCGTGGTCAACCGCATCCTCGAGCTGGTGCGCAACCAGATCATCGCCATTCAAGCGCAGAACCGCACGCTGCAGAACATCCTGGTCGTGGGTGGTTTCGGTGCCTCGGAGTACCTGTTCCAGCAAATCAAGCTCCACGTGCCGCCGCAGTTCCAGTCCAAGGTGGTCCGCCCCATGGACTCGGTGGCGGCCATCGTCAAGGGCGCTGTCACTGCCGGCATTACGGAGCGCATCATTACCCACCGTGTGGCCCGCCGGCACTACCTCATGGCCACGCTGCAACCGTTCAAGGAGGGCTACCACCCAGAGGCATACCGCGTGCCCTCGCTGGACGGAAAGGATCGGTGCAAGTTTACGCGACAGATTTTCGTGCAAAAGGGCCAGAAGGTCAAGAACGGCGAGCCGGTCAAGGTTTCCTTCTTCCGGCAAGTCGCGCCCGGCGCCACCCTCATGTACGAAGACGTTTTATACGCGTGCGACGACGACGTCTGCCCCGAATACACCAAAGATCCTCGTAAGTGGACCTCCGGCAGCGTTTGCACAAGATACTGACTGTACACAGGGATCAAGGAAGTCGTTACGCTTACCTCGGACCTGTCGCGCAAGAACCTGGAGAAGGACTTTGAGCGCATGGACACACCACAAGGCACATTCTACCGCGTCTACTTCGACATTTACCTGACGCTCGACGGCTCAGAATTCAGCGCCGAGCTGGTGTGCCAGGGCGAGGTTATGGGCCGCTGCCGCGCGCGCTTCAGGTAAACTGGCGGCGGAGCGGCGAAGATTTGCGTAATGAATTTGGTGGCTTTCGATAGAGGCGGCATGTCATCTCTGGGCCAAAAAATGATACCTGCGGAGCTTGGATGCATGGGACGAAGATGTAAGGCGCCTGTACAGGGCAGGATGACGGAGATGGACGAAGCAACGAACCTGAACGGAGGCGAGCAGGAGATGGCCTTGACTCGTGTGTTTATACGAGTGGATTTGTGTCTGACGTGGTGGATAATAGACAATGGCCGAGTTGCAGCTTAGAGGCACCTGCAGATATACCGTTGTTCCTGCACATAATTGTTTCTGCGCGTGAAACCGCGAGCGTCTACGGGGTTTGATGGCTTGGGGCACGAGGTGCTGTTTCCGTTGCAGGTATCGTAGAGAGATGTCGTACCTACCTGGACGACCAAGACTTGACTTACTTACAGGTGAATGTGCGCCATAGTTGCTCCGTACCTGAGTCGGTACAGCAGTCCGTGGTTGAGTGCGCGCGCAATGCATTTCATGTCCCGGTCCACACCATGCCCAATGTGGAAACGGCTCTGTGTGGTGGGGTTTGGGCCTGTTCCTGGACCCCTGGCGGCTGGCAGGCGCAAGCTGCAACGGGAGCCAGTCGCTCCTGCGTCATACCTCAACTTGAGGATTCGCACTTCTTGGCAGCCATGCAGTCAATGGGAGACTCGCCCGCCACCCACGGCCGCCCTCAGCTCTCTCTCCGTCCTCCAAGCCCGCCATCGCGACCTGCAAGGCAGGTTTTATCCTCGACAACGTCCTTTGTATCGAAAATATTCCTCTCATCTTTGGCAACCTGCAAACTGCTAGCTCAGCTCTTATACGGCGTTTACCATACTTGCTACCATCTCCACGTCCAGGTCCTTCGCTCGCTCGCACGGCCAGGCACACACACACGCACCGATTAGCTCGACCTGTTTTGCGTCCCCGTTTGCCACGCCTCTGACGCTGATCGTCGACAAGGGCAAATCAGGTTTGTGGTGACGCTGGCCGCCAAAGCCGTTTCCCAATCATAGACGACGAGCCTGGGCGACACTATTCTCGTATAACCCTGACTTTGGGATTGTTTGCCTGCACCATCACCTCGCTACCTCGATCCTCAAGCTGGCCCTTCTCTCTCATATTTACTTAAATCGTGCTTGCTTATAGAGCGTCAACATCGAGCTCTCGAGGCGTTACTTTGGCTACCAAGCACTGTCTAATAATCGCACACTTGCTACGCGTCGACGCACTGCAAACGCGCAATTGTATGGGAGTTATGTCCCTGGCGCCGCAAGTGCAGTCCCGTCGGCCACGCGCCGGCTGCTCAATGAGTCAGCTACTTGTCGTCGCCGTCACATTTGGGACATTGCTTCATCCCGTCTCGTCGGCTCGGATTCCCCACGCCAAGCGCCACCGACAGGCCGGCTCTCCCAGGGATGCAGGCCGAAGCGGGGTGCCGGCAAGGAGAGGTCCGCCCGAGGACGGGGAAGGCAAGGTACCACTCATCGTCACGAACAAATGCGAATCGACGATCTGGCCCGGCATAGCCACGCAGTCTGGCACCGGTCCCGGCGTCGGGGGCTTCGAGCTTGAGCCGGGCAAGAACAAGACTCTTTGGGTCGGCTTTGACTGGCAGGGTCGTGTATGGGGGCGCACCAACTGTACTGTCAATGGAGATTCGTGTGCTTGCACGACAGGAGACTGCTTCTCCAAGCTCGACTGCGAGTTCAGTGTAAGTCCGGTGGCCCCCACGGTCTGGGCGTTCCCCTCTGACAGCTTTACAGGGGGCACCTCCTGCGACTCTAGCCGAGTTCAATCTTGCCGGTGGCGTCACGGGCATGCAGACCTTCTACGACCTATCCCTCGTCGACGGATACAACCTCCCAATGGGCATCAACTACATCCCGGCAAAGAACACCACCTACATCCCTCCCAACCTGACCAACTGCGCCTGTGTTGCGACGAGTGGATGGCTGTATACCAAAGCTCAAACAGGGACATTTTATGCCAATTCGTCATATCCGATCCCCTTGGAGCCAGACGAGACGAATGACAGTGTCGGCAGCTGGTGTCCATGGCCGAACCTCGCCTTCCCTCCTACAAAGCCCGGAGACGGTGTCTACCCTTATCCTGACGACAAGATCCAACGTCCGGCGTTCTCACCCTGCAAGAGCGCCTGCGCGGCCACCGGGTCCGACAAGGACTGCTGCATAGGCAAGTACCACGACGCCAACATCTGCAAGCCGTCGCTCTACAGCAAGTCGGTCAAGGCCGTGTGCCCAGACGCATACAGCTTCGCCTTTGACGACCAGCAATCCACATTTATCATTCCCAAGGGCGGAGGCTGGGAGGTGGTCATGTGCCCGGCCGGGCGCTCGACTAACATTTTGCGCCAGCTGGGCAAGGAGCTGTTTGAGATTGCCAGCGGCGGCAGGCTGTCGGAGCTGTCTATGAAGCGGCTGCGCAACGTCACCTATATCGAAGCTGACAAGGAGGGAGCTGCGAGCCAGGGGCAGCCGCTGGGCGTGGTTGCGGCTGGTGTGGTGGCCGCCGTCACAGCAGCTTGGCTTGTGCTATGAGTGCCCACGCAGATGCTGGTGCGGCCACCAGCCGGTCTGGTGGCTGCAGTGCCCACAGCGCGTGCAGTAGAGAAACGCGGATACGATGTCATGATGGACGGCGGACCGGAGTCTAGCCTACGGAACGATACCTATAGTAAACATGATACCTAGAGTCATATACCCAGTTCTTTTGTATCGAATCGCACATGGGATTCGGCGATAGCTAAGGTGCCCGCCCAGTGTTGTCATACACGTGCCCGTGCAAATGTCTAGCGCTCGTCGTCGTCGTCGTCGTACACTGTACGTTATGCTCCAACACGTCCCGGTCGTGATGGTAAATGGCACGCTCAACGCCGACCATATCTTCGTCTCTGCTGCGCTTATGCCGCCGTGTCAAAGGCGACCGCAGCAGCTCAGTATGTATGTCCCCCGGTCGTCATCATTTCCGCGCCTTCCTCTCCCGTTTCCTGCGCTCCCACTCGGCGCGCTCCTCGTCGTCGCTCCCGCTAAACTCTGCGTCGTCGTCATCGTCGTCACTCTCGTGCGCCGCATTGGCGCCCGTGCCGTTGCTCTGCGTGCCAGCAGGAGCGGAGCGCGTGCTATGATCCTCGACAACGTTGGCAAAGTCGCCGGCGTTTTGGCTGGCGTACTCGTGCTGTCGGATGAGGTCGGCGAGGTCGGGGTTGGCGGGGTCGACGAGCTGGGCGGGGGTGAGGCGGGCGCGGTTGCGGGCGCGGGGGCTGGAGCCGGCCTCGAGCATCATGGCGACGAGGGCGCGGCCAAAGGGCCGCTGGGCGGGGGGCTCGGCGTTGAGCCAGCGGATGGCTGAGTGGAGGGGGGTGTCGCCCTCGAGGCGGTTGACGGGGTCGCACTCGAAGGCAGGCTGGTCGAGGAGGAGGTCGATGACTTCGTCTGCGTGCGGGGAGGGCAAGAGGCGTCAGCACGGTCAACTATGCCTCGCTTGCTCGCTCGCTTGCTCTGCTTTACTCTGGCTCTGGAGTCCTCGATTCCGGCAGACTTCCACTCGGGAGACAAGGACGGTCGGGACTGGGGAGGGACGGCAGGAGGGGCGTGGGGGGAGGGAAGACGCACAGTTGCCACGCGAGGCGGCCTCGTGGTACAGGTGGTTGCCCATGACGGTCGTGGTGCCGTTGAGCAGGGCCGTGATCTCGTCGTCGGGCTTGCCGTCGAGCAGCTCGGTGAGGAGGTCGGTATTGTTGCCGCGGCAGGCAGCGATGAGCTGCTCCTTGATGGAGGCGCCCTGTGGATTGCCCCAACGATGCGCCACGGTCAGCCTGGGTTCATTCGTTTGCGCATGAGGAAGATACAAGGGTAAGCGGGAAACGTGCCTCGTGCTCCTCGTCGGCGGCCATGGTGCTGTTGGACTCTGGTGAGAGTGGCGGGGCGGCGAGGGGGGCTTTTCGGTGTGCTGGTGGTCTGCCCGCGGGGTCCGAGGCGGGCGGGCGGGAAGGAAGGAGTAGGAGGATATGTAGGAAAGAGAGCTCTTTCTGGCGAGAGGGAGAGTAGTTGTCGAAGGAGGAGGGGGGAGGAGGGAGGCGGTAGGTAAGAGGTCGTCGTCGTCGTCGGCGGCGGCGGCAGAGGCGGGCGGTGGATGGATGGTGGTCGGTCGTTGCGTCGGGAGGCGCAACGCGTAAGTAAGGTCCTGGAATAAGGGACCGGCAGCGTGGCGGTGCGGGCGGTGCGGCGGCGTGGGCTGGGAGCATGGGTGAGCTGAGTGGTGAGGTGGGTGCCTTCCAGGGTTGTCCTGTGCAGTGTGGCGGGTGGTGGTCAAACGCTGGCCTTGACGTTGTAGCCGCGAGACCCCTCCAGGGCTCTCTGTCCCCTGAGGAGGGCGACGACACACTAGCGCAGGTGGAGCGGCACCCCTCGGCGGCCAACCTGGAACTCCCCAAGCTCAAGGTATCAGAATAAAAGTTGTGGCGGCCTGGGCGTTGTGTGTAAGTCATCCCCTGCATTGCCCAGAGGCCATGCGGCGCATTTAGATTGTGGTTCATGCGTGCTCAATCGCGATCGACAAGTCGAACAACTTTCAATGCTGTAAGATATTTGCCATGTGATGAATTCTGACCACGACATAACTCAGACCACGGTCGAGAAAAGTTGCCATCCATCAACCAGTTAGACAGGGCAGTCAAAGGTTCTGGCTGAAGTTGCACCACGGTGCGTGCTGTATATCACCGACAGCGTGTATGGCTTGCTGTCATGACACACATCAATCCCAAACACTCCCAGCATACAAACATCGCCGTGCCGTGATTCATCACAACTCGTTACATCGTCATGTCCCACCATACGCGCCGTTCAAGCCAGGCCGCCCGCCGCCTCGGCCTCGGCCAGCACATCTTCCATGTCGAGCCGCACAAACGGGCTCGCCATCATCTCCGCCGCCCCTTGCGGTGCCGCATCCGTGCCCTCGCCTTCGGCTTCGACCTCGCCGTGGCGTCCCCACCGCACGGCCGTGCAGACCATGTACTCGTCGCCGAGGAGCCACTCGAGGCGCACGTCGGCGTCGCGCACACGCTCGCCATGAAGCCAGATGTCGAGTCCGGGACCCGTTTCCCCCCGAATTTGACGAGCTCGTTCCGCTGTGATCGCCGCCCCCGTGCCGTCTCCGCCTGCAGGTGAGGGCGGTAACGGGGGCGGGGCGACGTTGCGCATGTCCAGGTCGCGCAACCACGGCGCGAGGAGCGCATCGCCTGTCATCTTGACGTATCCCTCGCGGAGGCACCACAGGGCGTAAAAGTGCGCCAGGAGGGCGTCCGTCCTGTCCCTGCCGTTGCTGTCCCGCGGCGGCAGCGTCGACACCAGGGCTCGTAGCCTGGCCGCTTCCTCGGGGGAGAAGACGTCCTCGTGCATGGCGACGTATTGCGACCAGCCATCGCGGGAGACGGTCGTGCGGTCGCGGTCCCGCCGCTCTGAGGGGCAGACAATGTCCACGCCGATGGCAGTGGCGCGGGAGGGCGGCGCGGCGAGGGCCAGAAGGACGACGAGACCGGCTTGGTGAGAGACGTTGAAGAGGAGGGGCTCAACGTAGCCGTCCTCACGCCCGCCCTCGCTCGGTCCGGCTCCGCCATCGCCTCCCTCCGGTGCCAATCCCGCGTCACCGGAGCCGGAGCCAGGCACCCGGAAGACGGGCTTGTGGGTGCGCGGGTCCCGCGAGGGCACGGCGGCGGACCAAGGCACGTGGGCGCACCGCACGATGGCGAGGCGCTTGAGCAGGGCGGAGCCGAGGGCGAGCTTGGCGTCCCTGACGTGGTAATACCGCAGCACGCCGGAGCGCTCCTCGGGACGAAGCAGGGCGAGTGCGCGTGCAGCCTGTTGGACAAAATGGGGTCGTGTCAGTGATAGTCATCCCGTGCGCGGGGCCGAGAGAAGCGAGGCAGGGGCGAAGGAAGTGAGAATTACCGCCGAGGAGAGGTCCTTTGTCTGCTTGGCTTCAGGCCAAAGCGGTCGCGTGTCGAGAACCCATTTGATGAGCGTGGTCGACGATGGTGCGGCTGAGATGTCTGCGGACTGCGTCTGGCTGCCCATGGTGTATCACTGTATAGCGACGGGGGGCCCTTCAGGTGAGCAGAGGAGATGTCTGGTGGGTGTCGAAGTGCCAATGAGGCTATCGTCGCGGGGCGTGTTGCGGGAAGAATGCAGTGGCCATGCTTGGACCTCGATGTCACCGCCCGAGCCCAGCGGATGTACGGGCTACGTCGCTGCAGGTATTAGGTGAGGCGAGGCGAGGTGAGGTGAGATGCATGAGTAAAGGCGGCCGGCCCTTGGGCCCTGGCGCCCGTCCCGCTACCAGGCGGACCTGCGCGCAGGCGAGCAGCGGGCCCGGTTTGTAGGTACCTCAAGGTGTCATTCGCGCTGCTGCTACAGTAAAGTATCGGTCCCTTCGATTTGGTGCCCGAGCGGCGTTCTTTGGCGGGGTCGCATGGCCTGGGCTTGGCTGGGCTGGACCCCACCATGACAAGCGCCCGTTCCGGGAGCTTGACCGTCTTGCCGTCACGGCCAATTTTTTTCGGCATCGCATCCTCAACCTCCACGCGCCCCGACGACGATACCAGACCACAGGCGCTCGAGCGCGCCTCGGCCGACGCAGGCACCCAGGCGAGCGCTTTCGATTCCAACCCCCCCGGAATAGCGACGCCCCCGCCCCGGGGTTCCCCTCGCCCACCATGCTCCTCTGTACGCATCCCATCCCCGCGCATGCCTTTCCACCCTTCCCCCCGTCCCCCATCTGCAACAAGAGCCATCCATCCCTTTGCGCACGAAAACACACACAAGGCCAAATCAGGAATCCAAAAGAAAATCCCGCTGACCCTCATACGCGACGCAGTCTGCCCGCACTGCGCCAACATCCTCACCGTGTCGCTGACCAACATGCGCACCAACCGGCTCGAGTGCCGCACGTGCCCCTTTGAGCACAGCATCACCGAGCCCGTCTTCTCGCGGCGCGTCTACGAGCGCAAGGAGAAGGAGGACGTCTTCGGCGGGCCCGGCGCCTGGGACAACGCGCAAAAGGGCCGCGTCCAGTGCCCCAACGACGGCTGCGACGGCGACGAGGCCGCCTTCTTCCAGGTCCAGATCCGCAGCGCCGACGAGCCCATGACGAGCTTCTACAAGTGCATGACGTGCGGCCACCGCTGGCGCGAGAACTGAGCGTCTCCTTTTCTTCCATTTGCCGTCTCAATTCTGGCTGTTTTTCTGGGGATCCTGGCGTTGGAACCTGGGGTTGGGCGTTGCAGGGATAGATACATGGGCATACGTTGAGCGAGACTTTTGATAATTAGTCGATTCCATACATGGTGGCGGCCGCCGCGTTTGCGGCGTGCATCTATTGTACAATTCGTAACTTGCTTTTTTATCATGTCGTCGTGTCGTGATTCGCCCTCGTTCCCACCGCGGAGAAGCGCAATCGATGCCTCCCAATGTCCTCCACGCAACGCGGCACAACGCAGCGCAACGCAACGCCGCTCACGCCTCGCGGTGCCACTGCACCGACGCGCGCATCTCCTCGTCGACCAGGCGCTCCACGAGGTCGGGGCTCATGATGTCCTGCCGGAAGCGCTCCTGCTGCAGCAGCTCGAGGTGGCGCAGCGTCGGCCCCGGGTACGTCAGGTACTTGAGGTACGGCGGGCGCGACCAGTACCGCAGGTAGGCGAGGTAGGCGACGAAGGCGGGCTGCGCGAGGAGCTTCTGCGACGCCAGGTGGTTGAGGTAGTACGGGTTGGCGAGCGACTGGACGAACTGTGTGTTGCGCGTAGGAGGCCCGGACGTTAGCGGTCTGTCGATCGGGCGGGTGGACGTAGGCAGGTCGTTGTGTAGCAATCGTCGTGCTTGCTTGAGCAGTGGCCGCAACCTCCCTCAGGGGGGGTCTGGGCTGCGCTGCGGTCCACTTGACGTTGCCGGGGAGCGGAGGGAGGGAGGAGGGAAGAGAGGGGGGGGGAGAGCTCACCTCGAGCTCGATCTCGAAGCGCGAGTAGCCGCCGTACATGGGCTCGCCGTCGCCCTCCTTGCCCGGGGCGCTCGACGGCGCGGGCGGCGGCGGGGAGTCCATGGACACGTCCTGCGAGGCCATGTCGCTGCCGGGATCGCGAGGCGGGCGGAGACAGAGTACGGGAGTGTTGCGTGTCGCGTGTCGCGTGGTGGTTGAGCCCGCGCGGGGTTGACGTCAGGTTGATGTCTGCTGGGAGAGATGCGAGGTCCAAACTGCCGCTGCGCGCGCTGCCGAGCCGCGCGATCGATAATGTGCGCCTCGTCAAGGAGCTGCGTGGGAGGGACCCACTCTCGACGACCAACGTCAGACAACGGCGCTGCTCCATCATTGTTCATGTCTCAACAACCCTAGGTTTTCACAAGTATATTCCACGCACATTCGTCATCGCCAATAAAGCCTGGCTTCATGCTACTCATCAGAGAGCGTCAATTGAGGACATGATATACCTGAGGCCTTGTCGAGAGCACCATCCGTGACACTACCCTGCACCACCCGTCCCAGCTTCGCTCAGGCAGCAACCACCTCTTATATCCAACCCCATGCCATTCCCGGCCTCATAAACTCGCGCCTCTTTTCCATCCAACATCTCATCCATGATCCCAAACATGTCCACCGCCAAGATAAAAACACGCATCCTCATCATCTCCGACACCCACGGCGCCCAGCCGTACACCAAACCTCCCCCACCCTCCCCCATGTCCTGCAACAGCACCGGCCGCCGCGCGCCACCCGACACAGAGGACGAGCTCACCTCCCCCGCGGCAGACCTCATCCACATTCCCACGGGCTTCCGCGACCCGCTGCCCGACGCCGACGTCGCCATCCACTGCGGCGACCTGACGCGCCGCAGCACCGTCGCCGAGTTCGCCCGCACCTTTACCTTCCTCTCTGCCCTGCGCGCGCCGCTCAAGCTCGCCATCGCCGGCAACCACGACCTCGCGCTCGATCCGGCCCACTGGTTTGCCGGGTACGACAACAACAGCAGCAGCAGCGACGTCAGTAGCGACGCCGACACCGAGTACCGCGCCGTGCAGGACATTGTAGCGCGCGCTCGTGCTAACGGCGTGCGCTACCTCCCCGAGGGCACGCACCACTTTACCCTCGCCAACGGCGCGCGCCTCGCCCTGTACGCGAGCCCCTACACACCCGTCTACGGCGGCTGGGCCTTCCAGTACCCGCCCGGCACGCACGTCTTCCGCATCCCGCCCCGCGTCGACGTCGCCGTCACCCACGGCCCGCCGCTCGGCGTCCTCGACGGCGCGGGCCTCGCCCAGCTGCGCGGCCTGCCGCCCGACCACCACGCCACCGACCGCGCCGGCTGCGACGCCCTCTTCCGCGCCGTCCACGCCGCGCGCCCCCAGGTCCACTGCTTCGGCCACATCCACGAGGCCTGGGGCGGCTACCTCGCTGCGTGGCGGCACCCCCCTCCGCCGCCGCCGGGGCCGTCCGATGCTGCCCACGATGGTACCCCCGGCTATGGTGGGGCCTCGCCAATGCCGGCGACGTGGCAGACGGCCATCGACGCCGACGCCTCGGAGCTCCTCCTCACCGCGCGGCAGCTCAAACCCCAGACGCGTGCGGACCTGCACACCGTGAGGCCGGAGCAAGTCCAGCGACTCGTGCGGCTCAGTAGGCAGCGGTGCGTGCGCGTCGACCTGACCGGAGACCGGGGCGACGGCGACGACGACGGCGACGGTGATGGCATCGTGCGGCGGCTGGAAAAGGGCCGGCAGACGTTCTTTGTCAACGCCGCCATCATGGACGTCCGCTACCGGCCCTCCCAGCTGCCGTGGCTGGTGGACCTAGAGCTTCCACGGGCTGAGTCTTCAGACGTGGCTGAGGATGCTGCATAGTTGGGGTGGGGTCTCAGGCGTGATGAGGACTGCATTGACGGCGTAATGAACTAGACGCGACATGACTAGGCGTGGTTGTACTGTCGGCAGTGTCGGATGGTAACCGGCACATGAATTGATAATTAAGGCCTCCGCAACGTGTGAGTCAGGGTCGAGTTCTGAAAAAGGATCAATCACCTGCCACTGGTCCACAGTGCTCTCAGGATTCGTAATGTAATGGCGTGAGCGTCAAAAGAATAGAACTAAAATGCTACTCGTGAATCTATTATATGGCGAACCAAAGTTACGTCGTTGTTTCTCTATGCTCGTGCCACGAGAAACAGGCCCCAACCATGCCACGGCCCTCCGTGAACCGCGGGGCAATAGTGAAACATAGACAGTACAACCTCACGGACATGACGAATTGTACGCGGAAAATCACCGTCCAAGCATGCAGTTCAGATTCTGCATGTAGCAGTCGTCCTACACGTGAGCGTCGCTACCAGAGCCCCATACAACGACCCATCCGGCGACATCCTGTCGGGCCTGTGGTAAGTTCCATATTAAGAGTCCTTAGAAAGCCATGGCGGCGGCCAGGACGGCGGCCGCGGCGCCAACCATGGGGCCGGCGTTGGCACCAGCCGTGATGGGCGGCTGCGTAGTCGAGGCAGTGACGCTGCCCGTGGGCTGCGCGGCACCCGTGGTGGTGGTGATGGTGGGAGCAGCAGCGCTGCTGGAAACGGCGGGAACACTGCTAGAGACCGCGGCCTGACTGCTAGAGACGACGGCGGGACCGCTGGATTCGGGGACTGGCGAGGAGCTTGCGGCGGTGGTGACGGCCGCTGTGGACGAGTCCGAGGGCACCGTGACGGTGTTGCCAGTCGCGGCGCAGACCTTACCGGCGGCTTCCTGGACTTTGCCGAGGGCGTCCATGGGGCACTTGTCCATAAGGCAGGCAGCGGCGCTAGGAGCCAGCTTCTTGATGGTCTCCGGGTCGCAGAAGCACTTAACGTCGTTGGGATCGGCGCAGCCAGCCTTGGGGATGGCGTCCTTAATGCAGGGGACCTACGAGCGTGTCAGTGGCAGAGCGACAGAAATAAGGGGCAGTGACAGGGAACGGAAACATACAGCACACTCGGGGAACACCGAGAAGTCGATGGCCAGGGCAGAGGTGGCAAGCCCGGAGAGGGCGATGACAGCAGTGAAGGCCTTCATCGTGGCAATGAATGTGTGTGATTTGGACGTGAGACTTGAGAGTGTTGACGCGGCGTCAGTTGCAGCTGGGCAAGGCGTAGAGAGGGCGAAGCCGTGGCCGGAGAGACGTACGAACGATTGCAAAGCAGCGCAAGTCGATGGTGAGAGAACGAAAGGCGAGTCACCTTGAGTTGAGATGGTTTGGGGAGGTGAGAAGTGAAAGCAGGACAACAAAGGGGGGAGACGGGGTTCAGGCTGGGCAGCTCCTCTCTTAATAAGAGGCAAGGGCACGGCGGGCTCTCCTTCCTCGCCAACGAAACGTGGGCTGACCTCGGTGACTGGAGGAACCTTGGAAGGCTTGGCCTGAAAAAACGGGGGCGCCCAAACAAAAAGGAAATAAGCTACGGCGTAAAGGTGAAGTGCGAGGGGGCCGGGGGTTGCTTGCCCGGGAGAGGAGGAGCTGAGGTGACGACGACGGCGCCGCTGAACGCTCCTGCCAGGCGTCCGGCGTGGGCTGACCTGCTGGGTTCGCGAGGACGCAGACGCAGGGCGGCCCCGTCGGGACTCGGGAGAATACCTAGCCATAGGGCCACAGCATGGCCTCCATACCTATCTTTGGCCGGAGCGTCTCCACGCGCGTGGGCTGACCTGGACGATTGCTGGCCAGAGTTTGGAGCTTGAGTGTCTTTTTATTTTCGGCCCAAGAGGCTGCTATCTACGACGTTCTGTGGTTATCGTTATCCTACGACTGATTCTTGGGATGTTGCATCTCGCCGGACGCTTTGGTGTACTCGTAGTCGGGAGAAGAGAGAGAGACATCTGGTCGAGGTTGCCCAACACCGGCAGCCAGCTGCCGTGGCAGTTGGCAACTTGGCACCCGTCGCCCACTTACAGCACCTCAATGAGAAGCCCAGCTGGGCTAATGCAATGCGCTCTCCATGACGGGAGCTTCAATCCATCCAGTGGGCCACCGCCTCATACCCCTGCACGGCAGCTGCCGCTCCAGCTGCATCGCGCTAGCGGCGCCGTGGCGTCTGCCAGCCGCCCAACCACCATCCCCATTCCCTGGGACATCATCAACCGCAGCAAACGACTCCAAACACTTGTCTCGCGAGGGAAGTGAGGTGGCTTTTTGGCCAATTCACATACGAGTACGGCGTGCTTGTCAGCCATTGTGTGGCCAGCCATGACCATGAGTACGAGCACACACATGAATAAGGTAGGTACGAAGTATGTACGAGGAAGTGCCCTGTGTCTGGCGGGATCAGCAGGCCTGGACCACCACGGCCCGCGGCTCTAGAAGAGGAACGAGCCTCTCTTCGCATCGTGCACGACGCAACGGCTTGGGTCTTCCTACGTCCTCTGCCTTTGGCAAGGGGTTTGCTCCTACCAGACACGCGCGTTGGAGGTCCAGGTCCCTTGCGCGAGGGAACCACCACGTTCGCAAGTGACCAAGGCATCGCGGAACATGCGTGCACACGCCCACGCGGGCGAGCAAGCTGAACACACTGGCGGCTTTCAGCAAAACACGATCCCAGGTCCCAAGATTACCCAGTCCTGGCCTTCAGCTCCATCCATCGCAGGGTCAGGGGCGGGTGCCGTGCCCACAGCCACCAACGCCGACGCCGCTCTCATCCGCCCCCTGCGTGCATGGAACCGCTCCCTCCTATTTCCTGCATCTACAAGTACGAGCCATGAACAAACGAGCCATGAACAGACACACACGCACATCGTGGCCCCCGTTGCTCATTCGCATCGAGACCCGATAGTAAAACCATGCTGTGATTTGTTCGACGAGCCAAGCTGCGGGTGGTGCGAGCGCTTGCGCGTCACTCCCCGCTTCTCCCCCCGTCCACATATCGCGATGGGTGGAGGACGACGAGGAGGAGGAGGCAGGGACGTTTAAAGTTTTTTTTTTTTGCTCTCCTATGCAAACATGCAACACATTGCACGTTTCCACCCTCACGCATTGCTGTTGCGACGGTCAAGCCGCTGCGGCCAAGTGTAAAACAGCACCTAAACCTGAGTTTAATTCCGTAGCTGCGTGGGAGACGCAGACGTGCAATCGTGGATGTTACTGCACTGTTCAATACCATCCATGCATGTTTCGCCGTGACATGATGGCGCGCCGCCACCGCCAAGTCCTACCGGAGGAAGGGAGAGGTGGAGGAGGAGCAGCATGCATCATCCCACGGCTCCCACCTCATGGAATGGCATCACTCCACAATTGGACCTGCAGCAGATAACCCCTTTACT
This sequence comes from Purpureocillium lavendulum, assembly GCA_029168975.1. Lineage (NCBI taxonomy): Eukaryota > Fungi > Ascomycota > Sordariomycetes > Hypocreales > Ophiocordycipitaceae > Purpureocillium > Purpureocillium lavendulum. The sequence goes on along the minus strand of JAQHRD010000002.1, from coordinate 649,623 downwards.
TCGCACATACTCCGTAGTCCGTACATACTCGTAGCCAGCGGGCAAGGTACCAATTCCCGCGTCCTGATTGGGGAGAAAGGAGGCGAGGCGGTCAGTAGTTGCGCTCGTGTGTGCGGACGTGGGATTGACTACTCGCACGTACTCGACCAGCAGCAGAAGCGCGCCGGCTCGATGCCGATGGCTTCATCTCGGTTAGAGACAAGCTTTTGCCGCTGGCTGCTGGCTGCTTGCTGCTGGCGCGACGTCTTCCTCCCGGTGTCGGCAGGATGGATGGATGGAGGCTCCTCTATCTGGATCCGACCCCGTTGCATCGTTCCGAGACATGGCCGACGCCCCGAACTCAGCTTTAGCGATAAATAAACAGCAACTAAACAAACTCGTCGTGCTCGGGCGGCGTGGAGCCATGTCACGCCGAGTCGTCGTCAACTCGACCGAGCAGAGCGTATGAGAGGGCGGCTGGCCTGCTGGTGGTCATAGACTGGCTGTATTCTTATGCTAGGTAAGGTAGTTATTACATATCCCGTTGCCAGAGCAGCGTCCCGCGACGAGGTGCGCATGGAGGCAGGGCTTCCGCCGCCTCTTTCTATCAGTAGTGATCATCTGTCGTCCCAGCGCGTCCTGCTCATGATGATGGGCCGCGCCGGGTCCCACGGCCCGCGTATCTCGTTCTTGTACTTTTGCAAGCCGATGAGCCACCAGCTGCACCCGCCCGTCGCGAGGGCCGCCACCACGACGCCGACCACCATGCCCACGGTGCCGTTCTTCCACGGCCAGCCGGCGGCGCCGGCGCCGCGCCGCGGGTCCGACACCACCATGCCGACGCCGACGCCGGCCCCGACCACCAGCAGCGCCGTCTGCACCACGTGGTAGCGCCAGCTGCGGTGCCGCACGTGCCGCCGGAACACGGGGAACAGCCCAAACACCTGGATGCTGAAGAGCGTGAGGCTGAAGACCTGCTTGGTCGACGGCAGCCGGCTGGCCAGCACTGTCGACGCCATGAGCGCCGCGTTGGTCGACAGCGACGCTGGGAACTTGGCCCCCACCCCGCCCGAGTAGTCGAAGAAGAAGATGTTGATGGCCAGCAGCCAAAACGACATGGCCCAGATGCTGTCGCTCGACGTCGACCGCGTCAGCGACTTGAGGATCGGGCTGAGCCCCAGCAGCGTGCAGTAGATGAGCAGCGCCGACTTGATGGTGCCGAGCCGCTGGTGCGCCCGCGATTCCTCCGGCTCCGTGGGCATCCCGGACATGTTTGCGGGCGCCGGGGGTAGCGGCAGCATCTCCTGGCTGGACCGCGGGGTGAGTCGCGGACCGGGGCCGAGTTGTTGCGACCCGAGCGACGTCGTAGACGCCGATTGAGGCGGCTTGAGGGTGCCATTGAGGTGGAGGTTGGACGTCGAGCTGGCTGCCGAGGGTATCGCCGACGGTGTGGCCGACGGCGTCAGCGAGGCCGCCGACGTGGACGGGAAGGACTCTGTGCGCAGCGGATGCGGCGGCGGGCGACGCATGCTCGCGGCGCGTCCCCGTCGGCGAACGCTGCCGGCCCGGCCCAGCGTCGTCGTGGTGCCGGCGCCGGTGCCGCCCCCGGCCTGGAGGAGCTCGTCGTCCTGGTCTTCCTCCTCAGAGACCCAGCGCTCCCATAATGACCAGCCGAGAAAGGTGCCGAAGCTGCTCCAGCTCGCGACGGACACGGGGGAGACGCGCTCCTTGTAGATGCCGACGAAGCAGACGACGAATATGATGACGGAGCACACGTGCTGTAGGATGACGGTAGAGTCGGCGACGAGGGGCCAGAAGTCGTAGGGCTTGAGGCGTGGATTCCGCTGGAGGTTCTCGAGGAAAGTCGCTTGGTCGGTGTAGTTGTCCGGGTCTGCGAGCATGAAGGTCAGTACACGGTGCGACGCGGGAGTAGAGAGGGGAGGAGACGAGGGGGGCAGAGGAGAGAGAGACCACGTACACGACTGCTTCACCCACATGAGCTTCTTCCAGGCGCGCTTCCGGCGGCGGCTGGTGCTGCGGTCCGAGGCCATGTGCCTCATCCTGGGCAGCGAGTCGGCGGCGCCGTCGACGTAGTCGCCGGTCAAGGGGCTGGCGGCACCCGACGTAGCGGCCCCGGGGGTCCCGCGACGGCGGTGCTGCTGAGGCGGCGCGGCATCGTGAGGGGAGAGATGGGAGCGGCCGAAGACGCTGAAGGTGGACGCGTGGGTGAGGGGCGGGAATGGGGTCTCGTCGTCGGTGGGCGAGGGCATGCTGTGCGCGTACGTCCCAGCGTGCAAGCGTCCGGGGCGAGAGGCGTTGGACGACCACGGCTGCTGCTGGCTAGGCGCGTGTTGCCGCGTCGTATCGGCCGCGCCTGAGGTGATTGCAACCGGTCGCCGCTGTGGCAGCCAGCCAGGTCGCGCGGCACCAAGTGGCTCGTGGCCGTGGGGCACACGAAGCTCCTCCTCGTACTCGTATGTACGGAGCCGGTCCGGCGGCCGGCGAGATGCCGGGGGTGTCCCTGGGGCGTGCCAACGGCGGTAGGGGCGGCGGCGCACTGCGTACGGTGCCGGGGCCACGTTGTTGTGCTGCTTGTGTTGCTACGGTTGCGGCTGTGGCGGCGCGGGTGTGGACGACGAGGGCATCACGAGCCGGACCACCAGCACGCACGGAGAGGGCAGAGAGGCTGGCGGCGTGGGCGTGCGTGGGTGGGCTTCTCGAACGCGACCGGATCCGACGCGGAAGGCTGAGTGCTGGTGCTGGAGCTGGTGGAAACGGGCGATCCAGGTGAGGTTTGGCGCTGCTCTGGGTGCGGTCCGGCTGTCGTTTCCTGCTGGAGCGAGGCTGAGGCGTGGGCGTTCGCACTGCGTCGTGGTCTGAGTGGGCAAAAAGTGGGCTTGCCCGTCGGCGTCACACGTGGGGCTCCGGGGCACTGCCACTCGTCAATTGACCGCGAACAACGTGCTCACAGCACGAAGCAGGAGCAACCGGGAAGCAACTACAGGCGATGCGCGGCTGATAGTCGCTGATGGCCCCGTCGCCAACGGCAGCTTCCATTGGGCTGCCGGCGCGTCAGTAGTGGACGGGGCCGCCAGTCCAAGTGGCCTGAGGACTTCGGCGATTCCTTCAGTGGGGGGTCGCATGAGCGATCCAGCGCGCTCTGGGCCGCTCGAGGTGCGCTCTGGAGCACCAGGGCTCCCGTCACCAGCCCGGATGACCTGCCCAGCCCAGGTGCCTGAGCTCCGGGGGCGGGCCCCTTCCACCGTTGCCCTCAACTCGTCCCGCCTGCCAAGGAGGGCCAGATGCCACTGCCCGCAGGTCCAGGCCAGGCACTCGCCTCGCCCCATCTGGCACTCGCTGACCAGTGACAGCGGCAGGGTCCCGCAGACCCCTGCCATGGCGCAAACTTGGCTTTTTGATAGCGCCGACCCCAAGGAACGGCCGCCCCCATCCACCCTGCAACACATCGTGTCTTCGAGCTCGCGTTTCTTTTTTTTTTTTTTTTTTCGGTCGTCGTTTTTTTTTGTTTCCCTTTGGCCCTTGACCGAGATGGGACGGTGCCGGACTCGCCGCTCCTAATTTGCCTGTACTGCCGAGCTCCGAGATGTCCGGGGCGGCGTCGCGCGTGCGTGCCGTCTCCCGTCGTTGGGCGCCCTTCCGGTTCCCACTGGGCAGTGCCGGCGCTGGCATGAATCGGGACGCCGGGCCCAACAAAGCCTGCTGGAGGCTGTCCGAGGCATCACGGCTTCTGCTGCGCACTGCGCACTGCGGCACGAGCATTCGTGCGTGTCCCGGATGCAGCGCCGCATGAGAGCCGGACTGCGGCGCAAGACAGACACATGTGGGACGCGGCCGTGGGATTTCCATGCACATCACGCCGAGAAATGCCGTGATGGCGCCCCCTCCCAAACCGGCGACCGAGGACGACGAGGCTGCTACTGGTGCATCCTGCCTCCGTTGAAACCAACCCGAACCAGGCGTCCGGGAACGCGACCGAGCAGGCAGTCATTCAATCAAATTAAATCAAATCGTACGTGGCTGGCGAAATTGGCCCTCTGCTCTGGGCGACAGGACGCGAAAGCGCAGGGGAAGCCTCGCTGTCGCACTCGCGCGCCATGCATTCCTGCATCTGCGACACGAGGAAGCCAACGACGACGACGACAACGACGATGCACCAGCCGGCCACGCGTCGCCCCTTTTCCGCAGACGGCGATGTCTGGCATGGGATTCGTCGCCTTCTTGCGGGAATCCAGAGACACTTGGTCTTTCCCTTTTGGAGCGCAACACCGGGGCGCGGATTGGGGTACTTGTAGATGCCCTACTGGGCTGCGCCTTGGGGGTTGCCTACCCATGAGAATGATGATGAGGCGCATCCCCTCCTTCGGCTGTCGACCGAGGTGGAGGGCGGGTCTCCTGCAGCTGCGCATCCCGTCTGACGGGGTCCAAAGGGGGCGGGCGCATGGGGCCATGGGGAGCTTCAGCAAGCATCGTGGACCCCCGTGGCCTGGTTGGCTCTGCGCTTCGTCCTCTCGTCTGCGGCTGGGGGACTGCGTGCGCAGCGCAGCAGAGCGCTTCGCACAGTGGCGCCCCCCCGGCGATGCCTTACTTTGAGGGCGCCGGGTCGGACGTGCCGACTGTGGCACCGTTGCGGTGCCGCTCTCCCGTCCGCAGCGACTAATAACACTTTGCACGGCCGACGGCCCACAATCACGACGCACGCTTGTACTCGTTACATGGCATGGCCCTTTCGGGGTACAGCTCCCTCGTCACGAAGCCGGCGTGTTTGGCAGTGGTAGGTCGGGCTCCCGCCGTGTCGTCTTCAAGGCAACTGTAAAGTACAAGTACCTGTGTACCTACCTGCTCGCGCTCGTACCTGGGCTGCGGCATGACGAGTGGGACGGGAACGGGAACGGGAAACGGGCCATGCGTCGTCGAGTCGAGGGAGAGCGAAAGAGGGAGCGCGTGCTGTCGTTTCACCCGAGCGCCCTTGGTCGTGCATCTCAACTTCTCGCCTCGTACGAAGCGAGAGGGAGAGAGCGCGGGAGTGCGCGCGCACGAGTAATTTACCTGCGCCGGCCGGGGCGAAGACCTCGTGTCCGGGGCAAGGCATCTCATGGGGGACATTTCGTCCGGCCTTGTGCCGCGGAGAAAACATGATGGGCCCTCCCTGCCCGGTGACTGAACTGACTGCTAGTACTGGCAAACCGCATGGCAGAGGCGGCCCACCCGCTCCTCCGGTCGCAGGCCGCAGGGCTGAACCCATCTTGTCGTCCATCCACGGGGTCCATCAAGCGATGGGCCATGATGTGACTGAGCGAGGTGGACGGATCCACGAAGCGGGTCTCGGAGGATGGACGGGGCATCTCCCAGGCATTTCATTATTGATCCCGCTGGTGGGAAGGGGGGGCTTGGGGGGGTCCATGCACGCCCGCGTGCCTGCTGCAACGGCCGGGTTACAGGTATTTTTGGACAAGGCACGCTGCGTGCCCCCGTCGCCTCGAGCCATTGATGAGCTGCAGGGCAGCACGTACGAAGTACGAAGCCCGGAGCTTACGACCACACAACAATTGAATTACCCCATGCCAAGCCCGTCAGTGTGTTTAAACATTGTGCTCGTCCTTCTCGGCGAGCAGCCACATCGCCAAGGACGAGCGGCGGGGGGGCGGACAGGCGGGAAGGGGGGTGTGCGTGGAATCGCCGTGGATATGATGGCCGATTCCGACGTCAGTGGGAAACCCAGGCAGATTCATGCTCTCCTGCGTACCCGCGGCAGGATCTCCGGCAGCTGGGGCACCACTGGATGAGCGAGCTTGGGCGGAGCACTTGAGGAGGCGCTGCGACGCGGCGCCATCGGTTCAAGCCAGGCCAGGCCAGCCCGGCGCCGGCGAAGTCGCTGTTGCGCAGGTGCGGTTGGGTGCAGGTGGTGTAAGAACGCCATGAATGGCGACCTCCATGCCCGCTGCTGACAGGCCTGGCCTGGCCTGGCCCAGACGCGGACCCCCTCCCCACGACCCCCCCCGCGCGCCCGCTGCTGGCTGGCTGAGGTCCCGTCCCCTCCACCACGCGCTGCTGCCCTGGTGCTGGTGCTGCCGCTGCTGCGCCCAACTCCCTCTAGCGCCGGGCCCAGACGCCAGCGCGGACCCTCCAGGCTCACGCCCTCGTCGTTGTGCGTCGCCCTCGTTCCTCCTCGGCGCTCACCTCACCCTCCCCAATGTCTGTCTGTCTCCATGGGCCCGGCCCTCGTCCGCCGCCCTCCACTTCCTGTGCGTCCAGTTCCGTCTGCTCGCCGCCCACCCCCGTGTAAGAAACGTCCAGCCGGGTCGATCTGCGCCTGTATAATACCCTCCCCCGTCTCCTCGCGCCGCCCAACCCTCGAGGGTGTCCTGCCTCTCTTCTGCTCTCCTCCTCTCTCCTCTCCTGCTCCCCTCCTTTGTCGGTGTCCATCTCTCTCGGCACTCACAACTCACAATTCTTCGTGGCCCGTCCATCACATCGCCATCTCGCACCCTCACTCATCGGCCACATTCGCCTGAGTGATCGACAACATCTTGCTCGGGCCCTTTTCTCTCTCACTCGCACGCACACCGTGTAGCGCACCGAGCGCCGACAGCTGTCTGTTGGTTCTCATCTGGCTTACTTGTGCGCCGAGGCGGCCTTCGAGAAGACCGCAAGCGTCGATTGTATTCAAGACAATCGCCCGTCCGCCGCCTGCAATAGCCCCTCTCACGGGCCACCCGCCCAACAATCGCTCGCCTGTCAGCCACCGTTGCGACGAGCGCCCATAACTAAGCCCTCCCTCCCCCCGCGCGCGGGACCCCGAGCGATATAACCGGACGGGCTCCCACCCGATCGTGTTTGCCCGCTCAAGCCACCGTTTGGGTCCTTTCCAGCGCCCGTCGACCCGGCCCTATCGCCTCCGCGTCTCGATCGCGAACTCGCTGTGCGACTACGTCCCGACTTGAGTTGCAGTCCGCGCGACGGGCTTGCGTCCAGAGCGATGAAGCTGCTGCCTGTGCTGTTCGGCCTGGGGTTTGCCCGCGTTGGGCTCGCTGCTCCCGCCACGGAGCCTTACCAAGTCATCACGACTGAAGACGGAATCCCCATCGTCAGGGCCAACGTCGTCCGCGTCGACACGGCCGGCGCCATCCCCGAGGCCGTGCCCTCTCACTCCCTGGTCTCTCACTTCAGCAAGCTTGCCTCCGGTGCGTTGGGATGGCTACACGTCCCCGGCTTCGCTGGCGCTCCCGTCTTTAACCACGAAACGCCCACCGCCGTGGCGGATTCCAACGGCGATGTCTGGGGCGGTAACTACGGCAAGAAGGGCCACGGCAAGGGCCGTCATGGTCGGCATCGCCATCACCGCAACCGAAAGCCTTTCCACTTTTATCCACGGTTGAGCCTCAAGGATGGGCTGCCGTTCATCATCCTCGCCGTCTCGCTGTCGGTAGTGGTTGCCTGTTCGTTCCTGAGAAGGTGGGTTCCATTCCTATTGAGTCCTTGGACCTATATCTAACGCCCGCTATTTTTCAGGACGACGGCGGCACTCGAAGGCGAAACTGAAGCCCCAGCTGATTCTGCTCTGGCCGAGAAGGGTCGCCTTCAGCAGCGGTTCGAGGACGCGCAGGCTCGGGCCGAGAGCGTTGCTCCGCCCGCCGTGTCTCCGGCCGAGGGCTGTTGACGAGGCCCCCCTTCCCTGGGGTTACGTATGATTTTCTGAGCACGGCGTTTTGGATTTGGCACGGCATGGGGGCACGAAGCGATAGAATCTGGATTGGGAGTTACAGAGAGCTCCGGCTCTCTTTTGGGTTTCATGAGAGACCATCACCAACACGAGACGGGGTGAGCCGCTGGCTTAATTGCGGTATGCATCGGACGAGATAGAGCGGCAGCACGGCCGTTGCATGACCGGGAACAGGGCGCCTCGACTCAAATCGCCATCGGTTCCCCCTCGAAAAGCCCTGCAGCAAGGGCTTGACCGGGGACGCGAGGCGATTTGGATCGAGAGTTTTCAGCGCCCACTCAGATACCCAATTTACTCAGTCTGACTGATACAGTGCAACGAGCAGTTGATTGATGCCTCTCGAGAGAGCTCGAGTCAGTGCTTGTGTGAATACGACAACCGGGGTGGAGATGCTCGTCGGAGAGTTTGCTAGTGTCGCAAGGTCGTCGCGAGGCGTATCACTGCCCGGATTGGAGGCGGCAGGAGCCTCGTAGTCGGTCCTTCCATCGCCGGGAGAGTTGCTGATCACCTGACGCAGGCAGCGGACACGTATGACGAGGCGCTCAAGGGAACATATTTTCTGCAAGCAAGGACTCTGCCCACAAGCGAAGGCCAGGCACGGACGCGACACGCGAACCTGGTATGTCTATGAAGCACCACTGCTCAGTGCTGGCGCGACAGCTGCCCAGCGCCGTTTCCCGTCGTCGCCCATCACTCGATCCTGGCATTCAACGCGTACTGGCTCGATGCCGTCTTCTCCTCACGAATAGGATGCTTTATGCCACGCAATAGTCTCGACGAAACAACTCAAATATTGTCGCAGCTTTCGCACCGATGTTGACGCCACCGTCCCGTGCCATCGGGTACAGCTACCACCCTGAGGGATGGGTAGCGCGGCCAAGGGGCCAGCTGACATTTATTGCCTGCCGCAAAACGGGCACGCGCGGATGAGACAACTCGAAGGAACGCGTGTCTGGTCAAGCAGGTCCATGCCTTCATCCCTGGGACTCCATAGAAACGCTAGGCGGTAGTTTCACCGACGCCGCACGAGACGTTCGCACTGACAGCTTCCCGCTGGCTCCACCGAGCCCGCACTGCCGCCGTCCCCGCACATCCAGGACCTCGGCTTTGCTTACATAGTTGCCGTTGCAGGAACAAGTAAGTCAACAGCGACGGTCCGTAGCGGCACACGAGCTTCTCCCACCGTGCAATTGGCTTCATTGTTTCGCCTGCCCAGTCGATCATACGCTGATACCATGGCGACCTACGAGACAGCGCCGGATCGCTACATCACCGTCGGCAGCATCCGGTTTGCCTACCGGTGGCTCGGCCCTCGGAACGGCATCCCGCTCGTGCTGCTCATGCACTTCAGGTTCGGAGGTTGCCATCACGGGTGAAGCCAATTCGTATTGACTGTACCATCAGGGGAACCATGGACCATTGGGATCCGGCTCTGCTCAATCCGCTCGCAGCGGTGCGCCCCGTCATTCTGATAGACAACGCTGGCGTGGGGCGGTCTGGCGGCGAGGTGCCAAAGATGTTTGCGGGCTGGGCGCAGCACTATATCGACGTGATCCAGGCCCTTGGCATCAAGCGCGCAGACGTGATGGGCTTCTCCATGGGAGGGTGCGTCGCACAAATGGTCGCCCTCAACGCACCAAAGCTGGTTCGCAGCCTCGTGCTCTGCGGGACGATCCCGAGTGAGGGCGAGGGCGTCACGCGGGCACCAATAGGGCCGTTTAACCAGCTCAAGGCGGCAGACACCGACCAAGAGCAGCGAGATGCCTTCCTGGACACGTTCTTCACGTCGTCGGAGCGCAGCCAGGCTGCCGGTAGGGCAAGCTGGGAACGCATCGTCAACGCCCGGCCGGACCGGACGCCTGCGGTCCCAGCCGACGCCGCCCGCCGACAGGCCATCGCCTTTGCCAAGTTCATGGACCCCAAGCAGGCCAAGGACGCGTCGTATGACCGATTCCACGAGCTCAAGCTGCCGGTCCTCATCGCCAACGGTATGTCCCTCCATGCGACCGACGGGCTATATGCCACACCACCGGGCGGCCAGGTGGGTGAACGTGCATGCTGACGATGCGGTGCAGGGAACGACGACCAGCTGCTGCCGACGGAGAACAGCATTGTCATGTGGAAGAAGCTGAGCCGAGTCGGTGCGCAGCTGCATCTATACCCCGACTCCGGTCACGGGTTCCTCTTCCAGAATGCGGGTCCCTTTGCGGCTCTCATCAACACATTTCTGGATAGCGCTCCTGACCAGGCCAGCAGACTGTAGCTACTCCTTGGCCGCGGCAAAGGGTCTCTCGTATGCACATAGCAATGCAACTCGCGTGACATAATGACGTTGCATCTGAAATGTCTGGGGAGCCACGGTCCCCGGACGGGCCGGGGGGCGAGGCGGACCGCATCGTCCCGCGCGCAACGGGGGTCCGACCGGCGTATCGGATCCGCGATTGTGACTTGTACTTGATTCAAAACAGGCATATTTGGCGATGCGAGCGTGGCATTGGCTCGCATACGTGAGCGCAAGGGCACGCGGGAAACGGTGCGACTCATGCAGGTGACGGGTCGGGGACAGGCAGGCAGGGGACAGAGGCCGTCCGTCCGTCCACGACGGACAGGAGCAAGACGAGACGGGCCTGATGCATACACGTCTACACCACAGTGGGCAATCCGGCCAGCTGGAAAAAGCAAGAGACGGCTCGTTTGGGTCATCGCGGCGGCCGTCTCGCGCCGGGAAGGGCGGTGACGGAGCGCCTTCGACATGACACCCCGGACGCCATGTCATCGATGGTTGATGCTTGGCGGAACATGGTTCGGCCAAGGCGGTCCCGAGGGAGCGAGACGACGACGACCGGGGGGGGGGGGCAGCAAAAGGAAAATGGCAGCGTGTTTGCCCTTTGGGTTGGGAATGGGAAGCTGGGATGGGATGGGATGGGGATGCGACATGCGGCTCCCCACGTCAGGTGCCTGAGACAATGACCAGGTCGTCACATGGACGGACAGCTCGCTCGCCTGACGTTCGGGGTGGCCATTGGACGGAGTCGGACGAGTGATCAAGGGCTGCGGGCTGCAGCTAGCCGCCGCCTCGAACAGACCGTCGGTGAAGGGGGATCCCTGGCCTGGCTGGGCTGGTCCGGCCGGGGGTCAAGGGTGCCCGGATGAGGATTGGAGAGGGGGGCCGCCGCCCGGGGGTTATGCGCAAGTGCGGTCGGTGGTGGCGCGCTGGCACGGCTGAGGTCCACGATGGCTTCACGCAACCGATAACCCCCTTCGGGGCTCGGCAAGCCGCCGTCGGCCGCACGCGCGCGAACGCGAATGTAAACCCCCATGGCCCGGACGCGGCGCACGATGACGGAGCTGCTCGCTGCACCCAGGGCCTGGGGGGTGGGCGGGATCCCGGTAGTGTGGGTGGTGTCTCAGTCGCCGCACTCGCTCTCGCGCTCTGCCCGTCCCGTCGTCGCCTTTTCTTAATAAAGAGCCGACGGGACCGCCCGTGGTGCCCGAGTCCCCGGTGCTTGCTTCCACTGTCTCACCTGCCGCTCGAAGACGGCCTCTGGCGACCTCCGTGGACCATGGCCCTGACGCCGGACAGCCCATCGATAACGACTCCGACGCCGACGCCGCGCGACGGCACGGGCCTTCGGGGACGGCGGCCGGTGACGACGGCGCCGGTAGCGGTGGCTCCTTTACGGAGGCCACCCGGCGCCCCGACGGCCGTGTCCAAGTTCGCGCTGCTGCCGGCGGAGCTGCGCCTCAAGATCTGGGCATGCGCGGTGGAGCCGCGCGTGGTGATACTCGACGACCTCGTGCACAAGGCACGGGCGTATCCGATGCCGGCGGTGACGCAGCTCAACGTCGAGGCGCGGGCCGAGTCGCGGCGCGGGTACGAGGCGGCGGGCCGGGGCTCGCACGTCGACTTTTCTCGGGACATATTCGTCTGCGACCCCAACATCTCGGACCAGCGGGGGAGCTCGGGCGACTCGGACTCAGACGTGGACGCGGACGCGGACGGGTACGGGCCGCTCGAGGCGCTGGCGCCGCGGGTGCGGCGGCTGGCCTTCTGGGACTGCTTCCCCGACGACGGGCGCGTCGACGGGCCGTTCCCCTACTCGGCGTACCTGGCGGCGTGCTACCCGCAGGAGAGCCTGGGCAAGGTGGCCTTCGACAAACTGTGGTTCCCCAACCTCCGGGACCTGTGGATCGTCAAGGTCGGCGAGGTGGACGGCTCGTGGAAGCTCGGCGTCGACCGCAGCGTGCCGTGCGAGGTGCGGGCGCGCAGGACGGCGCGCCAGTTCCGCTACTGGGTCGACGACGACGTGGTGGAGATTGCGCTCGCGCCCCTCGACCTCGACGAGCCCGAGACCAAGACGGTGCTGCGGCACGGGCGGTGCGGCAAGGCGGACTGCCGGGAGCTGAACCGGGGGCGGCCGACCATGGTGTCCAAGGTGACGTTTATGGACGGGCGCTATCCTGGCGGCGATGGCGACAGCGACGGTGGCGAGAGACGGTCATCACCTTTACCGTCATTCCCATCACCAACATCTTCCACATCTTCATTATCATCGTCAACAACGGCGACAGCATTGACATTGACATCGGCATCGATATCAACGTCAATGCCACCACCATCGCCGCAAGCGCAAGCACACGCGCAGGGGTCCACGGGCTGGAGGCGCATACGGCCGTGGTCGACGGCGGCGGCGGACGGGGGCGCGCACAAGGACACGGCGGAGAACAGGATGCGGTGGATCATCGTTGAGCGGATCCTGACGTTTTCGCTGCGATGGGAGGGCCCTAGCGACGCAGAGGACGGGACATCGGGATCGGCGGCGGTGGCGGCGGCGGCGGCGGCGACAACGACGACAACCGGCCAGCAGCAACAGCAGCGTCGGCGGCGGCGTCGGCGGCAACGCGTGCCGGACGAGATGGCGTGAGGGAGCGCGCCTCGGAAACGCAGGAGGAGAAGGAGGCGGAAGCGGCGGCGGCTGCTTGTATGCTCTGATGTGAGATGCGTGTACGAAGACGAAGAACAAGACGAGGTTGCGTGCGTGAGCTGTGTCCGCTCTGAACTGAAGGGAGAAACATGTATGACCTGTCTACGGTGCCTGAGTGTGCTCGACGAGTGATGTACTGGGGCGCCTGCGTCGTTTGCTCTGCGGAGGGATGTGGCCCACGGTGGATGGTGCGTGGAGGCACTTACACGGCCGCCCACCCTGACGATGAGCGCTACCACGGCACAGAGATGGGCAGACGACGACGACAACGACGACGAAGGTGTGTGATGCCATACGATGTGGTGTGATGTGATGTGAGATACGGACACGACGGACGCTGGAGACGCAACGACGCTACACTGCCATCGAGCTCGGGCTCCTCCTCCTCCTCCTCCGGCGTCCGCGCACTCGTAAGCGCCGCCGCGGAGACGTCGTCTGGAAACCTTGAGGGATCCCAGGAGAGACGGCAGTTCATCACGGGTACTCGTCGGAGGCGGGCAGGCAGGCCGGGTTTAGGAAATTGGGAATCATCATCATCGCCATCATCAACATCGACAACAACAACAACAACAACAACACTTGATGAGGCTGTGGTGGTGGCATGGCCCACACGGGCCGAGGTCGCGTCCACGTCAGATACCGTACCATACCCAGCAGGTCTTTGAGCTATATACGAGTACGTGAGACGATGGCATGAGGCGGACGGGACGGACGTCATCAGCGGCGTGTGAGATGATTTGTGAGATGAGTGAGACACTAGCTAGCGGGACGTCACAACCTGGCAAGCCTGGGTGGGCGTGGAGTCGAGGAGTCGTGCATTGTGTGTGTGTGTGTGTGTGTGTGTGTGGTCACTGGTGACCCCGGCCGGCCGCGGCAGGGCGCGCCGAGGCGCCCCATATTTCGTCAAGTCAACTCTGGGGCGCGCGCCCCTCGTTCCGTCTCCGCAACTGAGCTGGGGGTTCCGAGGGACCTCCGGCGGCCCGGAAGAGGGGGAGGGGTAATTAAGGGTGGAGGAGGAGGAGGAGGAGGAGGAATAGACGGGGGGCCGGCTGTGAGGGGCAGATTCATATCCGCCTGCCAACGAGTACGAGTATCTATCGACCAGTTGGTCGTCGTCGAGGCTACTAACTTACTACGAGATGTATATATCGTACAGTACGCATGCCAGGGAGGGGGGGGGCAAACATACATAACACACATGACATGCTACTCCGTACTCCGTACATGCGAGAGGGCGTACACTTACAGTGCCCGTCGATCATACCGAGTTGGTGTTTACAGTACTGTAACAGCACAGTACAGTACTCTCGGCGCGTGAGACTGGCACGCATCGCCACGCCATGCCACGCCGCACCGCCGTCGAGCGAGGGCAAAGCTAACGTACCTACCTAACTACCTAAGTTGGTATTTCCATCTCGCAGACGGGAGTGTTGAAGTGTTGGCTCGGCGGCGACGGCAAGCGGCAACAGCACCGGCAACAACAGCACCGGCCGGCAGGGGCAGGGGGGCATCATCGGCGCATTTAACCGCAGACCCCACGACGGGGGGGCAGCAACGAGTTACGACATAACTACACACGGCATTCATCAGTTGAGTGGAAACCCCGGCTCCCTCCCCCCTCGCTCGCTCGCCTTATCTATGTTATCCATCCCCGTCTGCCATTGCTTCCGACGGCTGCCTCGGAACAGCGGCGGCGGCGTCTTACATGGCTTGTTGCTGTTGCCGTCACTGCCCTGCTTATGCGAAGATAGGACGACGAGGCTCTGCGCTTTTTGGCTGATTGTGATTGAAAGCCGGTCGCGTACATACATATAGACGCGCGCAATTTCATGTCCGGGCCCATGAGTTTCGGGCGAGGTTCCCTGCGCCGCATCCGTGTGCTGCTGCTAGTCCGTCCCGCACCACCACCGTCGCCGCCGCCGCCGGCCTTGATCAACCTCGGCCCCCGCCTCCGCCGCCGCCGGCATCGCATCGCCAGCTCCATCTCCGTCGCGCCGCCGACGACGACGACGCTCACCTCGCGCTCCTTCTTCACCACCACCAACATATCCACTGGCACCCGCCGTCCATTGCTCGCATCGACGACGGCTTCATCCTCGAACCCATCTTCACATACAACAGCAGCTCCACCGACGAGACACCACAGCACCATCACCAACACCAACACCAGCACCATGACGCCGCCGGCCCAAGAAGGAGGCGGACGAGGTGGAAGAGGCGGCGGCGGCGGCGGCATCACCGCCCGCGACAAGCTCCTCATCCACGTGCCGCAGCCGGCGCCCGCGGGCTTCATGGACGCGCTGGCCGCGCGCTTCCCGCAGCTCGAGGCGCGGTGGGAGGTGGCGCGCCTCGACCCCGTGCGCACCGACCTCGCCAGCGCCGACACGCTGCCGCGCGACGTCCTCGACGGCGTCACCATGCTCTGCGTCTACCCGCCCGCCGACGCCGCCGCCATCCCCGACGTGCGCTTCGTCCAGCTCATCTCGGCCGGCTCGGACCGCTGGGTCGGCCACGAGAAATTCAGCGACCCGGCCGTCGTCTTTTGCTCCGGCAGCGGCTGTCACGCGTGAGTGTGCATTGCTTGTTGTTGTTGTTGTTGAAGACCCGGAGATGGGAGGGGACATGTCATGAGGACGCTCACGGAGAACCTTTTTTTCGCTGACACGCAAGGACAAACGCCCGCAAACAGTCCCCAGATCGCGGAATGGGTCATGGCCGCGTGGCTATCCTCAGAGCACCACTTCGACGTCTACAAGCAGCAGCAGCTGCAGGGCAAGTGGTCCGCCCGCATAGCCGACCACCCGGTGACCGACTCGATGGGGCGGCGCATGTACGTTCACTCTCCTCCTGCTCCTGCCCCTCTGCATTTCGTCTCGTTCGAGGACCCGATCATGTTGATGTAGAACCCCCGAAATAGGGCCATCTTCGGCTACGGCGCCATCGGCCGGCAGTGCGCCCACCTCGGCCGCGCCCTCGGCATGGACGTGGTCGTCTACACGCAGCGCGAGCGCGCGACCCCCGAGTCGCGCCGCCTCACCGGCAGCTACAGCGTCCCCGGCACCGGCGACCCCGACGGCCTCGTCCCCTCGCGCTGGTTCCACGGCGCCGACGCCCGCGCCGCCCTCGCCGACATGCTGCGCCTCGGCGTCGACCTCCTCGTCCTCGCCGTGCCCCTCTCCGACAGCACGCGCGGGCTCGTCGGCCGCCGCGAGTTTGCCCTGATGCGTGACGGTGGTGATGGTGCTGGTGGTGGTGCCGGTGGGAGCAAGGGCCGCCGCCGTCCCCCGTTCCTCTGCAACATCGCCCGCGGGCCCGTCGTCGACTCCGACGCCCTCGTCGACGCCCTGCGCGACGGCTCCGTCCGCGGCGCCGCCCTCGACGTCACCGACCCCGAGCCCCTGCCCGCCGACCACCCGCTGTGGACCGCCCCCAACGTCTTCATCACCCCCCACGTCTCGTGGCAGTCGACGGGCATCACCGAGCGCCTCACTGGCCTCATCATGGAGAACCTGGAGCGGCTCGACGAGGGCCGCCCCCTGCTCAACCAGATCAAGAAGTGAGAACCCCAGGGCGGGAGGGGCGGGAGGGGGGTTCATGGTGGAAAGTGATGGCGGGAACTGTGGGAACGGGGGGGGGGGAGTGAATGGGTGGTGGCTCCTATCATTGTGTTTGCCTTCCTTATATGTGTGTGCTGCATATCTGGTGTTGCTTCATGTCCAGGACAGATGGCGTTGCCATTGTTTATAGTCGACGATGCTCCTGTTATACACGGCGTTGGTGCCCATACAAACCACCTTATATATGTAAAACCCCGCGCATTGCAACCCGCAAGACTCCGATCCAGGGCCATCCAAGCAAGACAAGTACAAGACATTATACACTAAACATCCACACCAGTAAGTCACCACATCAGTAGTAGTAGTTATCCAGCACCCTCATCCGCCCCTCTTGTTCGACGCCTTGCGCACGCTCGACGCCCGCGACCACGTCCCCGCAGACTTCTTCAGCCTGCCGAAGCTGAGCGTCGCCGGCGACAGCGCCCCCGTGGCCGCACCCGCGCCCTGCATCCTGCTCGGCACGTTGCGCTCCACCCGCTCCCATCCTCCCGTCTTGCCCCTGTCGCCGCCGTCCTTGTCGTTGTTGTCCTCGTCGTCGCTGCCGCCCACAGCCGGCCCCGGCAGCATCGGAAACGCCCCCCTGTTCATCCCCTTGAGCATCGCGCCCTGCAGCGCCGCCCACGACTCGACCTGCCCGCTCGACGCCTCCTCGACGCACGGACACTCGTCGCCGGCCGGGCACGTCGTCTCGCCCGCCGCGTGCCACTCCGCCAGGCACGACTCGTGGCTCGCGCACCCGCACGACAGGCACGCCGGGAAGAGCGCGTCCACCGGCTCCAGGCAGTACACGCACTGCAGCTGCGTCTGCGTCCGGTGGCAGCGGTCGCACGTGCCCACCGCGCCGCCAATCTTGGGCCCCGATGTCGTGTACCGCGCCGGTTCCAGCTGCGTCTCGTGCACCCTGCAGATGCCCGTCACGTCGAGGCCTCGCCCGGACGCCAGCAGCGAGAGCAGCTGGTCCTTCTTGCCCATGATGATGGGCGACGAGCCCGTCTTGTGATGAGCCCCAGTCCCGCTCGCGCCGTCATGCAGCGTCGTCGAATCGTGAAAGCTGCCCTCGACTGTGCCCGCCGCCGGATGGTCCTTGAAGACGTTGAACTTCATGATCTCGAGCCTCGCCAACGGCTGTCCCCACATCTGGAGCATCTCGGCGTACGCATACCGATAGTTGGCATAGAGGTGCGCCTTGCTCGGGTTCAAGAGCGGCGTCGAGAGCCATCCGTCGTCGTCGAACATGGACTGGTCCTCGAGAATAACCGACACGTTGATTGGCACCAGCGCCAGCATGTCGTCTTTACGAAAGTCGTCATCGGAGACAGAGGTTCTCCCCCCCGCTGAGTCTGCCATGGCCGAACCACTGCCCTGGGTTGTGTTCCCTGTGCTTGGAGCAAGACTGTTCAGAATGTACTCAGCCGGGCTCGGCCTCTTCTTGGGCTGGTTGGGCGGTGACGAAGAGCTTCCGCCGGTGAAGGAACGCGGCAAGTTCGCTGTGAAGGCAGATGCCAGCCCGGTGTTGCCACGCAATAGGCCGCGGTTCGTGGGCGACCTCGAGATCGGCGAGGGCTGATCGTGGTCTCCCAGGAAAGACTTGCTCTTGGTCGGCGGCGTCTCACCACACGAGTACGATCCATTCGGCCCATCGCCGCCCCAGTTCATCTCCTCGGATGCCTGAGACCCAGCGTAATGGATAGGCGTGTGCATGGCGCCTGGCGTTGTCGCCGCCGAATTGCTGTAGCTCCGGCTGTAGAGGCCAAACGCAGATGCATCGGTCGGGAAGTAGTCGAGTGAGAACGACGGTGCCTTGAGCGTCAGCGGCGTTTCTTGCACCGGCACGCGAGATTCGATGTAGGCGACGCCCTCGTCGCTTGATGGCTCACTGAAGATGCATGAGAGCATGGCCAGCATCTGCACGTCCGCGCGCTTCTCGAAGTGATCAAACAGGTCCGCTATGAACTCCTTCGCCAGTGGATGTTGGCCCCATTTGACACGTCCCAGCAGATTGCGGTCACCTCCGACCACGTCTCTCACTAGGTTGTCATGTTCGCGGACCACGTCTCTGGCTATGACGAGAACCGATTGTTTTCGTTGGCTGCGGCCCAGCACCTCGAGAGGTATCCCCTTTTTCAGCAGGAGACCAAGGTATCGCCAGACGTCCACGAGCTCGTCGTGTCCGTGTCTCTCAGCGACACTGGCATTGTGGTCGCAGACAGAGGCTCCATCGCCGAAGATGGCGTACTCCTCAGCAAACTCCCGCTTGGAAGGAAGCTCAGCCTGCAGGTCGTGAATGGTGACGAGATTTCTAGGTCGCCCAAACCGACGGCGGCTGGTCCCCGTTCCTGTGCCTGTGCCAGCTCCCGTCCCACCGCCGCTGGACCGAACGGAGCGGTCCTCGCTCCACGTCTTGCGGAGATGGCGGCTGGACCTGTACCACAGGCTCATCTTGTGTATCGATGTCGACTCGGAATCGCTCGACGACGACGATGAGACGTCTGAATCTGACGATTCTGACATGTCGTCCGTAGCTGACGCCTCGTCGGTGGCATACTTTTGACGCGAGGGCAGATCGTATGTGAGTCGTCCGAAGCCTGCAAAGAATGGCTCTCCTTTGGCGCGCTCCTTGTTGTAAAGCTCGGCAGACGTCGAAAATAGTGCTCGAGCCTTTTCTTCTTTTGAAGGGAAAAAGCTAACGAGCCGCCCGTCATTGGAGAATCGAGCGCCGCACGTGCGCGGTGAGGGTGGAATGATATTCCGGGTAGGTGGTGCCAGTATAGTATCGATCTCGCTATGCGGCACGAGTTCCTGGGACATGGAAGCCGAGCCTCCTGCGGGGATGTCTTCGTCCTCCTCGCTCGAGCTCTCATCGCCAAGGCCGTCTAAGTCGTCGTCCAGATCCCGAACATTCTTGAAGAAGGTAGTGCTGGATTCCAGATCGACCTCGCCCAGCAGATACGTAAAGGCGACCTCAAGACAGTTCTGCTTTCTCTGGAGGAACTGCTCCGCCAGCTGATGCACCTCTCGCGTGATCCTCTTGTGGGTTTCCTCCGGCATGAACGACGTCTTCTCAATCAAGAACTTGGGCGCTTTGAGCTTGGGGTAGTCGGCAGGAATGTCAATCTTGACTTTGATGAAGATTGGCTCCCCTTGCACGCCCCAGGGACCAGTCAAGGACGCATTGAGCGTCAAGTTGTCCATGTCGATGTTTTCCCACTTAACCTTGGGGATCTGCGTGCTCACGCGCAAGAGCTCCTCCTGTATCGTATCGGGTTGACCCCATTCGTCGTCCGGGTAGTTGTGGCCGACCATGCTGGCGTCTTTAGAAGCATGCCTCCTCGCGCCATCGGTCGAGGCCTTGCGCTTCGTCATTGTGATTCCCTTCATCCACCCGAGCTGCGCCTGGCTTCGGTCGACACTCTTGTTTGTGCCGACCTTGGCCTTCATGGACGGGCCGCGCCAGCTTGGTTTCATCTGGCGATTCAACGGGCCTCCAGAGCGCATCCCAAGCGTGAGGTTGCTCTGCTTGTGGTGGTGCGGCGTGCTGGTCCCGCTACGGCCCCCTTTCATGGTACCTGCTCTGCGATCCCGGGCTGAGCTATCGTCGGCCGTACGGAACGTCTTGTACGCAGCTCCCTGGCGCGTCAAGCTCAGCCCCTTCCTCGCAGGACCATCCTTGGTGTGGCCAACCGAGGACAGCACGTTGTGGTCGACGCAGTGCAGCCTGAGCTCGTTGTCAGTGCCCCATGACACCAGCTGAAACTCGCGGTGGTCAATGTTCTCGTCAGATATGCCACCTCGGGTCCTCCAAAGGAACTCCTTGGCTTTGTGGTCTCCATGACCGGGAAACACAGCTACTGGCCTCGGCGATGCCTCTTTAGGCGAGTCTTCGCTCCATAGCCGATCATAGAGATAGAGGTCACCAGGCTCGTTCTGTGGCATGGCCAAAAGGCCCCAGCCAAACGGCGTGTGGCGGGCTCTCCACACGGGGAAGTCGGTGTGGATGACGTGCTCCAGCATGTCGTCGTCCTTGCCATAGTCCCAGAACCTAATGCTCTTATCGAGGGAGCAGGTCACGATACCGGTTGGCCGGGTGCGATTCCAGTCTATACCGTAAATCTTGGACGTGTGCGCGCTGATGGACTTGAGGGGCTCGCAGGCGCGTCTCTCGTCCCAGACGTGGAGCCATCGGTCATGGGCTGAGGCCAGGATGTGAGGGTCCTGGCGGTTGAACTTGACCTGCGTCGCGCCGGCAAACCAGTCACAGAACGTGAGGACCGGTTGCCTCGGCCGCCGGAGATCCCACCAGTGCACATAGCCGTCGACAGAGCAGGTGGCGAGCAAGTCTGGATGGTGAGCGGAGAAATTGACGTCAGTGATGGCCCTGCTGTGGCCCTGGAGGGAGTGCTCGATGGCACCCGAGTTGGAGTCCTCCCTCAGATTGAGGTTCCAGACGAGCGCGCGATGGTTGGCCGTCGAGACGACCCAGTAGTCTCGCGCCGCAAAGGGCGACCACTGCACGTCGCAGACCAGCCAGGGCATGCCATGGCTGCGGAGGCGCCGCGGCGGGTTGTACGGCGAGTCCAGGTCAATGATGGCCAGGCCCTCGGGGCTGTCTCTCAGTTAGCAACCATCCGCGGGACAGCGGCGACGGGCGCACGAACGAGGCGAGTGCAATATCTCGACCGGACGGTGAGATGGTGGCAGAGCCGACCAGGCCCTCGACGTGGATGGTGCCATCGGAATCGAAGCTCTCGCTGTCGTAGGCCGATTTGATGATCTTGCCCTTCTTGGGGGACGCGTCTGTGAGCTGGTCAAAGGACGGCATCATGGGCGGTAGTGTGTCGCGACGCTCGCGACGGCGCTCATGTCGTCCTGGTCATGCGGGAGCGAGACCGTCGCGGAGGGTGAGGAATCGAGGGGGCGGCGGCGAGATCAGCAGCCGTCGCGCAGCCCTGATGGCCGAGCCGTGAAGTTAACGGGCCGTGTGCGCTCCCGACGCCATCGGGTCGCCGGCGAGTGTGCAGAACTGGCGTCGCGTCGCGTTGCGCTGCGGCGGCGGGTGGCTACTGTGGTGGTGAGGTCGGAGGTGGAGATGCGGGCGTGACCAGCTGCTGGACGCCTGGTGTCGACGGCGTTCATGAGGTGCAGGTGGGCGTTGCACTTGGAGGGTCAGGCGGACATGTAGCTGCCCCGCTGGCGTGGCCGTGGCGGTACCTCGCAGCTCTTCGCGGTGTGGCTCGCGCCATGAGCGATTGAGTGCCAGCCTCGACGACTCCCGATAACACTTGTATACGGACTGCAAAGTCAAGATATGGGAGTTTTTAGACCTCTTGCATGTTTCTGTCCGCGGAGTTTCGTGGCCCTGCAAGGTGTTTTGCTTCTGCTTCATGGATGCACCTTGTTCCCTGCCATCGCATCAATCAATCCCCAGCCCGGTACTTCGTACGTCGAACCTCGTGGTAAGGTACCTTACCTTGCCTGGCTGGGCTTCTGTCGCCCTGAAGGCTTAGCCTGGGGCCGCAGCGCGTCACTCCAGCTGTTCGCGAGCCCCAGGGGCCCAGATCGCTTTGCCACAGGCGGCGCAACCCCTCGCAGTCGCGCCTAATCGTACACCCACAGGGCCGCCCACAAGGGTGACTGAACCCCACCTCATCTTCGGGCGCGCCGCATCACTTGATCTCGGTACAGACTCCAGAGCCATCGCCTTTTGCCCTCTTCGTGCATTTGATCGCCAGCTTCTCTCGACCGCCGTGGCCCTTCCACTACGGCCCAGAGCACCCCCAACGCCGCTCACGCCCGACCGGAGCCCCCGAACCGTCCTCGCACCCCCGACGAGCCCGGCCTGGCTGCGCCCAAACGACTTCACCACCACAGCCAAAATGGCTCTCCCCAAGCGCATCGTCAAGGAGACGGAGCGCCTCATGGCCGAGCCGTACGAACCCCTCCCCTCTTTCTCGCTCCCCCAGGGCCTGTCCCTGGCGCAAGGCGACCTGGCTGACAAGTCTTGCCTCGCGCCCGCAGCGTCCCGGGAATCAGCGCCGTTCCTCACGAGGACAACCTCCGCTATTTTGACGTCGAGATCCATGGGCCCGCCCAGTCGCCCTACGAAGGTCAGGCACTCGCCGCGAACCGGATCGGATCGGATCGGATAGCCTACATGGACGCGGTCGCTAACGCTATGCAGGCGGCGTCTTCAAGCTCGAGCTCTTCCTCCCCGACGACTACCCCATGACACCGCCCAAGATCCGCTTCCTCACAAAGATCTTCCACCCCAACGTGGACAAGCTGGGTCGCATCTGCCTCGACGTCCTCAAGAGTACGTCCCAAACTCTCTCCCCACGCCCATGGGCGCCGAAACGTATCAAGGAGCGTTTGCTGACTGCCATGCGCGCAAAATAGACAACTGGTCTCCGGCGCTGCAAATCCGAACCATCCTCCTCTCCATCCAGGCCCTACTCGGCGCCCCCAATCCCGACGACCCCCTCGCCGCCGACGTGGCCAAGAGCTGGAAGGAGGACGAGCAGGCGGCCATCGCCACCGCCAAGGAGTGGACCAAGCAGTACGCGCAGCCATAGAATGCCTGCCCCCGGGCGAGGACGAGGGAGGCGCCACGCAGACGGCTATACGACCGCATCAAGGAGACGAGGCATGAGCATTGCTGGAGGAGTTTGACGGCCCTGTTTGTTTTTTGTATTCTGCTCCGCTGGTCTTGTTATGCTTAGACGATCGTAGCGTAGAGGGCAGAGCACAGGGTAGCTTGCGCCGCCCTGGGTGCGTATCAATGACACTCTAGACTGAACAGTTGGCAACGTGTGCTGTTGTTTGCCGATTCCCTACTTCGTACATGTCATACCGTTTACGGTTCATCCGGACAGAAGGACTGCCAGTTACTCCAGCGCCAGTGCCATCGTCACTCCATATCCAGTGCGGCCGTCATTCCACGGCCGCTCAAAATTCTGGCGCGCTTGGCACTTCACACCGCGAACGAGCGAATTTACGGTGACCGTAGTTCACACAGGAGAGGTTCTTTGATTGGGTATAGCAGAGACTGACGTCTGCCGCCTCGAGTTCTTGTATCTACAATGCTAGAGTACACAAAGGGAATTTCGGTAGGCTGACGCTTGAGTAGATTACACAATGGCCAGGTCGCCAAACTTCTCCTGTAGGGTGCGTCAGTACTGCTTCTCGCGGGGACCTCGACGTATTCGGAGCCACGAACCTTGTATCCCGGCACCATCCAGCGGCCCTTGGAGATGAGCTGGGTGGTCTTCTCGTCGATCGACTTCTCGGCGGCGGCAACCTCGTCCTGAACAGAATCGCGTCAGCATCTCGCCCCTCGGCATCGCAGCGTCCTGCACCACATACCACAGTGAGGTCCTCGAACGGACGAGCCTCCTCAATGTTCTTCAGCGTCGCGGCCAGGTCCTTGAGCTCCAGGTCGACAGCCTGCTTGGTGGCCTCGGCGTTCTTGACGGCCTCGACCTCGAAGGCCTCGATGGCCTTGAGCTGGCGGGTGACGTCGTAGGTAGTGGGCTTGAAGGCGGTGAAGCGCTTCTCGATCTCCTCGACGACGGCCTGGTTCTTGAGCGTCGAGCGGTAGTGCGCGAAGTCGACCGTCGTGGCCTGCTCCTGCAGCTGGGCGATCTTGCGGCGCGCGTCCTCGTTGCGCTTCTTGAAGGCCTGCAGGGAGGCGACCGTCTGGCCCCGGAGGCCCAGCGAGCTGGTGACCTTGGTCCAGTCGAGCTTGAGGGCGGCGCTTCGCTGTTCCCGGGGGCAAGGAGGGAGAGAAAATTAGCTCACGTCACGAACGTCCGAGGCGGGCTGCGGGAGGCGGTGCAGCGCGACAAAGGGTCAGGGGGACATTGACTGGCAGATCTTTCGTCCTCGCCGCGCCAATTGGCAGAGTATCGCTTACCGTGGCCATTTTGATGATGTCTGGGGGGTCTCGTGGAGAGGAGAGAGTGTCGTTGATGAGCGTTGATTGACTTTGCCGAACTTGCCCGACTGGGGAGCGTCCTCCACACTAGTCACGTGATAAGAGCCGTGATCACCTCGCCCATGCGCCAGGCACGTCGGTCACTGTCTATGCATCAAGGCTTCGTGACTGAGCTGCAGACTACAATTCTCACACAAATTTGTGCCATAGCTACCGGAGGATATTTGCGATATTACGTATCACCGGTGAAATCGAGGCTGTGATGGCGCATCTACAGCCAACCCAGCCACGTCGCACGGCTGCAGCTCGTATGAAGCTTGACATAGGCAAAGTCACCGGGAAATCGAGTAAACGCCATTGACCCCTTTATTTGTATGAGGAAGATGGTTCCTGACGGGCCGATGCGGCCCTTGTCGACAAATACAAAGCTGCCCATGCACTCGACGCACGAGCCTCCCCTAGGAACAACGGTCCGGACGCGACGCCGCGCAGTGCCTAAATACTCAAAGCCATGATGGAGTTGACAATATCATTGTCATTCTCCTTCAGCGCCTTGATGGCCTTTTTGCGGCTGACATTAGCCTGGGTCATGACCAGCTCAATGTCCTTGTCCTCGAGGCCCTCGGCGTCCACCTCCTCGCCGTCGTCCTCCTCCTCGTCCTTCTTGGCCTCGGCGCTCTCGACGGCCTTGCTGGACTCGCCGTGGTTGTGGCCGGCGTGGTCGCCCTCGGCACCGGCGGCGGCGAGCTGCTGGGCAGCGGCCTGCTGGGCGGTGGCGTTGACGTCCTCGATCTTGGCCTCACCGAAAACACTGTACGACGCCTGTCAGCTTCCTCCTGCGGACCAAAACAACACGGGTTCGCGGGGTTCGACTAACATGTAAGTGTTGCTGTTGGGCGACTTGTAGACCTCGGGGTTGTTGATAACGAAGAGGATCTGTGTTGTGTCCCGTCAGCTCAGAAGCTCCACTCGCGCTCGGCACAAGCTCGCAGCTCTTGCAGCTCTCGACGCCGTCCTGTGCAGGTCGGTACGTACGTTCTTGGGGCGGCGGAGAGTCACGCGGGTGATGCCCGGGACGCGGGTGAGGTGCAGCTTCTCGATGGCCTTGCGGGCCTTCTTCTCGTTGCGGTTGTGGATCACAGCGGTCGAGCCGGCGGGCAGGTTGCCCTCGGCCTCCTCAACATCGGAATCATCGCTGCTCTCCTGCTCCTCGACGGTAGGGCGCGTGGTCTCGTCGTCCGGGAGCTCCTCGACTCTGGGGTTGGCCATTTTGAATGCTGTGTTGGGGGGGTTGCCGTCGTTAGCCTCGGGTGTCCGCTCCCACCAATGTTTTTTGGACGTGAAAAATTCGACTCGGTAGCGCCCTCGCGTGCGATGCGTCGTCGGTCGTCGCGGCGGGTTGCGGCAGCAATTGGGTACTTACTGATGTGTTGAGCCCGGTTTCCTTGGTTCTGAGCTGGGATAGTGAGGGTCGTCACGCCGTTTGTGCTGCGGAACAGCACGGCGAAATTCTAGGGTTTGGTGGTCGACACTGGCTAAACCGCATTAGGTAATCAACCACCCCGGCGATGGCTCTGCGCATCAGGACTCAGCGGATGGCAACGCTGGGGAAGTCGCATATACGAGTACTGGGTTGGAAACGGCATCAAGGCGTATTCACATGCTCGGGTCTTATTTAAATCATGAGGCACAAGTTACAGTTGGGGCAGTCGCTTGGTGCGTTGAATTCGTCTTGATTTCTGAATTTCCGTATTGACGCCGGTTCATCGTACGATGAAATGTGACATACAGCCCTTCCAGAACGGGTGCAAAATAGGAATACAGCGGTCTTTGCCGCCGCAGTGTGTTTTCCTGTCCGGTTCCATGCCGCTTCTAATGCCAGCCGCCCCTCGAATCCATCCCTCCCCGACTCCGATTTGCTTGATCAACCAAATTATGCCGAGGCCTTGATCTTGGCCAGAGCCTTGCGCTCCTCGAATCGCTGCTGCTTCTTGAGCCGCATGACCTTGA
Source organism: Purpureocillium lavendulum (assembly GCA_029168975.1). Classification (NCBI taxonomy): domain Eukaryota; kingdom Fungi; phylum Ascomycota; class Sordariomycetes; order Hypocreales; family Ophiocordycipitaceae; genus Purpureocillium; species Purpureocillium lavendulum. Next base: position 623,361 of record JAQHRD010000002.1, on the reverse strand, counting down.
AGCGGTCAAAGTCCGTCAGGGACTTCCGCCTCTTGATCTGGGCGCGCTTCTTGGCCCAGTTGCTCTCCTTCCACTTGGCGTCGATCTCGGCCTTCTCCCACGCCTTCTTGACGGTGCCGTGTCGGGAGCCGCGGAGGAGACCCTCGATGACGAACTGGGACAGCAGGCACTTGGACAGGGGCACGGATTGCCGGGGAACGGCCAGGGCGGGGTCGGAGGAGGGGCCGTCGACGAGAACCTGCGATTGAACATGTCAGCTTCTGGCTTCCACTGCGTGCGTCACAGTCGCTGGAGGATTGCCGGCAGAGGAACGTACGCGCTTGTGGTCGACGATCTCGACGATGGTGGCCAGGCCGCCGGAGAAGGGGTGGTCGCCGTTGATGAGAACGACGCGGCCGACCTCAACGAGGCGCCAGTTGGATCCCTCAATCACTGCTTCGCCCATCGTGACGGTTGTCTGTCGCAAATCTCTGTGTCAGTCGCGAGTCGTTCTCGGGAGGATGCGCGGTCGCGTCGAGAGGATGTTTCTCATACCAATAGTCGAAGACGTTTGTCGTTCGGGAGGTGGTTGGTTTCTTGAGGTGTTGTCACCGTGGAGTCGCCAATGACTTTTTGTCGCTCGGCTATTAGGGTGTGCGGGCGAAATTCAACCTGTGCCCTAAGCAAAATTTTCGGACTTTTGGTTCCGCCACCTCCGGCCGCCGCGCGCGAGAGGCGCGACGCACGGACCAACCAGCTCTGGACTTTTCTCCCAGAATTTCTCTGCAGACTTTTGGAGAGCTTCCAACACTGTTGCTACTCACCAGCTTCTCAGCCATTGCCTTTGCTGCAACTGATGCAATGGCTGCACGAAGCTCAGACTGACCCCAAGGTAAGCTTTGACTCTCTCTCGTCTGTTCTCCCTGCACGCTGCACCTTTATGATGAGGTAATTTGCGATTGATTCCTCCCGATGGCTCTCTTCGCCAGAGTGGCTAAATCGGCTGGTTATGTGATATTCAATTTCTTACATATTCTGAACTTTGCACTACTCCATCGACTGTTTTTGCATCACGTTGAGGGTTTTGCGCATCGGCTAACATGGCCAAAGCAGATTGATTGACATGCCGTGCACGTCGGCGCCGGACGCGTGTTGTGCACCCCGGAGACGTCCCGTTGGACTCTCATCACGACATGTAGTCCCCCTGCGCTGTGGCAGCAATCGCTCCTGGTTGTGTATTTGGCACGTCAAGACGGTGGACATGGTTTCTCAAGTGAGAACTGCTCGGAATCAATTGCGCTCGTAGCACATCCAACGCCTACCAAGATGTACATCCATAATTTTACATTTATTTGCCCTGCTTCTCCCGCAGCCTCTGCTCATCTTCGGCTTGCAACTGAGCGTCAATCTTAGCTCCCTTGGAGGGCTCGTTGCCGTGCATCTTGGCCTGTGACATGTCAGCACGGTGCCTCGTTTGTAGGTGTGGCTGCCACGGCGTGCCATAGCGGGCACTCACCGGCAACGTGGGGTCCTTCTTGCCCATTGCCGTCTCCTTGTCGTCGGGCGTCTCTCCCTGACGCTGGACAGTGTTAGTCGTGCCACCCGTTGCGCGGAACTCGTCTGGCGCGTGTGACTTCATACCTCCTCAGCGGCTAGGCGGTTGGAGATGGAACGCTCATCCTCTGGGATTTCCATTAGCGTTTGTCATCCATACGATGAACGCATTGGCACCCACTGGGATCGGTGAGCTTGTGCGAGTTGACCTTGCCCTCCTCGTACGGCGTGGCGGTGTTCTGCTCGGACTGCTTCACGTTGCGCTGGTCGCCGGCCTCGTAGACGGCCGACGTGCCCACTTTCGAGTTTCCAGACATGATGATTGTTTGATTGGTTGAGGTTGATTTGAATGAGGATATGAGGACGTATTGGCGCCGTTCTTCAGGAGAGTTTGACAGGTGCAATGTGGTGACCCCTTGACCAGCGGTACTCTCAGTCTCTTTTGTACTTTGCGCTGCGAATGCGCTGCGTCGGAGCATCTGCTCCACAGCCTGACTTCATACCCTACGTCATTACTTGGACGAGACCCATCTCGAGCGCCGCCCAGCGACCTCAATTCCAGCAGCGCGCATCCATTCACGTCATGTCGAGTGCGGTAAGGGAGCGGCAGGCGTTCTTTTTTTATGGACCGACGCATCATCAGTGGCTTGCAGGTTGGACTCGGGCCCATCCGTCATCGCGATGCCCAGCAACATGGAGCGCCACAGCGAGGGGCTAAACGCGTCGGGACCTCGCAATCGGCAGACTTTGGAGCAGAGACATGCCGCCCAGAGACTTGCATCATGTGATCGGCAGACACTCGATTCTTGTCGGTGCTCTAACGTATCTCGATGTGAAATTCAGCCCCCGTCGCACGGTAGTTTGTCACCCGCTGAACTTGCCGTGAGCCTCACGTTCAGTCCGCATTCGAGGATCAGGCTACCCTGGAGCCATATCTTCCTGCACGAGCAATTCCAGTCATTCAACGCACCCGTGCCCAAATGCCGTACATTCAACTACATGGGAACCTGTGAAGAAAAAGAATAAAGTGGAAGGAGACCATTCATGGACTGTCTGGGCAATGGTTTGCCTGCTGGCAGGGATCTACCTCCACATACTTCGTGCCATGACCGGTGATGCGCACTTATGTTCAGCCCAGCCGCTACTCGCCGAGACGTCGTTTTCTCATCGCTTTCACGACCCCCGTCTCGCGACAGGCCTCGGTCCTTCCCCGAAAAGTCTCGCGCAGTGGTAGAATTATGCGTCCGCCATTCGCAATGTCGTCCGGCTTGCGTGCGCGTCAAGCGCCCTTCATGTTGCGGATTGGCTGAAAGTCAATGCGCTGGCTGTGCGTGCCGCCGATACACAGACAGACGACGACCGAGATGATGAACGTGATATCCGGCTTGCCGCGCATGCACACGCTGACGCGTCTTCCCAGCCTGCAGCTTCTATCCTGTTGGGTTGGGTTCATCGTGGCATTTGTCAGATCAAAACCTCTGCTCTGCATCGAGGCCCTCGGCCTCCGCCTCCGCCTTCATCTATCGTCGTCGTACGAGCGACGCATGGGCCGCGCCTCATTCTGCATGGCCCTGGGCGGCCCCCGTCTCGGCGAGCCTGGAACGATGCGAGCCATGGGACAGCAGCAGGGGTTCGGGCCGGACCTGCAGGTGCCGCCGCCGCCACGGAGGGTCTACCAGCGGAGTACCGAATCTGCTAGCTGCCGTATCATGTACGGACAACTCGTACCTTGGCCACGTCGTAACTTCCGTAGCTGGTAGCTTCTTCGCAGAAACCCCCCCTGGGCAGGGGTGCTGCTCTCAGGGTCCACGAGGGCCTTCCCCCCTGTCTTCAGGACGCAGAGCGACGCGGCTGCTACGACGTTCTCTGATGAGAAGATGCTAATATTGGATGCCCGCTAGCCAACTTGACTGCCTAGCGCTCGGTGACGGGCCAACGGGCCAGAGTGAAAGGGTCGACCCTCGACGGGGAGGCGCGCCGCTGGGATGGGGTTTCGAAAGGTGATAGCGAAATCACGGCTCATCTTGCTCATCTCTTTACTTGTGGGTAGTGGGGCGGATGCGACCGCCAACTCTGGATGCGGCCGAACGCATTCCAGGGCTATTGCCGGCCCGGCCCAGCGCCAGCGGCAGCTTACCGGACAGAGGATGGGGATGAGGCGCCGCCAGATTGTTTAAAAGGAGAAGTGGGCGGATGTGCCGGGATGAAAGGAAAAAAAAAGCAGCAGGTCAGCGAGAGCGAAGGAGCGGGCGTGGCTTGCATTGTGCAAAGTAACAAGACAAGAAGACTTTCTACCTCCCCGGGCCTGCCTTGTCGCACTGTCGCCGCCAGGTTCCAACCACTGACTTGTTGGAGACAGACCCCGAGACCCCTCCGTGCCTGTCTGTCATGGAGCGGCACCTCGTGTTTGACAACGGCCTGACCCGGGCCGACGCCGTGGTGCTCAAGAACCTTGGCCGCGACATTGCCGCCGCCGACGCCGCCCGCCGCGATGCGGCCGATCACGACTCGGGCATCGGCTCCGAGGAGAGCTCCCAGCACGAAGATGAAGCCGCCGACAAGCCCTGTGCCGACTCGGCAGAGGTCCTGGACCGCGACACGGCCGCAGACGTTGCCAGGCTCAAGGCCATGAGAGACCCGACCAGCGACAGGTTTGAGCCGACGGTGCTTCTCACGGTCGATGACTGTGCCTCATACGTCTCACCGTTCTTCAACGAGTACGTGCTGCAGCCGTACATCGCCTGGGCCAAGCGCATAACCCGCCACGACACCGATGTGGCCATGATCACCCACCTCATGCTCTACTTTGCCACGTCTGTGCCGAGCGCCATCTGGCTCTACCGGAACTTCTCCTACATCCACGGCATCCTCCACGTCGCCATGCAGTTCTACTACCTCGGCACCTACACGCTCATGATGCACCAGCACATCCACCAGAGGGGCATCCTCGCGAAGCGGTACGCCCTCTTCGACAGGCTGTTCCCGTACGTCTTGGACCCGTTGATGGGCCACAGCTGGAACACGTACTATTACCACCACGTCAAGCACCACCACGTCGAGGGCAACGGGCCCGACGACCTGTCGTCGACGATCCGCTACCAGCGCGACAGCATCGCCGACTTTGCCCGCTACGTCGGCCGCTTCTTCTTCCTCGTCTGGTTTGACCTGCCGCGCTACTTTCTGAGGAAGAGCCGGCCGGGCATGGCCGTGCGTGCCGCGGGCTGGGAGTTCCTCACGTACCTGTTCTACTACGCCATGGCGACGCGGTTCGGCGGCAAGGCGACGCTGTTTGTGTACCTGCTCCCGTTCCTGATCCTGCGGCTGGGCCTCATGGTCGGCAACTGGGGGCAGCACGCGTTTGTGGACGCCGACGAGCCGGACTCGGACTTTCGGTCGAGCATCACGCTCATCGACGTGGCGGTGAGTTTTTGCAATTTGGTCGGATCAGAGCAAAGAAAAACGATGCACCGCTGACCACTGGCACTGACAGAGCAACCGCTTCTGCTTCAACGACGGCTACCACACGTCGCACCACCTCAACCCGCTGCGGCACTGGCGCGACCACCCCATCTCGTTCCTGGAGCAGAAGCCGACGTACGCGCGCGAGGGGGCGCTCGTGTTCCACGACATCGACTTTCTCATGATCACGGCGCGGCTGATGATGAAGGACTACGAGCACCTCGCGCGGTGCATGGTGCCCATGGGCGCGCAGATCGACCTCACCATGGAGGGCCGGGTCGCGCTGCTGAAGACGCTGACGAGGCGGTTCAGCGACGACGAGATTCGCGACAAGTTTCGCAAGAGGACGTGACGGCGAAGGTGAAGGCGCAGGCGAAGGCGAAGGCGAAGGAGGTTCATTGGTTTTGGCGGCTGGCCGCGTCGTCGCGCACCCCGGGCCGGGCATCGAGAGGGTGTCCGGATGGGATGGCTACCTTCCTATAGACTGTATCATAGACGCATACATGCATCAGCGATCGAAACAGAGTTGACACTATTTTCTTGGGCCGCGTCCAGCTCAGCTCGCCTGTCGTGTTGGGGTCGGGCACCCTGGAGTCGAGACTGTAAAATCTGAGAGACGGGTCGCGCGGTTGTGAGACCGGGCTGCAAGGCTCCCCAGGCGCAGGCGGGTTTCGGTGGCGCGAGTGAGACAGGGCCACGAGACAAACAATCGACTCAATGCATGCAGGCATCTGATAAGATTGCCAAGCTGCCAGAGAGCCGCTGCTGGCAGTGCTGGGAAGCTGCATTTCCAGAAGCCGTCCTGTCGATCGGGGCTGGCGGGGGCTGGCGGCGCACGGACCACCCGGACGCAAACGGCAGGGACGCCCACGCAGAAACACGACGTCACTGCCTGCCCTGCCGGCGCAGCTGCTCAGCTGATTGAGAGCGAGCTCCAACGCCCGGGGTGGAGCTGGAGCTGCACGAAAGCCCGGCTCCGATTGGAGTGACCCGACGAGAACCTCACCTGTCCACCACCGTTCAGCTCCAAACGCTCCGTTTCCCACGATCAATTCCTCCATCACCGCCAACATGTTCGGATTCGTGAGTACCATGCCGTGGCCCCCTTTCCCCCCGCGAGTGCCCGACGGCCTCCTCCCCCTCCGCGCGCGCGCAGCTGCTGACACTGCCTGCCCGCGCACCCGATGCAGCGCAAGACGCTCGACATCATCACCGTCTTCCACAAGACGGGGTCCCCGGCCTCGACCCGCGTGGCCAACCTGCTCAAGGAGATCTCGGTCAACCTGCAGACGGGCGCCACCATGGACCAGGCCAGCAACTACGAGCTGCCGAAGCGCGACCCCTTTGAGCTCAACATCACCGACGAGCCCCCGACGGCCGAGCAGGTCCAGACCATCCTCGAGTACGTCGGCAAGGACAACGTCTCGCAGATCGTCAAGGGCGCCCACGACCAAAAGGACGCCCTCCGCAAGTTCAAGGAGAGCAAGGAGAACTTTGTCCGGCCCGTGGTGAGTGGCCCCCCGTCCCCGCCGGATGAATGCACCCCGCCCAGAGCGTGCTTCAGTGGCGGTGTTTTGTCGTTTGGCTGACACAGCTCCGTGCAGACGGTGGACTGGAACAACGGCAGGGCTATTGCGGGCGCCAACGAGTCGGAAATTCTCAAGCTTGTCAATGCGAAAAAGTGATAGTTTGGCGCCATAATTCGACGGTGCAAAAACCCGCCTCGCCTGTACATATACCCCCTCTCTACTTTATTACGTCTTTCAAAATGTGCGGCGGCGACGTCTTTGGATATGACATGACCCTCAATTGCCACGTTTCTAGTGCCTTGTATCAACTCTAGCTACTTACCTTCATACCGCATGTGCATTGACGATGCTGTGGCTGGTTGGTTTCGCCCACGAGCCGTAGCCGTCACGTATGGAAGCGCAGAGCCAGTGATGCCCGGCTGCTTCTACGACGTGTTCAAGCCGCCGATTTACAGCCGCCGATTTACAGGCCATGTCGGCGCCAGTATACATCAAATTGGTCCCAGCTGCGCACCCGGCCCTAATTGGATTGGCACTGGGCCCCTGTTCCTGCTCGTCAGGGACCTGAACAGCACTCTGACTGAACACGGAAGGCTCTCCTGGATACCACCGCCCCAGCAACAGTGACGAGGGCCCGGCTGTTCAGTCCCGGGGTCCACGACCCCCCACGATACCCTGTCGCGTTGCCCGGAAGCCTGAGGCTTCTAGCACAACATCCGCCGTGCCGTGCCGTGCATGAACGCGCGCGTGCGGCTCTGTGTTGACAGCTGGTGGCCAGCCGCCGTTCAGTATTAAGTCTCTCTGCTCGCGAGCCTCCCTCGCCCTTTTCTTTTCCCCCTCGCACAACTCTCCACTCACGATCCTCACCCCAACCTCCAAGCCTCCCAACCCTCAGCCTCACAAACGTGTATCATCATTGCCACAACATCCGCTACATCCACTCATCGCTCTTCTGCATCGAGCCCGGAGCAACGCAGCGCGTGCTCCCTCGGACGCGGGCCGGGTTCATAACGCTTTGTTGTGAACCTTGCCGCGACGCGAGGCGTGAGAGGCGTTTGGCGTGAACACGGCTTCTTGCAGACGCTCCTGCCCGCCGCCCCTTGTTACTACAAACGCCTACAGCCACACGCAGACGGCTTGGGCGTCTTGTTTTTGTTTTTACTGTTTCGAACGTTCTTCTTGGTTTCTTTCACGTTCTTTGCAAACGACGATTCAGGTCGATATCGCTGCTTGACTGCTGGGACCTTTGCTCCTTGGCAGTTGAGAGAGCTCTGTCCTTGCTCGTTCATCACCAGCTCCTTCGGCTGAGAATACATAAGCAACGACGAAGCTTGTGTCGACAAAATAACAGCACCAAAACACAAAAAAAAAAAGAACAAAAAAACATATACCATCAACAAACAGCAGAAGTCCGAGAATTCACACACGAAATTCTTTCGATACTGCGAGTTCGCCTTGCAACGCAGAGGCTGGCCACGTTCGCATCCCGCTGCTGTACCAAAACACTTGGCTCGACGAGTCTCCAACACAGACCGAGTGATCAATCTACTGTTCGACAGATAACTGCCGAGCGCGACGATTTTGTTTTCTCATTCGAGATCACGATACATTGGCCACCCAGGGTTTCCGAACGTGACTGCCAGTCGCCACGTCCTGATAAATCCTTTTCAGCACAACAAGCATCAGATCGACAGCTGATTCTGATCATCTTGGATCGGGAGCTACTATCGGAACCACCATGGCTACAAATCCCTCCACCAGCGGAGGTGATGAGGCCCTCAAAGCCACCGGCTCATACGTGCCGCTGGAGGCGCCTCACAAATTTGTCGAGGCCCCTTACAATGTCCCCCGCGACCACGGCTACGGCCTGTCCCCCGGATCGCAGGCAGCATTTGCCGCTTTCTACCCCAACGGCCTCCCCGTGACGTACAACATGGTGCACGGATACGACTCGAGTGGCGTGCCCAACAAGTACGTCGAAAATCACCTGCACCCGCGCTACTACACGCACCCGCCTGCGACGGCCCAGGGCAAGTTCTCGACCATGTACGGCCAGCAGCCGTTCCGCAAGATGGGCGAGGTGCTGGTCGCCCGGCGCGTGCATCTCTGGAGCAAAGACGAGATCCAGTCGGTCTGCAACTCCCTTCGCCTCGTCTTCTGGGCGGACATGAAGCGCCTGACACGCCCCTACCACATGGGCGACCTCTGGGAGTTCTTTGACGCTCACGACCTGTACCACTACGGCGCGTTGAACCTGTGGAACGTCATCAACACGCTTTACGACGAGAACAAGCTCATCGCCAACCAGTGGAACGCCGAGGCCATGTTGGAGATTGGTCACTTCGCCGACCAGTGGCTGAAGAAGCCCGAGAACCGAGCCAAGCTCGCCGATTGGAACAGCCTGCAAGGCGGCATCATCTGCCTACTCTCCGGAGAGGACTGGAAGGAGATTGGCGACCTCCAGGATGAGGAGATGAGCCTCCTCAACACTGCCATGCACCATCGCCGAGACCTGCTCCTCAGCGGGGGTCTCAAGCAGTATAATGTGCCGCCCCCCGGACTTTGGGGCGCCATGAGCAGCGGAAATGTTATCAACTGGCTCGGTAAGTCTCTCGGCCCCATCGAGAAACTTGATACTAATTGCCTTGCAGCTGGTGCGCCCATCCTGGGAAAGAATGGTCTGCCCTCGCCCCCCGCCGCAGAGCCTCACAGCTCGACCATGAACCCGGCGGTGCCCTGCTTTGTGCAGGATGGCAACCATTCCTACCATGCCATGGGCCAGAACGCCCCCGCCGAGACGGCAAGAACTAGCAGCGTCGTGACCGAGAGCGGCGTCGTTATCGCCATGGGAAGTAGCGTAGCCCCTCCTGGATGGGACGAGAGAGTCGCGGAGACGGCGGCGCGAGCGGCTGCTGCCGAAGGACGAAACACCCAGCAGAGCGCTGCCTCTGCCGTCGCTTTGCAGGATGACCATGACGCCGACGAATCGAAGCAAGCCGCCGCCGAGGACAACAACCTCGGCCCAATGTTTACCGCTGCTGCCAACCCGTCGAATCTCGAGGACGTTAGCCAGCCATCGGCGCACAAGCAGGGCGAGACTCTGGCTGACCATGGCGAGATGCAGAACCCCAAGGCCACGGCCCTTCAGCATGAAAATGGATCCCAAGAGCCCAACACAGCACACGAGTCGACCCTTGGCCAAAGCGAGGCTGTCGACCACAAGCCAGGAGACGCTTTGGTTGCTCAGGACGACGAGACTGACAATCCTATCAAGACGCAGCCCCAGCAGCCCATGGTGCCTGTTGCAGAGATGCAGCCAGACTAGCAATCCGGTGCGCCTCATCAGCGACAGGCATCTCGGCATATCACGACTGGAGATATTTACGGAGCCACGGGTCTCGAGAGGATGGGTCGACAGAGTAGCGAGGCAATGGTGAGTAGTCTACAGTCGGAATACCTGAGACGATTCCAAGCTCCACGCCCTCATGACCTCGCCCCGCGACACCATTCTTACCCGGCTCTGCAGACTTACGGCCAGGAGATGACGTACGCCGGCGCGCAGGCATCGCCAATGTCGTCGAGACACAGCTCCGCGATGACCATGGTCCGTTACCCCTGTATCCGGGACGGGGACGGCCCCTGTCCGGCAGCGGACTGGCAGGACCCCCGTTTTGACGGTGCTAACAGCCCGGAGTTGCAGAACCCGGTTCCCGCCATGAACGTCGGGCCCGGGGCCATCGCAGCCAGGTTCCCCGGCGGACGGCATTCCGCGCGCGTCGAGTCTGCCGGACCGCCGCCGCCGCCGCTGCAGCAACAGCAGCAGCAGCAGCAGCGCAACTACACGGCGCCCGACCTCTCGCGCGGAGGAGGGGGAGGCAGAGGGGGTTCTAACCACGGCGGAAGCGGTGGATGGGGCCACGGCCACTCGCGGGCTTCATCCATTAACCAGGGCCACTACCACTCGCCCCCACGAGGCGGCGGAGGCTCTTGGACTGGCGGTCGAGGTAGGGGACGACACCGCGGCGGAGGCCACTCGGCGTATCGCGGCGCCTCCGGCTATGGCGCTCTTCAAGCGGGCGGACCGCCGTACGAGCACGCCGGCTTCGAGGCCCGCCCTCAGTGGCAGCTGCAGTCCGGTCCGCAGAACGAGGCTCACGCGCAGGGCGGGTGCCGCAACGAGCATCTCGTGGGCGGCAGGTTCATCTACCGGCCCTGCAGCTGCGTCAAGTGCAACATCAACAACCGCAGCGTCATGGTACGCGTCGACGAGCAGCCCGATACGCCCATCATGGACGTCCAGACTAAGGTCCGGTACGGCCTGTGGAACAGGTTCGGCGAGGTCGAGACGGTGCTCCCGACTGAGCTCCAGGATGGCATCAGCTTCCTTGTGCGGTACGTCTTACTCCCTCACCCTCACCCCTTTTCACCCCTCTTCTCCCCTCTCTACTGGCACGTAGAGACGAGCGAGCCGTCTGCTGACCCCTGCTCTGTAGCTTCCGCAACGAATGGTCCGTCCCAGAGGCGCTGGCCTTTGGCACTGGCGACATTCCCGAGAAGAACGTGTCTGTGGCCATCAGCGCCGTCATGAAGTCCAAATGGGTCAACACGACCTGGCATCAGCCCGGCCAGCCCGGCGCATACCAGCACATGCCGGCGCACCTTCAGCCGGCAATGCCCATGGCCATGCCCATGCCCAATCCGCCTCTCACGGCCTTTGGGTATCCGCACATGCTGCCCCCGAACGCACCGTGTCCGGGGCCCGACTTTGGTAGGGCGATACCCTCTTACATGCACCCGAACTTGCGCTCGGGCAGCTTCCCGAACACTGCTCACTCGTGGTATCCAGCTCCGCCCTCGGGGCTCGCCCCTCGACGCGCCTTCGCGGATGGTCACCAGCCTGCTCCGGCGGGTACGTGTGCGAGCCACCAGGGACAGCCGCACGCCGACAAGACGACGCTGGACCGTCTCCGCTCCGAGGTGGTACAGGAGAACCAGTCGCCGCGTGCGCAGCGCTCTAGCAAGAAGCACCAGGAGCTGCCCGTCGACGCCAGCGCGCAGTCGAAGCCTCCCTGCGAGGAGGCCCTGGACGACCTGAGTCGAGAGGGCAACGCTGCCGCGACGAGCCCCGTCATTCCTGGCGCACTCCTTTCGCCCACCAAGGCCAGGGTCCTGCTGCCTACAACATCGCCGTCAAAGCCTCTCCAGACTGCTGTGAAGAGGACTAATTCGAGGAAGCACACTAAAAACAACCGCGGACAGCCCAAGAACGCCGAAGAAGGCAAGGGCGGCGTTCAGGAGAAGAAGCGTGCTGCAAGCGGGATCCCTCCTGGAAGCCCGAGCTCGAAGCAGAAGCGGCCCAACGACTTTAAGGCAGAGCCGACAAAGCTCGGCGATGACAGGAAGGACAAACCAGACACTCCAGACACTCCAGACACCCCAGATGCTCCAGACACTGGAGACACAATGGATGCGCAGTCGCCTACGCAGGGCACATCCAAGGTCCCGGCTCCTGCTCCCATCGACGTCAAGCCATCGCCCACCAAGCCAAGCGTGGGAACTCAACGACGAACCCCGAGCTTGTTTACGGATGACCAGATCAAGGACAGGAAGCGCAACTGGGATAGGATTCCCATGCCGCTGGATCCGCTCAAGGCTAAGAAGCCGGCCGACGCCTCTGGCGGTTCGACCCCGTCCCAGCCCACCGAGACGGACGGTCGATGCGCCCAGTCCGCGGCCACTGAGCCACCCTTTTCTCCCTGGATCCCTGTGTCTCATACTGCAGATGCGGGCGCCACTCCAACAGACGCGTCGTCCGCCAAGAGCGGCTCCGACGGTGGCAAGACGCCTGTACCGGAGCCTGATACCAAGGCTGGTCCATCTGGAGGCGACGTTCAAGCTGCCGAGTCGACGAGTGGCATCCAAGAACAGCCATCCTCGCAGCAAACGGCTGAATCTTCGGGAATGACTGCGCCGACCCAAGGCTCAGCTCACTCATCGCACTCTCATGGATCGATGCGCGGTCGTGGCCACTTCCGGCAGCAGTCGCGCAGCGTGCGACGCCAGCGATCGCAAAGCATGTCCGGACGATCGTCGCGCCAAAGCAGCCACTCCAAACAGGGCGGCACAGCCGAAGGCGGCGTCCAGGGGACACATGCTCCGCAGGAATCGCAGAGCGGCCCGGGTGACGGTGAAATCGTCGCCACCGACGACCAGGGCAGCGGCACCGTCAGGAGGAAGAAGGGCAACAAGAAGAAGAAGACGTCGAGCTACACGTTTGCGCCTCAGCCGCGAGAGTCTGCCGAGATTCCACAGCCGCAGCAGGACAGCAGCGCGACCAGTCAACCCGGAGGGGACTTGGCTTCGCAGAACACGGCCCAGGCCCAGTCTGCGCCTCGGCCGACACAGGCATCGATGCTGCCTCAGACGGACTTGCCGCTCCGAACCCGCAACTGGGCTGCCGAGGCTGACCGAACCCCTCGCGCTGCTCCGTTCGGGCACGTTGGTCTCAGCCGTGGACCGACGGGCTACAGCTTCAACGGCTCAACGCAGCCCCAGCATGGCCGTCACAGCAGTCGCTCCGAGGCGGGCGGTTCTCTCCGTATGAGCAGGGCCCGTCGCCCGCGCCTCGAGCATCTCTTCGATGCGCCACCGCCCCCCGAGCTGTCTGCCCAACAAGGCGCTGGTGCGACGTCGCTGCTCCGTGGGGCGACGGCGGCGACCCTGAGCCCTGACGTTGTCGGCGCAGGAGGAGTTGGGTCCACGCGAGACGGGCAACCGCCCCGGCAGAGCGCTCCCGCGAAGACGATTCTGCTGAACCCCCGCGCGCAGGTATTCGTGTCACCGCGACAGGAGGCGGTGAAAGTTGTTACGGATAAGGGAAAGGATGTAGAGTCTGTGAAGACGGACGGAGGAGAAAGCGGCGGTGCTTCCAAGGACGTTCCCGAAACCCAGCCCACCACGACCAGTGGCGGTGGTGGCGTGACAACGTCTACTGCGGGTGACGCACAGCAAAGTACGCCGGCGTCGGGTGGAAGTAAGAAGGAACGCAACAAGTCCCCCCAGAGACAGGGCGGCCCTCGTCAAGCCGAGGTCACCGACAAGCCAGCCACAGGCTACGAGGCGGAGCCGCAAGACGGAAACGAGAACGGACCCGTCACGTCTCCTACCGCCGCCACGGCGGTCGAGGACCTGCAAACCTCGGGGTCGCCGTCGCTACCGGACCAGGACGCGAAGAGCCTGCCCAGTCTGACGCCGGGGCACTCCGAGGGAAGTCCCAGGAGCGTGATGAGCGTGCCGCACAGCCTGGCCAGTGGGTCAAAGGAGCCGGCGGGCGACGAGCTGAACAAGGGCGGCGAGAATAAGGAGCGCGCCGAGAAGAAGGAGCATCCGCAGAGCGAAGGCGTCGTCGAGTGCATGGAGAGCACGGAGTGAGTGCGCGGGGAGGGGAGGCGAGGTCAGCGTCTGTGTCTGTCTGTATGTGTCAAAGTCTGTGCCAAAGCGGCACGTTAGAGGGGGGGGGGGGGGGGGAGAGGGAGAATGGGAGGACGGGTGTGAGCGTGTGTGATGTGATGTGTTGAGAACAGAACAGCGACGGGAGACAGGGTGATGGTGACGCTCGCATGAGTGTTGTAGGATGGGATCGAGTATTGTAACAAATAAACCCTGTTTGAGTCATCTGGTGTGTGTCGCATCGCCCGTGCTCGCCTCGCCGGTGAGGAGTCTGTCTGTCGCCCGGCAATTCTAAGACGTGTACCGGAGACTACAGCTCTCCATCTCCGAGGCATCCTAACACACGACCTGACGACAGCGTCACACAGTCGGACGCGTAGGCGGTGACGGTGGTGGTGGTGGTGGTACATCGATAGTCTATCCCATATATACAGCGACGTCCTCGTCCTCGTCCCCGTCCCCGTCCCCATCCCCGTCCCCGGGCGGCTGTCGTACTTCTCGCTCGTGCTCATGCTCGTCATGGCGGTTGTGACAGCCCCCGGCCCTCCAACCCCGCGGCGCACTTCTTTTTCCTTCTTCACTTCTCCTTCTGCACTTCATCCTCTTGTCTTTCTCTCTTCCGCTGCCTTCCTCTCGTCGACTCTGCCATCCTCTGTCTTCCTCTGTTCCTCACTCTCGTTTGCTGGTTCGTCGGCTCCGCTGCTCACGCGCCGCCGTTCTTGACCAGGCCCGTGACCGTGTCCTCGACCTGCTTGTCGGTCAGGCCCTCGAGGGACTGCTGCTTCTCGTTGCCGAACTCTGTAGCGCGCCGAAAGATGCGTCGTGGTTAGCCTTGCGCTGCTGTCTCGCCGCTCCCCTTCATCCGCTCGCTCGGTCGCCATATGTGTTGGGGGGGGGGGGGCTTTGCTATTTGGGGTTTTTGTTGCTGAGAGGGACGGCGGAGAATGACCAGGGAGAGGGAGGAGGCAGAGATGCATGAGCAGGAGGGGTGGGCGGGGGGTTCCGACGAACCGTATCGAGCGTAGACCTTGGGCAGGGTGCCGGCGGCCTCGCGGATCATGATGGGGATGTTGGGGTTGTTCTTCTTCATGGTCGGGTACGCGCGCGTGAGGAACGACCTGGCGGGTTTGTCTGCGTCAGCGTGCCTGATGCTTGGAGTATGTGTGGCAATGCGCGGCGCGTTGCTCGGCCTAGCGGGGGGAATGGCGGCGCTGGCTGAACATTCGGGGACGAGGCGAGACCGCGCTGCATAGAAAGGACAGACGACGAAGCGGGCTCAACGGGGGTTGGATTCGTTCGTCGACGGGGCCCTCTCGTATAGAGCAGCGGCGGCCGAGGCCACGGGCGAGGTTGAGGTGGCTTCACCGATGGGCATGGGGAAAAACGTACCGCACGGCGGCGCTCTGCTCCGACGTCTGGCAGAACAGGAAGCGCACCTCCTTGAGGGACTTTGTGAAGGCGTACTTGCTCGACATGGCGGCGGCCGGGATGTTCGTGGTGCTCCAATGGCTGGGCGGAGGTTGGATGCCTTCGGGAAGGTTGTCCTCGGTGCGGTTTCGAGAGTCGGGACGATGGTGTGTCGTCGGGAAGCCGAATTGCTTCAATGGATGGTGGTGGTTGGTTTGCGTCGCCTGTGGTTGGCTGGCGCTGGCACGGCACCGCATAAATAAAAGTGGACCACCAACAGCGTCAATTGTGCCAATTATCGTTCATGGATGGAACCTCCTCCGCTGGGTAGGTACGAAGTACCTCCCATCACAGGGCCCCCCCGGCTGTGAACTACAGCGCTGTAAGGCAGCGCCACAGGCACCGGAGGTAGGTACCTTACCTGAGGTACCTGCGTCCACCCACCTGCGTCCGGTCTCGCAGCGAGCAGCAGGCGGCAGATCCCCGGAGATAAGCGCTTTTTGGCTGGGCCCGCCTCCCGCCCAGCATCGGAAGTGTTGGATCCAACGAGACCCAGACCCAGGCCAACCTGCCAGTCAGCGCCGGGACGGTACTTGGTGCATCACCATCCACAACCACATCTCGCCCTCTTCCCTCTTCCTCGCCTCCGTCCCGCGGATCCGATCATCACTCTGCCTCTCTCTCTCTCTGCCCCTCTCTGTCCCACCGCGCAACACGCATTGAGAAGAAGCAGCGCAATCGCCCACCGCCCTGTCAAGTACGTACTCGAAATTTCCCTTGTCTCCTTTGCGCTCGCTCCGGTGTCGCCGTCGCGGACCAGCCCGCAGCGTTTCTTTGCCTGTCGGACGGACCCTGGCGACGACTCCCCCCCCGGCGCACCAGTCGTGCATTTTGTTGAGCGGCGTCGCACCCGTGCGCATCTGACAGCAGGATCGCGTCGCGCAACCTCTCCCTCTTCCCGTTACCTCGCATGCCCACCTACGAGGTACATTATCTAAATTGAATGCTGACTTTTTCTCGCCTTTCTTCTCTTCGCAGGATGGTCCTCCCCTCCGGCACAGTCATGCGCGCCTCGCGGCCCTTCCTCCGCCAGGCCACCCTCGCGCAGGGCCTCCGCGGCGGCGCCCAGCGCCCGCAGTTCCAGTCCCAGGCTTTCCGCTTCAACCGCAGCAGCGGCAACAGCAACAGCGGCGGCCGGCGGTGGCAGAGCACCAGCGGCGCCGGCGCCGAGCAGCAGCAGCAGCACCAGAGCTGGTTCAAGAAGGCGTGGGAGAGCGAGGTCGGCGTCAAGACGGTCCACTTCTGGGCTCCCGTCATGAAGGTGCGTCCTGATCCCCCTCTCTTTCGTGGCTCGCCCCTCGGGGACCTCTGATGTGGAATTGCCTCGACTGACTAACTCGTGCTTCCTTGCAGTGGGCGCTCGTCCTCGCCGGCATCTCCGACTTTGCTCGCCCCGCCGAGAAGCTCTCGTTCACGCAGAACTTTGCCCTTACCTGCACCGGTCTCATCTGGACCCGGTGGTGCCTCATCATCAAGCCCAAGAACTACCTGTACGTGCTTTCCCAGAGAATGCCATTGCCTCGCCCGAGGCACAATAGACGTACGCAGCGCGCTAACATCCCGTGACTCAACACAGCCTCGCCGCCGTCAACTTCTTCCTCGGCCTCGTCGGCATCGTCCAGCTCACCCGCATCGGCATGTACGAGTCCGAAAAGAAGAAGACGCTCGCCGGCGTCGTCGAGGACGTGAAGCAGGACGTCAAGGACAACGTCAAGGCCTAGATGCCCCCCTCACTGACAACCCCTCTCTCAACCCGACCGCACTCTGAACCGGACCCAACCGAACCGAACGAACGAAGAGCACTCGGGGGGCGATACACGAAACGCGAGATAAGAAGAGGTCATGACACGTCACCGAACGGAAGGAGGATCAGGCTGCGAATCAGGGCCGAGTGAGAATGACGGGCGTCGTCACGCGCTGTGACGATGGCGTCGTCGGCATCGTCTGGCATGTAGGAGAGAAGAAGGCGGATGAGGAGCGGGACACTGTAGAAGGGAGAGCCACTGACGGACAGAAACCGGGCTTGTGTTTGGTCTAGGTCCTAAGGCGCGCCCCCCCTTTCTCACCTTGGTAGAGCGCCTCGACGCTGTGCAGTGTAGGTGCGGCGCGGGAGGGGATCACGGCCCTAGGTAGACAACGCTGCACCGGGAGGCACTCCTGCGGGCTCTGTACAGTATTCTTTTTTAACATTTTCACGTACAGCACGTCACGCATTCCAACGACATTGTTCTTCATGCAGACTTGCACAGGGC
Source organism: Purpureocillium lavendulum (assembly GCA_029168975.1). Lineage (NCBI taxonomy): Eukaryota > Fungi > Ascomycota > Sordariomycetes > Hypocreales > Ophiocordycipitaceae > Purpureocillium > Purpureocillium lavendulum. Next base: position 605,672 of record JAQHRD010000002.1, on the reverse strand, counting down.
ACAAACACATTCACACGCAGGCATATATACACACACGGACGGTTAGACGCATAGGTGAATGTGTCAAGCGACGCTGGTGTATTCCAACCTCTCTAACCGGACCCTTGGCACAGCCACCCTCCCAAGGGGCCGCTGGGCCAAGCCAGGCCGTCCTCAACCGGCACACTCTGTCCAACTCCCAAGTCGCATTAGGATCCAACGGATACCCAGGCTCCTTACATGCTCGATCCATTCATCGACTCCCTCCCTCCACCATTCTCCCCTTCGTCAGGGTACACCTCCACCGCGGGAATCGCCATTCTCGTTCTTGCAGCGGCCACCACCGACTCTCTCCCCCCCCCCCCCCCCCCCCCCCCAACGCCATACATGCCGTCAAGGATGGAACAGGTTCAAAAACAATAAGCCAAAGTGAAGAAAAAAAAAGGCAAAAACGAAAAACGGGTTCATGCTTTGGACGAGAGAGAAGCGTCATCATAGCAAAGTCAGAAGTGTATAGACAAAAAGTTTCAAAGTTCGCCGTCCCTCCGCGGAAACGGAAAACTTGACGCTGCGGAACCGGGGCAGAGAAACGTAGCGAGAAAAAAAAACAGAATGGGGCATGGTGGCGCACGTAGACGTCGTTCTCTCGTCGTCTCTGCCGGCCGTTATACGTGGCTAAAAAACTCTTGTCGTCGTCGGTGAGCGTTATGATATGTATGTATGTAATATCAAGTTTCGTCGTGTCGTTGTTGTCGTCGTCGTCGGGGGTGGGAGAAGTGTGGTGGACAGACGGGCGGGCCATGACGACGTCCACGGCCCGCTCACTCACTCAGCATGTCCGTCGTTGAGCAGCATCTCCAGCACAATCTGCCGGCCGGGCAGCTCGGGGTGGCACATGGCGACCTTGACCGTGCCCTTGGACGTCTCCCCCGCCGTCTGGAGCTGTCCGTTCTGGCCGTACAGCTGCTGCGACTGCACCGCGTTGCCGCCCGTCGGCCCGCGGATGCCAAAGTCGATGACGCGCACGTCGCGGCCCGCGATGATCTGTCGCAGGCGCCCGTTCTCGGCGTTGCGCACCTCGACGTAGTCGTCGTTGAAGAGGATCAGGTACTGCCCGTACATGGTGGCGCCGCGCGCCTTCTTCTGCTTGCCCGTGTACTCCATGATGAGGGCGCGGCTGACGTCGCCGTGCTTGTCCACGTACACGGCGCAGTCCTCGTACGTGAGGATAAACTCGTTCTCGTTGAGCCGGAACATCCCCAGCGGGTGCTGATCGCGGATTCGGCCGGCAATGTTGGCAATTGACGGCGCCTTGAGGTCCGGGATGGACATAGGCTGCTTCTTGTCCAGCGTGAGCATCTCGATGCCCTTGGCCGTGGACACGGCGATGTACGTCTGGAACAGGCTCAGCGAGTAGCACTCGGTCGGCAGGTAGAACTCGTCAAAGTCGCGGAACGTGTCGGTGCTCCCGGCGGCGGTCTTGCGGCCACCGAACAGCCTCGACTTCTTCTCCCCGCCCTTGTGCAGGATCGGCTCCAGTACCTTGAAAGACGTGTGCAGGCCTTCCTTGCGTTTGTAAAATACGAGCATGCGATCCTTCATTCGCGCTGTTGCAAAGTATGACACATCCTTGGCCAGCCGTTGAGGTGCCCGGCGTGGGTTGTCGTTGACCGGCGGCGCAAACTCAGAGAATGGCGCGATGGCGTCCAGGGGGTACGAGATGAGCGACTTGTCTGCGACGATCAGGCAAACAGAAAACTCCTCGAGGACGGCAATCTGCGTCACTCGCGTGATGGGGACGGTCTAAACACATTAGAAGCCTGATTTGATTTGGGGTAAGTTGGGATCTTACACGACGCCAGCCTCGGGGCTCGGAGGGGTCGGAGACAAAGACGCCATAGTCGGTACCAATGGCAATCGCAGACCTACCAAACGCCGAGAACCCGGTTGCGCAGTTGACTTGGGCTCGGCACACGGGCGGAGTGCCGTGCGCAGGCCCCATTACCTTCTCGATGTCCTGGATGGCTCGGTCGAGCGGCGTTCCCTTGACCGGCACGCCGGACGCCCTGGCGTACATGGAGGTGACATCGTAGTGGAACGACGCATCGGCAAGGACACGGAGGCGGAAAGGCTCGGCATTCTGCGAGAAGAGTGCCTTGGCGTGCCTCGTCTTAGCCTCGATGATGCTCGTGCACCAGTCGAGACGGTCGCGTGCAGAGGACGCATACAGCGTGTAGACCTCGTGGCCGAGGTGCTTGATCTTGAAGGGATACAGGATCTTGCCTTCGGCATCGTTGGATGTTGTCTGCGCGAGGGAATTCATGGATGAGCTGGTGCCCGTGTGCTCCAGCCCGGGCCGGCCACTGCCATTAGTCGTGACTTTGCTCAGTCCGGTGCCAGACGCAGTGGCCGTCGTTGCGCGGCCCAAGGGTGCCGTGATGCCCTTTTGCTTGGTGACGGGCTCGTCGTTCATGCTTTCCAAGAACAGAAGCGGCATGGGGATCGGCTACATCTTGTTAGCGAAGACTTTCAAGTGGAAACGGTGGGATTCACCTCTCGTGAGACGTCGTATTTCCTTTCTGCCTTGCCATCTTTGGATATGACAACCTTGGCCAGAATAAGGTAGTGGTCGAAGAGGAGCGCGTGAGTGTCGACCCAGCGCATGCCCTTGGAGCCCATACGCTGCAGTTCACCCTCCATGATCAAGACGCGGCCCAGGTGGTCCAGGTTCAGCGCAGACTGGAAGCCCGGGCGGAGCACGAGCATCCGGTCGAGTTCCAGCATCTGGACCCGCTTGTTCGTCTCCGCGACTTTGGCGTCACACTCGTGCGTGACCGTTTGTATCTCTTGGATGGCCTTTTGCAAGTTGGACTTTTCCTCGCTGTCGCCGATCATTTTGTGTTCGACGCTCTGCAGCAGGAGGATATAGCGCTGCAGCCGCTGCAGGGGCGTGATGAGGAAATGCGTCCAATCTTGCTTCAGGGACGACTTGTGCTTCTGCTTGTCCTCGAGGAATTTCTTGAAGAGCATGTTCTTCTCGGCCTCCTTTCGCACCATGTACGTGGCTCGGGGTAGCCTGTAGCATACTCGATGTAGTCAGACTTGGCCTTCCGGATCCACTCTCTGAAAATGTCACTGAAGCCGACGATCCACGGTCCCTGCTCGTTCTGGCGGTACTTGAGCTGAGCGAAGAGGAACTCGCGGTTTATGCGCAGCACGGTATCGAGCTTGCCGAACACGGCTGCGAGGAATTTCTCTCGCTTCTCGGGCTTGAGGATTGGCGGGCTGCGTTGAGCGCGAAGGTCATCGCGGTACAGCGTCCGGAAAATGTCCAGTTGCTTGATGTAGTTGTCTTCGCCCGTGACGATCTCATGCAAGATGTTCTGCCGGTCAACCTCCTTCCTGGGCTTCGACTCCCAGTCCTCTTTCTTGAGGTTATAAAACACGTTCCACGCCTCGCCCTTGGGATCATCTGGCAACAGGTCGTCCAGGTCAACCTTCTTGAGTGTGCGCGTGCAGTGGTGCGAGTAGCATCGGCCGCTGATCTCAGTGTCGTGCACCTTGGGCGCGTAGCAGCCCGCGCCCGTGAGCTGCCAGAGGACACCCGATATGCGGCCCTCTCCGAACTTAACCCATTCCTCATCCGGGAGTAGAGCCTTGGACTCGAGCATGAGCTTCGTGATTTGAGTGCTGAGCACCTCGGCGTCGGCGACGTTCATGGTCGGGACCTTGTGCGTGAAGAGGTTGGTGATGGCCTCCTCGATGGTCTTCTCCCTCAGGTCCGGCTCGCCCTCGCCCATAAAGCGAATCCAATTCTCAATGCTGCTGAGGGCCCACGGCTCCGCGCACCTTCGGAAGTCGGAGGCGGTCAGTTTGGATGGCACAAACTTCTTCTTACGACCGCCGCTCGGCAGCGTTATGCCATCAAAGGCGCCCCCGACGGCCGGCGCGTTGGACTCGTAGTCGTTGAAAGGGGCGCCTGGCTGCGGCGGGACGCCCTGCTGACTCCTGGTCTTCTTGCGCTCCTCGGCGGCATCGGTCCTCGACCTGGCAGGAGCCAGCACCTGAGGCGTGTTGCTGTGACCAGACAAAGATATAGACCTCTCCGGCTGCAGTGTCTGCTGTCCGGTCTGGTAGTACGCCTCTGGGTTCTCGGCTTGATAGTAGCGAAGTTCAGCGCTGAGTGTGTGCTGATGCTGCTGATGGTGCTGCTGGGAGCGCATGCTATTGTGGGCCGATAGCATTGAGCTGCTGTCCGAGGCAGGTCCCTGCTGCGGTGGCAGCGGCGGCAGCGGTCTATTGGTGAGGCCCGGGTGGTAGAAAAGATCCTGGTAGTCGTCTTTCGTCGGAGACTCGGTACCGCTCTGCCGCGAATGGACAGATACACGCTCTTCCCGGCCTTCGTCGAAGCTGAGTCGCTGTGCTCGCGGAGCCTGTAGCCCGCCGGTGTCTCCGTAGTCGACCTCGGCATCTTTGTAGGCTTGCGCGTTGTCGAACTCGTTACGCAGCGATGCGTAGTAGCCCGGGGTCGGGAGCGGTCGGCCGGCCTCGGTCAGAGATGTCGGTCCGGGTGGCGATCCAATGTCGACGCCGTAGGCCAGGCTGCCTGCGTATCCACCGCTCAACATGCCCAGGTCGACGGCGCCTCCAAAGTCGCTGGAGCCGGAGCTGTACGCCTGCTCTTCCGAGTGTGGTTGCAATTGAGGCTGGGAGAGGGCCGGGCCAGCGTCACTGCCGTACGTCAGAGTGTTGCCACTGAAGCGACGGTCGTCCAGTTCCGCCTGCTGCATGGCCAGCACGCCAGCAGTCCCCTCTGGGTCGTCGTCATCATCCTCGTAGAGTGACCGACGAGCAGCGCTGGGAGACATGCGTGTTTCTGGAGAGGCATGGGATTGCGCCTGCGGACTGTGTCGTTGGAGCTGATCGGAAAGGTCATCGGCAACCTGCGCATTC